>OX454421.1:21750335-22486879 GCA_949715475.1 Microchrysa polita
GGGGACATCGTCAAATACTGCTTGTATGAAAACGTGATGAATGAATAAGCAATATGTGCTTACGCGTGTTGCATGAAATAATGATTACAAATGTGTTAAATGCTGGCTGGGATCATCTATGCATGCCTTTGCGCCTTATTACGGATAATGATTACAAAATTGTTATTCATAAAGATTATGTAATGCCTATGTATCATATATGTTCAATGCATCGCTCGAAAAAAATATTCATGACTTACGCGAAATCAATGAATGATTTATTATTCGTGAGAATTGAAAAATGTCAACCGCAAAATAAATCCATATGAAGAAATGGATTCAAAGCGGTTGAATTTTGTATTGGTGCGGTGATGTGACGACGGTGTGATAGACAACTTGTGTTGGCACACTCACGCCAGCCACACAAATATGTAAAAAATCAAACTTGCGTTCGTCTTATATAATAACTGTACGAATCATATTCGAGGAGAAAAGAACCATTGCGTTTCCAATATGCAAGCACACATACTGATTAATCACCCTCACCTGATCATCATTTGTTTCACTTTCCATGCGTCCTACAGCACGTCGACTCGTGATGCATGAAGTGACTATTTTGAAGATATATGACATATTGGTTTTTTATTGAACATGCATACAAGAAAATGTACGTTTAGTGATGAACTTGAAAAAACATTCATTTGTTTCAAGAAGGTGCCATCAGATAACACAAGTTTGCATTGTAATTTCCCTCATAAAAAGCCCATGGAGTGACGAGCGCAATCGAAATGAAAATCGCGTGAAAACGGTTCGCGATCTTATGATTATAAGCTTCAATTTTACTGAAGTAGACTGCAAACAATTTTACAAATATCTTATGAATCCCAAAAACACAACATTATTAACGAAAATCGGTGACACACAAAAATATTGTTGAATTCTTTTATTCAGTTATTTTCATACATACTTACATATGTATATCTTCGAAATATATGTATATTAATAATTTAACCGTGACGAATTTGAAATAAACGAACTTCAGTTATGATTAGGCTGACAGTTTTCAGCGTCCCTGATTTCGACCCGACCTATCTGGTAACCCTAGCTATAAACGTATTTCCAATATTGAAATTGCACTTGCTGGTGAAAGGAGCTCATACATGCATTAGGAGACACAATAAAAGGGATTGAAGTTTTTTCGTAGGCTCAATCAATGTCAATCCTTCTGCTTCTAAATCAATTTCCTAATACTAATATTATAGTGAAAAAAAAAATACTTGGAGAAAAATCTCAAATACGAATGGGACATGTAATAGCTATAGGAAAGAGTTAGTTAATCCGATTAGTTAGGTCGTTTTCAATTTAAATTTGTCGGTGAGTGTGAAATGACTGTTGGGCGGTAATGTATTAAAATTTCTAAAAAAACCTAACTTTAAAGAAATTTTAAAATTGCATACGATTTTATTATTTGAATTTTTTATGAAAAAAACAATTTTACAATTTCTTTAAAGTTTGAACGAGTGTATCTCGGAAGATACGAGCAACTTCGTAACGGGCGAGGTGTCGTTTTATTGGAAATTTTATGTAGTTTCAGAAAGTGAAGTCATATCTCGGATGAAATGATTGATGGCGTGGCAAATTTTGATTTAGTTCAGCAAGTCGTGCATTTTGACAAAAAATGCTATAACATTGTAACGGTTAAAAATAGAGGTGTCCAGTTGTACATTAATTTTCTCCAAATGAGCCAAACTACCTACCATTAGAATATTCTCCACCATGAGTGGGACACCCTGTATATAGATTTAGCATTCAACAGGTCGAGTAAAGTAAAAAAGAGTGATGAAGGCATTTTTTGCCAGAAAATATCATATTTTGCCTTTTCACTAGAATGTGACTATGTAAATATTTGCAAAATACTTTAAATAGCCTTCTACACCTAAATAGAGTATAAATATGCATTATTCGTGATGATTTATTTAACATTATCCCCGTGCTATTTACTTTGTAGTTTCACAAGTTTAATATTTATTGTTAATAATAAAATTCTTCGCAATAAGAACTATAAGAACGATCACGGGAATAAATTTTACAAAATTTACTGAGAATTGGTCATGTGATATTGCAACATTGAACTGTATGGGGAGTACATCGATATTTAGTTTACCCGGATATATTGACTTAAATAATAATTACGGGCTTTAATACAAGTAAGTGTGTGTAAAAGAGAGTTACACTATGAAAATCAATAACTTTTCGTTATTATGTGCGAAAAGTCATTAGTAACCTATGGCAAACAGACTACCTTATGCTATCAGTGTTTTGATGTTTTTTTTAATGCATAATAGATAATAGATGTTTATTGCAAATATTGAACAAATAATATATTATATACATATGTATAATAAATATAAATATTTAGTAAAAATTTACCTGTATCATTCAATAGTCCTTGAATATCGTCAGTATTATCTATGTCACCCCCATCTCCGAGTCCTGTAAGGTAAAGAATAAAACAAATTAATATGAAAAATTAGGAAAAAATCTTAATAATAAAAATAGAAAAGTTAATACAAATGAAATATTTGAAGATTAATTTAAACCCGATAAATTAAAAAAAAAACACCGAGTCTTCAATTCGCTTAAAGCGAACGAAAATAAATGTTGACTCACTAATATAAGCAGAATCTTAGGTATAAAATTAACTACCCCTAACCCCAAAGATTTTTTGTTTACATATAAAAAATCAGTTGACATAACACAATATTAATTCCGGTCATTTTGGAATGACATATTCAAAACTCCTAATTAACTAAACCGTTTTTAACTACCGGTAACATCAATTTTCTGCAATTTCAAAATAAATAATTTACATTTTAATTCTATATTTTTCATAGATAGATAAATGCATAGATATATATATATATATAATTATGGTTAATTCCTCTCCAAGTCGCTTTAGAGTTCAACAACATTTTATATTTATATGTGTAGCTCGGTCTACAAAGTAATCAAAGTCCAATCCGCGAATCTATAATAGACGCCAAAAGCAATTATGTTATGCAGATGGCAATGACCTCTGTTCATTTAAGATCATGATGGGCCATTAGAAAGGCGCAATGCGGCCGATGTGGCGGTCAAGAGTCAATTTATAGGATGGGTTTCGGACTCTTTAAATACATAAGCGAATTGCAATTTCTTTTTTATTCTTTGGACTGATACACAGATTGACAGATCTAATCGATGAGCGGTGCTCTTTTTTTGTACTTTCTTAGTATAGCTGTAGGCCAGTCATTTTATGATTTTAGGTCGCAAAAAATAGCTCGGCTCTGGTTTTTTGGGATATTGTTAGGGTTAATACCACCACCACCACGTTTGAAACTTTGAAAAACCTGTGCCAACCCCGTGACCCTCAAAAAACCTCAAAATTTTCGGACTTTTTTCATATTTTAGTTTTTAATTTTCCAAAGGTACTTCCTACAAGAAAGGCGTCTACTCAATTTTTAAAGCTAACAAAACCTTCTTTAATTTGAGTCCACCTCCAGCTTTGTAGGTGTAAAGGATCCCAAGAGAGAGCACTATAAACATTGTCTTTATAAACAAGTTCGAAATTGTAATTTTAGTCATCTTCCGAACTAAATGCGCATTCTACGGAGAAAGTCATGTGACACGAAGTTACTTAGCTGTATATATGTCGGAACGAATGGAATCGGACCATGGGGTCATAGGGCTGCCCCTGCAAATCAGGCTCTTCTAAGAACATTTTTTTTCTTTATGTATGAATATTAATCAAACTTCACCCAAGTGTGTCTCTCGTTAAGCCTCAAAAAATATCTAGAAACGGATGAAATCGAAACACTACGCCATAGGGCTGTCATACAAACCAACCTCAGGAAATTAGGTTTTTTTCTTTATGAACCAATCTTAACTAAACCTCACCCAAATGTGTTCCTAGTAAAGCCTCAAAACATATCTAGGAATGGATGGAATCGGAACATTATGTCATAGGGCTGTCATACAAACCAACCCCTAAATATTAGGTTCTTGTAAGAAAAACTTTTTTTTCTTTTTGAATCTTAACCAAAATTCATTCAACTGTGTTCCTGGATTAGCTTCAACGCATCCAGGAACAGATGGAATCGGAACACGTCATAAAGTACGTCGTATTAAAAAAAAAAAAACATCTTTTAAAATGCTGTATCTTGGGATCCTTTGCACCTACAAAGCTGGGGTTCTCTCCAATTACAAAAGATTTTGTTAGCTTTAAAAGTGCAGTGGAAGATTTTCTTGTAGGAAGCACCTTTTAAAAATTACAAACCAAAATATGAAAAAAGTCCGAAAATTTTGAAGTTTTTTGAGGGTCACGAGGTTAGCACAGGTTTTTCGAAGTTGCAAACTTGGTGGTACACTACTGGTATCTATCCTAGCAATATCCCAAAAAAACAGTGCCGAGCTATTTTTGCGACCTAACGCCTTATATTTCGGTTTATTGACTGGCCTATTGTGTATAGTTAACACAAAATAAGAGTCAAAAGCAAATAATCCGTGCGTTGTTTTGTTTGTATATATTTCGCTAGTCAATGGACTTATTTGATTATTCATATAAATGATAAGTATGATATCAATAAAAGTTCTACTTGATCGACCCAAAGCCAGAGTCTGACCGAAAATAAATGGATGTGTCAAATCAAAAAACAACAACGCATTGGTCTCGGCTATGGCATGATCCAAGATAGAGCTGCCTGTAGAAGTAGGCTGAACCCTTACCGCCAGAACGGGCGATGTGGCTACACTTCAGGACGAGTGACGCGACGACATGGAGCGGTATAAGGAGGCAAGGAAGAAGAAGAAATGATACGTGTGCAGGTAAATTTCACATAATTCACAGCGTTTACGTTAACTGCACAGAATAATCCGATATGTATTTTTATCACTCAAATAAAATGCGTCAGTAGAATTACCTTACGTATTTGGTAATCCTGACTGACTGATCATATTCAGTGCAGTGGGGGACGCCTGACCTAAGGCGTTGAGCGTTACATAGTTACCCTTCGAGTATGGAAGCGAAGCGCTAAAACACCCCATTTTTAATTTGTGTTCCTTCATATCTTATCCATAATCATAAAAACTATATCAAACAAATTTCAATTTTTATGGTTGGGAACTACAACTAATCAATAAAAAACAACTCCAGTACTTTTACTGAATGTAACGATGTAATAACACAGTAAAAACCGTTACCTTTTCAACAGCACAGAAATTCGAAAGGTCCCATATGATACATGGCGGTACAAAAAGTTGGCTGATTTGATTTTGACATTGGGAAATACTCGTACATAAAAAGCTCAATGATCCAATATTGGAACACTGGACGAAATGGGCTTAATAGAGCTTTGAGCTTTCCGCCTTCATGGATCCTCATCGTTTTCAATCTATTACAGAGCAAAAAAAATGTATGCAATACTTCCTTGACTGCAGGAGCAATTTGAAGAGTTTAAAGCCGTAAGGTCGATAGCAAAAACCTTAACAAAAGTATTCGTATCACTTCAAAATTTGATTTCAGTTTTAGTTTTTACAAATGGACATATTCTAAATATTAAAATTAAAAGCAAGATCAAATATAAAAATGTAAGATAGATTTTAAAATTTATTTTTTGTTCATTGTTCAACATTAATTGCAATAACGATATTTGAAAAGTTGACAAAAAATGTTTTAGTGTGTTGGCTTTCCAATGGCGTGTTATTAGAAGCGAGAAGCTTCCCATGGCAAGAAAAAAAAATGGTTAGCATTTAAATAGGAACCAGCACAACCTGCTTGTACCATTCAAACTGCTTACGATGCGACGACGTCGGGTTTTGCGATGAGGAACTTTTCCATGAGGAAAATCGTGCTTTTTCAGCAGCTGTAATACGCATTGCCGCTGATCAAATCGTCTACCACATGGGTGGTATGATTTGTGTTTGGATCGGCTTTGTAGTGGCATGGTGTATTGAATGTATAAATGGAGAGGTTGGTTTGGTGCTGTTTGGCGCTGTTTGATGCTGATAGGGTGCTAGAGAAGCATGATTTGTGTTTAGATCGGCTTCCATTACCATGAATTAATGGTTAGTCGTAGGTAATTTAATAATGGATTAGCTACTAAATAGTAGTTGTGGAAATTTAAAGTGCTGTCCAACCCAGTTTGTAGCTTACGCATATGCCCAACAAAGGGCGGCATCCAAATTTGATAAGAATTGTTATACAAATCTATGTCGATGAAGTAAAACTTGGGGAAACATGCAGTGCATGACAAGCCGGTTTGTAGCGTAACGCATACGTATAAGAAAATTTCGGAGGGTGCATGTAGGTATTTGTAATTAATTATTAAAGGTAGAGGTCGATAGCTCAGTTATTGGAACACGCAGTACATCACAACTGAGTATCCCCGAGACAATAGTGGTACTATTTCAGGGTGGGCCACATCAAAAGTTTTTTTTTTTCTTGTTTTTGGGATCAGCGACCCAAATTTACATTAGTGTCTCTGCCACACCGTTTAGCCGCGTATTTCCCCCAAAAAAAAGGGATATGCCATTTTGGGGCTTGTGCAGGGCATCACAGGCGTTTGTTCTTAAAAAATATTCGAGCAGTAATTGGATTTCGCATGATTAGTTGTTGTTCTATCTTATTATCAGTATTCCGTACAACCTGGTTTGCAGCGTAAGCGTATATCCGAAAGAAAATACTAGGTACATACAATAAATAGTTCCACTTAAGTTTTTTCGGGTACACGTACGCTACCAACTATAGGTTGTATGGCACTGCATAATAATAATAATAATAATTTATTGCAATATAAAAAAGTACGCATACGATTCAAACTGGGTTTCATTGATCTGCATGTTTCCATAAATTACCTATTTCATTCATTCATAGCGGCAATTTTTACCATAACCATATGCCGGCCGAATATTATATTAGGACGCGTAAGCGAACACTGCAAATTTCCAAGGTTACATGGGTTACTCTTTCACCCATTCATTTATTAATACCCACAATGGTCTACAACACTACATAAGTTTGTTTTGTATGTATATAGAAAATACCAATAATAGAACAATCGAAGCGCCATGCCACGAAGCTGATCTGAAGTCATGTCCATATTAATATCAAACAGCGTCAAAAATCGCATCGCCCACCCCGACGTGCGCTTTGTGTGGGCACACATCGCTTCGCATTACCCGGCCCGGAAAAGCTCGGCGTCGCACTGTATGTCTACGCGCCCTGAAGCACAAAAAAAATCTACACTCCCATTTCAGAATGAAAAGATTTCCTTTCTTTAACATTTCCACTTTCAGGATTTCGAGCATGAATTTTTGCCCGAGCTAAGTTTAACTGAACAAAAAAGTTTTCTTCGAATTTTTAAATTTATTGATTATAGCTGACAAATTCACTGATTAGATAAAACACAACAACAAAAACAATAAAAACATTAAATAAAACTTTTAGAATATTAGAATTTTAGATGGGAGAATAATTTATTGAATAGAATGGTGTATTATAATTAAAATTAAATAAAAATATGTTTTTAAAATTACTAAAAAATAATAAACGCCCTAAACTACACTACAATAGAAAAATATGAAAATTTGTAACGTCAAATTAAAAAAAAAATCAGTGCCCATCAAACATCATATTTATTTAAAACCATTGTAATCTGCAATAAGTAGATATTGTATACTTATAAAAATGCAATATTAACCTTTATTTTTTGTGTAGCCATAATTCCTAATGTGACATCAGGGGTAATGCAAATTTCGACGGGTAAGAGACTGACATCCATCAAAAAAAATATCTTATCAGTACGAGAAATGTTTGGTTATACTCGTACGTTAGGTGTAGGTTACGTCATGGCTCTGAGCAAATGACTGTTATAGCATAAAGTAAGTAATTGGAATAGAGATGGAACTCCATATAACATTAAAACCTACTGAACAACATTTTACCTTTGAGTGTGTGCTGTAAGTAAAGTGTACACACAGGAAGATATCTTCGAAGATTATAGATATCTATAATCCTGATCACACGGAACTACACAAAATCAACTCTTTCGATGAAAACATAAGAATTTTAAAACAAGTTTCAAATGCACGAAAGCTGGATGCATACGAGTCTTTCTTCATCCGAACCAGTGACAAATTTATGAATTTATGTAGCGGTGCGATTGAGTCCCCACTTTTTGATTTGGCGGAACGGAAGAAACCATGAATTCGATTTTACTGTGATATTTTTTATTTATTTATTTCCTTTTAACGTAACGCTTTAAAAACAAAATTTATGTGATATAGTTTTTATTTTTTTTTATTTTTATTTTTCTAAAGTACCTGATTTTCATTTTATTCTTGACTTTTCCATTATTTATTTATTTAGTTGTCTTTGTTTTTATTGTAATTTTAGAATTGTTATTTATTTACACTAGTATTTTCATGTTCATTTTCTAATAAGAATTCGAGGTATTTTTTGTGGTAATATGGCAACACCTTATCTATTTAACAAACACCTTTTTTCTCATGCACATCTACTTACATATATCTCTAACAGCCAGTGCACATCAAGCTTTGCTGATGATGGTTGTCCCATTGTTGACGACCGAAATGCATTCATAATAAATTATAAAAATAAGTGATACGCTATGTTTTTTAATTTATTTTAATAACGAATAACGTTGTAGTGGACCTTATTTTTATTTCGATTTTTGTGGTCAATAAGGAACCCTTTCATAAAAAAACATTCATAAAATTGAAAGTTTTTATATAATCACACTCCCGTAAAATTCTCTTAAAATCCTATTTCATAGCTTAAGCAGCCCTAGGCGAGTGTACAAAAAAGAGAATTATTTCTGTTGATATTTGCGTACGATATGAATGAAAGTACATACATATGTGTTTATCTTTATTTGCATGGAAAATGTAGAGTAGCTGTGTCACAAACGTAAGCACATAACTAGCGCAGCATTAGGTAGTGATTAACTTAAGCGCTGATAAAATAATTTGATCCTTTTGATGTTAAACTGACTTATGATTGGCGGTACTATTTGGAATATGGATTAAAATGTCATTTAGATCATGTAACGTGATTAGAGCACATTACGAATATATGTGGATAGATAATAATCGTCCTCGATATCTGAGACTGAATAAGCAAAGTTGTATCTAGGACGATTCTTCCAATGCTTGCATTTAACCTTAATGGAAATTTCGACGTCTAGCCCTTTTGGTATCTAAGTTATGTGGGATTTATTAAGTAATGTGCCTCTCATATCATTCATTACGAAGTGAAGGTTCTGAAACATTTTTATTCCTATTGTAGGTCAGAAAGCAATAATATTTAAACCGAAACACGGCGATTTCTCCAAGCAGTCAATTAACTTCTCACTCTTCTTACTGATACTGTTTGATACTTTCTCGTTCATATCATCAAGTCAACATCATGTTAGGTTAGATACCTAGAAATTTCCAGCATTTTCTTGGAGATTTGATAAATGGTAAATGGAATTTCCTATAGTACGATAATAGCCGTTAGCTTATGATGATTCATTTTCATTCATTGAGTTGTTTTTTATTTCATTTAATTCAATTTATATTGGCAGTTAGCTGACCTCGGGCCCAATAAATAGATTTTCCACAAGCTACATGGCGAAAAAAATGTCTTCTGGGTTCTGGTTGTCAATTCGTTCCACATTTTATACTACAACAATACGATAAAAATGTATCTCAATGGCAAATTTTACGAGCAATTCCGTCTCGTATACAATATAAAGTGCAGATATAGATCATCGTAAACGTGAACGAGAAAAATATGGGTTCGATCAATTTCTAAATATGAAAACTTTGAAATCGAAGTGGCAGTTTTAAAAAGAGACATGAGACAAGTTTTACTTACTATTTAATACTTTTTTGAAATTAACCAATCATTGAGCCATTTTTAAAGTGTTTAAATTTAGTTTGACAATCAAAACAGCATGAGAAAAAAAAAACTTTTTCGATAAATCGAATAGACAAATAAAACGCTTAATGATTTTTTTTTTCAAAACAAAAGTAGCATATTTCACAGTAGTTTGTATCTTATAAATTCAAACAGTCATTTCACAATTTCCACAATAACAGTTTTTCACGTTCACATTCACTGTGATATACTCGTATACAGGGAGCGAAAAATGTCTGGGTACTGACTGACAGAGTGGATAATCAATAATAATAAATTTATCACATTAGCTGTTCCAATTGTTCATCATCGATGAACGAGTGTATGAATAAAAATGTACGAAATCATGACATTGTCTGGAAAGTTTGGTGTTAATGACAGGTGCAGGAAATACCGCCGTGTAGGTACAATTGTATGTACACACCACCAGCATATGTTCGTGCGGCTTTATATAATTCTTGCTTCCCCTGGAAGGCAACCTGGTTTTAGTAAATTCACCTATGAATGCGAAGTATATTTTGGGTTTCTGGGACCGATTAGTAAGTAATAGTAGTAGTATGTACAAAATAGGATATGGACATGTATTCATGTATGCATGTGATATTAATATTTATAAGGTCTTGACGATAACAAGAAATTAGTATGGTTGTCGTCTTCAGATTTGGTATTGTTTGCATTGTTTTGATTATGGGTATATAAATTGCCTAATAGCCGATACACGGAGAGAAAAACACCCGTTCATTTCAAACGCGCACCGTGTTTAAATGGCGAGTTCAATCAATTCCGTTCAATATAAGTGTATTCCGTTTTTTTTAAAGGCAAAGCATTTGATTCAAACGAGTTTACCTAAACGTGCAAAAACTCGTGCGTTTAAAAATAACGTTCGATTTGACCAATATGCAATTGAAAGGGTTTCCGTTCAGTTGAAATGCTAAAGCAATCATTTTGACCGTTTCCGTAAACCAATTTCAATAAAAAAAATTTGATGTTCATTTTAATTGCATTTATGGTTTGATTTGAACGCACACGCAGTCATTTTACCATTCACTTACTTCGCAACGAACAATGTTTGACCGTTTAAACCGAACACGCACATAGTCATTTTGACCACACCGAGCATTGAACGTTTAATCCAGTCAATGCGAACGCGTTTGCAGTCAAAACAAATGCATATATAGCATTTTCAGGTCAAGGAAATAACTTTCCGAGTCAAATAGATAAATGTTCGAAACAAATAGGTAAATTTCCGAATCAACAAAACACGTTTGCAGATCAAATAGATAAATGTCCGAAATAAAAAAAAATGAAATCCTAAATGAAAAAAATTAATAAACAAATCATAAAAATAAATTTCCAAATCAAAAAAATAAATGTCCAAATCAGAAATATAATTGTGCAATTCAAATAAAAAATTGTCCAAAACTGAAAAATGAATTCACAAATCAAAAAAATGATTTTTTCCAACAAAAAACATATTTCACAAATCAAATAAACAGTGCTTCGTATGAAGGTGTAATAATTGGCAATACCAAAAGTAAACGCCATAATGGTCAAAAATAACTAAACTAGTAGTAGGTAACATGTAGCGTAAATTTATAAAATAGACAACCTGAAGATGCTTAAAATGCAGAGCGAAACGTCGCACAGTGGGGCGAAATCAATGATTTTTCGGACATCGCATATTTGTGAAGATGTCCTGTTGTAAAATGTACCACGTAAATGACTATAAGTTGAACTTGTTTCTGCTGAATCGAATGGTGGACTCCATTTTAAAATACACAATGTCAGAAAGAAGATATAGCGGTTTTAAGGATGCTTTCACCAACCCCATAGTATAGACAATTTACCGTTTCTCCTTCCTGATGTTACAAATGATATTAATAGATACTACGACTCATTTAGAGAAAAAAATTATATGGCCATAATGCTCTCTCATTTACCGTTACAAAATTGCATCATTATTTATGAAATCTTTGGGAGAGCTAGAGTAACCAAACAAATCCCAAATTTAACCTGTCTTGCTTTGCGCAATTTAGCATTTGGATGAAGGTATTAAAAATATACAACATTTCATGTAATTTGACTGCTTTCCCATTGCAAAACTCACTGTTATTTCGAAGATATAGTAATTCAAACTTTGAAAATTTACAAAATTTATTTGACATAGAAAATGCAAACGCTAATATCATAACGGTTCTTTAAACGGATAAATCTGAAAAATTAACAAAAGTTGCTGTATTATGTAAGCTTTTCGGGAGCTTGAAACAAATTATCAGAAATATGTAAACACCGAAACAAACGACTTTTCGCTTTGCGAATTACGAGCAACTAAGACCATTTTTTTGGTAGACTAAGATCTTTTATAGGGGAGCTGGTGGAATCTTTGATTTAATCGACCCTGTACTTAGTCCTGTCGAAGGTTATTCGATTAAAACTTAGTAGTATAATCTTAGCGTATTAGTTTAATTCAGCCAAGAGTTATGACTAATCTTGTATACTTTCTACCTATAATTTGTAGGGGAGGTGCGGGACCTGTTGCTCCGATTTGCCCCACTTTCAGTATCATATGAGATTATAACATTGCCAGCATGTAACAACAATTTAAAGTTCAAAGCTGCATCAGAATGAATGTTATTTTGCGAAAAGGTTAACATGAAAAACAGAGATTAGCCGATAAAAATGGCTACTGTGGGCGGGGTCGCAGGTGGTCGCAGCCAAACTTTGTGTTTTTATTGACTCCATTAATCCAGATAATTATCGCTTAATTCATTTCCCGGCCAACTACGGCCATTTTTTGTTTTTGATGAAACAACAAAAATATCAAGGTTTTTGGCTAGAATCGTTAAAATTTACCGTTATGTTCTTTGTTAGATACGTAAATACCCTAACAAGGTCCTCTTATCCAAAGGCCAAACGTGAAAAGTATATTTATTTGCCATTTTATTAGATAAGGTGGTTTGTACGGCTATTTGAAATTTTGGGGTCATATGCCAAAAACTCATTTCTTATTGAACAAAACTGCCTATACAACCAATACCGTTACAAGTAAAAAATTATTAACAATGGATTTCGATAGCTTACACTATATAGTGTAAAGTCATAATAGTCAAATCTGCAATATTAAGATTTCGTATAATTGCCTATGTCCGAATTTTTGTTCTAGTCGCCCCACTGTGGCGTCGTTGTGAAAGGAGAAGAAATAAAGCTGGAATAGTGAGAAAAAATTACTGAATTGTCAACCATCATACCAGTGAGACAAAAGCATATCAATAAAGACGTATATAATTGTCAATTGTACTACACACGCTTGGAATAGGACGATATAAATTGTTTTCTTAGGCGTTATTTGCCTTCTCTAAACTACCATAACTTCCTCAAAACTCAAGTCACACCAGCTGAGCTTTCTAAAATTTTTATTTTACATTACAATCGAAGATAGAGGTGACCTCAGAAAGATGGAGGTTCGGAAACATAACGGAATATATACATTGACAGTGTCTTCGAGTCTGTAAGACCCAATGTCGGTACTTAAAAGTTAAAATTATTAGGTCTCGATTGAATTTGAATAAAAGCTCCAAATTAGAAGTGTTTTTATTTTTTTTACAAGAGAACGTTTAGATTTTTATTGTCATGATCAATTAGATTCCGTTTCTAAAAAAATATTTCGATCGCAATAGGTGAAGAATACCAAGGAGGAGGGAGGTATTCCAGGGGACTAAACCCGAGCAAATAATCAGGGGAAAATGCGGGAAAGTCTGCACCCTAAGCAGACACATTGACACAGCTTTTAGTAACGGTGACCCGATTCAGACAGGATTCTGTTGAATTATACGAATTGTAAAGTTCAGCTGATGTCGTGTACCTTTACTAATAGAGTTTTAGCATGTGGTACTATCGTACACATTTCAACTTTAATTGACAGTCTCCGCTGTTTAATATACGTCAAAAAAAACTTACGCCTACTTGGGACAAGCAAAATTGTGGTATTCTTTTTTTTTGCGCGCTACACACGCGAATTTTTCCTTTAAAATCTCATAGACTTCCACTTCCAACCTCCCGTTAATATACAGGGTTATTGGTTAAGTCGACCTATTCCCTGCAACACGTTATAATAGGGTCAAAATGCAACAAACTGAGGCCATAAATGTTAGGCCGATTTTCAATGGTCACTGAGATATTTGAATTTTTAGGTTTTTATGAAATAAACTTGAATTTTACCATTTAAAGTACGAATTAAAAAAAAACTACTAAGGTAATGGGTTAAAACTTATTTTTGGATTTTAGTCAACACAATAGCAGACATTTCTTAATCATTTAAAATTGCAAAAACCCATCACAATTCGAAATTTTTAATTTTTAATAAAAAAAAATGTTCCTGCATTTTTTTAAAGTTGATTTTTAATGTAGTATTACTAAAAAAAATTATATGGCACGGAGTCTGCAGACCACTGGAAAAACATAGTCGTGTTGTCAGCTTTCAAAAAAGGTGTCAATGTCAATATAAATATTTGAAATAATTGAAACAGCTAGCTGCAACTTGTTCGGGGACCAATATTTCGTTTTATAAAAAACGAAATAAAAGCTATGGTGTAGGGATAAGTTCTTAATATGTTACGGATTTGTCGTTTTTTATCAAACGAAATTATGGTCCCCGAACAAGTTGCAGCTAGCTGTTTCAATTATTTCAAATATTTATATTGACATTGACACCTTTTTGGAAAGCTGACAACACGAGTATGTTTTTCCAGAGGTCTGCAGACTCCGTGCCATATAATTTTTTTTTGTAATACTACTTTAAAAATCAACTTTTAAAAAATGTAAGAAAATTTTTTTTTATTAAAAATTAAAAATTTCGAATTGTGATGGAGTTTGGAAATTTTAAATGATCGAGAAATGTCTGCTATAGTGTTGGCTAAAATCCAAAAAGAAGTTTTAACCCATTACCTTAGTAGTTTTTTTTAATTCTTACTTTAAATGGTAAAATTCAAGGTTATTTAAAAAAAACCTAAAAATTCAAATATCTCAGTGACCATTGAAAATCGGCCTAACATTTATGGCCTCATTTTGTTGCATTTTGCCCCTATTATAACGTGTTGCAGGGAATAGGTCGACTTAACCAATAACCCTGTATATCTTAGGGTGTCATAAATTTAATATAATCTAATTTTTCTTATTAGAAGAATATTATTAACCTTCGAAAATTTATTTATTTGATTTGGAAATGTCAAATCAAATAAATATTTACTTGTTTGGCATGTAAATATATTTATTCGATTTGGAAATTTATTTATTTGATTTGTAAATTTATTTTCCTGATTTGGACATTTATTTTTTTGATTTGGAAATTTATTTCTTTGTTTTGGTTATTTATATTTCATTTAGAAGTTCATTTATTTCGTCCGAAAATTTATTTATTTGACCCGGAATCGTGTTTTATTGATTCGGAAATTTATTTTTTTGATCCGGAAATGTATTTTGTTGATTCGGAAATTTATCTATTTGTCTCGGAGAGTTATTTACTTGACCTGGAAATGCTATAGACTAATACTTTATGTGTGTCTAGAAACCTTCATCACGTATTGTCTGGTTGGTGTAGAAGGTAGGGTGTAGGTCTTGAAATCATAGGGTCCCGGGATAGAATCCCATTGCAGCTAGGTAGGTACAATTTACGATTCTTTATGCTTTATGATGCGGTTATAGGCAAAAGAAATGTGTGCAAAACTTGTACCGGCCTAAATTCAATGCTGAACTCCAGAAGCTTTTTTTTATTTAAAAAAAAATAAAAAAAAAACATTTGGTTCAGTGTAACGTTTTAATGTTCATATTGACAATTTAAATCGTTTGAACCAAACGTCAGTTTGAATGCGAAGACTTTGGAAGTGAACGAAAAAAACGTTTAAAAATGAATATACCACTGATTCAAAATAAACGCGAAACTGGTCAATATAAATGCGAAAGCGTTTATTTCTTACGCGTTTAATTCAAACGCGCTACTATTGTTGTATTAAACGTTTTTGCGTTAGGCGCCATATTAAACGAAAAGTCGTTCAGCTTAATGTTATTTTCCGTTTATTTGACGATTCATTTCTCTCCGTGTACAGACTATAAACATCCTAAATTTTATTAAAAGTAATTCAGTCAAAACCCACCGACTTGATCGAATCGTCACTAATTTCAGAATGCATCGTATATGTAGATGGTACTTATATCTTTCAAAATGCAGTACAATATGGTAACATTACACTAATCAAATCTAAAAGGCGATTCAGACTATCGAGAAAATTTACGTAATCCTAGATTTAGTTTACAGTTGTATCATATTGTACTGCAATATGAGTAATATAAGTACATTCTACGATATCCATTTTGAATTTGGTGATATACGATTCGATCTAGTAGCCAGGGTTTTGACTGGATTTATTTCAATAAAATCTAGGATTTATTTGTAGTCTGTATCGGCTTTTCACTCGATTATTCGGATCAATTTTATTTAACCCTTTCCCGGACAGAACGTCTATAGACGTCTAATTTTGAGCATTTGACATACAAATCGTGTCAAATTTTTGCGTTGTGTCTGGCAATGAGTTAAAAATACCCCAAGTTCGGTGTGCTAGAAATAAAAACATATATCTACATACATATTTACCAGGACTAACTGCCATCAGATTAATAAGAATTAACCGACACTGGCAAGGTCACCATAATCATCAATTGCACGCATTCTACAATAATTATTACAACTTGTACTATTAATCAAGAATGTTAAGCCAAAGTGTTGAAAAAGGCAATTAACAAGACAACCGAAACAATATGTGTACAAATTAAGATAACATTTTTGAAAAATTACTCGAACTTGAATAATTGTGACAAAAAGCCAGTACATGAATTATTATTATCGATTGCCAGGCAATGAAGAGCGGATTAAAGTATGCCTATGTATAGGTACATACATATACATAGAAGCAAGTATCTTATCTGTCATCTTTAATCATTATAGTAATGATAAGTATGGCTATGTACATACATATGTAGCTGAATCGATATACTTTTTTAGATATGTATAAACGAAAGGGGTTTTTATTTTATTAGCATTGTTAATTGTTGAAAGCTCGGATTTATTAGCTTGGGGTTTTCCTAGAAAGTGAATAAAAACAAATCCAGTGTCAATGGCATTCTTAAAACGTATGTGTATACATATGTATGTGCTTAATATATTTTCTGATTAAGTTAATTCGAATATATCTACTATAAATGACATATTTATTGACAGGCATTCATGAGACCAAAAAGTTCATTGGTCTCGTGACCGCCTTTAAAGCAACAATACTTTTAAATTAACAAAAAATATTGGATCACTCGACGCTCAATCATGGATATAATTCTTTATATGATAAAAACAACAAAATATTTTATTTTTATTTTTATACCCTTCGCTCATAGAGTGAAAGGGTATATCAACTTTGTGATGAAGTTTGTAACGCATTGAAGGAAGCATCTCCGACCATATAAAAAGTATACATAAATGTATGATCAGCATGACTTGGGGAGTCGATTGGGCGATGTCCGTCTGTCTGTCCGTCTGTTGCGACACGTTTTACTCGGCCAATTTAAAAGCTATGAAGCTGAAATTTAGCACAAATGCTTCTTTTTGCTGCAGGCAGTTTGTATGTTTGAATCGGTAAAATCGGACAATGGGGTCATGGGGCTGCCATACAAACCCAACCCAAAAATTATGGTTCTTCTAAGAAAAACTTTTTTATCTGTGCACCAATTTGAACAAAATTTCACAGAAATGTGTTTTTCTTAATGACAAAACAATATGTAAGAATGCTTAAAATCGGAAGAAAGAGAGATTTTATAATGTCAATAAATTTGCTTCTAACTGTACGTATTTAAAAGGCGACAATACAGACAATAGTATTGTTGTGTTTGTGGGAATTCCCTGAATCGCTGCAATCAGCAATATCGATCGTGTATTTGTAATCGTATTGATTCGATTTAGCACAACATTCCACAAAAATATATGACCAAAAACAACTTAACATTGTAAGTATGTATTTGGCTCGAAAAAATTAGAAGAAAATTAAAAATTTAAATGTGCTAAATTTGCTAAATAAAAGTAAAAGATATCTGAGAATCCCATAAATAATTCGAAAAAGGAAAAAAACAAACAAAGCTGCAAGTCGAAGTAATATTGAGGAAAAATATTTATTTTTTGTTCACAAGAATATAGCAGGATAGTTAAAACAAAATTGCCGTAAAATTTAATATAGTTACATCGAACGGATGGATATAAGAAATGGGAGGCTAGCAACCACTTAAAATCTATAATTTTTGTAGTATCAGTGGCAATGACAGAATAAACAAAACAAACATTTTATAATCCGAATTTTATCAGGAATTTTGACTGTAAGCATAATAATTAATCGAATTGGTTTCCTACATACAAACATATTTGGACTTTTTGAATAACCGAAATAGTATAGTGAAATTAAGCCGAAAAAAGGCCAAACTCAATCATCCAAAAAAGCGGAAGGTTTTGATGCCAAATTATTGCGCATCCTCCACGCACTAAAAAGTTACACTAATTTGAGCTTCACATTAAGGGGGAGGGGATGACGAAGAAGGGAATTTTTTGTTTCTCGAAAACATCTCGAAAACTATTATTCCGATCGCAAAATGTTAATTGGATAAGAATTGGTGCTGATGCTGCCACGCTCCCACGCTCCTGTTAACATTTCTCAAGAAGGCATGCCTTTAACTATTCACTAAATTATGCCAGGCAAATAGAATTTGATTGAGTGCCGAGGGCAAGCCCCCTTATACTCGCTAAGGTCACTAGTTCCAGCTTTAAGGCTATTTGCGAATATCATTGACAAATACTGTTGACCTTTCAACCCGGTTTTCCGAAGGGCACATTTTAGTACGAACTTTTGAACATGCATTTAGAACACTATAAAATTAATTGTTGTAGTGACGTTCGCACAGATAAAAATTTTTTTTTTAAATTCCACATAATATTTTTGGGTCGAGGGTATAATTTCCCATGAAAATATATCATATATCAATGCAAAGGAAATTAGATGTAGTTTATTTTGTCCATAGGACATTTTGCGATCGGATTAACAGTTTTCCAGATATTTCCGAAAAACAAATTTTCTCCTTTTCGTGACCCTCTTCCCCCTTAACGTGACGCTCAAATTAATGTAACTTTTTAGTGCGTATAGAGGGGAGAGTGTGCAACAATTTGGCATCAAACTTTTCTTACACTATACCAGTGGTTCCCAACCCACAAATGTCGGCGGACCACTCAATGAGTTGCTGCGGACCACCATTAGACGAAACTCTTTGTCTCGGATTTTTAATTCTGGGAAAATTTGTAAAATACATACATATCTTTGACCGTTTTGACCTCAACATTTTATACTTTCTGCCCGATGGGATCGCTCTTTTTCTCTTTCGTTGCCCGCAAATTTCAAAGTTTCGACTGCTGCTCAAGTTCGATGTGAAGTGAAGTCATGTTTCACCGATTACTATGAATCGGCAAAAAAACTTTCATGCCTTTTCACCACAAAAACATGGAATTTCAACCGATTCAAAAGCGGCTTAAATATCGTCACTCTTATTTTAATAAAATTATAACTATTCTATTATTAAATTATTTGTTGCAGACATCGTGCAGACGGCTTTTTCCTCTCCTGACTTTCGTGCATAAACGAATAACGAATACCAGTGAGTGCCATGGGCTTTCCAGATATTACCTTCAAATTGCTAACATTAAAAGACCCCACAAGAGAACAAAAAAGGGGAACCCAAGAGGTAACTCGGTAAAATTTCATATAAATTTTTCTAAAAAAATATTATAAAAAGCCGTTTGAAGCCCAACTGAAATCTTAAGTGTCCTAACATCAGAAGATGCGACCCAAGAGAAAAACATCACAATAAAGGGACCAAGGGCAAACGGGGTCAAATTCGCATAGGACCAACGAGCAAAAAAATTTGTACCCTCTTTAGTGCACATAGAGTAAATTTTTCATAATACTCTTGATCAAAAATATTACAAAAAGGATAACTAAGCGGAAACGAGTTAAATTTAAATAAAGTTAAATAAAGCAACTCAAGATCGTAGGGGCCCGCATGGAGTCAATTTTTCATGCTACGAATAGCAAAAATATCGCAAAAGGGATGACTAAGCGCAAACGCGATTTTTTTTTTATAAAAAAAAGCAGTTTAAGGGGCCCAAGTTGCGGTATTGACATGGACAAACAAATTGCAGAGAAGGAATAATAACAAACGGGACAATTTTTCAAAAAGGAATCCGTAGTGCACAGTGAGGGACAGGATAACCTTATTTTCCATATTGGCTTTCACTAATACAAAAATTTTAACATTGATACCCAATATTGTTCGGTAAAATGTAGGTAAGTATACGGTGAAAGCGATGTTGCACTGGATGGAAACCAGGTTCAGAAACTTGGAAATGCATCAAATTTTTGAAATTCCGAAGCATTGAGATTTCTGGTCATTCTCCGAAAATAGACCTATCTAGAAACAAATATTACAAAAAGCATTGTTAAACGAAAATCGTAAACATCGATTTTATCGCGGAAAATATTACATTTTTGTAAGTACATAATCAGAATTTTCCGCGGACCAGCTCCGAGACTCTCACGGACCACCGGTTGGGAAACAGTGCACAATATTAAAGGTGACTTTCGACAACATATTTAGTATTTAATTAAAAATTTAATAAATTTTATTTTTAGCCATTATTATATCTGCGAGTGAAATACATATATACGCGAATTCAAATAAAGTATAGAGTTACTCTAGAGTAGAAGCTTTTATACAATTTTTTGACACTCGATTCTGTCAACATAAAAATTTATAACTGCCGGGAAAGTAATTAGACGAACGCCGACGGTGCTGCAAAAATGTTTCGATAATAAGAAATTTCCGTCTTGACATCTTTTAAACACTAAATCATTTCGGTGGAGACGAAGACATTTCTTAATTCTTTATGATCGAAAAATTATAAAAAAAAAAAACAGAAAACAATTTCCGAAGGAACTCTGAATTATTTTAGAATTAAAATTAAAACTTATTAGCATCATTCATACTCATACAATAATGTTGATCGTTTTTTTTTTTACTTATCGGACGATGCATGTGTATCTGCTGCGTGTTCTTTGAATTGACTTTATGCTGGTATTATACAGATACGAGTGGGAGCTCTGGGAATAACTGAGGCTACAACATGTAAAATTCGCCAATGATGCGGAAGGTATAGATTTGGTTTTAATGGAACTCGCCAATGTAAAAGATAGCGTTCGATACCATCATTGAGTTATTGAAGATCAAGCTCACACTTCTTCTTCATTACCGTAACTCCTAGTGGAGCATGGTGCGTTGATGACTACCGTGTGTATAGTCATCAAGAGACAGCTGAATTCGGAGTGTGATACGGTTGTCAGCCATACCACTTCCAAGTCGCATTGTTAGTTTATTATTCTACGATAAGAATATTTCTTATAAACTTCTTCTGAATAATAAACTTGCGACGAGTCGTGCCGAGTTTGGAAACTCGTTTCTCTATGAGTGTCTATTTCACAGAGTGGCGACCGAACGATCACGGCCACAGAGCACGACGAAGATCAAGCTCACACAGTCACTGCAAATTACCGTTTCCGTTTTTCGACTCACAAGTCGATAATAAAAGAAAAAAAAACATTATCCAACAATTTATATACTAATTAAAATATGTATAAAATCTTAGAACTTGAATGTCTACTATACCTTTGGATATTGTATGCGTTGTATTTGTTGAAATATCATTCAGGACTTTTTTAGTAATTAGCCCCAAAATAGCACGTAACCTCATTCTTTTTCTAGAGACACAAACACAATTTCTCGCAATATTTTAAACACAATAACTAGCACAATTTTCTATAAGTATTTTTTAAATTAGTTTTTAAATTATTTGGTTGCGATATTATTAGCTTTTTAGATTGATTTTTTTTACTTAATGCTATTATTTTTAAATTAAATCATTAATCAAACTTTTCCTGAAAACAAATTGGGAAAATACTGAAATATAATTAATTTTTCTTCCCAATTTCTAACCAAGTAGTGGGAGACAACTTGTTTATAAAGAGGCTTTTTAAAGGTCGGGCGAAAGTTATATCTAAATATTTTCGGCAGAAAATTTTTCAATGAAAAAGCATATGTGGAATATATCGAAAACCCTGGGCTCCAGCGACTCCATTTTGTGTGTTATTTTTGTATTCCCCGGTCATTAAAAAATGTCCACAATGAGTTCATTGTCATTAGCACATAAAATGAGGTGCGATCCGCTACACCCCCCCCCCCCTTTGGAAAATTACTAAAAAAAATATTGCACCGTTACGTGCTCATTATGTGCTAATTATGTACCACATTTAAACATTTTGTGCTAGTCAACTTTTAGAGATAATAGCAATTCAAATGGGGGGGGGGGGTGTAGCGGAACGTTCTTCTTCACCCCCTACCAAAAATATCAGCATACGGACTTCGAACCAATCTTTTCGTAATTGTTGAGTTATGTGCTAATTATGTACCGAAATTAAACATTTTGTGCTAGTCAACTTTGGAAGATATTAGCGATTGAAAATGGCGTGTTTAGTCCAGTCAAATTAGGGCTCTGAATTGGAAAAATAGGTGAGGGCTAATTTTTGTTGTTCGTAAATCAGTTAGCTCCCAGGAGTCTAAAGCTCATTTTACCGAAAAAAATTGATGGGCAAGGTCCCAAAAAGGACGAAAAAGGATACTATTTAATACTTCTCCGGAGGTCGGCATGCGGGGTATCAGTGCAAAGGGTTGGTCGAGTACATTATATATCCGATGATTTTTTCATGTTTCAAAGACCTTCAACGGAGTAAATCGAGCTTAAATGGAAAATAATCGCTCGCTCAAGTCAAGTTGAATGTACTTCTTACACGGGAAGAAAATAGTAAAAACACGTCGCGAAATCGTCGAAAATCTGCAAATTCGTCGTACTTAATTGCAATGCGTACAGGTTCAATTGTGCGTTCTGTATTCCCCCACTTCCCTAAATTACGTAAACAATCATTGTTATGTACTCCATTTAAACATTATGTGCTCGTCAACTTTGAAGAATATTAGCAATTTAAATGGAGGGAGTAACCCAAACAAAAAATCAATTTACGCTTTTCGGACCTATGTTTTTGTAATGTTTGTGTACTGTTACAATTTACAGTGTTTCTATGTGTATCTGGTCAATTTTCATACGTCCCGAGGGCGTTAATTGAACCTGTACGCACCGCAATTAAGTACGACGAATTTGCAGATTTTCGGCGTTTTCGCGACGTGGTTTTACTATTCTTCCCATGTAAGAAGTACATTCAATTTGACTTGAGCGAGCGATAATTTTCCATTTAAGCTCGATTTACTCCGTTGAACGTCTTTGAAACATGAAAAAATCATCGGATATATAATGTACTCGACCTACCCTTTGCAATGATACCCCGCATGCCTACCTCCGGCGAAGTATTAAATAGTATCCTTTTTCGTCCTTTTTGGGACCTTGCTCATCAATTTTTTTTCAGTAAAACGAGCTTTAGACTCCTGGGAGCTAACTGATTTAAGAACATCAAAAATAAGCCCTCACCTATTTTTTCAATTCAGAGCCCTAATTTAACTGGACTAAAGACGCCATTTTCAATCGCTAATAGGCGTGTTTTTTTGTGCTCGGGTGTAGGTTAGTTTAGGGTAACTACATGGGGTTACAATAACAACATAACCCAGATAAACCCAGTAATGTATCGAGGGTACGTACTCTGACCAAAGTTAACCCGGAAGAATTGTTACAGATGTGACAACCAGAGGCGCTCTAAAACGAAAAAGCATGAGCTAATACCAAAACCATTGGTTAATGTTCATTGTTGTTTTTGTAAGACATGTTAATTTACTGGTTATTTATTTATCACAACTTTGAACCTTCAGCTTTTTACAAAGTTCATGGTTGGTGCAATAGATCTAAACAGCTTTTAACCCAAATCGTGTTTTTGTGCTTATATACCCTAACCTGCACCTTTTTTACAAAAAAACACGCTTAATATCTTCCAAAGTTGACTGGCACAAAATGCTTAATTTCGGTACATAATCAGCACATAACTCAAACATTACGAAAATATTGAACCCCGTAAGTTGATTTTTAGGGTTTTTTAGAAATTTTTTTTCAAAAAACCCTTATGAAATCGATTTTTTCCGTCCGTCCGTCTGTCCGTCTGTCCGTCTGTCCGTCTGTACGTCTGTCCGTCTGTTCACTAAATAACTCGCGAACGGCTCAACCGATTGTCATGAAATTTGGTAGGAATGTGTAGAATGGTTACAGTCTTTGGCACATATACCTTAGAAGTTGGTAGGAAGAAGACAACAGGGTGTCCCGAACGTTTGAAAAAAGTCCACTTTTTTAGTTTTTATCGGAGATTGACGTGTGGGTATTTAAATCAAAGATCTAAACGAGTGAACCTCATATCAGTTAAAATTTTCCAGTTTCGAGTAACGGTAAAAAAGTTATTGGCGTTTAAAGTTAAACTTCCTTTACGAGCTCCGTTTTTCTAAACCGTTATAGGGATCGATATGAAACTTTGCACAAAGATTGGTCGGTAGGGCCTTATATACGTTAAATATTAAGACTGTTGACTTTTGCAAAGGAAAAGTAAATAACAGTAAATTTGTAAAATTTGTTCGTGTGTAGCCCCTCTTAGGTTTCCAAATATGAAAATGCTGCGAAGGGTTTTTAGAAAATTACATATAGAATATGTCTACGAATTTTCATTCGAATACCTGTATCCAAACCGGAAATATAGCCAAATAAGTATTTAGTAAGGGCCTTTCACAATGCAAGCCTCTTAAGCATTTCTTCAATGTATATCTTTTAACTTGATGAAACAATGAACATGAAATTTGGTGGAAATGCATAGAATGGTAATAGTGTTTGCCACAAAAATTTTTGAAGTTAGTTAGTTAACAGGATGTCCCTGAATAGCTGCAAAAGTATACTTGTTCAATACTCATAGGATAGCTTGCGTTGGCTCTTATGACTGGGAACACAATGGAATCATTTTATATAAGGTTGCTTTTCCTTGATTAAAAAACAGTAACATTAGATTTACAGCTAATAATTCAGTTCATATATAAAGCCAAGCCATCCTTACGTTTGCCTGAGTTTCTTTTTGGTCAAAGGCCATCAGAAATCTTAAATCGTTGCCTTTAGATTTGCCTTGGAGTACTTTTATACAAACTGGGTAAATAGTAAATCTATTTTTGGATTGGTCTAATTAAAGGCGGAACGCGTTTATTTAGACCAATCCAAAAATAGATTTACAGGAAGCATTTCATTAATGTTGTGCACAATACTTATTTATTGCCTATAAAATATATGTACAAAAAATATTCACTATGCATTAAAATTCTAAAAAACCCTCGTATTGCGGGCGCAGCCCTCTGTACGCCGGTATTTTTTCTGTTTGGGGGAAAAAAGTGATTATCCATACTTTTTCATAGAAATCACTAATATTCACGAGTCAATGCATCCTTGATTTAAGGTGAAACTCAAGGAGACCTTAAGTTTTCAATAGACTTGAAATATAATATTTCAAGGTAGGTGGGTAGCTACTTCATTTCAAGTGAAGTTGCCTACAGAAAATAACAAGGTCTCCTTGAGTTTCTCCTTAAATCAAGGTTGCATTGCGACTCCTAAATATAAATGATTTCTATGAAAAAGTATGGGAAATGACATTTAATTTTTTGAATTTCGGCATCCTTGAGCTAAGGGCTCCATGACACAGTAATATTTATATTCATATTTCTAGTCATATAATTAAGCCTACTCGATTAATTCGGTTAATTTTTTACACGTGCACTAAACGAAATCGAGTAGGCTTAAGGATATGATAATTTCTATTATAGTTACCAATATATGACTGTGTAATAGCGCCCTAAGGTATGTTCATAAATACGGGCCGAAGAATGCATTTTAAATCAGAAATCAGAAATTTACAGCGAAAAAAAAAATACTTTTTACTTTCGCCCTAGTATCGAAGCATTAAAGAATGAGAAAGGTAAAGAAATGGTAAATTTAATGCCATGCAATTAAATTCAATAAATGGACGTGAAACAATTATCATTATCTATTTGTTTTTGAAGGCTTACGTTCAAATGGAAAAGCAACTAAGGCATTGGTCTCGGCGATGACACGTTCCAAGATAGAACTGCCTGTTGAAATAGGATGAGACATAATCATCAGAACGAGCGATGTGCCTACACCGTAGGCCAAGCGACGCTATACCATGGAGCGGTATAAATAACAAGGCAAGGAAGAAGTAGCGTTACAAACTTCAATGGTAATTTACACGTATTAGTTCACTAGTAAGAGAGATGGTAGACAAAACCACATTTTTCTATTTTGCTTTTTCATGGTGTACAGATACAACATTTTTTTGCAAGTTATCCGAATTCTTTTTGTATACAATAATTTTCTGTAGTATGAATTTTTGGCAAGATATGAAAAGACATCAATCGCACGTTTAGCCGAGTTTTAAGGTTTGTGTTCGTAGAGACGACTCATGGGATGATCGCTCAGCGATCGTAGTTTAACATCCAATTCCGAGCCCTATTTACATATTTTTTGAATGTGGCGACATTCCTTGTATCAACTATGGCCTAAAGGAACATATCGGTATAGAAAATATGCACATAAAATGCTAACAACCGATAGTTTAAGTGCGATCGCTGAGCGATCATCCCATGAGTCGTCTCTACGAACACAAACCTTTAACGGATAAAATTTCTAAAAAATCAGCTGGTGTGTATGACTGTTCCTGTACTCTCTCATACCTTATCATTATATCAATATCATCCGATCCGTAACTACATTGTCTATTTGCTTAAGATTTGACGCATGTATGAATTTAATCTTTCTCATGCTGCGCACGTGTCAATTTGATAAATCATATGATTGGAATATTGGCCGCCATTGGTTTATCCAGTAAATTAAGACACTTTGCATCAATTTTCTTAGTGCGAAATATTTTTCTTAACGAGAAAAAGTCTACAAGCGTTTTAAATTGACATATTGTCCAAAAATAGAAACTTTTTATTTAAAGATATAATTTTAGAAGTACTCGTATGTGAGTTAAGCGGTATTGTCGTAAGTGAGCATAAATAAGTTTTTTAAACGCATGTAGAACGTTGAACCGTTATAATGAGAAGACGGTGATGTATGAAAAAATCTGTCGATGTGGAATATTAAGCAAAAGGACGTAAGCGATTATAATTTTTTTTTTAAATTCTGAATTATGGGAAGTGGAACAAAAAGACATTGAGGCTCCTTCATCTTTGTCATTTCATTCCGCATTACGCCTGAGAGCTATCCGTTCTGGAGTATATGTATCTAGATACATTAATAAATTTTCTAACTCAGTATTGATTCAAACTTATTGAAAACGAATCAAGTGTATAGGTCTCTTCGAGTTGATGTAAGTATGTTTTCCGATAAACGAAAAAAACATTGAAACAAAGATATTTTTATCGAAAATTAGAATCAGAACAAATTATTTTTATTATTTTCTTTATTGACACGCATTATAAAAGTGAAGAAGTCTGGTTGGTGTAGTGGCTGTTAGTGCGTACATCTTGGTTGCCCATAATCGTGAGTTCTAGTCTCACCGTAAACGAATTCAGTTTATTGTGTTTTTCGAACTCACAATCCATGTGACGGACTATGATCTCACTCAGATGTTAAATGGGTACACGTTTAACGTTTTATGGGGATAAATAATACTGCTGAGCGTGCTGTTGATCTCAACACCTCAACAAAAAAAGCAGTTCAGATTTTGTTAATTGGATTTCACTAACTATACATCTGCGGCCTTGGTCTACTGTTGGACTGTCGCGTCAGTTATTATTATTTATAAAAGTGAAGATCATACTATTAAATATTGTGGGAAATTTCATTGAATTTTATTAATATTGTTTCATGTTTTTTTTATCATTTGCATATTTGTTTTTGATAACTTTTATTATAATTTTAACTAAATTAGGCTTTTAAATTTATTTCACTTTTCAAAGAACTCTCGCATGGATTAAACAGATTATTTCAGAATACCATATGATGAATATTCTGGAATATACCACAAAGAGCACTCTCACTATTACTTTACGTATGATTGAATTCCAATTGTCTAATATACGCAGCGGTAATTCAACAGATACGATTTAAGATCACTGAACTTTTTATCACAAATTTATTTGAACCGACTAACACTTATGACAAATTTAGTTTTCCGAATAATTCAAACTGAATTTTGCAAAACGTTTAATTTACGGGGTTTTGATCATACACACGAATTTCACAAGAAAAGCGCATCAATTCCGTATCTTCTTTATCAAGAACACGCTCGATCTCAACTAAAGATGTCATACATAGTACATACATATCTTTCTTCGCAAATTTACCGCCACACTATCAACCACCAATTGTTATTAATATTTTTATTGGCCTGATGATGATGATCATGATGTTGGTGTGGATGATGATGGCGTTTTGTCTGACACTCTTGGCTAATTTTTAGCTTGATCTTAGTTGTGGACTATGGACACATAACAAGTGTATTGCCCATAGGTATATTATAATACTGCGATACAGGGTGAGTTTCGGAAACCGCATACATTAACATTTTTTTTAAATATTTAATTTCAATTTTCAGTTCCAAAATAAAATCCATTAGTTAGTAGATACAGTGAACCCCCGATATTCGCGAATTTACTTATTGGCGATTCATATTTTGCGAGACTTCTTCGCGATGCTTTTTCGCAATTTCGTTCCAGTTCGAAAGCGAACATTTTATAAAATAAGAACTAGATTTTCGTGTTCGTTTTAAGCAATTTCTATGAATGCAATAAAATTTAAGGCTACGGCATGTATGTTTGCTCTATCCTATTTAATTTAAATTTATGGGCATAGTCAGGATATCGGTCAGGGGAGGAGGCAAGCCCAATTTTTTTTTCAACATCATGATTTTCACAAGGAGCATGTAATTGTAATGTACAACAACAATTGAGATTTTCCGTCAATTTAAATTTTTCATCTGAAAAATATTGTTTGGAAAATCTTACATTCGATTTTTTTTTAAGGAGATACCGTTGAGAATGGTCTTGTTCGCCTTTTAACGTTAAGTGGCACCTGACCGTGTTTTCACTTTTACTCCTGATTACATCTAACTTGCCTAAGCATTTTTAGACTCGTGGCTCGTCTATAGTTAGCGCTAGAAAGGGTCAAATTTCTGACCAAATTAAATGAAGGATGTTAAGTTCCGGTATCTTCTCAGAGAGACCTTCGTGTTACATTTCGTTATCCTAACAGTTAAACCGTTTAACACAAATGTTATGAATTTAACATTTAAGCCATGAAATGACAAAAAAAAAACGAAAATAGAGAGGATCTTCGCTGATAGGAAGCCTTAGGATATCATTAAGGGAAAGATTCTAACTTCGAAAGATTAGGCGAAACGAGAAATTGCAGGATCTGATTATGTTATCGATCAATGACACTCACACATGAGTTCCCAGTCTCGGATATCAAAGGCCTAAAGATGTAGAATATTTTAGTTTTCGAGACTGCAGTCTCAGTCTAGAAATTGTTTTTTGTAATTTCTTCTTTATTTTTTCAGTTCAACGTTTCGCCAATTGCGAAACTATTTCCTTTACGTTGTCGACCTCCCGCCGAAACGACGTATAGGAAATAGTTCGTGAGGATGCCCGTAATGGGCGAAACGTTCAACTGAAAAAATAAAGAAGAAATGATCAAAAATCTAAGCACGACTTCACTTCAAAAAATCTATATGCACATAATTAGGAGTAGAAATTTTGTATTTAAGACACAGTCACACCCGCATGTTTACGCCTTCAAACATTATAGTACAACAGTAAGATTTTTTTACTGCGTTACTCTCGGCCAGAGGGGCCCCTCCCTGCCTCCTCTTGGCTATGCTATGTTAGATTAGAGCAGACAAGAGTAGCAAGTGCGAACTTTTCACTAATATTACATGCAATGATTGAAATCGCCCTTTTGTCGGAAGAAAAAACTGCACCGGAACTCAAGGCCGTAGAATAATTTTTTTTTACCAGAGACACGATTGCTGTGCGGGAATGCAAAGGAAGGCTTTTAATAGAATTTGCTCGTTTTACAGTGATGCAAATGGTTAACGAGAGTCATCCGGAGCGGTCTTCTAGATGAAAATCTGCATGCATCACCCTATATGAGTCCCCGAAAATTCAACAAAGGCTTTTCGGCCCATGGAATCGTCCTGAGCATATTTGTTTAGAAACATCAGTATTTCACCTGCTTATGGTATCTGGTGCGAAGTAAATCGAGAAGAAAAAATTTAATAACTACCATCATGGCCTCGTGCTTGAAGTGGTCACTCGATTTCATTTCACTTGATTGGCGACCATCGCGCAGAACAGCTTCGTTTTGTCCTTCCTATAATAGTCGTGCCCGATGTTTCGGAAACGTTCAAATAATTATATACACTGAGCTTCAATGAAACCGGGCCACACGGTAAGCGCGAACTCTAATCAAAACAGGCATTGTGTTTGTTGCGTGAGTTAACGGTACTTCAGATAAAAATCATAGTCATTTGAATTGTCATTAAATGCACTTTCTGTAGATATAACTTTCATAGTTGTAACTTTCATACTCTTTGAGAAAATTCAACTTGAGTTCGAAAGTGGCGAGTGGCCCGATTTTTGCGAAGCCGAGTGTATGATATGCCGTTGACCTCTCTTATTTACCTCAATGCTATTCATTGATGATTAGTAGTCTGGCTGGTCTAGCGGTTAGTGCGCGCACCTTCGGTGCACAGGGTCATGAGTTCGAATCTCACCGTGGATCATGGTGTTTTTCGAACTCACGAGCTTGTGACGGACTATGATCTCACTCAGATGTTAAACGAGTACCCATTTATGGGGATAAATAACACTGCTGAGCGTGATGCTGATCTCATTACCTCAACAAAAAGCAGATAAGATCTTGGAAATGGGATGTCACTAACACATCCTGCGGCCTTAGTCCAATGTTGGGTTGTCGCGCCTGTTATTTATTTTTTTTAAGTCACATTTGACTTGAGTGTTTTAGTGGCAAGACAAAGATGAATTTTTGAATTTTCTCCACGAATTAAAAACTATCAGGTTACCCAGCCTTTAAATATAACATTTTTCATATTTTATGAATATTTGGACTATATTTCGAACTATTCATAACCCTGAACCGACGAACCGACGATTTCGTGAAACACATCTCTCGCGAATGTTGGCGGTTCACTGTAGTATTTAGGACAAATCATCCATACAAAAATACAATAAGAGAGATGACACCCGAAATCACGTGCAGCGAAAGCTGTACTCTATGGCTCTTCGCAGTGCACCTTCAATTCAATTCGGCACACGGAAGCAAAACACTGTTGCATCGTGGCGAGAGGATAGTAGGGGATGTAGTAACTATCATTCCATTTCCACCCACCCACCCTGTACAAACCTCCAGATATACCTACACTACACTATATGTAGTCACATAATTCCTACTACAATTTAACAATACGAACGATAGGCGCTCATCTGATTGATATTGTTGATAACAAGTAAATTGGCAGTGGCTCTTATCAACTCCTATGTAGATAGGACCGCTATAAATGCGGGTGTACAAGGATGCAATTTCGCGATCATGTGCTTGCCGGAGTGTGTGACGTTTGTGGTCCAAAAGTTAATAGGTTTGATAAGACATGTGGGGTTATTTTAGATCCGACACTTTATTCTCGCAGATAAACTGATGTGGCAATTAAGATCTTTCTGGAGATTATCCAGTTGAATTGGCATTTGTGGATTTGTGCGGCGCGGCCAGTTTAAATTGGAAGGGGATTAGCGAAGACTTTTATTATGCGAAAGGTACACAAAACATTTTTTAAATTAAACTAATATAATAGATAGGCTAGTTTCTTGCAGATACCGTGTAGGTTTAGGTGAAGAAATTTTAAATAAGAAAAATAAGAGTTAGGGCAACGAACATTGAATACCAAGAAGAGGCACTCATAATAAGCGGTTGCGTATCCCATATTTATGCATGTGTTTATTTATTCTATCCTTGCACATTCAAGCTGTGAGAAATTCCGAAACAGAGACTGATATATACCTTTCGAATGATGTGTGTAAATACGAAAGAGATGAAAAACGAAACTGGATGAAGGAAATCAGTTCAGTGTTCATTTTACTGTCAATATTGAGTAGGGCAACCCGGAAATTTTGCTATTTCTGGATGTTGACAACCCTAAATTTACGAAATGTCACACCAATACATCTATAAAAGCGAGAAAAGTTACCCATACATACCTAAAGATGGGATACTCAGCTGATTTCGGATTATTTCCGTCCTACTCTGTCTAATGGAATTTTGCGTTTAAAATATTTTCCTAATGTGTGCGATTGGAAATCGTGCATCCCTTTCTACAAGAAATTTGTATGGAGTGCCACCCCCTTGGTTAGGGCTTCCTTACACTGAGGTACTTATGTCACGGAGACTTTAGGGGCTAGTCAACTCTATTTGGCATTGGTAAATAGAGTTGACTAGCCTATAGGTCGTCGAGGCAAGTTACGAAAAGCACAAAAAAAATGAAGATTGATAAGTAGCCTTATTTTTCAGTCCAATGCCGCACCACCAGTAAATATAGGGCAGATAAATTGAGGATGAAGAAATGTCCATGTGCAGTTGGTAATGCTTGCTTAACGAATTAAAAATTAGAGAACTCCAGAGGAAGTGAAGGTTTGCGAGAAAAACATTTAGATACTTTAAAAATAACAAACAAAACAAACAATAAATCTCAAATGACAATATATGTACATCCAATCAATTCTACTAACATTTTTCCCAAAATCTTGTTCCCAAAAACCAGTTAAGCATCAAATTTCATTTCCAACGCACATTCAAAATAAAATTTAAGTAAATTATTCAAAAAAGAAATGATTTATCACCTTGACCATTAAAACGACTTAGCTTGTTCGTGTCAGTACGATAGATATACTAGCTTCCCAATAAAAAAGCAAAAACACCCTACACTGCGATACTCATATAATGCGGAATTGATAAACATTATGCAATACTGTTTGACAACCAATTAATAAAGGTATACGATGAGTATATCAATCATCATTGAACTTACGTATGCAAGTTGTAAGTACATTTTCAAAACGTAAGACGCATGACGACAATGCTAACCTTTACTGAATTAACCATCAATTTTATATGTTTGAAGAAGATGACTGACCAATAAATTCAAGGTCTTACATACATTTATAGGTAAGAGCGCATCTGTGAAGACTTCTTACCGGCCTAAAAGTTGCGAATATATTCAAGAGTGCGATACTCATCTTCATTACAAAAACAATCTTTTAGTGTTCTTCACTTCATACTCGCGGTATCTTTATCTTTTATCACAAGTGCACGAAAATGTATGCATAAGGAGAATCCATCTCCGAAATATTCAAGGGCATACAAATTTTCAATGTGACGGTTAACTGGAACATAAACGTCTGCAAGTCACCGTGATTTATGAACAACATACAGGAGATACCTGGGCATTGATATAGGTGGCATTTATTTATGTACGGTATATGCTCTTCGAAAATAATTTTTTTTTTATCTTTATCGACGATTATTAATTTGAATATTTACACGCTAATTAGGCGCTTACCGCGCGCATTTAGTTTTGGCTGTCACAACAAATGATCGAAGAGCCATAGGTAACTAACTATACCTCTGTAACCTTAACACCTTAGCCAAGCCGAAGCCTATGGAAGTTCGTTCGCTGTAAATATTTGGAAGCCATAGAGAGCTAATCAAACATTTACATAATGTTATGAGCATGATACCGTGTAACAGAAAAAATATTGATTTATTAAAAAAAAATTTTTTTTTTTTCATGTTAAAAAAAAGTGCGTTAGTAATGATGTGTTATTTACGTACAACTTTGAATTGGTAGTAAAAAGTACCTAAAGGAAGAAGTGTAGCAATGTATCTCGGAATAAAAGTTTTTCACATAGTTATATGTACACCGCATTAGTATACAGCAAACGTGTACATATGTGTTTACATTCATGCGACCTCTCACTTATTATAGCCAATTGAACTTATTTAAGAGGGTCATAACATCATGTGCTTTACTCGTGTGATACTTGAGGGTGGAGAATTGGTTAGTTGCCATTATTATAATATATGAAGAAGAAGATTTTGAAACAAAAAAAAGTGAAGCGTTGATTTTGTCAGAACGCTGGCACTGATTCATCCATACATTTGATTAACCGAACCGGGGACTAAGCATTCTTCTTGAATTTGGAATTTTGAGCTCGTCATTTAAATAAATTTTGTTGGCATCCCTCTAATTCTTCTATGGAAAATCGATTAACTGAACTTTCGGTTATTCAAACCATCCCTGTCGACATTGGTTCGCATGATCGACTACTGTACATATACGATAAAAGTACGAACGAATAGTTTTAGATATAGTCATTGAATTTGTAAAATTGATTAACACTGATTGTTGATATCAGCATTTTCGAATTTTTAGTAGGTATCGTAGACGATGAAACAGCTTAAATTTACAGCCAAATAAAACAAATTCAGCTTAATTCTCCGATTAGCCAATGCTCCAATCTAAAGGTACGTTTTCCTCGGCACGGCCCCAGCGGCTCTAGCGACTGCGGCTCGCCCATTGGCCATTGCATATAAAAACTCGTTTTTAGTTGATAATCGCTTGGCATAGCTCCACAATGAATGAACCGCACGGCTCTTGTTGTATATAATGACCGCATGAGTGGTGAACGTGGTGCGCTCGCTTGTTTGAAGGCTTCGGGCGACGGCTGCTTGGGGTAGGGTAGTTGTTTCGCAAAACGGTCGTATTCGTTCGGCCGATATACGATGTCACGGACCACGGTCTATCAAGACTTAATATCAGCTTGCATAATCATTATGTTCATTACACTAATAAGATTTGCAAGCCGATATCAATCTTGGCTGTGACCTCACTCACTGATAACAAGTCGATGGCTAGTACAATAGCATAGCAGTTGTCGGCATATAATGGTTTACACAGTGTATCTATTGTAAGCTGGCAATTGCTATGACGTAGGAAAGGTCGTCTACAAGTTAGCATCGAGCGGGACGACTCGCTCTATGTAGATGGGTCAGCTGATGGGCTTCTCAGTCATGACACCATATAATGTTTCCGACAACGGGGATTGCATTTGACTATTGAGAGAAGTCCGGCAAGTTTTTGTTGTTGCTTTTGTGCAATACTTCGATGGACAAATGCAATTCGCATTGTCGGTGGACATCATAAGCGAGTGTCATCGACCGATGGTCGAGGATTCCGTTGCCTTGGTGTGAGAGATGAATATGCATGGGATGATCGGGATTTTTTTTTTTGGGAGGTTCGCTCTGAACGGCGATTGACGACGGTTTTTTTTCGCGGTTGGTGGGATCGTGATTTTTTTTTTTGTGATTCCGTTCTTTTTTGTTGGGATCGTTGGTTGGATAACTGGCGAGTTGGAGAGTTCTTGGCGGACCTGGAGTTGGCCGTTTTTTTTTGAATTTTGGATATTTTGCTGGACGATATTTTGGTATTCCGCGGCCTTATCTTTGTGAATCGATTCGTGGTCGTTTGAAGAAAAACAAAAAAACAAAAAAACAAAAAAAAAAAAACAAAATCCAAAGATTTTACCAGAGGAGCGGATGGCGGGTTCATTCCCGGGTCGTACAGTTGGTGTGCTCATTATCGGTGTTTCTTGGTGTCGGCAGAACAGGACGCGAGTGTGCAAATTGTGCGTGGTGCATTGGAGCTTAAAAGTGAATTAAGGTGTTGATTGTTCCACCCATATTAATCACGGCCCGGCAATTTTGCACCCCGTCAGCCCGAAGACACCGCACAAGAGCCGTTCATTTCACCATTTCACGGAAGTGCCAGAGAGCCAGCTCTTAAGAGGAATTCCAACCCTTTTTGTTTTTGGGACTGGATGGAGACGAAAACTTTCACGGAGACGGAGCTGCTGTTGAATTTTCAAGTTTTTATTTTTGATCTCGGAAAGTGGTTAATGATTTTTTTTTGTTCCTTTCGCTATATTTGTGATTGCTTTCTTTCTTTTATTCACTCAGTGCAAACTCCGTATGATCGATCATCGGCGTCATCGTCACGAATTCTACAATACTCATACTGTAAGTCATATTTTAGTATTTTGTTGAATTGTATAGAACTTCATTCTTTTAAATTTCCTCTTGAACTTTTTATTGAATTTTTTTCTTGGTATTGCATTAAGTTTACTCGTTTCCCTTTCCGACATTTTTTTTTCTCCTTTTCAATTTTCTTTGTGAATTATTTTTTTTTATGAATACATTCTGAATTTTTATAATGTTTAACTAAATTTTTTTATATCAAGAGTTCTTCCGTGTCCCGATGGATGGGCACATCCATCCTCATCCTTTTTCCTTCCCGTAGTCGATAATGGTGGCTCATCAAGGATGGGAACACACTGACTCCTTAACTCACGCGACGCGCTGGTCTCGCCGGGCCAAAAATGCCACCGAGTCAGCAGTGTTCCCATTATTTTTTTTTGTTGCAATGACGGCAGCTCGACATAGAGCCGTGGTCCGCGACAACGAATAGTATATACATAGAAAGCAGTCGCGCGGCTCTTTTTGTACATAATGCATGCACGAATGGTGAACGTGGTGCACTTGCTTGTTTGTAGGCTTCGGGCGACGGCTGCTTGGGGTAGGGAACTTGCTCTAGAGCCGCTGGAGTCCCTAGAGTCGCTGCGGCCGCGCCGAGGACAACGTACCTTAACCAATGTCATTTCGCGACAAGGTTCACAAGGACCTATCATGAATTAAACGGTATAATCTATAAGCTTGCTTTGCGGACTGTTTTTTGTTATAATTAACACCCGCAAGGATTACACTACCCGGACACTCAGCGACGACAAGAGTTGTTTTTCGCGATTAGTTTAACCATATAACTTAATTTTTCTAATCTAATCCCTGACATATTTGTTTTACATGTAATATGACTAAAGGTACGGAAATTTCGCAAATAAAAAACAGGAATTTCGCATAAACTAATTTCATATTTCATATAAATAATATTCAAAATTTCGCTGAAATTCGCATACAACCTAATTTTGCATATTTTTTGTTGTTGTTCTTCATATAACTCTAGACATTCTTTATATTTACAGTGAAACGAGGGTTTAAAGCACGTTGTGATGAAAATGTACAGAAAACAGTTCATTTATCGAGCCTCTAAGTAAAGAGCTTGCTCGGTGTTCGACCAGCCATTGTGCTCGTGATTCAGCAAACTCCCTTCATTTACTAATGTTACTCTTCTCATTAACGGAAAACTTCTGAAAAATCAATCTGAGATGAAAAATTATCTCCAAAAATTTACTTTTTCGTACAAAAATAAACATTTTGGTCGAAAATGTTCAAATTAGAACATTTCGCATCTATTCGCATAAATCAGCGATTTTCGCCGAAATTCGCATCTGTTTCGTAAAAACGAATTTTCCGTACCTCTAAATATGACATATCGAAATGTTTTCTAATGAATATGCATTTTTTTGCTTTTCGGTAATTACTGTTTCATGAGCACCCGAGTACTCAAAATCGTTTCTCATTCGTTTTATACGAAAGCCATATTTCTATTGACCGGAATTAAATTATTAGTAGACGTTAATGATTATATTGTATCCTGTTACATAATTGAGTACGTTCTATGTATATAAAATGTATGTAAAGGCCAAAGCATTGCAAAAATTGTTATGTATGTAGTTTATTTCGTCCTCAGAACATTTCCCTATAGCTTTTACAATTTTTTAAATAGTCGCAAAAAAAACTAACGAAATAAGACAAATTTTTAACGAAGAAAAATCAAAAAGGTTCTCTAGGATTTTCCCGGAAATTGGAACCCGCCAACGTGAAGCCAATGGATAATCGAGGAAGAAATCCAAAACAGCCTTAAAAATACAGGTCAATAAGCATGCTATCGTCAAAATATTAGAAACAAAAAATATTGTATCCTGTCTAACCGAGGTCATTGAAAAATCAAAATCATTCTGGACTTACAGTTCACCTTTCGAAAACAGCACTCTAACACACCAAACATTTCGAATCGTTTTCCAATAAATAATCTGTTGGAGTAATCGATCACGATACTCCAGCCTTCAATTCGATTTGACATGGCAAACAAATAAATTTTAACATCACAGTTTACTTGAATCAATTAAAGCTTACTCAGGAAGTAAATCTATACCAGCCATGACTCAGTCAGACCACAAGGGTCACGTTTCAGTCAAGTGCTTTTTAATATTTTCACGAAAAATTGTCCTTAAACAAGAGACTGCAATGCTGCATTTTTTGTAGACTTCTTTTGCATAATATTATAGACTAACAGCAATCTCGATTTGTCGTGCTCTGTGACCGTGATCGTTCGGTCGCCAATCTGTGATATGGAGTATGGAGATTCATAAAGAAACGAGTTTCCATAGTCGATATGACCCACCGTAAGTTTATTATTCAGCAGCTGATAAGAAATATGCTTATCGCAGAATGTTAAAGTAACAATGCGGCTGGGAAGTTGTGTGGCTAACAACCGTATCACACCCCGATTTCAGTTGTCTTTGAATCGTTGTCGACTAGACACGATAGTCGTCAACGCACCATGCTCCACTAGGAGTTAGGGTAAAACAAGAGAATCCCGATCTGATTTCCACGAATCTTGAAAACCAATTGGAGTCCTTGTATCAATTTTATTTGCATTGGAAATTAAATTAAATATCACTAAGATGCAAGCAGAAAAGAGAAAGAGCTCAAACCTACTTGGAACACCGCTGAACTTATTAGACGATTATATCGATTGGAGCAACAAAGTTACTTATTTAGGCTTACCGTTTGACAAACAAAAATTAACAGGTTAGCACATGGAATAAATTTCCGAAAAAAATGATGAAATCATTCTGCTCGTTATATGCTTTTTTGAACTGAAGCCTAGTACTGACCTCGACAGTGAAATTTTCCGCCGCTGCGATTTTTTCAATGAAAATGTATTCTTACTGTCGTGGAATATGTGGGGTATGCTGGGGAATTCCATAAGCTACAATCCGAAAACAGTTCCATAATTTTTCTCGGCCATTTTATGTATTTTTTTTTCGATTCCCCGGTTATTTCATCGTGAAATGTTAAATAACTGGGGAATCGAAAAATAATACATAAAATGGCTGGGGAGAATTATGGAACCGGTCTCGGATTGTAGCTTATGGAATTCCCCATCGTTTGTGACATATTCCACGACAGTAAGTATCCATTTTTATTGATAAAACCCCTGGGCGAAAAATTTCACTCTCGATCTTAATTCAGCCCTTTAAGGTGGAAGTTATTTGTAGACAACAAACTGCTTATTTACAAAATGACGATACAACCAACTGCAGCATATGGTTCGCCTGTTTGCGATCTGTATGATAAATCAGTAAAAGAAATCTCCAAATTACGCAGAATAAAATCTTGAAACAAATACTTTTTACTCTACTGATAAGCTGCACAGTGGACTAAAATCAAGCCTTTAACATAGTGAGTGAAAGCAAACCAAACTTTCGGGCAACACGCCATTGCTTTTCAAACCAACAATGTGGCCCGCAATAAAAATTTAGTTAGACAACTTTGATAAAGACGAAGTTCAAGTACTTATTCTGTGATGCAGAAATGAAACCATTGCCTTTTTACGAGGTTCCTATGTATAATGTACATACATAGTTTACAAAAATGATAATTGCGCTAAAGATAAAAAATACGGGTTGGCTACGACATCATATTCCCGTTATTCAAAATCCCGACGTTCATTATCCCGCCAGTTCAAATTCCCGCCTAATCAAAAGCCCGCCATTTCAATAACCCGTTAATTCAAAATACCCTTTTGAAAAAAATCATACTTCAAAATGGTGTCCGTTTTCATCACTAATCTTTTCCATTTAATTCGAACATTTCTTCGTAGTTCTTCGTATGGTAATTCTTTTAGGCGGCCGGCGGTTCTTTTAACTAATAACGATTCTTGTCTAAGTCCTGTGCTCTTTAACATCTATACAGCAGATATTCCAAAAATTAACGATTGCGAGATAGGATGCTTTGCAGATGATATCTGCATATTCTGTAAAGGCCAAAAACCAGACCAGATAACTTCAACCCTCGAACGTCAATTGGAGATACTCTATCAGTACTACTACAAGTGGAAAATAAAACTGAATGGTTCTAAATCACAAGCGGTTTTCTTCACTAAGAAGATAAAATTAGAAAACAAACCTAGTTCTTCACTGAACTTTCTAGGCGATTCCATCCCATGGAAAAAAATTTAACTTATCTAGGCTTAGTGTTCGACAGACAACTAACAGGGCAACATCATATAGAGACCACTTCCGAAAAAATGACGAAAAACTTTTGCTCCCTCTATCCTCTACTAAACGCGAAATCTAAGCTATCAACCGAAAACAAACTTCTGAATTACAAAATGGTTATTCAACCGATAGCGATGTGTGGAAAAAATATGCCAAAACACTGAAAAATAAATCACAAATTACACAGAATAAATTATTGAAACAAATCACTAATAAACCATTTTATTACTCAACTGAAAAACTGCATCGCACAACTAACATTATGAAAATAAATAATTTAGCTGATAAAAGAAGTTCTAGATTTATAGCAAATTGCCTTAACAGCGAGCGCAATACACTGAGATGTCTACTTAATGAATAATTTATGAATGTATTTAATGCAGATATTCACACTAACCTAAGCCTCTTAACCTAAGTTTTGATTCATTCACACTAAGCTAAACCTCTTAACCTATTTTTATACCCTTCGCTCATAGAGTGAAAGGGTATATTAACTTTGTCATGAAGTTTGTAACGCATTGAAGGAAGCATCTCCGACCATATAAAAAGTATACATATATGATCAGCATGACTTGGGAAGTCGATTGGGCGATGTCAGTCTGTCTGTCTGTCCGTCCGTATGTCTGTTGCGACGCGTTTTACTCGGCCAATTTAAAAGCTATGAAGCTGAAATTTTGCACAAATGCTTCTTTTTGCTGCAGGCAGTTTGTATGTTTGAATCGGTAAAATCGGACAATGGGGTCATGGGGCTGCCATACAAATCCAACTCCCCAAATTAGGTTCTTCTAAGAAAAACTTTTTTATTTGTGTACCAATTTCAACCAAATTCCACACAAATCTGTTTCTATTGATAACACAAAACATAAATTAGAATGGATCAAATCGGAAATCATGGCGCTGCCATACAAACCTAACCCCCCAAATTAGCATCTTCTATAAGAAAAACTTTTTTATTTGTGCACCAATTTCAACCAAATTTCACACAAATGTATTTCTATTGATGACACAAACTATATGCAAGACTGGATCAAGTTGAACCATGGGGTCATGGGGCTGCCATACAAACCGAGCCCCCCATTTTTGTTCTTCTAAGAAACATTTTTTACACAAATTTCACAAAACCTTGAATTAATGTGTCTTTATCAAAACAACTCAAAAGGTCAAAACAAATGAAATCGTACTATGGGGCCATGCTCCCGCATCCCCCAATAAAATTTTCTGAGTAAATGTTTTTATTTGCCCACTTATTCTAACCAAACCCCACAGACACACATATTGTTTTGCCGACGCAACGGAACTTTTGTGAAGACAGAAGGAAAAGAATGGGGGAAGGGATTAAATACAAGTCGTAGGTACGCCCGAAAAAACTTTTAGCCCGAGGGGACCGATATCTAAGTAAGAGAAGAAAAAAACCAGAAAAACCAGCAGCTACTGTATTTTGTTTTAGTTCTTTTTTTCTGGAAAAATGCATTTTCATTTTTGAAGTCCAATATGCACAATCATTTTAGGATCTTTTTTGGAATCATCAAAACAATTAATTAAAATTCTTTTGTCAATTTTTAATTTTTTATCAACAATTTTGTTGCACTTATATTGGATTTTCCGAATTTTTCATTGACTGGAATTAACTTAAATAAAAATAATGCTAATGGAAAAAGGACAAAAATAAATTAAATACGATTTAATAAATACAAAAAAAAATATAAAATTGTTTTCGATACGTCGAAAAAAAAAATTTAGTTAAAATTTTTCGATATTGTCAACTGTCAAAAATCAAAAGTCGAAGTTAAATCGAGATTTTGAAATACTTGCGCTGTATGGAGATTTTGAAAGTCGACTTTTTGTACCCTTCCCAAGTGCGCGCGATTTGAAATAGAATACTGGAAGAGCTACGATCCTTCAAGTAACTAGACAAGGAAGTAAATTCTAGTTAAGGTTTCCTCAGATGGACGATACTTCAGCCTCAAAGACTCAAGGGCCAAGTGACATAATTTAACAAAAGGGTGGCATGGTCTTTGGGGCGTCGAGACGGTATTTTGACTGGATTATTTCACAACTCACAGCGGGATTTTGTAATGGCAAGATTTAATATTTGCGGGATTTTGTATAATGTCGGGATAATGTAAAGCGGGATTTTTTTTTTTAAATTGGCATTATTAGGTGGCGGGATGTTTTATTTCGCGATTGTGCAGGTATCCCAAGAATACTTACCTTCTATGACGAAATATTAAAAAGCGTACCACCAATCGAAAACACGTTTGAATCAGGTCTTTTTCAATATCGACCCACACTTTTCAGTTATCAGTCACAGTAATTTTCCATGCAAGTTGCAACAGATTGTCAGTCAATCAATCAGCTGATAATCTGTCAACTTGTATGGAAAATGATTGTGAATAATGACTGAAGTCACGAAAACTTAAGGCCAGGCGATTTAATTTGGCAAAAAGTGACGTATTCAGATCGTTGGGATTTTTTTTGCGGATTTTTTTTTACGTTAGTTTTTTACTATCCGCTAGGGGGATTTTAAATCGGAGGGCTTTTCAGTGGGGAGGGATTTTTAAATGGTGAGTTTGAATAGATAACGAAAAGCGGGATTTTTTTGCAAAAAGCGGGATTATGAACGAGCGGGATTTAGTTTTTCGGGACTATATGTATAGGTATCCCAAAAAAGACAGATCAAGTATGTGTTAAAAACCACAGAACCTAATCTGGATTTAATATGCAAGTCAGCATTAAGTTCAAGTTCAATACTAATTCAACCTTTATTATAAGATTAATTGTAATGTTCGGTCAATTAGCTTAGTCACTCAATAAATTACAACACAAGTCTCGTATAATTAAACTATGACACGCTATTCAGTAACAGTGCCATGTTTGATCATTGCTCACTGTGGATTTTATATCAAATCAAGCAATTATCCACTTACATATCTTGGGGCACAATATTCGTGCACTCAACTTCCCCAAACTGTCTCTGAATGCGCGCAAATAGGAGTCAAGTGACCGTCTTAAATAAATAATTTCTGTCTTTTCATCGTTACACGTGATTTTCTTAAGTGCTTCAATTGCTCTGATTCATCTATGGATTTATTTGTTTACATCACTTTGAATGCAGTGCGCCATACTTATATAGATACGATAGATGAACCATTAAGGAAAAATCTATTTATCTAATTTCGAAGACAATTTATTGATAATATTCCACAATTATTGGAATATCTGTATAAAAATGACGACTTACCTGTGCAATTAGTGCAACTAATGTTTGCCTTAGTGCATACGTTACAGGTAGCCAACAGTTTAAATGCGTGTTCTGTGTTATGCAAACAGATGTAACACATATCGTACACACAAGATAATAAGCAAGAATAACGCGCGATACTAATCACTTGAGTTCTACAATAACATTTAAACAATGCTTTGGATTTATTATATAAAATGGACAAATGGGATTATCTAACATTAATCAATCAATGTGCGCACAAATCAGACATAATGTTGTCCGTTTACATTAACACCTCTTTTCAGATATCAGATTGGAAAAGAAAACACACGCCGGCCGATGCGAATATGTAATGATTCGTATATCATTGACCGTTTCTATACGAGAACCCATCATCACATTAGCGCTTGTCATCGATGTAATTAAATTAACACTCGAATATAGAATTTTGATTTTGTAAACTTTTCCGGTAGGAACACTGCAGAATGCACGACTCATTGCACAGGAGCCACTGTCGAAAGTTGCAAGCATGACGATTTGTGAAAGTTCATACTTAAAGAGGTCCTTGTCCCCGTGACTTGTATACATATAATGGCAAAGACAACGTCCTGGATGTTCCGAGTTCATTGTGCTACTGGAGAAAATTGTTGTCGTTTAGTTTACTGACTACTCGTAATTCCTTTGTTTTTGAAAAGATTTCCAATGAATTTTTGATGAATTGGATTGGCATGGAATTAAATGAAGTGTGCGTGTGTGCATTTAAGCTGTTTTAATCAGATTGCCGTAATTGTAGGCGGATCTTATAAACATGTGAATACATTTATGAAAACGACGACTACTTTTTATTAGCAATTCAGGTACTTGGTTTCTGTTCACAGATGAATTGTATTCTTTTTAAATTTTGGCAATCATTCTCATCAGTGGCGCAACGTTTTTCAAATTTGTTGTGTCCGAAATCAAAGCGGGCCCTTTATTTATATCAGTGAAACCTGTCTAAAAGACCACCTGTATTAAGCGACCACCTCTCATAACGACCGATTTTTTCGGGAACGGAATTCGTTTCCATACAACTCCATACATTTGTTCCCCGTATTTAGCGACCACCTATTTATCAAACCAACGACCACTACATCACTTATTTGTCCATACAAATGTTACCCTTCTTAAACGACCACCTCTATTAGCGACCATAAAAAATGCGATGTGCCCGTATAAAGCGACCATAGGCAAGTACACATGTGCTTATCTTTTGGGTTTTGTATGCTTTTTTTGTAAGTTTTCTTAATAAATCTCAACAATTAACGGTAACTTATAAAAAAGCATAAGGCCGCAGAAAATGTAAGTCGTTACGTTACGCGAATAATAGATTATAGGCAGTAAGCAACAACAGCAAAAATGTCCAATCAGATTTAGTTTTAGTTTTTTTAGTTTTTGTAGCCATCATTCGTTCGTGCTGAGTTTGAATCCGGAGCTGGTATTTTTTTTTGCGATTTTGACCCTGTTTCGAAACGAAATGCAGGTGGGAATCTACGGATTCGGGCTCAGCACCTCAACATACATAAAGAACAAGAAAAATGCAACTTTTGCGCACAAAAATTAAAAACCGTTCAATCTCAAAATTTAATTCATAATATGGAACTATGCTTAAAATGGCAAATATAAATTATTATCAATTGTAGTAATACCGCTCAACGGATTTATAATATTTATGCCTTTTTGGAAGCGTAAACAACATGTTCTCTCTAACATACCTATTCCTGGAGAGTTTTTCGCAGAAATGAATAGTTTCGGAGTTCGGAGCCAAAAAAAAACGGAAAAACAACGAAAATTTTAGGGTTTTTCGCGATGGGAAGCTCCGGATTCGTCCTCAGAACAAAAAAAAAAATAAACAAAAAAATTGCTCCTCCACATTTTGCAATCTCATGTACTGCGTTTATCATCTGGATAATACAATGTGTTTGATAAATTATAATTTTACTGTTAGTGCGATCCGCGTTTGACCTATTTTCAAGTTTAAATACTGAGTAACTAGGTTATGGCAATAACATCTTTCTAGCGGGAACTTTCGAACCTATGAAAAATGTTCAGTTTTCGTGGAAAAGATTTCATTTTCGAATTAATTCAATAGAGGTTATTGCGTTATCTTGTTAAGAAGAACTAGCGATCTACGGACCTCTAAATTACTAACATCGTAGAGTGGCGACTCAACCAAGTGCGCCACACAGCGTAGCAGAATACTATCGACAAGATTTACGAAATGTAAAAATGAAATGATGAAAAATTACATTCATTTGATTTAATTTTACATTAAATGATGAAAAATCACATTCACTTGATTTAATTTTACATTTTTTGTTTGTAAAATTACAGTAACAATGCGATTTGACAATATTTTATTTAAAATTTAATAGTTTTAATTTATTTTAACTTTTTGCTAAAGAAATGTGTAAGATTAAATTTCAAATTTTTTTTTAGCTTTTTTTTGTAGTAATTTTTACTACACTTTGTGTGGGAAATTCAATAAACTTTTTACTGTGCTTATTAAGCGACCACCTCTAATAGCGACCACTTTTTCCGGGAACCGACAGTGGTCTCTTTAGACAGGTTTCACTGTAGTCAAATTTTCGATTTATTTTATATCCAGTCCATATAGAATCGGCATTAGTCCAAATTTGGACGTGGTTGGTCTGTCGCTCAGTTATTTATTTATTTATTCTTTATTTATAGAATAGTGTCTGCTGACAAGGGCTGCTATTGGGTGAATTCAAATTGTAAGACGAAACCAGACGGGTAAACTTGCAAGACAAGTATAATCGTTCTTACAATGTGAAATGCACAATGCTTGTCTGCTGGGCACTACAAAAGCTCTCGCCGTCCGTTTGTTTGTGCTAATAAACTGGTACTCGTCCGGTTTCGTCTTACAATGTGAATTCACCCATTCTCTGCTCCTCAATCGTTCCTCTGTTTTAAATATTTTTCAATCTTTCTTCAAGGACATTCGGTGGCTCGGTGGTAGAGATGAAACTCTATCTTTGAGTTGCAGGAGCGTGGATTCGAATCCCACTGTCACCATGGATATTAGTGTTGTCTATAAAAATGCTCCTACGGCAGCTTGTTGTTTGTGAATGTGAATCGTCCCGGAGCTACCCGTTCTTAAAACGGCCAAAAGCTGTCAAAATCCCCTTCGATTCAAGAGAAAAAATAATCTGTTGAGTCGCTACAATAACAACAGGAAATATGTTTAAAAACGAAATTATAATTCTGCAATCAATGTTTAATTAGCAGTCCTCACAGCTATATTTGTGTTAGGGCATTGAAAAAGACTGCAAACTTTCCAATCGTAGGTATTTGATTTTGAATTATTTTAATTTAAATTTTCAGACTTTGCGGCATTGTGGGTGTACCAGCACTTCACATACAGGGTGGAGCAGAGGAAACGCATGTTTTTTGAACTGCTAGTACACGGCGACGAGAGGGGGTATTGACCTTGAATTAATTTTGGTAGACTGCCCATACAACGCAGTTTAAGTAGCTATGGAGCGCAGGGCATCGTGTGTTCGTTGTCAAGCAGTACTTTAGTAATAATGATTCGGTAGTGAAACATCGTTTCCGTCAAAATTTTAGAGCTGGACGTCGAGGTGCAGTGCCTGATCGAAATGGTGTACTCCAATGGGTTGCAGCGTTTAGAAGTACTGGATCTGTGATGAAGAAGAAACCACATGGTCTTCCCCGTTCAGTGAGTGAGCCGTCAGTTGTTGCTAGTCCGGAACGATCGGATAGACGACAGGCTGTAGAGCTGGGTATGTCAAGTTTTTCGCTTCATCGCATCTTACATGATGATCTTAAGTTTAACCCGTACAAGATAATGATCGTCCATCAGCTTAGTGAAGGGGATTTTGTGCAGCGCAGAGAGTTTTGTCGCGTAATGGACGAAATTTTTATGGAAGATACAGTCTTCATGAGCGATGAAGCACATTTTCATCTAGATGGTTACGTCAATGTTCTAAATTGTCGGTTTTGGGCATCGGAGAACCCACATCAATTGCACCAAAGACGTCTCCACAGTTTAAAAGTAACAGTGTGGTGCTTCATTTCAAATATAGGAATTGTTGGACACTATTTTTTTTTTGAAGAGAAAGGGACTGCAGTTAGGTAGGGCGGGGCTAGTTGAGCAATTTTTCACTTGAGCGTTTATAGCTCCTCAACGGTAAGTCTTAATAGCTTCTTATGCACACTGATAGATTGGTGGTATATCCCTTTGTAAATGTGCCCAACGAAAATATTTCTAAAATGTCAAATTAAGGAGCTGTATCTGTTTAAATGTAGAAAGTCAAATATGCTCAACCTACCCCATATGTGAGGTAAGTTGAGCAAGGGTTCAATGTTAGCAAGGCATGAAATAAAATTTCCGTTTCATAATCAACTTTTTATTTATAGACTTTAAATGACAAAACAACAAAACTTGAATCAATTTTGTTTCAAAATTTAAGGTTGGGGTTAGTTGAGCAACTATAGCTTCAAAATTTATGGTTGGCGTTAGTTGAGCAACTATAGCTCAACTAACCCCAACCCGAAATTTTTAAACAAAATTGAGGTTATAAAAAAACGGTTAGTATTATACCCAGAAACTATATACATATCAAAAGTACAATAAATTTATGAACTTTTAACATTTACCTGATTAAAGAAGGATAATATTTGACTCTTACAGACGAAATATTGAGGCTTCCGATTATTTCACTTTTTGGTCACAAAATAAACAATGCGCGCGGGTACTTCAGTTGATCGACGAGTCGCTACCGACGTTCGTGCGATAAGTTCAACTCCCGCTACCCGTTATTTCCGCTATGTGATGATTTTGCGTGCGGTGAATAGTTTCCGAGATATTTCGATTGCCCAACTTGCCCCTATGCTCAACTAGCCCCGCCCTACCCTACACATGTGCCAAAGTAGGTTTTACAGTGTTATTTTTGCTAAGATAATGTAATATTGAAATATATACCTACATATGTACATGGTGATGGATTAAGTAATTCAAATTGTTTATTGAATTATTCTTAACGTATGTCACGATCTGGCATGTAATTTACACGTTTGAATTCCTAGGCTACATACAAGGCGCCGACAAAAGACAAAGATCTTCAATATTGTGACACTTTGTATTTATTTACCTAACATGTATGTACCTACAGGTACAGGGTGTCAAAAAAGTCAATGTTAGGCCTGAAGCCGATTCTAGCACGATCAAAAAATTTCAGTGACTTATTTCGACAGTTATATCTAATCCAAAAAGTCGAAAAAATGGCACGCCTTGTTCTGATTGTTCATGCACTGTAACTGTAAATCTTATTATTTATGAAATTTTCTTTTTGCATTGCTTTATCAATAACCTTCGAGTTGCTTTGCGGCAAGTACCTACATTGTTTCAAAACCTAAAACAAATCGAATTTACTACTTAGTAAGGAATCGTCTCTATAAAAAAATAGTCTGAGTAAAATTAGGAATAATGACGCGAATATGATGATACCGTTATACAATCCAAATTTAAAAAAATGACTAAAATTATCACTGTAAAAACAAGGTTGAATTTTACATCGAAAACTAGTTGAATTTTACACCTTTTTTCTCTCGCAAAATTACAGTAAACGTAAACGGGAGGGGGGGCAGGAGTTGATGAGCGAAGCGAGCAGGGGGCGAAGCCCCCTAGTTATTTATTAATTACATAAACCCGAATGTAAATTTACATATTTGCCGGTGTAAATTTACATTTTTTCCAGTGCAAATTTGCTTATTTCTAATTTAAATTTACACAAGTCTAAGAGTAAGTTTACTTATTTATGTGTCCAAATTTACTTATTATCGTTTGTAGATTTACACCAATTTTGTAGTAAATATTTACACCGTAAAGCGTAAAATTACTCTCGTTCATATCGTGGTGTAAATTTACTACTATAATAGAAGGAAAAAAAGTTTTTCGAGTGTACTTTCCGCAAAGCTCAGGTGCATTTTTTACATTACAGTTATTTGAACTTAAACGCAACAATGAGTTTGATCTCTCGGTTCCGCAAAGAAGGTCATATTTCTCTTGGAACCCAAACGGCTACTTTTCGGGCTGAAATGCGTAATTAATAGAGCATTTTATTGCCGTTATAAGATAAATGTATTTAAATTTTCAGTTACAGTGCATGAACAATCACAAAAGACGTGCAATTTTATGACTTTCGTTTGTTTGCGTATAACTAAAAAAAAGGTGACTGAAATTTTCAAATAATTCTTTTTGGACACCATTTGAGCTATTATTCACTTTCAGCTTGACGTTAACTTTTTGGACGCCCTGTATGCATTGCTCTATGCAATACAACAAATATGTCTGCCTCCAACGTGCACTTATCAGATGCAAAGTTTCCATAAACTAAAATTGACTAATGAATGAACATTTTATATACGAGTACAGTTAATGTTGATAGATGTTAATTTCATAAACATAATGAATATTCATATACGATAGTTACTTAGTTAACATCGTCTGGGTTAGGGTTTTGTAGAAAAGTCAATTTTATCGTTTTGGTTGTCGCTTTTCTTTAACTTTTTTTACAAGCAATTCTCCGTTTTATACTTGTTTGTTTATGTATCATTGTACTGAGGGCGTAGGAACAAAAAGGGGGGAGGGGTTGTGGCAACGACCACGCAGATTCAAAAATATATAAATGCTTCAAATAAACTAGCTTCGTTTGTGGCCCCTAACTCTGAAATTATTTATTTCTGCAAAAAACTCTCCATGAAAATGTTTGAGAGCACATGATTCCGCGTCCAAAGAGACATGACAGACAGACTCTATGTATTCTGGAGTGCTGACCCCGAATCCGTAGCGTCCCTCCAAAATTTCGTTGCGCAACAGGGTCAAACTCACAAAAAAAGCTATCAATTGTAGTGATACAGCTTGACGCATTTTGAAGATTAATGGACAGGTTTTTGCAGAAATGTACAGTTTTGGAGTTATAAGCCAAAAAAACGGAAAAACTCCGAAATTTTTTTTTTTTGCGGTTTTGGCCCTGCTCCGCAACGAAATTTTGGTGGGAAGTTCCAGATCCAATCACAGCACCCCAAAAAACATAAAAAAAATTATCTCCACCACATTTTGCAATCTCAAATCTAATTAAGTTTTGAAGTGAAAAATTGTGATATTGGTAGATTTGGAGTTCATTTTGTATAAGGTAAGTGGTGGGGAGCATAATGGGACTTTGACTCAGGCACTCAACAAAATTTGGTCTGCCTGCCGTAATTTGGAGAGAAGTTAGAGGCATGCCTTTTTGAAAAAATGCTAAGAGGAATGAGAAGGACATTCCTCTTGGTCGGAGCACTCCATTTTTTGGTATAAATCCCAAAGAATTAAATTCCTATTTTTCTTTATAAATTCTACGTAATAATGTGTTTCCTGTCTAATTTCGATCAATGGGAAGCCCGTTCTCTAACATTTTACATTGGAACCAACTTTATAGTACTACAGGTGACAGTTACCTAATGCAATCTCTTGCTACCAAATCCATTATGTGTCATATCTTATGTATAAAATGGAAGCAGTTTACGGCTGGGGCAATTTTAAGAAATTTTTCCTGTGCTGGTAGTGACGAAATCTACTGTTCAAAGGTAGACTATCCTGGCCAAAACATACTTTTAATGAGCACAGCCGGATTTACATAGATATTAATACAAATTTATGGGCAGAGTTCCTTAATAGTATTTAGCAGGGTTGTTTTTCTATGTAAAAGTTGATGTATCCACCTCTAATACAGCATAAACTTCTCCGGAATATCCTGATCATAATTGTTTTCCGTACAGGAAACATGACACATAACGGATTTTGTAGCAAATAATTACATAATCTCTCATGAATCATTGCACTTCAAGAAGGTTCCAATGTTAGAAATGTAACGGAGTTGCCCCACCATTGATCCAGATTAGGCTGGAAATCTTTCAGAAACATTATTAGGTGAACTTCGTAAAAAAGTGCAATTTCAAAGAGTTTCTGTATAAGAGAAGCGTTTATCAATACTGAGAGGTCTATAATCAAAAAACTCGAAAAAAATTTAAATTATTTCGTGAAAAATAAAGAAAGCAATCTCTTAGAGTCAATTTTATTTGAAAAGGATTCTTCCCGTTAATAGTTTTCTCAATTTCTTTTCGAGCCGTTTTTTACCATACTAACTTCAAGTGCAACTATAGTTATGACGGACCGAAAACTTAGTTTTTCCTTTATAGAAGAATAACGGTTTCCAATAAAAGGAAAATTTCTGTAAAACATTTTGCCTTTTTAATATCCCTTTAGTTTCTAGTAGGCATGTGGAACAGGTGTGCTCTCTTTCAATTTACAAGGATCAGTCTGTTTTATGACAGGCAGTGTATCATTAAAGAGAAAATTGTATGTGATTTGCTTCGCCTTTACGACATTTTGCGGTCAAACTCATAATTTTTCAGATATTTAAAAAACATCGAATTTTTACCTCTGCCACTGGCAAATTAGTGTCATTTTTTACTGAGTACATATTACATATTGACAATATGTAATATGATATTGTAGGCAGTGTGTTAAATATTTTGGCATCAAAACTTCACTCTTTTTTCGGATGTTTGGTTTGTGCCTTTTTTCAACTTGTTGTTATATTTTACACAAATTGGTAATTTCTATAGAGTCGTAGAAACGATGTCACAGGATCACGGCCACCATAAGTATCTATGTATTCGATACGAGACCAACAAAACCCGCAAGTGCCAGGTTGTGAGACTATGTATCAATCACGAATTTCATATTTTTTTATTTTATTGCATAGCACTAGCGACTGAATTGTTATTTCTTTACATTAGCCTAAAGATTAAGATCAAACAACCAAACAAAAGAAAAAATGTGAATATTTAATTTTTATGAACAATATCTACTATTTTCCGTCTATAGCCCATCAATGGACAAAATTATACGTTTCAATGACGTCAAAATAAAAATGCATCAATTAAACAATTTAAAAACCACATTCAACGTTATATGAATGTGAAGTGCTGGCTGACGATGATGAGGTGCAATTAAAACGTTGCAATTTTCAAAACGTTAACGATGTGCTAGAAAAACAATTTACAAATCAGAAGCAAGTAGCCTTTATAGGTTCATTATACAATAATTTCGAAGAATTGATTACCGTATCTATCCAGACAAGTTCTAATCGTTAATAGCAGGGGGCTGTAGATATAAGTTAAGTAAAGATCAATCCTACCTAACTCTGAGTTGTTTGAATCGTGCACATCGCACAAATACCATAGGAAATCTAACTTGCATTGAAAGTATTAGTAATAGTTTACAAAATGTTATTTATGATGCTCTTTATTTGGTATTCGTTTAATGATAAAAATGCAGTGATAATTTCAGATAATTATAGATTTGGTTTGAGTCAGGGTTAGAATAAAATTTATGATAGCAAAAACTTGTTATCCAGCTAAAGTTCAACAAAACAAAAATTGTTTACATTTCACGGTCTATAACATTGTCTAATAGATGACTCTATTATGTATTATTAAGTGAACAATGTGTATTTTTGGTATAATAATAGCTAAAATGTTGATAGCAATAAATATTTGTTTCCTGGATTTTTTCCGTTATGAGTTGTTAAGTTATGTCACATTTCATTTTGAGTTTTTGTGACTACTTATTTTACTATTGATAGAGCAGTTGAGAAAGTATCTATATATGTACATATGTAAGTATGTATGAGAATCAGTGGGGTAACATACGGTGTTCCATGTGTTCAGTGGAACAGGGGCCCCGAACCTCGTGAACCATATTTGTATTAAATATTAATGTTAATTAGTCAAATGCACTAAAACGTAATCAGAGGTACCGAACTACTACCGCCGATGTATGTCTAAGTTAAAGTTAAGAGCTATGCTTTTGAAATATCGACACAAATACATTCCAAATTGACGAATTTTTGCTCATGATGAATTTTTAATCCAAATTGATCAATTAAAAAAAAATGTCGATGAATTTTCATTTCTATTTAACGAAATTCCATGGCAAATTGACGATTTATAAAATCATTTTGAAAAATTTTCAAAACTTCTTGAGGAATTCTCATTACAAATTATCGAATTTGCATGTCAATTTGATGAATTTGCAAATCATGTTAACTTATTTTCATTTCGAAATTATGAATTTCAAAATCACGTTGACGAATTTCCATTACAAATCAACGAATTTTAATTGACAAAATTCCAGATTAAAATCATGTGATTTCAGAAAAAATAAACCAATTTCAAAATCAAGCTTACGAATGTACTTATCAAATATTCAAATTTTCACGTTAAATTAATTAATTTTCAATAAATATTGACGAATTTCCATTTCAAATTGATAAATTTCTGAATCCAGCTGACGAACTTTCAAATTTAATTTAAACGAGACCAAGTTCTAATCGTGCGAATAGCACGATGAGTGTATACCCTATACCCATGCACAGACCTAGAAGGCACGCAAAACCCAAAAAATCAATTTCACATTTTTTGTAGGGGAGGGAGGGGTAGATGGTTGGGACCTGGCATATATTTAATATTATATCAAGGCTACCATTTGACACTAATTAGAAGTTTTTCGCGACATTCTAGCAAAAGATATGGCTGAATATAACTTTGTAGGGGAGGTAGGGGTAGGGGTAGTCGGACGTTCTACACTTTGCACCAACTTCAAGCATATGTCACAATTAGGTATTGATGAAAATTTCAGGTCGCTAGCGATATTCTGTTGAAAAATATCGTCGAGTTAAACTATCACGGAGGGGTCATTTGTACGGGAGGTAGGGGAACCCTTGGTCCGATTTGGCCCATTTTCAATACCATCCAAGCTTTTATCAAAACAATCATCTGACCTAAATTTCAAAACGCCAGCTTCATTATTTCGGGAGTTATCGTGCGAACTGACAGACACACGGACGGGTAGACAGACAGACAGACAGACAGACGGACATGGCTCATTCGAATCAGGGACCGACCCTGATCATTTATATATATACTTTGCCATACCTCCGGTGGCTCCATCGAGGTGTTACATAAATCGTCGTAACAAAAACAATATACCCTATACCATCTTATGGGTATAGGGTATAAAAATCCATTAAAAATTAATTGTAATTTTACAAATTTGAAAATCATGTGTACGAGTTTGATATCAAATTGAAGAATTTCCATGTAAAATTTGCGAACTTCTATGTCCAATAATTGAATGTTGCAATCAGTTTGACGAATTTTAATTTCAAATTGACGCATTTCCATTTTAAACTAGTCTTCATTTATCGGTTTCCCAGACATAATTACTCTAGAAATGTACAGAGTGAAGCAGAGGAATCGTATGTTTTTCATTATTGAATGACTGAAAAACGGTTGGATAAAATTAAAAAAAAAAAAACAAGCATTAATTCTTCTTCTTCTTCTTCTTTATGGCACGATAGCCCGACGTCGGGCCTTGGCCGCCTGGATTGAAAACCTCCAATTGTCGCGGTCACGCGACCTTGTCCTCCAATTCCGAAAGCCTAGCATCTGGTGGGCGTCCTCACATACAGAATGCTCCCATCGGGCTCTCGGTCGTCCACGCAATCTGGCTCCGTCCACTCGTTGCGCGTTCATCACCTTTTTGGGCATGCGATCGTCGTTCATTTTTTGTACATGACCCGCCCATTGCAATCGCTGCAATTTTACGATCTTCGACACCTGTAGCTCATCATACAGCTGATACAACTCAAGGTTGTATCGGATGCGCCATTCACCTCGTTCACGAACGGCCCCGAAGATTCTTCGGAGAACCTTCCGCTCGAATGTGTCCAACAGGTGTTCAGAGTTTTGGGTTAGGGTCCATGCCTCGCAGCCATAGCATAGCACAGGTCGGATGATGGTTTTATACACGTGGAGCTTCGTGTTCCTGTGCACCAGCTTCGAATTCATAATTTGGAGGACCGCAAAGTAACACTTATTAGCTAGTTGTATCCGTCGCTTTATCTCATCTGTTTCGTTGGCGTCTTTTGACAAATTGCAACCCAGGTAAGTGAAGTTGTCTACATATTCTATATTGAGGTCCCCCACTGTGATGCTTGAATTTACTGGCGTTCTAGTTTTTGATTGCATCATGACCTTGGTTTTAGACTCGTTGATATGTAGCCCAACTTCTTTGGCGGCGTTATTGAGATTATGCAGAAGGCTTTCTGCATCACCCAATCTTCGAGACATGATGTTGATGTCGTCGGCGTAGGCTACTAGTTGAGTCGATTTAATGAGTAGCGTTCCGCTGCTGTCCAAATTCATGGCTCGAATCACATACTCCAGAGCCAGGTTGAAGAGCGTCGGCGCCAGCCCGTCGCCTTGCTTGAGTCCAGTACGAGTTTCAAATAGGTCAGTGAGTCTGTTCTGAACTCTGACCTGCGAGACGGTATTAGTCATCGTCATCCTTATGAGTCGCACTAGCTTAGCCGGTATACCAAAATGCAGCAGAATGTTGTACAGTACACTTCGATCGATACTGTCGTATACCTGCTTGAAGTCGACAAATATTTGGTATACGTCGATGTTATATTCCCAGCACTTCTGGAGTAAAAGCTTCGCTGTAAAAAGCTGATCTGTCGTCGAGCGACCAGGTCTAAAGCCGCCTTGGTACTCGCCAATGATTTCTTCTGCGTACGGATTAATTCTATTTTCTAGAATTTTAGATAAAATCTTATAAGTCGTACAAACTAATGAGATGCCTCTGTAGTTCTCACATTTTAACTTATCCCCTTTTTTGTGGATTGGGCAAATTATACTTTTGCGCCAATCTTCCGGGATTATTTCGTCGTTCCATATTTTAACGATAAGTGTGTGTATAGCCTTAACAAGGCTCTCCCCACCATGCTTCAGCAGTTCAGCTGGAATCTCGTCAGCGCCCGGGGCTTTATTATGTTTCAGTGATTGCATGACGAGATCAACTTCTTCTATTGTTGGGGGTTGAACGGGAGGGCCTGTTTCAGCCGTCAGCTCCAGCGCTTCTTGTGTGGGGTTGTTCGGTTGAACATTAAGGAGCTCTTCAAAATGTGAGGCCCAGCGTTTATCAACGCTATCGGTGTCGCTAATTATATTGCCATCCTTATCCTTACAGAGGCTGGTCCTGGCTTGGTATCCACTTTTAATTGAATTAATTAGCTTGTACGCTTGTCTACTGTTCCTACTAGCTAGTCTTTGGTTTATTTGCATCAACTGCTCGTCAAGATGCTTACGTTTCTTACGTCTAATTAACCTATTCGAAAATCGTCGAAGCTCGTCATATTTTGTTTTTTTGGCTCTAGTTGCGCGTTCAGTCCATTGGCGATATGCCTCGTTTTTAGCATCTACCGCATTTTGACATTCTTCATCAAACCAATCATTTCGGGCTCGCCGGGCTTTGTATCCCACAACCTCCTCTGCGACCCCTTTGATGGTGTCTTTGAGTGTATCCCAGATCTCAAGGGCGCCTTTGTTGCTGATGTTATTTAGCAAGGGCGTCAGCTTCTCCTCAAGGGCAGTCGTATAAGTGACCACCGTGGCATCATCCAACAATTTGTCAACCGCAAAAATGTTTGCCGGGTTGAACCTCGAACGATGCACCGAAGAAATTCTGCACCTATAAGTCGCCTTCACCATATAGTGGTCAGAGTCAATATTTGCTCCACGATAGGACCGAACATCCATTATGCTCGATGCCCATCTCTTGCAGACAAGGACGTGGTCAATTTGGTTGACGGTATGTTGATCTGGACATCTCCAGGTCTGCCTGTGAATGCGACGTTGCGGAAAACAGGTAGAGCTAATGACCATATTTCTGCTGGTCGCGAAGTCTATTAGTCGTTGGCCATTGTCGTTACAGTCTTCATGGAGGCTGTACCCTCCAGTAATCCCCCTATGCCAACTTTCGTTTCCGACTTTGGAGTTAAAATCCCCTAGCAGCAATTTAACATCATTTGATTGAAGTGAATCGAAGAGATTTTCTAGGCGGTGATAGAACTCGTCTTTAACCGCGTCTTCACTGACTTCGGTGGGGGCATGCGCGTTTATGAGCCAGAGATTGAAGAACCGGGTTTTAATGCGAATCGCACACAGCCGCTCGTTTATGGGCTTGAAGTCGATAACATGCGGCTTAAGTTGATTGTTTACAATGAACGCCACTCCAAACTCCCTGTGGCCCGAAGGTTTTCCACTTGTGAAAATTGTGTACGAATTTCGGTCATCAATCTCGCTACTAAGCCATTTAGTTTCCTGGAGTGCAACAATGCTCAGCTTATATTTTTCGACCTGATCCAAGAGGGCCCTTAAGGCCCCTGGTCTATGCATTAATTAATAGATTTTTTATGCAGTTTTGAAATATACATGCTTTAATTAAGTTCGAAAAATAATGTCTTGGAGATGACGTCCTTCTTGCTGGATACAAATTTCGATCCTCTCCTGAAAGTTACGAACGGCTCTCTCCAACATTTCATTCGGAACGGCTTCACTTTCCTGACGAATGGAATTCTTCAGGTCATTGATTGTGCAAGGCTTATTCATGTATATGATTTTAAATATCCCCACAAAAAGAAGTCGCATATCGACAAATCGGGTGAGCGAGGGGGCCAGTGAACATCACCATTTCTTGAAATAACATATCCTGGAAACATTTGTCGAACCACTTCCATGGATCCTCTCGCCGTGTGAGCTGTGGCACCGTCCTGCTGAAACCATATTTTTCTCATGTTCACTTTCAAGCTCTGGGTGGATGAAAGTTGTTTAGCAATTCAACGTAGCGCGCTGTTGTCACAGTACCTACTATAAGTTTTAGACAAAGGACGGTTTCCTAAAATTTCAGTAATTATAGTACATAATTGTGTATACACATAATGTGAAGCTGTAATAGGTTGATAATATAGGGCAAGAAAGAATAAAACGGATAAAGTCTAGCAGAAGATTATTCCAAACTTTTATGCGTCAGTTTTTTTTAACTGCATACATTTTTCATTCATAAATATGTAAATGGTCCGCTATATGAATAAATTACAAACGAAAAGACAAATTTGAAAAATTAGTGCTGCTTGAATGCTCAAAAACGTATACCAAATAAGTTTTTGGCAAATAACACCACATCATTCAGGTCTTGGTCATCTTTTATAATGGTAGGTATATCAATTAATCACAAATCCATCTACCGAAATTTATAAAAATTATATAAATTCATGCTGATAAATTAGATACTCAATTGGTGCTAAGAATTATGATAATTTTCAGTTTTTTATTATTAACTTATTCATAGTTAAAACTGCCGAAAGTATCATAAATGGAAATCGGCTTAACAAAACAAATTAGTTAATTTGTTAACTGAAACTTGAAAAATTCACTGGACCCGCCCACCAAGTTTCCTTTGGTTCATTTAGCCAAACGAATACCACTATGTAGGAACGTATTTTCTTATATTATATCGACAAAGTTATAATCCTGTTATTAGAGGTACGGAAATTTCGTTTTTACGAAATAGATGCAATTTTCAGCGAAATTTTGCGAATTGATGCGAAATGTTCGAATTTTCACTTTTCCCACGAAAAGTTAATTTTTCCTCAATCAATTTGGAAAATAGTTTATCATCTCAGATTGATTTTTTTTTCAAAAGATTCCCCTTAATAAGAATAGAGAATGTTTTTATGCGAATTTCAAGGAAATTTCCAATTTTGAAAATTAGTTTATGCGAAATACCTGTTTTTTATTTGCGAAATTTCCGTACCTCTACCTGTTATTAATAAAGACTATCATGTCAACCGTTATACATATACTAATGAATATCATATTCATAATGTTATTAATTAAGCAAAAAATATTGCTAAAATTTAGTATAACATAAGAAGACCAGATTCCCGAAGGCCCAATGCTGTACACATACTTGGCGAACTCGGATTTCAGTCAAATCCTCAGCCATACTTATACATACATACCTAATTTTGGCCGAGATTTCTTTAGCTGGTAGTGGCTTTCGAGGTTGTTTCATTGCGGAGTGGAGCGGTGGGAGGGTGGCTTATTCTGGTTGCAATATTTCTGGAGAAGAGTATGCGTTTTGTGCGATAGAAAAAAAATGAAATCGTATCTTTCGCCGGCTTTAACTTTAGAACTTTGTTAGCTAAAGCCTTGAAATTTTCACCAAATATGGACCGAGGGATGTTGTACAAGTCTACCAAATTTCAAAATTCTGCTCAAGAATTTTCAAGTTGTGGACAATTATCGATTAAAAAACACAAAAATTAGATATGGGCAACTTCCCAGCGCGGATAGTTATGACCAGCGCCCGCTCTAAGGGGGACAAGCCGGGCGGTCGCTTTGGCGGCATTTTGATCAGCACTTCATACAAATAAAACTACAAGAAATCTGAAAATGAAACTTTATAATTTCCAGGATTAAATCAACGAAGAAAGCTGATATCAACGTGTTAGACTCAGTGTTTTAGTGTGGTGTGTACTTTTCCAAGCTCAAATTCAGCCCTAAGCGTTGCACATCAACATTCATTTATTAATAGACATCATTGATTGGGTCCAGGTCAAAAGCAGCTCTTATGCCGATAATTTTGTTTTTTAAAGTTCAGAATTTTTTTTCGTAAGCCAAACAAAGCACCCGAAGGAAGCCACTATGTTATTATGTTATTGTCCTGTATAGCCTTAACTAATCCCAAAGAAACTCAGCCCAGCAAACTAGGTAAATTCTCAAGGAACGGGAGTCTGAGCTGGCATGTTTCGTCATCTCTCAGTTTCATCTCATTCAGAAGAAACCCGTAAAATTACCAATGATAAGATGCTACGGACTGAGTTTGGCTCAGACTTGGATTAAGACATAAGAACGTATTGCCTTGGGAATTATTCCAGTAATGCAGTATTTCGTAGGCAGAATATATTCTTCCACTAACGAACTAGTATAGCAGCACAGCCCAGACCGGAGGTAAATCTACCGAAAAATTTAATAACCGTCGAATTGTGTGGCTATCTGACAAAAAAGTACACATCGAAAATACCGCTTCTTTCTTGTGCTAAATCTTTCTGGCGGAATTCTTAAGGACACCAGAACCAACATGTCCTCTCAATTTGTTGATTGGATGTTTAATGTTGTAAACCCCTCGGAAATTTCTTGGAGAATTTCATCCTAAATTGGTGTTCTGAGTCTGCAACAGAAAAATAATTATCCTTTCCTAGAAAAATGTTTTTTTTTTTTTTCAAACTTGAAAAATTTCTCCTGATACATTTGTACTAATTAGCAGACGATAAGCATCAGGAAAGCATATCAGAGCTTTGGACTTCCACTCATGGACGTAGCCAGGATTTCGTTAAGAATTGGAGGAGGGAGGACAATACTGATTAAGTCTTAGTTGGCAATCAGAAAAATAGCGACAGCAAAAGTGTTAAAAATTTTAAGGAAATACAATTGTGAATGACCTTTTTCACCTTTAACGATAAATGGTAACTGAACGTATTACTCCTGATTACCTTCACCTCGGAAGGATAAAAGGATATTAAATAATGATACGTGGACGTCGGTTTTGGCCTGAAAATACGAGCATAAATTTTGTCTTCGTGATTACAGTCGTGTTTAAAGCGTTGCAAATCCTGCCTAATGAAATGTAGGCAATGCATCCCTGGAATCCATGCAAAACAAAAAAAAATTTATATGCGGCAAATTGATGTCTTGCCCGGGGTGGCATAAGTGCTAAAGCGGGCGCTGGCCTTCAGGAAATGTGCGCCAAGTAGCTCTACAAGTGTGCACAATTTCAGAAATTCCAGTCGATTCCCGAGTTATCGAAAATGAACGATCTCGCTAAATATCGTTGGTTCATGTGTAAAACTTTACACCTTGAATCGCATTTTTCGATGGCTGTAACTTCTGGACCTTGAAACTGTCACGAAATGTGTTCGGTGCTATTCAAATTTTCTAAATTTTAAAATTTTTCCCCTACGAATTTCCAAGTGATAAACAATTTTCAATTAGAAACCTCAAAATTGCAATTTGGGATCCGTAACTTCCGAACGCAGATACATAGGTATCCATAATCGTTTACTGTGGAGGAAATGTTAGCGCCAAGAAGAACAGGTATCTAACCTTACACCTTAAAAGCAGACAAGACTGATCACAGGCCTCACCGAGGATCTTTTTATCTAGTGAATTAGACTTTATTGTGTGGCATGGGAAATGCTGTACACTCTAAAAAATTTTACTCCAATAATAGGAGGAAACTTTTTTTCCTTCTAATATAGTAGTAAATTTACACCACGATATGAACTAGAGTAATTTTACGCTTTACGGTGTAAATATTTACTACAAATTTGGTGTAAATCTACAAACAATTTGCACTGGAAAAAATGTAAATTTACACCGGCAAATATGTAAATTTACATCCGGGTTTATAATAATATTTACGGCAGCCAGTTCTTCAATCTAAATCGTCCTTGAGATACCCGTTATTCCAACGGCCAAGAGCTGCCACACCCCCTTTGGTTCAAGAGCAAAAAAAGCGCTACAACACAACAATGATATGATGTTCACACGAACGCACTTCGGACGGAACAGACTAACTGCACACAGAACAAGTCACTTGTGAGATACAGGAAAATGCAATAATGCACAAAAGTATTGTAACACACTCAGTTTGACAGAAATGTAGGTGTGACTTTTTACACCAAAATCGTAATATTACATGAAAATTTCCTTCCAATTGGTAAATACACACTGAAAATGTAAAGTTACACAAATGTGGTGTAAAATTACACCAAAATAGAGTAATATTAAAAAATATGTGTAATATTACACTATTTTGTTAGTATACTGGAAATTTTGTTGAAAAATAAACGTTTACTGTAATTTTGCGAGAAAAAAGGTGTAAAATTCAACGAATTTTCTATGTAAAATTCAACCTTGTTTTTACAGTGTACATTTTGCTGTACGGCAGGTCAAAATGCTGCACTGTACAGAAAAATGCTGTACGTCTGGTCAGCTTAGTATAACAGCAATACTATAAAATGATAATCCGATTTTAGTTCCTAAAAAAATAATCTTTAGTATTTATTTAGTTTTATATGCTAATGGTGCAAATTAAACTAATTGTCCTCAATTTTGTCGCATTGCGGTTTTTGGATAAAACAAGAACACATAAAACATAACAGAAACTATTATTGAAAATGAACTTATTCAACATGTGGAACCAACTCATTTTACTAAATTGCATCAGTTGTCGCTAGAGTATTCACTTATTTCTTCCGTGTTATTTTTAACAAAAAATATTGACTGTTATGCAGAATCCATCATGGACTAGGACAGTGGTCGGCAAACTTATTTGTCCAAAGAGCCAAATTTAGCCGTATATACCAATTTGGTGGATCCAAAGAGCCAATCATTTTTTTTAAGAGGATTCCTTAAGTTGATTTATTGAAATTTCTTTATTTACGACTTTCGATAGAAAATTGTTAAAAATAATTACATTATGTATGCATAATTCTTTGAATCTGTCTGTCTGTCTATTCCGAGTTACTATACATCCTATTTGCATGTGTACGTTTGAACTTGAAACTCCTATTTTGTATGTCTAATTTAATTTAAATTCAAAAAGTTTGAGTTTCAAAGTAAGTGAAGGATCGGAAATAAAAGTGTGTAAGATACTTTTTTTAAAGCTACTTTGCCATTTTTGAATGTCACTGCGAAAGGGCACATTTCTCCCACACAGTAGATACCTACCGCTTTGAAATTTGTATTTTTATCAATTTGTTATATTACTTTCCTGTTGATGTCACAAAAGATTGATAATAATATGAATAAGGAAATTATGTATCTTGCGGAATCTTTGCAAAAGAAGCACAGCTTAGTTGCAAATAAATTACTTGTAGTCCCAACTACACGAAATATTGCACCCATATCGCAAATTTTGTGTACAAGATACGCATCTTACAAGCAGGAATGTGAGCTCGTAACTGTAAAGATCCGTTATTTTTGCTCGTATTTTTCTTGTCAAAGGAAAAGTTCATACCAGGGCTGACTATTTGAAACTTTGGACGTGTGCATTGTTATCCGTGTGTAGCATTTGCACTTTCCCATTCACTGCAAGTTTTGCAAATGTTTGTTGTTGTAATTCAAGGGATCTTTCATATTTAATGTTGGCTGTTTGTCGAGGAAAGGACAAATTTCTGTTCTTCACCTGAAAGTTATTCCTTGGTGCAGGTGAGACTACAATTTATGTCCAAGGCTTTAAAATGAACCTAAAATATGTACATTTTTCAGCAACTAGACAAGTTCAGTCGTTATTTGAGAGAAACGAAAAACCCCAAGCAGAGTTAGAAACTATAGCTATCGTAGGTATTCCTATGTTATTATGAGACACATAATCCTAACCGCCGTGATTTTTGTAAGTCTAAAATATTCCCATAAAATTTTAGGTGTTTTTCTTAAAGATGGCCTCAAATCGAAAGCAAAGAAAAGTCGAAGATGAAAACCGTGAGTTCAGGGCTGAGTGGACGGAATCGTTTGCCTTTATACCAAATTCTGTCGGATTTCCGGTATGCCTTATATGCCAAGAGAAATTAGCAAATAACAAGAAGAATAACGGAAATTCTCAAAAAAATAAAGGACATGCCCCTTTCTGCTAAAACGGTTAGTGATAGGGCTTCGAAAATGGCTGTAGATATAACTAATGAACAAGTGAACGATATTAAACGTGCTTCATTTATATCAATTGCTGTGGACGAGTCAACTGATGTAACTGACACAGCACAAGTGTCGCTCTTTGTTCGATTCGTTGCACCTGCGGGTCCTAAAGAGGAGCTCTTAGGGCTCTTGCCATTGAAAGGGCAAACACGCGGAGAAGACATCGTAGAAGCCGTTGTATCTTGCCTAGAGAAACACGGAATTCCACTCGATAAAATCATTTCTATTTCAACAGATGGGGCAAAAAGCATGACCGGACCGCGAAAAGGCTTTGTTGCTCTTTTGAAAGAGAAAATTAACCACAATGTATTTACATATCATTGCATTATCCATCAGGAAGCCCTTTGTGCGCAGACATTTCCCGACGAAATAAAAAATGTCATGGATGTTGTGATCAAAATTGTAAATACTATTTTGGCTAAGGCTCTTAATCACAGAAATTTCAAAGAGTTCCTATCGGAAGTTGGGAGTGAATATTCAGATTTGTTAATGCATAACAAAGTCCGCTGGCTCTCTCGAGGAAACGTATTAAAACGTTTCGCAAACCTTTTCCCACAAGTCAAAGAATTTCTTCAGCAAAAAGCAATTGTTTTTGAAGAGTTGTCCGACGATCTGTGGACCCAGAAATTTTACTTTATGGTGGATCTGACATCTAATCTCAACATCCTTAACCGAAGTCTACAAGGAAAAGGCAATACCCTTTCTTCAATGTTGGAAGAAGTAATTTCATTTGAATGTAAACTTTCTCTTTTCGCGCAAGACTTGGAAAGAGAAACCCTTATTCACTTTCCACAGCTGTTAAATTATCGGCAAAAAACTCAGGCGATAATCGACAAAAAATTCTTCAAAATGACAGTTTTGAAAATGAAAGATGCATTTTCGGAGAGATTTGCTGAATTTAGAAAAAAATACGCATTTGCCATTTTGTGTTTCTTTGGATCCACTTATTCGTGCGAGCAGTCATTTTCAAGCATGAACCTTATCAAAACTAACTTAAGAAATCGTCTCACGGATGAAAACCTAGAATCATGCTTAAAACTAAAAACAACGACATACAATCCTAATGTTTCGGAACTTTCGCAGAAGATGCAAGCTCATTCTTCCCATTAACTTAATGTAAAAAAAATTTTTGTTTCAATAAATACGTATGAATATAACAAATGTTTTTTTATACTAAACGAGAAATGAGTTTTCTGGACTCAACCCGCAAACTTTGCTCTTCATAAAAAATAATAAATACAAAATATGGTGCCACTCGTTGAAGAGCCGCACTGAATGAGCTAAAGAGCCGCATGCGGCTCGCGAGACGCACTTTGCCGACCGCTGGACTAGGACTAAGATAATAAATGTTGGCTTTCATCTTTCAACCAAATATGATTCATCCGCATCCGTCATAAAACCCCTTGAGCACACATATCGCATCATCGTACCGTCTATGACCTAGATTAAAACCAAACATCAGTTAACCGAAAATCTTCACGGACATCGACTTCCCTTGGATTACTAATTCAAACAAATACTGATCTCCGGTATCTCTGCCAACTTTTGTCAAAATAATAAAACCCAAATTTTTTTTTCTCTTATAAAATCTATTTATCAAATAAAATAAAGCCGACAACGTTCCACTCCGTATAAACTCCCTCGCACATAATTGACATTGATTTCATCTTATCAGTGCGGTTTTTGTTTGACAACTTTTTTTTCTGTATATGATTCACGTGCTCATCGCGTCTAACTATCACGTCACGTGGAACAAATATTGTGAATAAAACTGATCTTCTGGTTGGATGTAGGTAAGTACATACATACTAGTATTTGCGCATTCGATAACTGTGTAGCTACATAAGCAAATCAGTTTTCAGTATGTTTTTTTTGTATTTTGTCAACATATTCACAATTCGAACAAAAAAATTTGCATGACAAAACACAATGATATTATAAATCACGACCAAGATAGTCCAGCACCGGTGGTGATAATATTGTAATTTTTGCGCTTTAACCATTATTCTCCTTCCCGAATACAATGAGAATAAAACAATTCTGGTAATTGTCGTCAGTATGATGCCTTTTTGCATTTTGAATTAACCGGATATAAGAATGCTCTAATTACAATTCATGAACACAACAGGGCAATTAAGAATTACGAGTACATGCGCTTACCCAATGCATCGGAATATTACGAGACGACATGATTTTTTGGGATGTATTTATTATTTACCTGTAAAATAATAAAAAAATTGGTTAATACAAACGTCTATAAACTTCAAATTAAAAAAATAAATAAATACTTCGAAACAGGCAGAAAGAAAAAAATAATAAATCATTTTGTTTTTGTTCCCTTGATCTTGAAGCTTTACAGCCACCAATTAAAGACAACGAAGAGATAACATTGACCCACATCAACAGTACATTTTAAAGGTTTAAGCATTCAAGTTAGATTAGATTACTGGATTACTGGAAAACATTTTTAACCGGTAATGATGGCAGTGGAGTTGAAGATGATGGGAGTGAACCGGTTTACCAGTGGCGTAGATAAGATCAATGTATTTTTTTATCAAGAGACGCGGAATCGTCTTTTCTGTCAAAGAAAAAAGTCAAAACGCGAACAAGCAAGATTCCCGGACGAGACACGGTCTACCGACTCACCGGGCTACAGCCTTTTTTAGGCAAAATCCAGAAAAAAATTAATTAAATTAATTAAAATATTGCGAGCATTGAAATCTAGTGCATAGGCTATCAATCTCTTCGATCGGTGCAATAACGGGAAAGATATATGAAATAAACGGCATTTTTTCTCACTGTAAGATTTAAGCGAGTCACCCGATTTAAAAAAATAACAGGCGCGACAGTTCAACATGGAACTAAGGCCGCAGATGTGTTAGTGACATCAAATTTCCAAGATTTTAACTGTTTTTTTTTTGTTGAGGTGTTGAGATCAACAGCACGCTCAGCAGTGTAATTTATCACCATGAGTGGGTACTAGTTTCACATCCGAGTGAGATCATAGTCCATCACATGGGTCGTGAGTTCGAAAAACACCATAGACTGAATTCGTTCACGGTGAGTCTCGAAGCCATGGCCCTGTGCACCGAAGGGGCGGCACACTAACGACTACACCAGCCAGACTAATACCCAATTTTAGAATTCTCAAATGAGCTCAATGGTGCCTTCCCATTGCGTAATTGTAAATAGAAAATGAAAAAGAAAAACAAATGGAAAAGTAAAGTGGAAAATTGAAAATGAAAAAAATGAAATGAAAAATGGAAAACGGAAAACGCAAAATGGAATATCGAAAATGGTAGTTGAAAAAAAAAATTAAAAAGAAAAATGGAAGATGAAAAATGAAAGACGACAATTGTAAATCAAAGGTTGAAAATTGAAAAATTAAAATTTAAAAATGAAAATTTCATATAGAAAAATGAAACGCGAAAGTGCGACATTGAAAATTCAAAATGGAAAATTGAAAAGTGGTTAAAGAACAGAGTGGTCATTGTTGTTCATCTTGAACATTAATATTTTCTTATTTTATTTACCTCATTAGTGCACAGAACTTTTTTTTTTCAAATTTTAATTTGAAGTTTTTAATGAATGGCCGTTGGCATAGTAGAAACATTATAGTCTAGGAGCCCAGTGCCGAAATACCTTCGTCATAATGTAACCAGCTGAAAATGTGTACAGGTGGTAGTTCGTCACCGCTTCTGTTAAAAACTGCTGGTCAGCCGAAAATTTTACGGTTCCAAAAATTTACCAAATACTCTCTAAAAAATATAATTTTGAGAAGATTTGGTGCATTCACCCGAATCAATCATGTTCATGTTTAATTGATGTTCATTATGTTAGATCTCGATTCGCCAGTGTATAGAGTGCCGGTCTGCCCAGACCAAACCGGTTCCTCGGCATATTTTTACCCATTCGATGTAGGCAAAAATTCACCAAATACCTCCCGAAAATAAATTTTTGGGAAAATTTGGTGCATTCACTCGATTGAATTTATGTTCATATGTCAGATCTCAATTCGCCCATGTGGAGAGTGGCAGACAGCCCAGACCAAACTAAACCGGTTCCTTCGCGAATTTTATTACCGATACAAATTAGGCAAATGTTCACCAAGTACACCATTTAAAATACAAGCTGCGAAAGCTGCATTCTATATACTCAATTGGTTTGATGGTGAACAAACCCCTGTGAAAATACTTCAGGGGTACTACTACTACTACTACAATACGGTTCAGATTGGTCAGCCTACTTAGTTTCCGCATGGTGAATCGAGATCTACCATATGAATGCAAATTCAGCCAGGAATGTTAACTTTGAACCGGTTACAACCGGTCTATGAAACAAATCCTAGTAGTCCGTCCACTCTGTTTCGATACGATTAAGCGAGATCTATTGTGAGAACATAAATTCAGCCGGTTACCTTATGACGAAGATAGGGGTCAGGGGCACTTTATGAGGGAGTCGAGATCTTACACATGCACATAAATTCAGCCGGTTATCTTATGACGAAGATTGAACCGCAAAAATTAGCAAAAAATTGCGTAATTTACCTAACAAGGAACCGCTATATTTTGGGCTAACCAGCCGTTTTGAACAGAAGCGGTGATGAACTACCACCTGTACACATTTTCAGCCGGTTGCCTTATGACGAAGGTAATCCGGCAGCGCGCTCCCGTACTATTAGTTATTTAACAAGATTTAGAAAAAAATATTTTTCGAAGTGGCAATTTTAGTTGCCAATGTGCACTTACCACTACAAAATTTTATACACATAATTAGAATTTAAAATTTAAAATATTTATCAGATTGAATTGATTGAGTCGCACTCTACGACGCTAGTAATCTAGAGGTCCGGAGATCGAAGCTCCGCGTGGTCCAAAATTTTCCGTACATGTGCGTGTCGGAAATATATAGTGCTTGCAACATTATATACACTCCGAAATGATAGGCAATGTAACGTTGACTCGAAATTGCCTATAAATGGCTGAGTTAACGCACCATGGCTCCACATGGGGCCATACGTTACTGAGAAGAAGAAGAAGTGAATTTATTTGTTTTTTTTTTTTGCCAATGAAAGCTTTAGGGGACTTATAGCATGGCAGGGGACTTTGATGAATCTTGTATAGTAGTATTTTAATTGCCATTAGACCTTTGTCGACACAGAGAGATTACAAATGCTTTTTTTTCCATTTCAAAATATAACCCAACAAATATGTTCTCTATCAAAAGCACCGCTGGAAACGTATAGTTACTCTAAAGCCCAAGAAAGAAAATAACCCCTTTTGCAAACGGTAATTGATTATTAGTATGGGTATTCAGCAAAGGGATTAAAACATAAAAATGACTTTTATGTAATTGGGAATTTTATGAGAGCATTTTATTGGTCGGATGGGGGGTTTTTTAGTTTATTTGTTTTAAATTTTACTGCCTACGCTCTCCTCTCATAAAAAATATGAAATTGAAATGAATATAATATTCATCATTTAGACTATACTACATCAGATTTAGCATAATTTCTGTCTTCACCAATATCTAATTTTGTGATTTGGAATAATACTTCAACACCAAACACTAGTTTTGCATGAATACAGCGAATCACAAGAATTTGGCAAGAATAATAGAGGAAAACCAATGAGAGCAGACGTGCACGGTGTACGCCAATCAAATTAAAGTTGCCACTGAAATTTTCAAGTCTCTAGTCGAAGCTCAAAATATTTTTTTCAAAATTTCAATATAAGAATGCACTTAGGAAAATACTATAAAAAATGGTAATAGAATCAAACAGGAGTCGAAAGGAACTCAGATAAAAATTGTTTCAAAAATATACTCCAAAAAATAATTGTCTCCCTAATCCGCACAGAATAGAGAGTTTTAGCATATCGTTCAAAATATTAGGATAGGACGAATAGGCTTTGAAATTTTCTATGAAAAAGTCGCTTGCCTGTCGTATGCAAAACAGTATACCACAATTTGTGCGTGTCACAAGTAGGCATAGGTGTATTTCCGTGAATTTGACTGACTATAAACAGCTGGAATTGTGGGTTCATGATATTTTATTTGTCGGCTATGCCTACTTCGAACATGCAAAATTGTGGTCAGCGCCCGCACTAAGGGAGGGGAAGCCGGGCGGTCGCCCGGGGCGCCAAATGTTGGGGGCGGGTTTTTGGCTAGCGCTGGAATAAAATAAAAATTGCAAAAAGCAAAAGGACAAATTTAATATTAACATGCATGTAGTCGAAAGGAAACCATAGAAATTACATATGTATATTATATAAGAATGGGTGAAATAAAATGTCAATTGAACACTACAAAAAGAATTTTAAATTTTTTTAGAGACCGCGGAATATGTTTTTTTTCTATGTAAAGAAACACATCAATTCGTTAAAAAATGCATCAAATGTGTTTTTATTAATTAGCTGTTTCATTCATTCTCTTTTTAAAGTTCTGTTTTAACATCCTTGCGATGCTTTGATTTGACGAGGTGCTGCAACTGGAATCCTGAAATGCTGAATAATGCGAATTAAGGAATTATGCGCTAATTTTGCAATTGAAAATTTAATTCCTTTCGCCAGAATTAAAGATTCTAAGTATTATCTCGTTGCATGATTCCTAATTCTTTCTTTAGTGAAGGGATGCTAGGCGATATGTCACAAATTGATTTCCGGAAGGTGAAGTCTACTAATTTTGTTTAGCTTGTTGTAGCACAGGAGCGCACGTACATTCAATAAATATTGAGCTCCTGAAGAAATCGATAAGAAATGAGATGAGGAATCGACACTCAGCACATAAAAGCGTTAAGAAAGGCACTCCTCTGAGAAATTAGCTTTTTTCATAAGTAATTTTTCTATAACTTACACCCACTTTTCCCATCAATTAAATTTAAATTCGCCCGCTCTTCGCGAATTCCTTCAATTGGTTGCAATTGCATTGATTCTTGTAACATTAACAGGCAGTGGCGCAACCAGAATTTTATTCTGGAGGGGGCTAAATACATCCATATTTACATATTACATAAGTGTATATTCCATAATGCAGGGCATTTGATGTTGCTACCGCTAGGAAGGGACATGGTACTACATATTTTTCGTAGCGGTATAGAGTAGTATTTCAAAATGCCGTTTCTTTGACACTTTTCAATGTAAAATTTGTCGTAGCATCACATTTTAAAGCAATAACATGTTACTGATTCATTTTACCGGTGCACAAATAGTGACACCGCACTCCTCCGCGCCGATTAATTATGTCTAAGGATAGTTGGGGTTATCAACCGAGTTTATTACCTGTAATCAGTCTGGTGTGTCTTATTTTTTTGCACAAACATGTTTCTAAAATTTTGGTATGGATGTTGCAACCTGTACAGACTTAGAGACCATCAAAACTGGCGAAAAACAACGTTTAACATTTTTCATAAAATTTGCAACGAAATGAATTGCTTCATATCTCGTTTTGCAATCCTTTCTTTCCCAACTCAAGGGTCTGGGAAGGGCTTTAGCCCCCTTGGATCTTCCTAATTTGTTCCTTAATATTATGTAAATACCGGGATTCGGCTACGTTTCCCCAATTAACTAGCTATGATTTTATTCTCTTAGAATTCTCTGCGTTTATGAAAATAAACAGCGAATTTTCAAACCATTCGGAAATTCGTCCGTGACGAAATACGGTTAATTTAAGTTTATCTGATGCGCAGTGTGTAAGAAAGTTATCAAACACTACTCCAAAATGAGAACCGTTCTTTGGCGCGAAATTTTCAAGATCAGTGTTTTAGTGAAAAAAAAAATATTTTTGGATTAATTTTCGATCTCTTACGTCGGTTTTAAAGCCGCCAGGTTCCCGTGTGCCAGCTGTATCTTTTATTGATCATGGTAAAAAATATATCACTCAGATAATTCAATAGTAAGCTCATTTTTTAAATTCCAAACGAACTGCGGAATGCGTAGCATGTTCCTACTAGTCTAGTACAGATAGCTCAAAACCCAAACATCCAAAAGAAAAAGAAATTTTTGATGCCAAATTGTTGAATACACTGCCCAATATACGCAATAAAAAGTTACACCAATTTGCGCCATGGGTTAAGGGGGGAGGGGGTCCCAAAGGGGTGAAAATTCACTTTTTTACAAATAACTGGAAAACTATGAATCTGACCTTAAAATCTTCTGAGGACGAAACCAACTACACAAAATTGCCTTTGTAATGATATATAACACTCTAGACGTTTTTCGGAAAATTATACCCTAGACCCAAAAGTATTATAGAGAATTTACATTTTTTGAGTTTTACATTTCGGACTCTAACTCTTGATAGAAAGAACCTAGGGTGACAAAATCTTGTTCATTCTATTACAAACAAAATTTATTTCGTTTGTACCAAAAATTGAGGTGCTCCGACCATTGACGCCTCCCTCACTCCCCCTAACATTTTTCAAAAAGGCATGCCTGTAGCTTCTTTTCAAATTGAGCCAGGCAGATAAAATTTGGTGAGGTGCCTAGTCTAAGCCCCATTATGCTCCTCATTAAAAATTGTTACCATCCGATCAAAACGAAGGGTACTCCCCATACAAAGTAAACCAAAATTCTAAAAAAAATCACATTTTTTCACTTCTAAATTCTATCTAAAATGAAAAAATAAAATTTATTTCTTAGAACGTCATTATAACAGTTAATTGTAGTCTTGTAAATGTATATTCAAAAGTTTGTACCAGGGCGTGCCTTACAAGTACGAAAAATGTGGTTTGAAGGTTGCTAGTACACGTTACTCGATTTATTCGGAACTAGCCTTTGAACTAGTACCAATGACTTTCAAACACAATTTGTTGATACTTGTAGTGTACGCTTTGATGCAAAATTTTGAACATACATTCAGAGGACTACAATTAACTGTTATAATGACGTTCTAAGAAATAAATTTTATTTTTCCGTTTTAGATAGAATTTAGAAATGAAAAAATGAGAAATTTGTTAGAATTTTCGTTCACTTTGTATGGGGGGTACCCTTAGTTTTGATCGGATGGTAATAATTTTTGGTGGGCAGCATAATGGAGCTTAGACTAGGCACCCCACCAAATTTGATCTGCCTGGCTCAGTCTAAAAAGAAGCTACAGGCATGCCTTTTTGAAAAATGTTAAGAGGAGTGAGGGGGGCGTCAATGGTCGGAGCACTCCGATTTTTGGTACGAATCAAATAAATTTTGTTATCAATATATGGACAAGATCTTATGACAGTAGGTCTATTCTATCAAGAGTTACAGTGCGAAATGTAAAACTCGAAAAAGCCAAATTCACTATAATACTTTTGGGTCTAGGGTATAATTTTCAGAGAAAATGTCTAGAGTCTTACATATCATTACAAAGGTAATTTTATGTTGTTTGTTTTGTCCTCAGCTCATTTTAAGGTCAGACTCATAGTTTTCCAGATATTTGCAAGAAACTGAATTTTCACCCCTTTGCCACCCCCTCCCCCCTTAACCCATGGCGCAAATTAGTGTAACTTTTTACTGCGTATATTAGGCAGTGTATTCAACAATTTGGCATCAAAAATTTCTTTTCTTTTTGGATGTTTAGGTTTGGGGCTATTTTGAACCAATTGTACTGGACTATACTGTATACTAGCTGAGGCTTCGGTAGCTCAGTGGGTAGGGACTCTATTATCTGAATTGCTGAAGCGTTGGCTCTACCCACAGTTTTTGTGTCTTTATAAAAATGCTAATAAATACTACGACATAAATACTATCTCCCTTGAATAATACAGGGACGGTAAATTGTGTACTTGCCCGGGGCGGCTTTAGCGCTAGAGCGGGAGCTGATTGTGGTATACTGTTTTGCGTACGGTAGGCAAGAGAATTTTCATAGAAAATGTCAAAGCCTATTCGTCCTATCGTATTATTTTGAACGATATGCTAAAAATCTCTAATATGTAAACATCATTAAATAGCCAAACATATGTACATATGTAGGTCACACGGAGTCTAAACTCTGGGATAAAATTCATATTTTACGAAATTTTGTGTTTCCTTTGACTCAGAGAGTCAGAAATAGAGTGTCAACACCGCTGGCAACTTATTCTGCCATTTGGGCACTAATGGGTTAAGTGATGTTCGTGGCACCATCTACTACAAAAACAAATCAAACCCCCAATAAAACAACAAGTTGGAAAGGTGTTCGCCAAAGAAAAATTTATTAGCTGCAAAAAGGAATTGATATCACTTCAATCCGCCAGCCATATCCATTTTCGCATATTGGTTATAGTTACAATGGATAAGCCTGCATGTACGCGGACTATTTTTCGATTCTGTTTGATGGGAGCTTTCACTGTAGATGGCTACTAGTATCCCTGACCCTGTATCATAAAAATGTCATAATATCGTCGTTGTCTTTTCCGATGTGTATTTTTTTGAAGCTCCTACCAAAGAAAATTGCGTACAGGCAGGCTTATCCACTGTATATGGCTGGCAGATTGAAGTGATATCAATTCGTTTTTGCAGCTAGTAATTTTTCTTTGGCGGATACCTTTCAAACTTGTTTTTTTTTTTATTTTTTAGATTCTGTCTACTGTATGGATAATTTTTAGGCAAAAAGGAAAGCAATACTCCACACTTCCTGCACATGGTCCTACAGCCATAAATTCTCCATTTTCTGTTTGTATACCCATAAATTTTTATGAAAATGTTATTAGGTACATGTCATTCGGCCAAACACCTCTCTAATATTAAAAAAGTCTTAAAACATCAGTCTTGACAAAATAAGCCATAGATGGTAAGTAAACATAAAATATGAAAATTCATTCAATACATAGTCATATCTCATACATTGTATACTATGGCCATCGCCAACCGTCTTCTAGACCACACTTGAACTTATATTGACTGTCTTAAATTGGCAAGGTAATTGAATAACCATATTGACATTCAATATTCATAAAAACCAACTTCAATTGAGCATCACACCATAGTAAATACCCTCGACGCACTATATCATCGTATCATCAATTTACATATCCGAATCCGACAAAAATTAATTTTTTAAATTAGTCAACAATGTAATAGAGATGAACAACAATGGTAGTTGGTGACAATATTGAAACTTCTTCAAAAGGCCTGAAACCTAATCAACTTAGCTAAATGTCTACCGTTAATGTAAGTCTACAATGAATCGTATAGTTATAATGTGTGATTAATTATTCCAAACATGACGGCTTTAAATCATTGCAATTCTTTTGTGCGTGTTTTGGTTTTAAGATCGGTCAGTTGGGGCACTAGGTGGAGGTGAAGTTTGACGAAGTCCATGTCCATATAGTCGTAAGCAAGGTAATAATATCAATTTAATTGAACCCATATTGTATGCGTGTGTTTATGTCAATCAATCGATATGAAAAATTAAGGCTATATGAATTCAATATGTTCTGATTAATGGTAAACGAAGAATTATGTATTTTATTATTTATATTACTTTAGATATTATATTTTCATTGAATAAGTACTGTGAAAAATTTGGCATGTGTTTTTTTTTATTTCCTTTAAGTCGTATCATCAATTTCAATGCTTGACAAATATTTGGTAAGTTATAGAGCAATTAGGAATAGTAAAATAGTAAAAAAAGATTATAGAAAAATGTATTGCTTAAAAATTTGCAAGAAAATTCCATTAATTGGCATTATTCATAACTAATTCGTGCATCAATTAATTCATTATAGTTATTAAAAATAAATAGATAATAAAATAATAATAAAATTGGTTTTGAACTGTTTTTCTGATATATTTCAATAATGTATCCGACAAATACATAGGTGCATATTGATTTCATAAAGACACAATAACTCAATTCAAATCCTACTCAAGCACACAACCAACTTTTGAAAGTGACAGTACCCATGTAAATGCATTTATATGCATCTACTTATTCCTTTAACAATTCTTGGAAATACCGAATTTTACGGAATTATCCCAATTTGAACAGTGTACGTCAAACAGAATGTAAACAAACGTAAATGTGGTCACCATACCGTCACGAATCTGATTTTAATGTAAATCATTTCGGTGACCAACCGAAAACAAAATTTTTCCATCATTAATGACGTCCAAAAAAATGGACAACGTACAATGAGTAGGTACACGCATAAGTAACAGATTTGCAAATTTAAGTGGTTTTTATGATTTTTGTTGATTTATATAAAATGCTAAATTATACAAATATGTTTTTCTGATCTTTCGCCATAAGGCCATAAAGGTACCTGCATATGTCCGTAGACTGACTGAAAATCTCAAAAATAAGCACACAAGAAAAATAGTTTGCAAAACGTGCATACAATAATATCCAAAAAAATGTCGGAAGTCACAAACGACGGATTAACGTTAAAAAGACGATTGTCTTGGCGTTAGTACCTAAGATACTTCAGATGCTAGTTCTAGGTTGCCTCTTCCAGATAAAACATAATCTTAATATAATCGTTAGCTGAATAAAATCCAGTTTTTATGGCGTAATTCCGTCGAATTCTTTTTTGCCCATCCAACACTTTTAGTTTTTTGGCATAATTGCAATTTCACGACCACTTTAGATGTTTAATTTACCCGGTGTTGGCAAATTGAATTGTTGAGAAGTGTTGAGCAGATAATTGAAATAGTAATGTAAAAAGTGGTTGTGAAAAAGTTTTGTATAATATAAAACAAGGGGGCTTCGCCCCCTGCTCGCTTCGCTCGCCAACCCCGGGGCCGAGGCTAATTTCGGGCGCGGCCGAAATTTGGATACCCTTCGCTTGGGCTAAAAGTTTTTTCGGGCGTACCTATGACTTGTATTTAATCTTAATTAATTAATGTTTTGGGCTTGGTTGAAATAAGTGGGCAAATAAAAATATTTTTGGCGAACCCAAGGGGGGGATTTGGGGGATGAAACACCCCCCGAAATTTTAAAATGAAAATTATAGGTATGAATGAAATTCACACAAAATATCTTTATTGATAAATCAAATACCTAAGCAGGGTTTCCCAACCATTTTCAGTGAATGCCCCCTTGCCAGATAAGCAGAATCTGGCGCCCCCAGAGGAAATTTCGCTTTATAACGGAAGAAATCATTTTTCAGCTTATTCTGTTTATTTTGTTAAGAATTTGCCACGTTGGCAAATAATTACAGAAAATTTGCCATAATTTGGAACAATTTCACAGAGATTTTGAACTAATCAGATCAGCTTGGATTACATTTTCCCAATTCAAAATTAGCATGCAGAATGGCAATGTTTGAATTTGACTTGTACGAAGTGAAAAACGTAGAAGCCGTAGCGGCCAGTATACAACGGAATTGGGCATTGCGGAGAGCTACATTTGGCCCTAGATCCCTACTACATTACGTCAAGAATTGAGGCCGCATAATCATAAAACGGTAATTACGCGCTGAAAATGTTGCCTAAGATCCGATTTTCGACCAAAACCTCATTTTTACTGGCAAGGCTCATTTTTTGGCTCAGCGGTGCGTCAACACGCCAAATTGAAGTCATTGGAGTTTAATTTCTTTAGAGTTTTTTTCCCTCGGTCTCTATTCCTAAAACAATTTTAGCAATAATCATCAAACAGACTTTGCACAGATATCCTCGCTTATATTTTTTATTATGGTTGCCGCAATTTATGAATTTTGTCCATGAATCGAAGAATTTTGCAAGCTTATGGCTTTTGTAATATAATCGATCACATCAACACTCAAGTTGGGCCCACGCCCCCTTAGCCGACCGTCACGCCCCACTAGGGGGGCGCGCCCCACCGGTTGGGAAGTACTGACCTAAGTGATGATTTTCACTATGCCCGACGTCAGACTATCGTTTTAGAGTGCCCATAGACCTTCCAATCAATTGAAGCAATTTTTTGATTGCCCGATAAGTTGGATGGTGTATGTGACCATCTAATCCATTTTTTTGATTGGACGTGTGGAACATTTTGCCATGAAATTTTTCATACAATCTGTCATGATAATCATGTGTTTTCTGTTGCTGATTTATTGATATAAACCAGTGGTCATTCTTCATGTTGTGGGTGTGGCGGTCATTGGCTATGTCCACACATGCGTGCTTTTGTCTTCCCTATCGTCTTCAAGCTCCGTTTCCACTATCAACATTGAACTGATTGCGACAAGTAATCAGAAGAGATGAATGCTTCATTCTATCCACATCTGTTCATTATTTATTGTTAGATGTGTGTCGCGGCTTCGTTCAGGACAGATTAATGATCAATTTTTTCGTTAATAGTATGAATAGATGCGTTGTTGACATATTCAACATTTGCAGTCGCGTTCAAGGATTAATACCTTTCTTAAATAGCGCAGACATCCCAAGTTCCCATTGTCATAATGACGAAGACGAACGAAAATTAAGTGTCTAGACAGGCCCATTCTCCATCGAAAGTAGCAATGGATCTTCCATCGCCACAAAATATGATCACCCCCCGAAATAAATTTCTGGGTTCGCCCCTGCCGGAGCATGACCCCACAATACGATTCCATTCGTTTTGAACTTTTTAGTTGATTTGATAAAGACACATTAATTCAAGGTTTTGTGAACTTGGTGTAAAAAAATGTTTCTTAGAAGAGCCAATATGGGGGGTTTGGTTTGTATGGCAGCCCCATGACCCCATGGTCCGATTTGATTCAATCTTACATAATGTATTGTGTCATCAATAGCAATACATTTAGTGAAATTTGGTTGAAATTAGTGCACAAATAAAAAAGTTTTTCTTAGAAGAACCTAATTTGGGGGGTTGGATTTGTATGGCAGCCCCATGACCCCATGCTCCGATTTTATCCATTCTTGCATACGTTATGTGTCATCAATAGCAATACATTTGTGTGAAATTTAGTTGAAATTAGTGAACAAATAAAAAAGTTTTTCTTAGAAGAACCTAATTTGGGGGGTTAAGTTTGTTTGGTAGCCCCATGACCGCATGTTCCGATTTGATCCATTCTTGTAAGTATTTTGTGTTATCTAGAGAAACACATTTATGTGAAATTTGGTTGAAATTGGTGTACAAATAAAAAAGTTTTTCTTAGAAGAACCTAATTTGGGGAGTTAAGTTTGTATGGCAGCCCCATGACCCCATGTTCCGATTTGATCCATTCTTGCATATATTATGTGTTATCTATAGAAACACATTTGTGTGAAATTTGGTTGAAATTGGTACACAAATAAAAAAGTTTTTCTTAGAAGAACTCAAATTGGGGAGCTAGGTTTGTATGGCAGCCCCATGACCCAGTGATCCAATTTGGGTGAATCAAACATACAAACAGCCTGCAACAATAAGAAGCACGTGTGCAAAATTTCAGCCCGCTAGCTTTAATACCCGCCGAGTAAAACGCGTCGCAACAGACAGACAGACAGACAGACAGACAGACAGACAGACAGACAGACAGACGGACATGCTCTAATCGACTCCCCAAGTCATGCTGATCATATATGTATACTTTTTATATGGTCGGAGATGCTTCCTTTAATGCGTTACAAACTTCATGACAAAGTTAATATACCCTTTCAATCTATGAGCGAAGGGTATAAAGATGTGTTCTAACAAAATATTTATGTATGTATACAGGGTGTACCATTTATGGTGGAGGATATTTAAATGGTATGTAGTGTGGCTCATTTGGGGAATATGAATGTATACATCGGGATCCCTCTATTTTTAATCGTTACAATGTAATAGGTATTTGTGTAAATTGTGTCAAAATACCCGACTTGCCGTACTAAATCAAAATTTGGCACACCACCAAACATTTCATCCGAGATACATATAACTTCACTTTCGGAAACTACATAAAATTTCAAAAAAACGGCACATCGCCCGTTACGAAGTTGCTCGTATCTTACGAGATACACCCGTGCAAACTTTAAAGAAATTTTAAAATCGGGTTTTCGTAAATTTTTAACATTTGAATTTTTGATGAAAAACCGATTTTAAAATTTCTTCAAAGTTTGAGCGGGTGTATCTCGGAAGATATGAGCAACTTCGTAAACAGGCGAGGTGTCGTTTTATTGAAATTTTATGTAGTTTCAGAAAGTGAAGTTATATCTCGATGAAATATTTGGTGATGCGGCAAATTTTGATTTAGTTCCCAATGTCGGGCATTTTGACACAATTTACAAAAAAATGCTATTACATTATTACGGCTTAAAATAGAGGGGTCCCGTACATTAATTTTCCCCAAATGAACCACACTACCTACCATTATATGCATCTAATTTTTGGTTTCGGTTTTAGTTACATTTCTGAGTAGTTTTGTATGTACATAATTGAATAAAACCGTTACATGCGATTACCTTCAATTTTTCAAGTAAAGAGTGCGACTATAAGTTGTAGCTGGATGAACAATAATTTTAACTATGTGAAAAATAAATTGATACAGACAATAATCGTTCTTGTCTGATCGAATCAATCTATTCAATTATGTACTAGCATATCGGATGCTAATTTTAAGTTTAGTTTTTAAATATAATTAGCCCAATTAAATGTTCTTGCAATTTTTAAATCTGCCACTTTAATACAATTTGTAGAAGAATTGTTGTTGAAAAACTTAATGCAGGCAATAGTGGCGTAACGTACGGTGTTCCATGTGTTCAGTGGAACACCAAGCCAGAAGGGGCCCCCAGCTAGATCCTAGAGTTCCTGTTCTTTTTAATACATTAACTTCTATTAATTTGCAAGAAAAATACGCAAACCAGCTGCAGAATCTAAGTCAGAGACAAAATATTTTGAAACTTCGTAATATTATACCTAAAACGGATAACCACAACTTTACAATTCGCTTAATCTACAGCAATAAAACAATCATCAGAGCAACCAGTAAAATCAAGGAAAACGTAATGAAGATTTGTCTGATATTAGTTTTTTTCTGGGTTTTTGGTTGCAACCATATTGAAGAGAAATAGAGTTTCAACTAGCTGGGAGGTCCTTACGTAAAAGTAAGCCATTGGGACAGATTTTAACGGTCAGGGTCTTTTTAAAACTAGAACTGAATGTAATCAGAAAACAGATGCCTGTCGATAAACCCTATTGTCCAGAAAATGGATCCGCCAATTTATATCGGGGGAGCTCTAGCATGTATTAGATGTATTAGTAGATTTAATTCGGCTTGGACATGGATACACCAACGACGACTGGTGGTGGTTTAATTTGGCTAAGAGTCGTCAAAGCTTTCTAAAGCTGTAATCCTCCGATTTAGGAATAAACACTTCTAGTCTAGGATCAATGATTGTTACGACAGTACATGCCTGGGGCACTCCTTGAGTTTACACTTTTTTCGCGGTTCCTTTTGAACTCGGTGATCAATAGTTAAATAGGCCATGCAGATAAAATTTATAAATTTAAATTTTAGTCTAAAAAATACCGGCGTACAGAGGGCTGCGCCCGCAATACGAGGGTTTTTTAGAATTTTGATGCATAGTGAATATTTTTTGTACAAATATTTTATAAGCAATAATATAAGAATTGTGCACAACATTAATGAAATGCTTCCTGTAAATCTATTTTTGGATTGGTCTAAATAAACGCGTTCCAGAATGAAAGGCTATCCAAAAATAGATTTACTATTTACCCAGTTTGTATAAAAGTACTCCAAGGCAAATCTACAGGCATTTTTCCATTTAAGATATCTGATGGCCTTTGTGCAAAAAGAAACTCAGGCAAATGTAAGGATGGCTTGGCTTTATAATATGTATGAACTGAATTATTAGATGTAAATCTACTGTTACTGTTTTTTAATCAAGAAAAAGCAACTTATATGAAATGATTCGATTGTGTCCCTTGACATAAGAGCCCACGCAAGCTTTCCTATGAGTATTGAACAAGTATACTTTTGCAGCTTCAGGGACACCCTGTTAACTATGTCCTACAAACTTCAAAAATATTTGTGGCAAACACTATTACCATTCTAGGCATTTCCACCAAATTTCATGTACATTGTTTCATCAAGTTAAAAGATATGCATTGAAGAAATGCTTAAGAGGCTTCCCTTGCATTGTGAAAGGCCCTTACTAAATACTTACTTGGCTATATTTCCGGTTTGGATACAGTTATTCGCATGAAAATTCGTAGACATATTCCCTATGAAATTTTCTAAAAATCCTTAGCAGAATTTCCATATATGGAAACCTAAGAGGGGCTACACACGAACAAATTGAAATTTTACAAATTTACTGTTATTTTCTTTTCCTTAGCAAAAGTCAACAGTCTTAATATTTAACGTATATAAGGCCATACAGACCAATCTTTGTGCAAAGTTTCATATCGATCCCTATAACGGTTTAGAAAAACGGAGCTCAAAAAGGAAGTTTAACTTTAAACGCCAATAACTTTTTACCGTTACTCAAAACTGGAAAATTTTTATTGATATGAGATGTACTCGTTTAGATCTTTGATTTAAATACCCATACGTCAATCTCCGATACAAACTAAAAAAGTCGACTTTTTTCAAACGTTCGGGACACCCTGTTATCTTCTTCCTACCAACTTCTAAGGTATATGTGCCAAAGACTGTAACCATTCTACACATTCCTACCGAATTTCATGACAATCGCTTGAGCCGTTCGCGAGTTATTTAGTGAACAGACGGATGGACGGACGGACGGACGGACAAAATCGATTTCATAAGGGTTTTTTGAAAAAAATCTAAAAAACCCTAAAATTAAAAAAAAAAACACATGTGGTTGAAAAAGAAGATATGTATTGCTCCACCTCATTTCTTAGCTGCTTTAAATGCGGGTTCTGTCAATGTTTCCTGGTTAAAAAAAAAAACACAAACTTAAGGACAAGAAATTTTTGAAACGTTACGCCACTGGCAGACAAAGCCACTTTCTGCACTTCAGGGGTTTGTTTTTTGTACCATGCGGTCAACGCCCGCCCTACCACTGCCCCGGGCAAGAAGACAATTTGCCGCCCCTCAGGTCCCAAGTATGTCGTTGTTGTTGTAGAAGCGATTCGAAAAACTTATTTCTCGTGAATCGAGTGATTTTGGTCGCTATGCCAGCAAGTAGCTCCGAAATGATTTGCACCGTGTTATTGGCCGTAGGCGCATTTTTATAAAGACAACACACGAATTCATGGTTAGAGTGGGACTCGAGCCGACGCTGCAGAAGTTCTGTGAATAGGTTAGGTTAGAATTTCTACCCACTGAGCTATTGTAATATTTCCGTCTTATCTAGACGTTCCAGTGGGTTTGACAGATTTTCGAGTACACGCGTTACTTCAACACTATTTATTACAACTCATGAATATTCAAACTTCACGAACATTACTTATTACGATCCGACATTATTCACGGCTAAAACTGATCTCCCCAATCGCCAATAGTCGATGCTCTTACGTATGTCGTTTCCACTGTTCCGGAAACTTCGGCGGTGCACTGAACTGTAACTAGTCGTTGTTGTAGTAGATTATGCAATGTGTCCGGCTATCTCGTTGGCGACACTAGCGCCATCTGGTGTAAACTTAGGAAATACATTTTGTGGTTGTAGTATCCTGGACACATTACACTATTCACTCAGACTCTTAAGCGCAATTAACCATAATTTAAGCTGACCAGAGGTACAGCATCCAGAACCCTACAGCAAACTGTAAAGCTTGCTCGTTTTCACACAATAAAACTTCATGATAAATTTAACGACCTACTACTTCGAAAAGTTTTCCACAATATACGAGATCTGAGCTGGCAGTAAGGCGACAGTTATGTATTATTTTGGTTCTGCCAAAATAATGGACCTGGAATGGTTGGGTATCGTCAAAGGTAGTTGATTTAAAGGCGATACATAGCAACTTCACCATTAATCATTATCATCAGTCTGAAGGTATCAAAATGTAAACTATTATTCCAACAACAACAAATAATTTTTTTATTGGCTGCCAGGATTCAACGGAGAGCCTACAAGCATTTCTACGTGCAACTGTTATAGGGATTCCAGTGAATATCGCGTCAAATTTTGATATTAGCATTTTATGAATGCCAATATAAGAAAAGGTGTGTTGACAAAATCTTTTGTACTATTCCGAAGGTACCCATACAAAAAGGGTTATTAGCGTAGAAAGCTTATCTCTCAAAACAAAGGGCAGCGGAACATTTTTCCTGGGATGGCTGAAATTGCATTTTTCACAATTTTTCCACTAGTTTTCAGATTGGAACTGAGCCTCAGTTAAGTTTCAAATAACCTCTTCGCTCCTCAAACATACCCTACCTAACCCTATCTACTTTTTGATCGGTTTTTTTTCAATGCATCATTTTAATGATGATGCTTTGTAACCGAATGGTAAAATAAGCTCACCAATACAAATTCGATTAAATAATAGTATTTAGACATTTGCCTTCATATCGAGAAAATTGGAACATGGAAGTAATGGATGTCGTTATAGCAGAAAATCAAGACAACAAGAACATGATTTCGCCTCCAAAAAACAACTGAATTGAAAATCCAATTTCAGTCATTTTGCCTCGTTTAGCAACCACAAGTGCTGAACGTAACGTCAATTTCTTTTCTAAAACTTCTACCGAAATAAGTTTTTGCGCACGCCCCTGGACAATGAAAATTATCGAGGCATTTGGCATTTCTTGAACCGAAACTTTGTAAAATATTGGAAACATAATTTTTCGGTACACAAATTTGTTAGTGTGAAAGGGGAAGCATTCTTATTGTAATAAGAGTAAATAATTACAGAATAGTATAATAAGACTCGGTCGATAAAATTAGCCAAATTTTAGATAGTTCAAAAATCTGTAACATAAATTTTTTTAAAGCGAAAATATCACTAAAATAATTATTATTCAAATAAGGTAAATTAAAATTAAAGAATAAATTTGTTTTGTAATTGAGTTGTAAACAGCGAAATGCACCTCACATACTGGGGGCTTTCCTAAGACCAGCAAATCAAGCTTTGCAGAAACAGGGTTTGTATGTTTTGGATAATTAAATAATGTACGATATTTGTTTCTCATGTAATGCGTTGCCAATCTCATTCATAAGAAGATTGTCCAACATTCACCAAATCGGCAACGAGAGGGCAACAAATTTTGCAAATTTGCACCGCCTTTGTCATGCAAGGAATAGGGCACTCGATTTTGATGTTCATTTCATTAAATTCAATTGCTCGATTGCCAAAATTCAAAAAGTTTTTCGCGCGAAACATTGTCAGAAATCCGACTGATCTGGATAACTTGTAAACGAAGATAGCTCTTCCAGACCAGAAGACACCTATTCCTGTGAGAGAACAATCTAAGGCAAGTATTGACGCGAACAAAAAAGTTTTTATGTCTTCTCACAACCTATAGCAAACATGCAAATTTCATAATTTCCTCCTACAAGGTGGTGATAGTATAAAAATTGAAGCCCAATGACAATCGGGTGCGTCGCGAGTTGGTGGACTACGCCTTCGAAGTGATGGAAGCCGAATCTAGTTTTCAATAAATCATCTTCCTCAAATTAAAGCACCAAGATACCGTAAGTATGCATGTGCTATGCGAAGGAATTTTATATGAAGTATGTTTTTCCACTTTAGTTTTGAGTAGGAAATAACAAAAAAAAAATAAGAGCAATTTGAGATGGGGAGAACGTGAGTTTCTGAATACAATACCTCGAGAAAAAAATCGAGACCTTAATTCTTTTCATTATTATTGAATGGTAGTCCGTCGAGATTCATTTTCAGGCCACGTTTCTGAGTTGGGAACTAATTGAAAATATGTAACTATGAATTTCAAATATGTTTTTTTCGCAACAAAGACCCTTTTTCTTGATTTCAATGCACATTATAATGTAATTAAATGCACTATATCCGACTAAGGGTTACGACAAAGTGGCATTGTAATGTGATTCTTCTTAATGCTCAGTGTGAGGGTTAAAGTTTGTGTTCGTAGAGACGATTCATGTGATGATCGCTTAGCGACCGTAGTGTAGCCTCCAATTCCGAGCCCTATTTGCATATTTTTTTAATGCGGCTTCATTCCTTATCTCAGCTATGACCTATAACTTCTAAAGGAAGATGTCTGTATAGAAATCATACGCATATAGTGTTCAGAACCAGTGGTTTAACTGCTATCGCTGAGCGATCATCACATAAGTCGTCTCTACGAACACCAACCTTTACACAAAAAAAGATGTATGTATCTACATGTTATTTGCATGACCATGTATTAACTTTAAAAAAAACCTTCGGATTGCAGACACAGCTTTTTATGCAAACGTTTGTTTGCACTTTGATTCCTCTTCGCCTCGGTTAATCAAAAAGTGATATGCACCATTACACGAAGAAAAGAAGAAAGAATTCTAATGAAATTCAACGAGAAACAAAACTATAATAAGCTTTGTTTTTTCATATTATACCAATTAAACATAACCATCCTTTTTATAAGATGATTTGAACAAATTTTGTAATCGATGAAACAACCGGTGTTAAAGTCTAGTTCTAAACCGGTGCTGTTCAACATATGACCTGCGGGCCACAATCGTGAATTGTATAGAAACCCTAGAAAACATTTAATTTTCGATTCCCTTTTCAGCACTTTGACATGAATCAAAAGGGTTTCAGACTATTAATTCATCGAATTTAAATTAATCAACGGTTTTTGTTAGTAAAGTTTCTTGAAAACGATTGAATTTAGGGGCTGAATGCAAATGCATTTATGTAAAAATGCTACATTGTATCGAAACAGCTGCTCCTTCAAATAATAGTAGTAGTACTCTCAGGATATCGTTTAAAAATAACGTTAATAAATATACCGACACAATATAATCGAAATAGGATTTTGCTAAGTTCAAGTTGGACAACCCTGATCTAAACCATTCAACAAGCCATACGTTGAATGAGAGGTAGCTTTTTTTAGTTGTAAGAAAATTGATAGGTATTCAATATGAGCAAAAACTGGATCAATTCAAAATGAAATTATATAAACATTGATCAGAAAAGTTCAAATCATCTTAAGTCTGTCTATGTATGTTTAACAATAGATACATAATTGAATTCAATGATTCATTGAAATTTATCTGATCTGCCCGTGCCCGTGATTCAGAGTTCATTACCAGTTCAGCTCAAAACCAAGTTGAAGGGCAATCATGGTCGTTACGTAGTGATCATAATCATCAGGTATTGAGTAATAATTGTGTTAATTTCCAAAGTATAAGTCAGAACAGAGCTTTCGGTGTTGATCGACTCATTTAGTAAATATTTTAACAAGTACATATGTATGTATATATTTTTGCCGGTAATAAAAGAAATACATTCATACATGAATACATTACATATGAGTGAGTACTCAAGAAAATAAATATGCCCATACGAATTAAAGCTTAATCAGTCCATTTGTTGGCGAAAATGTTAAAATAAAACTTGATTATGTATAAAATTTAATAGCGTATTTTTCAATAAAAAATATGGTTGAGAAAACTATCCAAAACTATTTTTTTGGATTTTCGTTCTGACAAAATCTAAGAAAATGTTTGAGAGAAAATCAAAAAAAAAAAATGGACTTGGATTGACCGTGTGTGTGTGGCATTATATGTTACATTCACCTGTACACCTTAACCGGAAAAATTTAGCACGCAGATCAGTATAGTAATGAAAATGCAATTTTCACGGTCAGCTACCACGAAACGGTCAAAATGAAAGTTAATAACGATAAAATTGTCTCTGAAAGTTTAAATGTACTCACTCGTATTCGTATGTATACATACTCGGTTCAACAATGTAATGAATATGCTACTGCTATTAGCGATGTTGACAGGAAGTAAATACATTGCATTTACCGGATGGAAATATATAAATGCACATATGGTAGATTCGCTAATTGGTAGACAAGAAAACAGCGAGTAAGTCATACGTCAATGTTGTTTTTAAAAAGTCATGTTTACAGTCTTTTCCTATAGGCGCGGTGTTTTTTAATGTATTGTTGAGGAATAATTATTGTATAAATCATTACTACCTACGTATGTTCATACATACATACATGTAGTAAGTGTATTGATGATTTATGTCGTGATGAAGTATTTTTTTCTTTTTCAAATAAATCTAGCTCAAAAATAGCACTAGCTCTCAAATATGTTCCACACATTTAAGCCTAAAAATATATTCCACACATTAAGCCTAGAAATTGGGAAGCTTAAGGCCGTACACACACACACATATATTGCCTTGGATGTTTGTGTGCTGCCCAGTGCCGGATTAACCACGTGGCAGAAGGTGGCAAATGCCACGGGCCCCGCGCTTTTAGGGGCCCCGCGTTTTTGTCAAACAAAAATTATGCCAACGAAATTCTACAAGCCAGTTCCTTCTAAATTGATATAACACGTTATAGTAGAACAATTTACGTCAGGGTGTTCCAAAATTATAGCAAGGTTAAAATGAAAATACAGAAATATTTCTTTCTGTATAATTAATGATGGCATTCCCGTAAGTTTACGTCGGCAGTGTTTCAGATTCACATTCTAGAGGGGACATACGATTTTTGAAGTTTGTGTTGGGGTATTTGCACACATCCATAGAACTTAGAAATTACAATTATATCTCTCATCCACAGTGGCGTACCGCTTTAAACGTTATGAAAAGTGGGGGCAAAATTACCTGCTTAAAAAATGATTCAAAATTGTTTCACAAAAATTTTGTTTTTCATTTAAGTGTAAGATTTCCAAGATTTTTTATTTAAATTAGTGAAACCGAATAAATGTAGGTGTTAACGTAAATTTGCCCTTCTTGTATGCGCTACGTTAGTATATTTATTATGAGCCTTTTTTAGCTAGATGTTTGGTTGTGACCTTTTATGAACCTGAATAACCCTGAAAAGGGACAATTCAACCGAAAGCTATATTAATAAGCAACACTTTTAAAATGAAATATTTTAACCATATTTTATCACTTTTCGGAAAATGTCGAATTTGTAAATTTTCAGAGGTCGTCCAAAAAGGGACTTCGAAAATAAATTCTTCTTTTTCAAATAAATATAATTTGTCTACAAAAATTTACTGTTTTACTAATTAAAATAAAAAAAAAATCTTGGCAAACTTACACAAGTCAATGAAAAACATTTTTGTGAAACAATTTTCAAAACGGATTATTTTTGCCCCTATTTTTCATAATGCTTTGAGAGGTACGCCACTGTGCATGAGGGATATAATTGTTATTCAATATTCTATTGATATCAGTAATCGCATACTCACTCTTTTGATTTTTGTCCAGCTAGAATGTGAATCTGAACCACTGTACGTGCTAGCTAGCAGCTAGCCGTTTTCCTAAACCCCTTGAGAAATGACTAATAACACCAAAATATTAATTTTAGAACCAACAAACTAATAAGGTTAATCGAAGTTCCACAGGCCCCGCGCTCAACACTTGCCACGGGCCCCGCGCTTGCTTAATCCGGCACTGGTGCTGCCTAAATATAATTAGTGGCTAAAAAAAACTAAATGAGATATTCAGCACAAAAAGAAAATTATTAAATTCAATTTATTTAAAGGAAGATGGTCAAAACGATCGTTTGATGAACCAGCACTGAAACGTAGGTCAAATGAAGGCTTAGTATGGAACGATGATCGATTGTTCTAGCGATATTTAGCTAAACAATGGGAGATCGGAGATATAGGCGACTTAAGTTTTGACAAAAAAATTAAAAATCTTACTGCACGAAAATTACATTTACTAAAAAAGTATGCAACGCAGAGACTTTAAGTAAATTTTTGGTAATCCCTAACAGTTTTTACTATCATACATATTAAGTCGTCTAGAAATGATATAGACTTCAAAGTCAAAAATTATAAATTTTAAAAAATTTCTAGGGGAGGTAGGGGATTGGTCGCATTTTATTCGTACTTAAGAAAAAGTAAGAGCTTCTAACAAAAACCACTTGTACAAAACTTCAATTCTCCAGCTCCATTCTGCCAAAAGAAACTTGCCCAAAAGAATGAACAAAAGCCGTCCTTTCTCAGGAACCCCATTGTTTACGGGCCTGAAATTCATATATTAGTTATCCTCTAATATAGCCCCTTCATTTGACACCATTCATTGCTGTCCACTCAACCACCAGCTTTCATTCAAAAGTGTGCATGCTCCTTTATCTTTAATATACATAATTATAGTCTGCTGGTTAATATAGTGACTCGTGCGCTCGCGTTCGAAGCACAGGGCCGCCCGTAGGCTCAAGTTCCACAGTATGGATGAACTGGATTGGCGCACCTTAGCAACTTGAAAAAAGAAGTGAGGCAAGCAAATCGTTCGTGATGTCCACTCTTTTGCGAGAAAATCGAAACAATAAGCGAGGCATCTAGACGTAGAATATTAGCGACCAACCCATCTGGTCCGAGCTATTTGATAAATCCCGATTACTCATGGACTTCTACAAGCAGGGAGACGATGGACCTCCTGCTAGACAAAAACTTTCCTACATACCTCGAGTATGGAGGGAGGTCATAGTGGTGTTTATTCCGAGAACGGGAAGAGTTTCGCATGCTCACCCTAAGGATCTTTGGCCTATCAGCCTTTCCTCGACCTTGCTCAAAATGCTAGGGAGGCTCATAAATTGCTATTGACGAGGTAGTATTCACACGTCTCTTTTATCAAGCTCATAGCATGCTTGCTAAAAGGGAAGATCAGCCCTTCAATCCATTGTAGACTACATTGAGAAAGCTCTAAATTTTTGGGAGCTTTTCTGCATATCGAAGGCGTTTTCAATAACTTGAATCATAGTGCAATTACTGATATCTTCTATGGGAGTTGACGAATCGCTCTGTAAGCTCATTAACCAAATGCTGGCATCTAGGTTTATTGCTCGGAAATGCGAGCTTCCTGCACGCGAAGATATGTGAGCATGGGTACTCGACAAAGTAATGTCCTCGCACCTCTTCTTTGGAATATCGTGATCATGGACCTGGAAGCATTGGGATGCTAGGTTATTGCGTATGCGGATGACATTCCTATTGGTATCTCAGGTAAGTTCCCTACTACCCTTAGTGAGGCATTAAAAACGGGCGACTGGGCGACTCACTGTGGAGAAGATGTTAATCCAAACCAGACGGAAATTGTTCTTTTCACAAGGAGAAATATATGTAATATACCACCTGTGGAGCCCCCGGTATTGGGTTGTTTGAGGCCGTGCTCTCTAAGACAGAGCCAAGTTGCTTGGCGTCATATTGGATAGAAAGCTCAAGCCCAATATTCGAAAACGTGTAGACAAGGCTATGATTGTAGTTTGTTCATGCAGGAAAGCGATTGGGGACTGCAACCAAAAGTTCTACATTGGCTCTATGTGGCGGTAATTCGCTCTATACTCCTGCATGGTGTGATCATCTGGTGGAATGCACTTACGACTGAAACTAGCCGAAATTTGATAGGGAAGGTACAACGGACAGCTAATATGGGAATCAATGCAGCACTCAAGATGACTCCATCTGATGCTATGGATGTGCCTACGCCTTTGCGAGACAGGCCATCAGAAGATACTTAGCAATGGCTACTCTGCAGTTCTAAGTAACCAGATTATCCCACCGTGGACGGATTATACTACTCAGAGATTTGTGTTTAGCAAGAACAGCAAAAGCAAAATACCATCTCGAACGCAATGAACGATGGCTCCAGACTCAGCGCCCTTTTATACGTACGAATGGTGCCGAAACTGATTCTGGCGTAGGAGCTGGTATTCACGCGGACGGCCTTCACTAAACCTTTCAATCCGACTGTAGTGTTCTTCAGGCGGAACTCCCTTGAGTCCGAACTCTCAACTTCAACAACGGTACTGGATTGTCATGCCGCACTTTTAGAATTGGGAAATTGCTTTCACTTTAGCCTGTGCTAGATTCCAGAGCACAGCGGATATCCAGGAAATTGTAAAGCGGATGAACTAGCGCGACGAGGCATAGCAAGAACTGCACCAGGAAGCCAACGACATATTGGTATGCCCATGGATTTATGCAAGCAGGCGCCGCGCCGCGCTGTAAGCAAGGCAGATTAATGGAAGTACGGCTCCCAGGACAAAGATGTTGTGGTATAATCTGGATATTTACCGTTCCTCTAAATTATTAACACCAAAAAGACAAGTAATTGGAGCTGTCATAGGTGTTGTCACGGGACACTGTCCTATCGGAGAGCACGACAGGAGGCTTAATTTTTCGTATAACGATCTCTGTAGAAGCTGTGAGGACGAGAAGGATGAGAGAAAAGTATCTTCCATTTTCTCTGTGGTTGGTCAAGCTTGTCAGAAATAAGGAAATCGATTCTGGGGGCTAGCTTCTTTGTCGATTTGGGAGACGTGGAGAACGTTGATATTGATCAACTTCATTGCAAGCTCAGGCTGGTTTCAGGCTTAGGGTGGTAGAGATGACTTTTCCGTGTGGTATCACAAAGGACCCAGATGTAGTCTAAGTCTACCATGACATCCCCAATAACCGAACCCAACCTAATTTCACAGTGAACGAATTTAGTTTATAAAGGTTTTTGAATTCACGACCCCTGTAACGGACTATGCCCTGATTACTCAAAACTCTTATCGAATGGTTAGTCTTATCACATTGAGAAGACACACACAATTTTCAGAAAGCTTTTCCATTATAGTGAATTGAATTTTGGTGGTTAATTTTGCATAGTTATGGTATCTTTTGCTTATTTACGCTGTTGTATGAGACCGCGTAATGATTTTTTGAATCTAAGATGATGGCGTAATCAAGCAAAATATGGCAGAACTATGCAAAATTAACAAAAATTACATTCAATACAATGGAAAAGCTTTCAGAATATTGTGTGTGTCTTCTCTATGCGATAAGACTAACCAGCCGACAGGTACTGAATAATAGTTATCAGAAACCGGGCCTAAATGATCTTACTCAGATGACGAGTACCCATTTCTCAGGATAAATAACTGCACAGCTTGCGATTAATCTGCACTTCTTCCAAGTTGTATAACATAGTTTTCATTTAATTTCAATTAGCATTTGAACAAAGTAAGATAAAGCAAATTCATACCAAAATAACATTTTATCACGTGATAAGCATTCACATAAACTTAATTTTAAAGCCACCCGTATGCAAAATAGCAAATTAATTATAATTTTTGCGGATTACATAATGTATAAACTATAGAGAGCATTTACATATTTGACAACACACAGGTGTATCTTAAACCAGTCTCTAAAATTGATTGCTTTTCAGAACTTTCTTTCAGTTCGTCTTTACCATTCAAGTCTAATGTCTTGTTCACACTATTATACAAGTATAAACTTCAGAGACGAACTGGATACCCCCAACCGATTATCACACTGAGCCTGAGTGTGGGCAATGCTTAAGAATTTAAGCAAAATAGATGCCCAAGATTAAAAAAAAATTGAGTAGATAAGTCTAGAAAAGATAATTTCAATAGGTACGATTAACCATCCATCCATCCATATCGCTGAGAAAGAAAAGTCAATAAACTTGATCATGCATATATAAATAGGTTTATACAAGTTTTTTTTTTATTCCTAGATAATTTTTCCTATGTAACAATCTTAAATCTTATGCAAAATCAAACTTCTATATAAAACATTACCGCCATCTTTGATCTGTCTGAAATTCAGGCGTGTCGCACAAAATGGAAGACTGCTTGGAGACAGTATGGCGATAAGTGGAATATTTTATAGCATTTATATACTTGAAAATCTTGTTTTGATGCACCGATAATTAATTTACGATTATCTGCGCATGCACGAGGCTCTATAAGCTCGAGTGATATAATTTGGCTCTTAATATTAATTGAGCGGGTTCTTTATAAGACCAGATTTGATAAAAAAAAAATGAATTAGATAATTGTACATATGTATGAATATTCATAATGTCCCTAATGAATCTAGTGAATAGATAGGTAAATGTCGTCCGCGTTTAATTAAATCATAATTAAAAAGAAAATGTGTTTCCACAGGATCAACAACAAAGAGCATACATAATCGGAACTTTATTATCCTTATTTTAATTGAGTTGCGGTGGCGGTTTTGTCCGTTTGCCGCTTATTGTCTATTTACATTTTGACGCCCCTTGGTTGTTCAAATAACCGCAAGAATTTGGACTTAAACTGAAAACTATGTCTGACTCCGACCACAAAATGTCTAAAGGAGGAAATGAATTCCATTGTAAAGATATACAGTACTCTTCTTTCTTTTTCTTAGAAAATTATAACCCAGACCAAAAAATATTATGTGCAGTTTGAATTTTTTTAAATTTACATTTCGCACTGTAACGCAAGATAGAATGCATCTAGAGAGTCGCAGGATTTTGCCAATGAAGGGCCTGCTCCCATCAAGGAGACTCCTCACTCCTTATAATATTAACAAAATGCCTGTAGCTTCTCTCGAAATTATTCCAGGCGGATGAAATTTGTCTGAGTGGATAGTTTAAGTCCCATTATGCTCTTGATTTGCCCTAGCTCCTCGTGGAGTATGGTGCGTTGACGACTACCGCATGTAGTCCTAGCTACGATTATGATGTTGCAAAAATGTTGGTCTTGCTCCCCCTGAACGAAATCCTCACTACGCCCATGTATACTAGGACCTGCATTGAGAACCAATGTTCTACATATATGAGATTGTTGAGTATACTACTTTCCCCAATTAAAATTTTGTACATATTTGGCAACACTTTGGATCAACTTGTGCTATTTCCTTCGTGTGTTTTCGGCTCCCGTAGCATACAGACGCGTTGTTGCGAACTTGGGAACCAGCCAGCTAACTTAATTCGTTTGCAGATACACCTAAGGGTAGTGCCATCACACCATTACTGTGGCTAGTAGTGATCAACAAAATCTTAACTAAACTTGATGAGGAGGATATAAAGATGGTGGTGTATGCGGATATCGTAGCGATAGAAGTATCAGGAATGTGTCTCTCCGTGATCAATCAAATCATGGAGAGAGCCCTCGGGCTGCTGGGCCAGAAGCTGTGGACTTGGCGTAAGCCCAAGCAAAACATAACTGATGCTGTTTACTAAAAAACCAAGTCACCACCTTTTTCACTTCCAAAACTAAGCCTGTGTAGCTTTCTACGCCTCCAAGACAATCTTGAATAGTAGGTGGGACATTAAGCCAAATTAGATACTCTGGCTCTACACCCATCTAAACAGTAGCGTAACGTTTCTAAAATATATTGTGTTCGAGATCGAAATGGGGGCCCCTCGCACTGTAATAGTTTATAATTAAACAAAATTGTCGAAACCACTTTTTTACCCGATTTGGAAAAATTTTGAAACTACAATGTTTATAGGGAACTCACTCTTGCGTCAGGATATATTAAAACCTTACGATTCGATCGAGTAAACGGGTTAGAATTAAATTATTTAGATCAAATCCAAGATTTGTTTGTAGACGGCTATCAGGTTAGATTAGATTTACACTTGACAACGAAATTTAGGTTATGAAATCTCGGAAATTGTTCACACTATGGTCCTAATTTGTTACACAACTTTTACATGATCTGACTTATGTCAGCTGTTAATGGGTGAAGTAATTTCTTAGTTAATATGGGAGAAGTTTGTTTTTATTGCAGCGATTTAAAGGCTTTCAGCGAAAATCCAGCTAATAAATAACGTACTTTTTAAGGCGACCATGGGTGTAAATTAAAATCTTAACAATTAACGACATAAAACATCTGCAATAATTGCTTTACATTTTTTTTAGTTACATACATACATATATGTATGTATTTTTTGCGGAAAATGAAGGACAAATGATCCAAATATCATCGTTCGACAGGACAACGCTATTGAATAATCAGGACGTGAAAAAGAATAACCAGAAATACAAATACCGCAGAAGTTTGACTATATAATTTTTAAGTGTGTACCTTTCAACCCAAACCCAATTTTTGTAAAAAATCATGATTTTCACAAGGAGCATATAATTTAAATCTACAACAACAATAACAATTACTATTTTTCGTCAATTTAAATTCTTGTTCGCAAAAATATTGTTTGGAAAATTTTACATTCGAATTTAAAGGAAACACCATTGAGAATGATCGTGTTCGCCTTTTAACGACAAGTGGCACCTGCCAGTGTTTTCACTTTTACTATTGATTATATCAAACTCGTCTTTTTAGACCCGTGGCTCGTCTATATACTTAGTGCTAGAAAGGGTCAAATTTCTGACCAAATTAAACGAATGAAGTTAAGTTCCGTTATCTTTTCAGAGAGAACTTCGTGTTACATTTCTATATTCTAACAGTTAAACATTCCGTTCAACAAAAATGTTATAAATGATACATTTAAGCTCTGAAATGACCAAAAACCAAAAAAAAAAGACAGAACCTTCGCTGACAGAAATGCTAAGGATTTCCTTAAGGGAAAGATTCCAACTTTGAAAGAGACTCCCAGTCTCGGATATCAAAGGCCTGAAAATGTAGAATATTTTAGTTTTCGAGACTGCAGTCTCAGGACTTGAAATTATATTTTGCAATTTAAAGCGCCCTCCCTGACCCCGTTACTACGCCCATGGACGGATGCGAGCAATATGTATGGGCCTGGTAAAAGCTTAGGACATATCTTCAGCGCAGCAACAAAATGTTCCTTTAAATTTTCGCTTCAAACCACTTCGACAGTGGTGCAAGAGCACTCCTTACTTGTTCATCCGCTTTAAATCTATAGCTTCAATGTTGCATGACCCAGAAATCTAAAAAAATCACAGTCCCAAATTTCCAACTCGTCTTTACTACCTTAGGGGGCCCCTAATGGTTGGGGGCCAGTGTGATACCGAACACATGGAACACCGTACGTTACGCCACTGCATCTTAACATGTCGGCCACTGGTCTGGTGGCCAGCACTCAGTAGAGTTAACGAAGCTAGGCAGGGTGCATCTTCTGTCTGTTAATCTTTTTATCAAAGAACTAGCGGCATGTAGTGCGGAGAGGGTCAAATTATCGGGTCGCTGGAATTCTTTGGAACTCATTTTCATTGAGACGTAAAATTTGAATTAATTTTCTCTTGGAAATGTAGCTTTAATTTGAAGAGGATATTGTAACGAACGAGCATAGTATTACACTGTGGGTCATATTTTAAGTAGTTACAAAAGAAAAACGACACCAGAAACTAAAAGGAAGCTAGTCTGGGTACTCGTCCCCTTATTGAACTTTTGGGATATTGTAATCCCACAGCTCGTCTCCAAATCTCTAGAAGGTGACATATTGACTATCGTTGTATTAAGGCAAAAGTAAATGCGCAGGCTCTACTTACACGAAACCCCTTCCCCAAAACACTTCTCCCGAAATATTTTGCCTGCGTACGACCCTGGATAATTCGTTTCCTATACGCCACGATGCTCTTAATTTGAATGCATACTTCCTTCTATTCGTGTCATGCCATGCTAATATGACATTTCTCACATTTGAAGGGTATCCAAATCCATATAAAAAATCCAACCATAAAACCACATGATATGGAAAAATACTCTCGGTCATCGAGCTCATAACAAATTGGATGTTTATCAGATGTTATTGCCATGTTAAACGTCCGTTCATTAACATACGTATAATTTTTGTTATATCGTGGAGCAAACCATTTTTATTTATCAATAAGATAAATGGTGGTTTAAAAAAATTTAGCATCAACTGTAAATTTAAATGCGAGGACTTTTATCTTAGCAATAAATAAATAAGTTTTCCACAAATCCATGAAATTGAAATAAAATATGTAAAAACCTTGTCAACACTTTACAATATAGTTATCATCTGTAGTCGTATTTACAGATGTAATAGCATATCATCATCATCATCTATTCTAAGGTGTTTGATGGATGACTTACTTTATCGGCTTTGAAAATAAATAATAATAATCAAATTAATATGAGATTAAGAATTTTTGTTAGGTAAACATTATAAATGGTTAAGGTCTTTCTTTTTTGAGCTAATTTAGATCTTAAAAGTTCCAGCAGCTCTTAATTGTTATTCAATGCATTTAAATACGAGTAACAGAATAAATAAATAATGAAATAATCCAGAACTTGGTGTAAATTTGAGAGATTTGTGTTAGCACGTTACAATTTTACTAAACGAATTGATATTGATCATTGATTCGTGCTAAAACGGTTAAAACATGGGCAACAAAAAATGTATTGGGTGCTTCAATGGACAATTTATTCTACACTTGTTGTTAACAGTACGTATGTCAATGTAAAATATGCATGTACGTGATGCGACAATATGTATTACCTAGTGGGCAAATAGCATACTCAACTGGCACATCATTTGCACAGAATTTTAATTCAAAACGAGACCGAGGCTAATTTCGGGCGCGGCCGAAATTTGAATACCCGTCACATTTGAATGAAACTTAAGTTTCTTTTGTGTTAATAATTTCTTCCGCAGCCCTATGACGTGTTCCGATTCCATCTGTTCCCGGAAGCGTTAATCCTTAAATGCATGGGGTCTGAACTCATTATCGTAACTGACCTTCCCTTATGTAAAATCGATCATTAAAGACGGAATCAGCCTTTATATTCCCAGGAAATAGCCCGTTTTTAGGGTTTTTTAGAAAATTTTTTTTCAAAAAACCCTTATGAAATCGATTTTGTCCGTCCGTCCGTCCGTCCGTCTGTCCGTCTGTCCGTCTGTTCACTAAATAACTCGCGAACGGCTCAACAGATTGTCATGAAATTTGGTAGGAATGTGTTGAATGGTTACAGTCTTTGGCACATATACCTTACAAGTTGGTAGGAAGAAGACAACAGGGTGTCCCGAACATTTGAAAAAAGTCGACTTTTTTTAGTTTTTATCGGATATTGACGTATTGGTATTTAAATCAAAGATCTAAACGAGTACACCTTATATCAGTTAAAATTTTCCAGTTTCGAGTAACGGTAAAAAAGTTATTGGCGTTTAAAGTTAAACTTCCTTTTCGAGCTCCGTTTTTCTGAACCGTTGTAGGGATCGATATGAAACTTTGCACAAAGATTGGTCGGTAGGGCCTTATATACGTTAAATATTAAGACTGTTGACTTTTGCAAAGGAAAAGTAAATAACAGTAAATTTGTGAAATTCCAATTTGTTCGTGCGTAGCCCCTCTTAGGGAAAATATGAAAATGCTGCTTAGGGTTTTTAGAAAATTACATATAGAATATGTCTACGAATTTTCATTCGAATAGCTGTATCCAAACCGGAAATATAGCCAAATAAGTATTTAGTAAGGGCCTTTCATCAATGCAAGCCTCTTAAGCACTTCTTCAATGTATATCTTTTAACTTGATGAAACAATGAACACGAAATTTGGTGGAAATGCATAGAATGGTAATAGTGTTTGCCACAAAAATTTTTGAAGTTAGTAGAACCAAGTTAACAGGGTGTCCCTGAATAGCTGCAAAAGTATACTTGTTCAATACTCATAGGAAAGCTTGCGTTGGCTCTTATGACAGGGAACACAATGGAATCATTTTATATAAGGTTGCTTTTCCTTGATTAAAAAACAGTAACAGTAGATTTATAGCTAATAATTCAATTCCTATATAATGCCAAGCCATCCTTACGTTTGCCTGAGTTTCTTTTTGGTCAAAGGCCATCAGAAATCTTAAATCGTTGCCTTTAGATTTGAATTGGAGTACTTTTATACAATCTGGGTAAATAGTAAATCTATTTTTGGATTGGTCTAATTAAAGGTGGAACGGAATGAAAGGCGCTAGCCTTTCATTCAGGAACGCGTTTATTTAGACCAATCCAAAAATAGATTTACAGGAAGCATTTCATTAATGTTGTGCACAATACTTATTTATTGCTTATAAAATATATGTACAAAAAATATTCACTATGCATTAAAATTCTAAAAAACCCTCGTATTGCGGGCGCAGCCCTCTGTACGCCGGTATTTTTTTTTTTCATAAAAGCGAAAAAAGTAGATTTTACATTGTGTACCAAATATGGTACGCCATGCATTCAGGCCAAATGTTGTAAATGAAGGACATTTTTACAATTTTATTTATTCTGCCTCTTACTTTCATAGGAACAGAAAGATAATGAATATTGAGAGTTTTGATCGAAATTATAGTGGAAACTCGATATGATGAACTCCTCTCCTCATTAGAGGAAAGGTGGTCATTTCTATAGAAAATCGTGAATATTCAGTTTTTTAAAAGGGAGTTCGGGTAGGTGCGTGAATAGTTTACCATTGCTTATTGAAATTTGTATCGATGCCTATTTGTGACATATCCTGGAAGTTGATGGAAAGTTGAGTAGGCCTTACTACCCGTACAAATCGAAATTTAGACATATCTTTTGATAGTATGTCCCAAAAAACAAACAAATGTGTGTCAAGAGGTAGCTGTTAGATGTCCTTATAAAATATTAAAAGTGCGCCAGATCCGACTCATATACTCCTTTCTTTTCTCATCTGCAAAAAAAACTGGAATTGATTACTTTGGGCTTTGCGTGCCGTCTAGCTCTGTACATGGGTATTAGGGTATGCACTCATCATGCTATTTGCGCAATTAGAACTCGGTCTCGTTGTAAAATAAATCTTTTATATAATAGTTCGTTATAAACATGTTCCACTGTTAAACGTATATCTCGAGACTTCTTTTGACTTATCATAGCTCATGGGATTCCTTTCTTGAAAAGTATATGGATTGGATTGACTTTGCTAGGATATGAATATGGAAATAAACTGCATGCCTGCTTTAACCCAAATTTATACAGGTCCCAGGACATGTCCACAAGAATTACATCCATGTAATTTTTTGTTTATCGAATGTGGTATTCCATATGAAATGGTTGACCCTAGAAGCACATTTTCTGAGGATCCTGAACGTGGGCTTCCAAGACAATACTCGACATAGTCAAATGGGTTGAGAAATTGGATATCAAGGCGCAGCTGCTTGAGGCTTGGTGAAAGTCCAAATATCTTACTAAGATGTCAAGTACGGAAGCTCGGGTTTTTAGTGGCGCGTCCTAGGGCAAAACATAAGATGTGAACAATTTTTTCAGTATACTTTCCAGTAAAGACTGGGATTATAAGAAGCAGCTACAGAGACGCTAAGCCCTGACCGGTGTGCTATAGAAAACAAAATGACAAAAACGATCATTCTAAATCAACTATGACAGCTCCGTTTCCTTGGATTCTGAACAAGACTGATTAAGCTAGCTTTCATAAAAAAATCGCGGTACATGGCTAGATTTCTGTAAAAGTCTAGCTTTTATTAATTTTTTGATTTTTTTTTACTTTTTCCCAAAGTAGATAAATCAAGCTTTTGCATAAATTCAATTTTAGCTCCCCGAAGCTTCCCTTGAATTATCTGTGCGTCGCGTCGTCAAAGTGGACCTACGTTATTTTTGTGGAATTTTAAAAGCTATTCTTGAGAGCTAAAAAAATTGGCGAAATTTACCGTTATTTGGAAAAGGAAAAATACTGGTGAGTAAATTGGAATGTGTTCTTGAGATCGTTTTCAGATTTTGACAAAAAAAGACACTAATAAAGGTATTGTTTGCATCAATTTTACAACGTACCATATAATGGTACACCATGTATTAGGGCATATTCAGAAATATCTATACATACATTCCGATCGTTCTTAGTTGAAGGAATTATTCTCCTTTAGTCTTGGGTAGGGTAGGATATGTTCATAAAATTTTAATTATCAGCTCTTTCAACATGATGGTGCGTTTTATTTTGCCCAGAACAGGTCCAAATAACATAAATTTTCGTACAAATTATGTCAGCGATCTATTTTTCCAGGACATTTACTGCCATTTTGGGACGCTACGCATTTAAGGGTTAAGGCTAATCCAGAAACACACCTGGATGAATTTTAGTTAAGATTCAAAAATAATTTTTTTTTTTACAAGAACCTAATATTTTGTGGTTGGTTTGTATGACAGCCCTGTGACGTAATGTTCCGATTCCATCAATTCCTAGATGTGCTTTGAGGCGTTACTAGAAACACTTTTGGGTGAATTTCGGTTAAGATTAGTAAATAAAGAAAAAAGTTCTTCTTACATAGAAGAACCTAATTTCCAGGAGTTGGCTTGTATGACAGCCCTATGACGTAGTGTTCTGATTTCATGCGTTCCTAGATATGTTTTGAGGCTTTACTAGGAACACATTTGGGTAAAGTTTGGTTAAGATCGGATTATAAAGAAAAATGTTTTTCTTGGAAGAACTTAATTTTCAGCGGTTGGTTTGTATGGCAGCCTTATGACGTAATGTTCCGATTCCATCCATTCCTAGAAATGTTTTGGGACTTTACTAGGAACACATTTGGGTAAAGTTTGGTTAAGATGGGTACATAAAGAAAAAAGTTTTTCTTAGGAGAACCTAATTTTCAGAGGTTGGTTTCTATGGCAGCCCCATTACCCCATGGTCCGATTCCATTCGTTCTGACATATATACAGCGTACACTTAAAAGAAACTTGTGTACAAAATTTCAGCCCGATAGCTCCAAACCTAGGGACTAGTTTGTATTGAAACAGACGGACAGACAGACAGACAGACAGACAGACGGACAGACGGACATCGCTCAATCGATTTCTCTCAGCACACTGATCAATAATATATATACTTTATATAGTCGGAGGTGCTTCCTTCTGTGCGTTGCAAACTTCATGACAAAGTTAATATACCCTTTCACATAGTGACGGGTATAAATAGTGAATCAAACGGATGTTACACAATCTCTACTCTTTTTTCGGCTAAATTTTCAAATTTCTATGCATTAAGAAAAACTATAGCATCCACAATACACAGAAAACCCAAGAAATCTGGTACATTTGTCTTTTGAACTATTTTCGCACTACACTAAAATTTAACAATTAAGAATTAAATTATAAAAGCGAAGAATACACTCTTCTCGTTCATTTTTCAAATGCTAATGCTAAATTGTCATCAAAAACAATTCTGTCTCTAATTTAATTAGCACTAATTGTTCCTAAGTACTAGATCGGCACGTGCTTTTGCGATATTTTATAAAAACATCTTTTTCTGATATCATTGTTAATTTTCAGCAGCGCCAACTAATTTGCTTCAATTTTCAAAATTTTACTTTTTCAAGCATCCTCCATAGTAACATCTTTCCGCATATTATTATTATATTTAGTTGCTATGAGAAGAGCTAAGGTCATTAGTTTTTATACCCTTCGCTTACTAAGCGAAAAGGGTATATTAACTTTGTCATGAAGTTTGTAACGCATTGAAGGAAGCATCTCCGACCATACAAAATATGTATATATATGATCAGCATGGCGAGCTGAGTTGATTGGACGATGTCCGTCTGTCCGTCTGTCTGTCTGTCTGTTGCGACGCGTTTTGCTCCGCCAGTTTAAAAGCTATGGAGCTGAAATTTTGCAGACATGCTTCTTTTTATTGCAGGCAGTTTGTATGTTTGAATCGGTAAAATCCGACAAGGGGGTCGTGGGGCTGCCATACAAACCTACTCCTCAAAATTAGGTTCTTTTTAGAAAAACTTTTTTATTAATGCACCAATTTCAATCAAATTTCGCAAAAATATGTTTTCATTGCTGACACACAACATATGTAAAAATCGACCAAATCGGACAATGGGGTGGTGGAGCTGCCATACAAAACTAGTCCCCCAAATTAGGCTCTTCTAAGAAAAACTTTTTTATTTTTTCATTGATTGCAATCAAATTTCGGGCAAATGTGTTTCTTGTGATACCACAAAACATATGTAAAAATGGACCAAATCGGACCATGGGGTCATGGGGCTGTCATACAAACCTAGCTCCCCAAATTAAGTTCTTCTAAGATTTTTTTTATTTATACACCAATTTCAACTAAACTTCACACAAATGTGTTTCTATTGATGACACAAAACATATGTATGAATAGATGGAGTCGGACCATGTGGTCATGGGGCTACCATACAAACCTATCCCCCCAAATCAAATTTTTCTAAGAAAAACGTTTTTATTTGCTCACAAATTTCAACCAACCTCATGGAAATGTACTTTTATAGATGTTACAAAACATATGCAAAAATGAATGAAATCGGACCATTGGGGTCATGGGGCTGGCATATAAACCCAACCCCCAAATTAGGTTCTTTGAAGAAAAACTTTTTGATTTGTCCATCAATTTCAACCAAATCTCATAAAAATATGTTTTAATTGATGCCACAAACATACGTAAAAATTGAAGGAAAGGCCATGCGTTCATAGGGCTGCCGTACAACCCCCCCCCCCCCTTACACACACACTTCGTTTTTGCTCATTCTAAGAAACCCACGTCCACCGCTTCCCCAATAAATCTTCGCCACGGCACTTATGTGAAAATTCAAGGAAAAGCATGGAAGCGGGGAGATTTGAACACAAGTCATAGGAACGCCCGAAAAAAACTTTTAGCCCGGGGGGAGCGAAGGGTATCCAAATTTCGGCCGCGCCCGAAATTAGCCTCGGTCTCGTTTTTAATTATTATTGTTTCGATAAACTGTGCAAATTTGTGGCGCCGCCGTCGACACCTGACACATTGTTTATTTGCTGCTCGAAGCATTTGTTGTTCAAACAAAACGTTAGATGCTTTCATTAGCTCATCATGGCTTTCGCAAAATTTTTTAATTATTTTCGAAGAAATTAATATGCTTGGTCTTTTGAGGTAGTCGTTTAAAAAATAAATTTAGTAAGAAGGGTAGCCAATCGACAATCTTAATTTCAGAAAACTCAATTTAATTTTTAATTCATTAGAATCAACGGGTATAACCCTTTATCATTACAAATCATTAAGTACAACTTAAACCTAAAAATTCATTGTAGTTTAAATTAGTTTAAATTATTCAATAATAATTAGTTAGTTTAAATTATTCAATAATAATAATTTTATTAATATAAACAATGTGTCAAGGATTTGAAAAACTACTCTCAGAAAAATTCAAGTCTATTTGCATGTAAATTGACTACCCTTGAAACTCTATTTATTATGTTTACAGAGCCAATATTGGCTCTAGAAGGGTTTATATAAAAATTAAAGTTAAAAAAATAAATTATCATAAAACTGATAATGCCAAGATGGAGCCCAAGAATTGGTCTTATCAATGAAACATACTACAAGAGTCTGAAATGACCCGTATTTCATGTAATGAATCCTACGGTATTATATGTTTTCAATTAGATAAATGGTTTGAAAAGCTTAATGTAGACGAAAATGTTACTCCCAAATCCGAAGTTTCATGGAGTTTCCGAGTAATGAATATTGGTAGCCCAATTCTATCCAAGTCTATCCAAATCACCCTGGAAGATTATCGCGTATTTAATGTTGGTTACTTAGCAATAGAACTTATCATCGTCAGCAAAAGTAATACGTTGCAGTTTTTAATAAGGGGACATAGATCATTAATTCCTCCGTTTGACGTTTCAAACCCAAAGGTCGTAGTGGATTTACTCAACGAAAATTTCTGTGAAAATTCGAGTGTGCCATTGATTAACAAAACCCAATTTTTAAAACAGTCTGCGCTAGTCGACAATATCTAGCTGTGTAATTGAAGAATAACTAAAAATTGCTCTGCAAGACACTCTCAAAAGGTGCACAAAAAAATTTAAGATTGGTGCATAATTTGCTATACCCTGGAATGTTCTATCAGAAAAAGAGATAGTCTTAAGCAACAAAATTAAGCAACCCTTTAATACTGCGCTGATTAAGTATTATTAGAATTATAGAAATAGGTTAGTGTCTGTAATTCGAGGTCCAATATTACAAACGCAGGCTGAATGATAGTTCAACTAATCCATCGAGATTCTGGAATACGATAAATGAGTTCTCCGGTAGAAAAACACAGAAAATACAGTTTCAATAAATTAATTTTGGTAATAGACTCCTAAATATTCAATCAGACGGGAAAGAAATGTCCAATCAATTTAACGAATTCTTCAATAACGTAATACATTTCAGCAGATAGGAGCAAGTAACAATGTTACTGCAAGCCACCCGCCTTGTCAACAACAAACTTCTTTCCATCTATATAGCACCTCGCCTGCTGAAATAGAAACTATTATAGGATCTCTTAAAGGTGCCTCTGCTCCGGGACTAGATGGCATCCAAGCTATGCCAAGCTAATATGTAAAACATATTATATCGAAACCGCTTGCTAACCTCTTTAACCAGAGCTTTAAGCAGGGAATCTTTCCTCGAATATTTAAAGAATCAATTGTTTCTCCAATCTTCAAATCTGGCAATAAAACATAATTTACAAATTACAGATAGTGCAGTCAAAATATCCCATTTCAGGCCTCCAAATAGAAAAAAATAGAGTAAGGCTAATTTTTGTTGTTTTTGAATCAGTGGGCACCCAGGAATCTACAACTGATTTTGCTAAAAAAAAATTTGATCGGAAAGGTCCCAAAAAGGACAAAAAAGGATACTCTTTAATGCTTGACTGTAGGTCGGCATGCGGGCTATCATATCAAAGGGGACGTCGAGTACATTACATATCCGGTGTTTGCTTCCTGTTTCAAGGACCCTCAAAGGAATAAATCGAGCTTAAATGGAAAATTTGCGAGTTTCCCGTGTATCTTTCCAAAGCCATAACTACCAGAATAATTCAAGTTGTCCCTACTTTCATCACTTTTCAGAATCTATAATAGCTGGAGACTCTACCATTAAATTTGCTAAGAAAAAAGTTGGTCGGAAAGCTCTGAAAAAGGACATAGAATACACTAATTTCACACCTTGATCGAACACTAATTTCACACCTTGATCGAACGTGGGCATGTGGGGTGTCATATCAAAGAGGACATCGAGTGCATTGCATATCCGGTGCTTGTTTCCTGTTTCAAGGACACTAAATGGAATGAGTCGGGCTTAAATGGAAAATTACGGCTTTAGAAAGATGCAGATACGGAAAACACAAAAATGTTTGAGTTGAACCCAATTTTCTCCTTTGAGGGTCCTTGGAACAAGTAACAAATGCCAGATATGGAATGTACTTGACATCCTCTTTGATATGACACCCCACATGCCTACGTTCGATTAAGGTGTGCAATTAGTGTCCTTTTATGTCCTTTTTCAGAGCTTTCCGATCAACTTTTTTCTTAGCAAATTTAATGGTAGAGTCTTCAGCTATTATAGATTCTGGAAAGTGATAAAAGTAGTAACAACTTGAATTATTCTCGTAGTTATGGCTTTGGAAAGATACACGGGAAACACGAAAATTTTCCATTTAAGCTCGATTTATTCCATTGAGGGTCCTTGAAACAGGAAGCAAACACCGGATATGTAATGTACTCGACGTCCCCTTTGATATGATACCCCGCATGCCGACCTCCGGTCAGGATTAAAGAGTATCCTTTTTTGACCTTTTTAGGACTTTTCCGATCAAAATTTTTTTTAGCAAAATCAGTTGTAGATTCCTGGGAGCCCACTGATTCAAAAACAACAAAAATTAGCCTTACTCTATTTTTTTCTATTTGAAATGCTAATATGACTGCACTAAGACCTATTTCTCTAACAAATACATTCGCCAAGATATTTGAACGTATCGTTTAAAAAAAGGTTAAATAAGTTTGTAGAAGAAAATAAAATGATGTCGAATTTTCAGTTTGGTTTCAGGGAGTCAAAAGGAACAGATTGTGCACTGGCCGAAATGACAGATTTCATTTATGGCGGTCTGGACCAGGGTCAAATGGTTTTAGGCATATTCCTTGATGTCGCAAAAGCATTTGATTCCATACCACACTCAATGCTGATCAAAAAGTTGTCTGCTATTGGTGTACAAAATATCGCATTAAAGTGGTTTGAATCCTACCTATCTGATAGAAAGCAAAAAATCAAAATTGAAAATTGGTATGGCGATGAAAAAATAAATAAGCCATTTGGAGTTCCACAAGGTACTGTACTCTCACCCCTGCTCTTTGTTATATTTATTAATTCAATTTTTGATTTTACAAATTCTCATCAAAACGTCCAAATACTAGGCTTCGCAGATGATACTGCTATATTAATAAAACAGTCAACATGGACGGATACCTTTATTCAAGCAAACCAATTGATGTCTATAAAAAATACGTGTTTTAGAACTAATGGTTTAAAATTAAACTGCGCCAAAACAAAAATCGTCCCTTTTAGTTTCACAAACTCTGGCTTACCTCCCCCTAATTTTACTTTAGCTATCCATGAAAATTCATGTAACAAGCATCTACCCTGCAAATGTACAACAATTTGACCTTCCGACAATGTAAAATATTTGGGAGTCATAATCGACTCTACTTTAAGATGGACCATAATAAAAATCTTAGTTCTAAATTAAGCAAATTAATATTTAGCTTTAGATTGCTAAAACAGTTACTGTCACTGGAGGATCTCATAACAGTATATAATGCTATTTTTCAATCTAGTCTGCAGTACGGAATACTTTCATGGGGTGGCACTTACGCTACTCATATAAAGCCCCTCAGTATACTGCAAGCTTGGGTGCTAAGAATCATTATAGGTGTAGGCCGACATTACCCTACCCGAGATTTGTTCCAACAAGAGAGAGATTCGATTCGTAATAACTAGAGCCCGGATTTTCGTGCAGTTAAAATCTAGAAACGTGCAAAATCGTGCAATATAAATGCCCGAATGTCCATTTTCCGTGCAATATGAAAAAAGTAATTTTTCAGGCCTAGAAACTTAGGCTTCGGAGCAGTGGAAGCAGGAAAATTATTGGAAAAAAAATTAAGAAGACTTGCTCTAAAAAATACAAAATTTTGTATTGAAAATGCGGTACACTTTCAATATTTTAACCGAACATAAACTCATTCCCATAATGCCTTGGTTACACAGTGCGAGCTATCGTGCGAGTTGGCCTAGACAGCTACTGCAGAGTAGCTACTTGCACCATGTGACCGCATCACGTATGATGCACAATGTGACCGCATCATACGTGATGCGGTCACATGGTGCAAGTAGCTACTCTGCAGTAGCTGTCTAGGCCAACTCGCACGATAGCTTGCACTGTGTAACCAAGGCATAAAATGCTGACTAGATTAGCTCATTTAAATATGGCACCCGAAATCCGTGACCGGTTTTTGTTTAGGATCCATCGCGCAACCTTTGTGCTTTTCTAATTTGTGAATGCATCGTCTTCAAAGCGGCTAATTTTCCGATATGTATTAAGTTTAGTTAACTACCAGATTAACATGCACTCAAAAAACAACAACTGCTTAATTGTATGAAAATCAACTGGCTTGTGATGTAATTTCCGTAAATTGCACTGCTTTCTTTAATTATATTGTTTTTTTCAAATGTGTTTTCTTGCTCAATACTATTATTAATATTATCTTCTTTGTATATCGAAAAATTCTGCACATTGGGTACTTTCTGTGAAAAATTGATGTGAAACAGGTTTGAAAATGCCAATGTTCGTTTTCATGCAAAAACCTTAAAATGTGCAATTTCGTGCAATATGCCCTAAAAGTGCAATTTCGTGCATTTACGTGCAATTGCACGAGAATCCGGGCTCTAGTAATAACCAATCGAGAATTTTCCATAGTGCGTCATAATTACACTACAAGAAGAAGCGGTTTGGATTGGAATGCTCCAAATGCAAAAACTAGGCTAGGTCAGTAGCATTATAAAATAAATACAGCTCGACTATTTAATATGCTTCTATCCGAAATTAAATATCTTTTTTATGAACGTCCAACTCGAATTTTTATTAATAATAATTTAAAGCAATGGCTTACGTCAAATAGAAATTTTCCAGAATTCTAATATTACCTATCAGAGTACAAATAAAAAGCTATATATGTGTGCATAAAATATAACCTTAACAAAACGATACACCTGGGCCGAGATGGGATCCTTTCGAGACACCAGAATGAACACAAAATTGTTCTGAATAATCTCCCTCCACATATATGTATATCTATTAATTGTGTACGGTCCTTAAAACTTTCAAGCCAACCCAGCAAAGGGCCTGATACAGCTTAGTTTACAATTTTACTACAGAAATAATAGATTTTGGTCAACTCTGTCCATTATCCAAGGATAATTGTGATGATACGCACTCTGGTTGCAACCTTTTTTTTATGATACGACTGAAAATAGGTTTCCAGTTAATTAGGGATCAGCCAGTCTGCCCAAGAATATCCTCTTCACTTCCTGAGAAGAGCAGTTCAGTGTGTGATAAAGTCGCTAATAGTAGATATTATTTAAAATAGTTATTTGCGGTTCCTTGAGGATAAATTCGACTTATTGCACTTGATTTCACAACATTCTTAATTTTGTGGTAAATAGTAATAAGTAAATGTTTCTAATTCGCATTTTTACAGCCATTATTTAGGGTTTCTACCCTTTTTTATCTCCGTTTTGAATTCTTAATATTTCAGAAATCTTATTCACCATAAAAACAAACTATTTAAGATTTTCCAATGTTTTCTCCTTTCACTGGTGTCGCTTAACATTAATTTTTAATACATACACATACATACATATATCCGGAAAAATCAATACGCCCATACGATTTTTTCTTAACACCCTGAAACCAAATATAGTTCTTCTTTCAATGTGAAAAGCCACTCGATTTGTTTGAAGTTGATCCGTTAGGGACTAAGGCCGCAGGATGTGTTAATGACATCATATTTCCAAGACCTTATCTGCTTTTTTGTTGAGGTAATGAGATCAGCATCACGCTCAGCAGTGTTATTTATCCCCATAAATGGGTACTCGTTTAACATTTGAGTATAGTCATAGTCCGTCACAAGCTCGTGAGTTCGAAAAACACCATGTTCCACGGTGAGGTTCGAACTCATGACCCTGTGCATCGAAGGTGCGCGCACTAACCGCTAGACCAGCCAGACTACTAATTGTGACATAGTAACAGTTATTAGGTGCATTTGAACAAAACCAAACTATGAAAAAACCATAGATCATGTTTTCTTGCCTCCTTGGGAAAAGGCCAATTGATGTAACATAACATATATCATATTATTTTTTCTTGAGTGAAGAATATTACAATAAGAATCGTTTCCAATCAAATTTAATAGGATCTCTTAAAAAAAAACATAGTATTCTGTGAGTTTTCATTGTTTGGTCTGGAACAAGAAGAACTATCCCTTCAAAATGTTTTTGAACCGTTAATACTTTTTGACGTCACCAAGGAAAAGTCTAAACTTTTCACCAAAACTGTGTTCTTCGCTTAACTTTTTAAAGAGATTCTATATTTTCAATATTTGCCACGAAAATTGTCAATTATGCCAAGGGAACTAATATTTCGCCATAGTGATAATGAGCTCGATAGTTACCCTTGAAATAACCGCGTTTGAGACTGACTTCATTTAGTTAGTAGTCTGGCTAGTGTAGTAGTTAGTGCGCGCATCTTCGGTGCACAGGGTCAAGGGTTTGAAACTCACCACGGTAACAAATTTTGGGATAAAAGATAAAATTATTTATACCATTTTTAATATAAAGTTATATGTATATGCCAATTTTAGAATACATTTTTATAACGTTGAAAGTATAAAGTCAGTGTATACCAAAAATGGTATAAATTTGATCAAAGTTCTTATGAACTTTTCTTTTCGTTGCGTTTTATACCAAAACTCAGATAAATTTTATACAAAATGGTTTAGAAAGGCTCATCTGGACTAAGATAATATTTATTTTATTCTTTTCTAGGATAAAATTTTGTGCGAATTGCGTTGAAGATGCCATGCACACATAATAAACCCATACTGTCCTTTGTTCTAGTTGATTCAATTGCACGCATAGCGGTTTTTGATTATGCTGCTTGTTTTTAGCGCGTGCTTTCGTTCAATGTATGGTATAAATTAAAAACTTCATCACTCATAGAGTCTGGTTGGTCTAGTAGGTAGGGCGTTGGTCTCCAAATCATAGGGTCTCGGGATCGAATCCCACTGTAGGTAGGTAATTTATTATGCAGTTTAGAGCGTAAAGAGGTTATTAAAATATAGAAGAGGTCAATGAATTATATGATTTATGAGTTACTAGGGGGCTTCGCCCCCTGCTTGCTACGCTCACCAACGTTCGCGCTCTGCGCGCTCGGGAATTTTTATTTTTTATTTTGCAATCAAGTGAAAAATCAACTAGGTTTCATAGTTGTACTGACTATGACATGATAGGCTGAGAATCATGGGGTAAAATAGTTAGGTTAATATGGAAAATAGTCAATGGTACTATTGTTATCGTTCAGTGCAGGACCATCCACTTTTTATAATTTTTATATCAAATTCCTCTATTCCTCTATAGCTATTTCTATATGATTGCCTATGAAAGTTATACCAGTCGTATTCTTCGATTTATACCTGTTCTCTTATAATTTGTATAATCTGTCCTATAACCAGGATCTATTGATTCTTTATAATTTTTATACCAAATTCTTATAAAACACTTCTAAATGATTTCTTATAAAAAATAAACCATTGGTATTGTTGGATTTACACTATAACTCCTATTAATTTTATCGTTTATAGAATAAATATAATTTATAAGATTGAAACTTATAAATTTAATACAAATTTTCCTATGGACCTACATATACAGATAAGAAAATTTATAAAATTTATACCAAAATTTTTTTGTGTGCATAGAACGAATTCAGTTTATGGTGCTTTTCGAACTCACGACCCATGTGACGGAGTATGATCTCACTCAGATCTTAAACGAGTACCTATTCGTGGGGATAAATAACATTGCTGAGCGTGTTGTTGATCTCTCAACAGCTCACCAAAAAAGCAGTTAAGATCTTGGAAATTGGATGTCACTAACACATCTCCGGCCTTAGTCCAATGTTGAACTGTCGCGCGTGTTATTTAATTTTTATTTAGTTTTTAATGAATTCAATGTTTAGCTGGATTATTCCCTTAATGAGCGAATACTTTTTCCGCCATTTAAAAGTTTGGAACTTAAGCGTCTTTCTTCGTGCCTACCGTGCGTTTTTCGTACCTTTAGTATTTTTGTTTTCGTGTATTTTCGGCTCGTCTGCATCGACTGAACTCAAATTAAAATAAATCCTTACGGAAAATACTAAATAATACTAAAATAATAAATAGTTGTTGTCAAAAATAAAAAAACAAAACCGATGGTGTACTTACTATTTTGACCAAGCTGAATACCAACTTCAAAATTAATATCGGCAGGGACTGAGATAATAGGGGGATGTCATTTTGTTTTTCAGGTCCGTTCCGTTGGCATTGTTGTATCATATTGTTATAATGGCGAGTATTACAGTTTAAAAAATGCTATTGTTATTATATTTTGTGCATATGTGCACATGTGGTTAACAGTAGAAAAAGGTTTTGTAAAGTAAAGTTCATTTGCCTTAAAGTATAAAGTCTGTCTCTAAGAATTTCGTTCCGACTACGTAATTGGATACAACAGATCAACAAAACTTGACGTTTCAATAGTACCTAAATTATTCCGAACATAGGAACTTACTTTGTTTTGATAAGAATAGGTAATTCTATAGTTACGCGCAAGTACGCTGCTCGGCCAACCAAATAGAATTCTCCCATAATTTTAACACTTTTGTAGAATAAACAACATTAGCTCTATTCACTATACCAAATTAGTCTCTCTACAAAATAAAAAAGAACAAGATACGTGCGCAAAACTATTACATTTAAACACGCACGCCGCACTAATGTATGAATTCGCTTCATTCGCATCGCATTATGCATAGAGAACTTAAAGTCGTTAAACAAAATTTAATTTATTCGTATAGGAATAAATTAAGTAATTAAAAAGTAAATGACTTCTAAGCGTCCCGTCGGTCAAAGCGGAATAGTAACAAGCACGGAATTTACTTCTCTATCCAGATGAAAGTAGTTGACGAATGAATGTGAGTACATATTTATTTTACGCAGTTGTTGAACTTCTCTAAATAGTAGTTTGCAACGTGCCAAGTACTTGAAGTTCAGTACGTAGATTTCGTATTTATTATGAGGTCAAGCAATCCGTCTTTGAGTATAACACATTCTGTCGCAAAAATCAGTTGCTTTTTATAAATATCGATCTAAAATACATACATAATATGTATGTATATACAAGCACTATAACTATACCATATACTGTTGTTTATGTATAACTACATAACTGCTTTAAATTTGAATATTATTGAATTTTAATATTTTACTGCACTAAGCCAATATTTATATGGAATAAGTGGAACTGAATGGAAAATAACAGACCGAAATAAATAGATCCATTAATGATCATTATTTTGTTTACGGGTTCCTTTTGGTATTTCCCCCGGGCTTTTATTATGTGCGCATTTAAATTTTCTTTGAATGACATATTTGAAAAATATTTATAGCAGAATCATATTAATATGAAAAAGGAATTTTTTTTTTCATATTTATTAATATGAAAAAGGGGGAATACTACCAGTAAGAAATCAAATGGATTCAATTAATTTTCTTTCATCAGTATTTAAAATATTATTTAATAATAAGTTCAAATTGACCGATAAAAATATAATGTGATCAGGAAATTACTAAATTAGTAGGATGCCTGCAAGTGTGTGTGAACATTGTGAAACATTAATAAATTCAATCATTCCAAATTATACTGAAGTCTTTAGACCTAACATTGCACGGGATACAAAAAAACAACTTTATTTGTGGTTTGCTTGAATGTCAATACTATACAATAGTTTGAAAAAGAAGTTACATAGTATTTCGAATCCCATTTATGAAAAAATGTAAGCACTTTACAATTCATGATGCAGTTATTGGTCGTTCTGTGGCTATAGATGTAAAACAATACTTTGTTGTGCTTATTTTTTCAGTTAGCTGAGTTTGCTTTGCATGAAATATTCTTTCATTATAATAAATGTCAAAATAGAAAATTCTTTCAATTAATTCAGGCCAAATTATCAACATTAAATATCACTTCTGTTTGAAGGTAATTTCATTAAATAAGTTTTGTGTTATAATTATTTTAAATAAATTTCTGTTTTAATAATATCAGAAATTATGGGTGTTTAATTTCCCTGGCCGAACAAAAAATATTGTATAGGGATAACTTGAGCCATCATCTGAAAGGGCTTCTTGAAAATTTCGTTCGAATTAAAATCCTAAATATTCAGAGTCGCGCAAATTCAAAGCTCCGTCATAAGAGGTTATTAAATTTTCCCAAAAAAAATTGTACGAAAAATTTTCTACCATTATGTGACAGGCCACAGATAAAAGTATAAATTTCAACTCATACATAACTATAATATGAGTATTATGTATGTTTAAGAAAAATGAGTGACGTGAGTTTGGCACACACAAAAAAAAAAGCTAAACAAATATTTGAGCTGTATATTAGCACCATTATCTGCGCAATAAATTAAGATAAATTTGAATTATTTTTAGTAGTATCAATACGACGATGAACTAAATGTTTAATGAATGTTCTATACTAGAGTAGGTATATATAATTAACAAATAAAATTTACTTAACAATATTTCGAGAGTTTTATGACAAACACAACTGCTACAAAATCTTAACCTCTTCGTTTTTTTCCATGGATTTTTCTGAGCGATTGCAGCTAATACTGTTTCTTTCTTGATTCAAATCAAAGTTCCTTAATGAATCAAGTTCATAGGTTAAAAGTTTTTTTTGTGATGTCGATCAGATTCAGAATGAGTAGGGGATGAAAAATGTTATTTTCATACTACCTACTTTTGAATTTTGCCTTCGTTTACATAAAATTATTACATAAAATATCAATTGTGGAATTCATTCTATCTTAAAAAAAAAATACAGGGAGGGCTGCGCCCGCAATACGAGGGTTTTTAGAATATTAATGCATAGTGAATATTTTTTGTACATATATTTTATAAGCAATAAATAAGAATTGTGCACAACGTTAATTAAATGCTTCCTGTAAATCTATTTTTGGATTGGTCTAATTAAAGGTGGAACAGAATGAAAGGCGCTAGCCTTTCATTCTGAAACGAGTTTATAAATAGATTTACTATTTACCCAGTTTGTATAAAAGTACTCCAAGGCAAATCTACAGGCATTTTTCCATTTAAGATATCTGATGGCCTTTGTGCAAAAAGAAACTCAGGCAAATGTAAGGATGGCTTGGCTTTATAATGTATGAACTGAATTATTAGATGTAAATCTACTGTTACTGTTTTTTAATCAAGAAAAAGCAACTTATATGAAATGATTCGATTGTGTCCCTTGACATAAGAGCCCACGCAAGCTTTCCTATGAGTATTGAACAAGTATACTTTTGCAGCTTCAGGGACACCCTGTTAACTATGTCCTACAAACTTCAAAAATATTTGTGGCAAACACTATTACCATTCTATGTATTTCCACCAAATTTCATGTTCATTGATTCATCAAGTTAAAAGATATGCATTGAAGAAATGCTTAAGAGGCTTCCCTTGCATTGTGAAATGCCCTTACTAAATACTTACTTGGCTATATTTCCGGTTTGGATACAGTTATTCGAATGAAAATTCGTAGACATATTCATATATAAATATGTAATTTGCTAAAAAACCTTAGCAGAATTTTCATATTTGAAAACCTAAGGGGGGCACGAACAAATTGAAATTTTACAAATTAACTGTCATTTACTTTACCTTAGCAAAAGTCAACAGTCTTAATATTTAACCTATATAAGGCCATACTGACCAATCTATGTGCAAAGTTTCATATCGATCCCTATAACGGTTTAGAAAAACGGAGGTAGAAAAGGAAGTTTAACTTTAAACGCCAATAACTTTTTTACCGTTACTCGAAACTGGAAAATTTTAACTGATATGAGATGTACTCGTTTAGATCTTTGATTTAAATACCCATACGTAAATCTGCGATAAAAACTAAAAAAGTCGACTTTTTTCAAACGTTCGGGACACCCTGTTATCTTCTTCCTACCAACTTCTAAGGTATATGTGCCAAAGACTGTAACCATTCTAAACATTCCTACCAAATTCCATGGCAATCGGTTGAGCCGTTCGCGAGTTATTTAGTGAACGGACGGATGGACGGACAAAATCGATTTCATAATGGTTTTTTGAAAAAAAAATTCTAAAAAAAACCCTAAAAAAGTAAAGACTACCGGACAAAACACGGTTTACCGATTGACCGGGCAGCTTTCAGAAAAAAAAAATTAACCAAAGTATTCAGCACATCTAGTGCATAGGCTATCAAATTCTTCGAGTAACCTCATTGTAAAATACTCAAATGAACTAAATGATACCTTCCCATTCCGTATTGAATTGTAATTGTAATTGAAAATTGAAAATTTAATGAAAACTGAAAACTGAAAATTGAAAATTGAAAAGTTAAAGTTCAAAATTAAAAACTGAAAAGTTTAAATTGAAAATTAAACTGAAAGTGGAAAATTAAAAATTGTGAGTTGGAAATTAACCTTCAGGCGGGCGCAATGCATCTGACAGATTAAGTGACCAGTTTTTGTTGCGCCAATCAACGATATGAAAAGGGAGAGATCTGAAACTCACAGTAGCTTCATCTTTATCGATCAGCTACCCAAAGCAGTTTTCAGTTTCTATCTACCATATGTCTGAGGGGAGGGGATGAATTAATCTCTGAGATGTATTGCGCCCGATTGTGTTATTTTCTCCTTTTCTATGAAAATTTCCACTTGTTATACTCTTCACATTACATAATAACGTTATGTTGACTTTTAGGCTCACCAAATCGTTCAATAGTGTGTTTTTAGTCAAATAAGCTCACATTTTTTAACCGGTCGAATTGTTGGAGGTTTTTTAAATATTGAAGCGATTGAAAGCGGAATATTCTTAGGAAATTGAAAATGTGAAGGGTATCAAACTTTGTGAGCCAATATTTGCTTCTAAAATTTCGTAGAACTATTTCAAAAAGACAATGCAACAATAAATAAGAGTTTAGAATATACAGAAACTTAGTTTCATCATATTTTCTGCACTTAATCTGTCAGATGCATTGCGCCCGATCGTGTTTGGATTAGTATTGCGCTCGCCGGAAGGTTAAACTGAAAATGGAAAATTGATAATTGAAAATTGAATTTCGGTTTTTCGATTGATCGTTAATTTGTACAAAATGGCTGGCTAAAAAAGCATCGAAACAGGCTAAAACTTTTAAAATCGAAATAAAAGACCTGAACTTTTAAATATATCCTCTGAACACGAGAATTTTGAATTAAGTTTAAAGTGCCTCCCCAAGCTTACAACCGACGCTTACCCTATTTTGCATCATCTTCTGGGGTTGGTGTAGATACTTTCGACAAAAACGTTAGTAAAATGAAGAAAATCGCGAATGCTAGGTTTAATTTTTTTACACTTTTCATGTTTATTATCTAGTTATGCCTTGCGAGCTATTGGAGACCCAAAATGCATGGGCCCATCACGGTTGAGTCTTAGATATTGCTCATGCACGCAATGCTTATTCATTTACTTTACGGAAAATGTTTTTTAAGCCTTGATTTCTACCAACTCCAAGTTAATTCGGTGCCGAGATTCTCATAAATGTACACTAAAGTTCTTCTTAATTTTGTAATCTTCCTTTTCCAGGAAAGTAGGGCTAGTTTCAAGTCCCTGAGAGATTTTGTTCCATTTCATCTGAAAGGTAGTTAAGTCCCCGGGAAATTTATTCTGGTCTCCAGGAAAATTTATTCTGGTGTCCTGGCAGAACAGTAGGGGTTCACCCTAACGCAATTACGAAATGTTGTGCCGATGGTGTACGACGTTGAAGGAGGTTGTTGATGTTTTTCGGCGGTAAAGTATCTGGCATAACCGAACAAAAATGAATCTGCCCCGACAATAGAAAAATATATTTGAATGCTCAGATTTACATTTTTTTGGCCGTAATCAGTAAATTTACAAAGGCAATGGAGAATGTATAAAATTTAATAGCAGATTTTTTGTTGATTTTCTTTAAGTTAGAGGGTCACGACCCAAAAATATTTGTGAACCAATTTATTACGCCATAAAAAAGTGATCCCCCATTGATCTCCCTCAAGGTAAAGGTGTCCATTACATAAGAAGCGCTCCTCCAAAGCTTGTATTCACCAAAATGAACATTTGACAGTTGCTTATTTCCTACCTTGAACCGGGTAGGAACCATTATATTTTCAAAAAAAGTGATGATCCACATTAAAATTTGTCATGTGAAACGACTATTCTGCTTTCTACGGGAAGGTTCAGACAAGCAGGCTTCTATAATAAATATGTTCAGCAAAGATAATAATATCTTCTCTGCATCTGTACCGATAAGCAATGGAACGCTCCACAATTTTTAATTTTTAATTAATTCAAATTTTATATAGAATACACCGTAGCCTGTGGATAATAATAAATATCTAATCGTGCTATAAGGTACAAAGCTCTTTTCGATTAATTGTTTGGAAGAGTGAAATAATGAAATCAAAAATTAAAAGTTGATGGTAGAAATCATGGACTTAGCAATTATTATGTAAAAAAATATCGAAATACATAATAAGCACATTTTCCAGAAAATCAACCAAGCATATGACCCCGAAGGAAGTTTGGGAAAATTGTGAGTGAAAAATTTAAAAATATTGACTTTGAAGATCTGTAAAAGTTAAACAGCTGGTGCCTACACCGCAGGTCGAGCAACGCGGAACCATGGAGCGGTATAAAGAACGAGGCAAGGAAGAAGAAGAAGAAGAAAAGTTAAACAGCTAATCCAATTGCATTTTATTCGGGTTGATAGTGTGAAATTTTAACAAAAAGTTGGCTATGAGAAGTATTTTATTCTAGCTATGTAGCTAGGATATAAAGTAGTTTTGAAAATATTGAGGGCTTAGGATATTTAGTATTAGGGACGAATTGTTTTCAAATTCTTAAATCCCTGAAGCAGCTGAGTGAAGATTTCGAAGTATGTTTTTTTTAATTTATTTTATTTATTATTTATTTATTTTTTGGTGAAACATTTTTTTGTTTTGCTGGAAATGTCGAACATATCTATAGAGGTAGATTTAAATTTGTATTATAGTAGCGCCCAATGTTTGTTAACTGCGTTGTTTATGTCAATAGCTATTGTAGGTGTCTTTATACAGAATAAGTACAGATATTTTTTTTTCTTTCTTTCGAAAGAATGTACGTATACAATGTACAATCAATTTTTTGTATGTGCAATTATCTGTTTATCTATTTAGCAATTTCTAAACGCATTACTAATGAGAATGCGTGTACAGTAATTGTAGAACCTTATAAAACTATAGTGTATTTACCGGCCGTCTGATATAAATATGAATTCAGCATTAACAACTACCCCCATTTAACAAGAATAAATTGTATACTTCATGCAATTTATTGAAATTATCGTATTACCATTTCGTGATCCGCTCAATAGATTAAGATATTGAAAACTATTATTCTATGCATCTCAGTGAATACCACTATACACAAAGCCCTTTTGAACTGTAAGAAATCAGTTTTTATTTATGCATCTGGACAACACAATAAGGGCGGAATTCATAGTCCCCACTTAAGTTATAAGGATTCCCTTAAGGAATAAGGGATTTCTCTATATAAGTGAGCCCTTAAGGGAGCTTCGTATCCATAGACATCACTTATTAGAGCGTTGCCTCATTAAAGAAACGATTCACTTATTTGCCATATCTTTTGAAAGTGACAAATAATATATAAAAAATATCAAGTAGTTAAAAATTCAAAATTTTTACAATATTTCAAAGTGTTTAAATAAGGAAATGTCAACAAATATATGAGCTCATATAAGGTTACTAGATATGAACCTTAACGAATAGAGGAACCCTTTAGGAAACCCTTAAGCGTTTGCTTATTGAGCGACTAGGAATAGCGACAGTCCCTTAAGGGTTCCCTTAAGTATAAGTGAGAACTATGAATTCCGCCCTAAGTTTCCTTATGTAACTAATCACTATACTGAAAACTCAGTCTGAAAATTTTCAGACTTTTTCCACAACTAGAAAGATTTAATAACTACAAAAAGAACGGTAATAGATGCTACGTAATAGCGAGTATATTGATTTTAATTTTTTTTTGTAAAAAATGTATTTTTTGTTCCAAAATCCTTTAAAAATGCAAACATGTTTCTTAAAATTAATTACTCGGTTTTCGGGTTTTCCTATCTTTAAACGACACGTGTAGGTAATATAGAACCTCAACCGATACCACAGGTGTCAGGCAGCATCAACCTTGATTTGACCGCGAGCGACGCATTCGACAAAGACCTTCAACCATGAACAATAGTATGAAATTTATATCAAAGCAATACGCATAATAAAAACAAGTGAAATCAATGCACTGTTCACCATGACCATACTACATGTAAGTACATGATAGGTAGATAGAAGAGATACAGAATAATATTAAAAACATAACACAAATCAAAACAAGAAAGAAAATAAGTTTTATTCATGACTTGTTCATAATACGTAACTGTGGTCATACAGAACTAAATTTGTAGGTCAGCCCAATGAAACTTTGTCAGCATACGTATTTATGTACATTTTAGTGTCAAAGCATTCATTCTCGGTAATGCTGTTTCCGAAATATTATTTATTATATCCGCACTTTATTGTCAGTTGTTAGCATTGCAGATATGATTGTATTATGTATTTTATTTCGAATTTACGGAACATATTTATTTCCTGATTTATTTTTATTTTTTTGTCTTTTTTTTTAACTTTAAATTGGAAGTATGAACTGTGTAAACACCATCAATTCGCTATTGCCTGGCACATCTTTGTCAACTTGACAACCGAATGAACATTATTTTTCCCCTTTCCCAAACATATGCAAGGGCGTAACATTTTAATTTCACTCTGAAGGGAAGACAAAATTTAGATAAGAAACAATCTTCACTTTTGGGTTAATTAATAAATTAATTAAATTTTTATAAGAATCTTTATAACCTAGCATTTAAATAACATTTCTACACATTCATATGAACTTGGAGCGAAAATTCCATTTAAATTTAAGACCATTCTTACATATGTTTTGTGTCATTGAAAGAATTACATTTGTGTAAAATTTGCTTGGAATTGGTGCACAAATAAAAAAGTTTTTCCCAGAAGAACCTAATTTGGGGGGTTAGGTTTGTATGGCAGCCCCATGACCCTACTGTCCAATTTGATCCATTCTTACGTATGCTTTGTGTCATGAATATAAACACATTTTTCTGAAATTTGGTTGAAATTGGTGCACAAATAAAAAAGTTTTTCTTAGAAGAACCTAATTTGGGGGATTAGGTTTGTATGGCACCCCCATGACCCCATAGTCCGATTTTACCGATTCATACATACGAACATACAACTGCAGCAAAAAGAAGCATTTGTGCAAAATTTCAGCTTCATAGCTTTTAAATTGGCCGAGTACAACGCGTCGCAACAGACGGATAGACGGACATCGCCCAATCGACTTCCCATGTTATGCTGATCATATATGTATACTTATTATCTGGTCGGAGATGCTTCCTTCAATGCGTTACAAACTTCATGACAAAGTTAATATACACTTCGTTGACTCTACGAGCGAAGGGTATATCATAACGCGATGTAGATTCATATTCCCGGAGGCGACCCACACGACCGGCGAGTGATTGCTCTTTTCTCAGTCCTGGAGCATTCTTCATAAATATGTACTACCTTTAGAGATGGAAACATTATAGGCAGTTTAAGGCATGGTGAGGACCCTATTAAGGACATGCAAATGCTTTGCCTATAATTTGTACTCAAGCGATTGCCAAAGAAGCGAGGCCATTAAATAAAATTCTCTTCTGATTCAAATACACTGAATAGACTGAAACCCTGGTTAGAAACTTAACTTTATTCAAACGCCTCGTGTTCAGAGGAAAAGAAAAACTCGGGTCATTTATTCTGATTTTAAATTCTTATAGCTTAATTCAATCCAGCCAAATTGAACAAATCAATCAGGAAATCGTCGGATTATAAAAGTAAGGGAGCTGAAACTTCTTTATAGATGCTGCAAATATGTAATGCTGCCACTGACTAAAGCCACCGCCTTTGCGGATTTACTTGTTCTAATTATTTGAACCACGAATGAACCATATGAAAGTTTTAGAGATATGCCGACCCAGGTTGTTGACCGCCCAGGTTGACCATATGAAGAAGCTTAGTCTCAGGATTAAGTTAAAGCCAACATTCGCTAGAAATTGTCCAAATTGAAAAAAACACGAGACCGAGGCTAATTTCGGGCGCGGCCGAAATTTGAATGCCCGTCACATTTGAATGAAACTTTTTGCTCCTTTTGTGTTAATAATTTCTACCGCAGCCCTATGACGTGTTCCGATTCTATATGTTCCTGGATGCTTTGATACTAATCCAGGAGCACACTTGGATGAATTTTGGTTAAGATTCAAAAAGAAAAAAAAAGTTTTTCTTCCAAGAACCGGGGTTGGTTTGTATTACAGCCCTATGACGTAATATTCCGATTTCATCCGGTCCTAGATATGTTTTGAGGCTTTACTAGGAACACATTTGGGTGAGGTTTGGTTAAGATTGAAAGAAAAAAGTTTTTCTTGGAAGAACCTAATTTTCAGAGGTTGGTTTCTATAGCAGCCCTGGGACCCCATGGTCCGATTCTATTCGTCAGTGGCGCAGATAGGGAAGGGATTAAGGGAATCAATCCCCCCCCCCCCCCATCTCCTCTGATTATGCATTGCACTTTTCGTTAAAAACAAGGCAAATAGCTTTCACAAATCTTGAAAAATTAACACAATTTTAGAATTAAATATTTATGTAGAGTTGCACCTAAAGAAACGTTTACAACTAAAATAAATCCGAAATTACCGAGTTTCTACATTTTATTTATGCAAATATAATGCCATAGGTTTTATGTAAACTTCTTTCTTTCTTGGCTTGAAAAAGATCAGCTGGGTTAATTATGAACCTTGGGTTTGAGTTTGTTCCTTATTTTGGATAATAGATGAGAGTGAAGATGGGAAAATGATTTTAATCTATTCGCTTCGAGCTTTGTTGGTAAAGCCCTGCATAGACCTCGGGCGGAATGAGAATGACATTTTTGTCCGCAGCGATTTTCTCAATTAAAAAGCATACTTACTGTCGTGGAATATTGGGCAAATGCTGGGGAATTCCGTAAGCTACAATCCGAAAACGGTTCCATTATTTTGCTCGGCCGTTTTATGTATTATTTTTCGATTCTCCGGTCATTTCATCGTGGAAAATATCTAATGACCGGGGAATCGAAAAATAATACATAAAATGGCTGAGAAAAATTTTGGAACCTTTTTCGGATGGTAGCTTATGGAATTTCCCAGCATTTGCCACATGTTTCACGACAGTAAGAATGCATTTTCATTGATAAAATCGCTGCGGACAAAAAATTCGTTTTCATTCCACCCGAGGTCTATCCAGACCGTAAGAAGTGAATAAAGTTTTGTCTTCATGCAGCCTAGTTGCTAGTCTTTTTTTGGAAGTGTCTATACGTAATGTTTCGACGGCAGTCATACGGTTACAATTTTGACGATTTGTTACTTGAATTTGTGTCGGAACAAATTTGCGTCATAGGAATTCAGAAATTAAATAAAAACAATATCTGCAGTTTCCTCATATAATAAAATTCCGTCCTAAATAGATCACAGATTTATTTTTGCATATCGTTGGCTACAGTCAATATTCACGAATAATAAAGTGCTCCCTTTTTGTAAACAGCAAAAAAGAGTGACCAAAATGCCCAGGGGCTTTATAGACGATAAGTTCGGGAGGCTGCTCGTCTCGATAGCAGGAAAACTAATATACTTTAAATTTTTAATTTAATGTGTTAGTATTCAATGAATTACCTTAACGCATTTTTCCCTTGCTGAAAAACTGAAGAGGCTCATCCCCTCCCTTTATGAAAAGCTATCTACGCCACTGCTATTCGTTCCGACATATATACATCGTACACTAAAAAGAAACTTGTATACAAAACTTCAGGCTGATAGCTTCAAAACTACGGGACTAGTATGTATTGAAACAGACGGACAGACGGAGATCGCTCAATCGATTTCTCTCGTCACACTGATGATATATGTACTTTATTATAGTCGGAACTGCTTCCTTCTGTGCGTTGCAAACTTCATGACAAAGTTAATATACCCTTTCACATAGTGACGGGCAGGGACGTAGCCAGGGGAGGGGTCCATGGGGTCCGGACCCCTCCCGAAATTTTTTCAATCGGCTTTGAAATTTCAGGGATGATAACATAAAAACTGTTATAATGAACGTGTCAAAACGTTGGGTTAGCTGGAAATACGTTTTCTAAGGGATATTGGCTATGAATCGCGTTAGAAGCGATAGCTGCAAAGAAGTCAACGTGTGTTAGAAATTAGGAATGAGTTTATTTGAGTCACCTCGCAGTTAACATTAGATTTTCTTGTCCTAATTGGCTATATCAATAAATTATCCCGTTTTGGAAACTAACCTCGTCTCTCAGTTCTCTCACAGTTACTTTATTTTAGATATGCTAAAGTTGTTCCTTTGTCAGTGATAAATTTTGTTAAATTTTTACAATACCCGGAGGACAAAACAGAGAAAACCTACATTGAATCCGATTTTGCTGAAAGTATTGGTTTTCAAGAACAGCTTAATGTTTTATCACTCAAGGTGTTTGATCGACCGCTGTTCTTTCTAACTAACTGAAATGAAAACGTTATGTACCTTAATTTTTCGCTGATATAGTATTCCTCCAATTCGTTTAGTTCTTAAGTCTCCAAGTTTTTCCCCTCTGATTAATTAAAAAAAAAAATAAAATACATAAACTAATTTGACATTTTTTTCTCCGATTTGTTTAAAGAAATTTGCAGAAAAAATAAGGTATCCACTTTCTTTGCTTATTTAACCAATCACTCTATTCTCAACTTTGGAATTTAAGCTATGTCTTGCCTCGTGCCAACACTTAAACATGGCGACAAAGCTGAGACTGAAAATTATCTACGAACTAGCATTCCCTCGTCAATCCTTCAATTATTTGACCTGGAGGATGACCACGGTTACATCCTTAACACCTCTAGTTCGATCACTAATAATTTTGGTTTTTCAGAGGTAAATCTACTACTACAAATCTTATATTAAAATTACACCTTAAAGTCTCTCAAAAATTGGTCCCACTTTACCAAACCGATACATAAATTTAAATCTAACCTTTTACTATAGTTAAACTAAAAAACTTTCACTTCGGTGGCCCCTCTTTAACAGAATAACCAGACAATACCGTTCCGTGATTGTAACCATAACTTTAACTAATTCAAATCAATTTCCACCAACATCAGGCATTCCTCAGGGATCAGATACGTTGATCCACTTTTGTTTTCATTTTTTTTTAGATATTCAGAAACTACTTAAATCCCCTATGTAATTGGAGCGGATGAAATCAATCGGTATACATCGAATAAAAAGGCATGAATGTCAACAATTTTTTTTAGTGATGTATTTTTTCTGTATCATTAAAAACACAATAAAACAGTTCTTCACTAGCAACACAAAAAAAAATTATTTAAAATTAAATTTCTGAGATCGAAATTTGAACCCCTCCCGAAACAAATTCCTGTCTACGTCCCAGGTGACGGGTATAAAAACACAAAAATTGTGTTAATGAAAAAGTATCGATTTGCCATTTTGTTACGGCGTCTTAGCGCATATTTTTCTCAATATGTGCATAGTCAAAGAAATTCTAAAAAATAGTTTAAATATTATAATCTCGAAAAATACACGAAGAGAAAAAAGTAAGACGATAATCTAAAAAGTAGTTGATATTGACTAAAGTTTGTCTTCGATTCTCAGGTTATGATTCGATGTAGTTGAAACAACTACGAAGATAAGGGTAATTTTTCTATGTATGTATTTGTTATTAGTTGATACATATATACTAAGTTTACAATTTTAATTTTTTCTCAAATCTTGCGTGGTTGAATGAACGAATTTAATAGAATGTTCAGCTGCTAAGATTACAGAGATTGAATATTTCTTTAGAAGAACTATCTAAATTCAAATCAACGACCTCAGTTTGAAAAGTCTTAATCATTTTTCTCAGTGTATAATTTGGTTAATACTCGAATTATTTAAAGAGGAAAGTGGTTAACATAATGTAGTCCATTGTATTTACAAAAATGCTAAAATTAAGTTAATTCTTTACAAGCTTAGCATGACAAGTTTACTTAAGACGGAAACCAAGGATAAGTTAAACAAAAATTTTAGCACCAAACTGAAAAATTTAAGATATCAGTGAAAGGTAGACTGAATTCTCTCTGTATAAGGAAAGCCCTCTAAGTTTTGCACGTTTAGTGTTTTAGTCCGTATAGAGCATAAATAGGGACCGCAATAATACAATTTTTCATTGTAAAATAATTGAATTTAATAAAACCTTCAATGGGCGCTCTCCTATTTACTACAAGAATGAAATATGTATGTAATTTCTTCTAATAGTTCTTACTCGAAACACAGTTTACAATACCGCAACATTTCCCCTTACTTATGTACACATTAACAGCTGTCTTACCTATAGGCGTCTGAGGGCTAGAAATATTGCTGACATGATATCCAAAGTAATCCAGTTTTGCCGCTTATCACTTCCTTACGTTCGAAGGTTGTTTTCAATCAATCTCGTGTATAAATCCTCTATTCGTCGTAGTAAATTCTTTCACTTTTACACTTTACTCGTATAATAAATTTATCTTAGTGCACAGAAGGCGATATAATTATGATAAAACAAGAAAATAAACTTCTTTGACAATATAATGCAAATGACCTTGCCCTGAAAAATGGCTCCTTGATGCTTCTTATTTTTTTTTCTTTTTTTTCTATATTTTAATATTCAATTCACTTCACTATCACCGAGCATATTACACTTATATGTTGTTAGTGCACAAATATACAAATATAACCACGTGCTCTTCAACCGCTCGTACAATGACGCGATGCACGTTCAAAATAATATATTTATTATTCAACAATCTTCAGGATGATGGTGGCCACGCATTCGGTGGTTTCGGTTGATCGCGGTCGAAGAAAAAATGGTCGGCGAAACGTTGCTTGCATTAATGATCAGAATTGCAAGTAGTATAGTATAGTACACATAAAAGAAATTTAACCGACTGCGTAAAATACCTATAAAGTATCTTCTGGATTTTTGTTTTGTTTTTCTTGTTTTGTTACTCTTCTACTTCAGATTCTGGTCGTTAACAGGTATACTCGTACCTTTCGGAAACTTCACTCTTTTTTCAAGTATACGCGCATAATATTCAATGATACATGTAAATAATAGCGATTCGTACCGCGTTGTTTTCAAAGATCAATCAAAAAATCTGTTTTTCAAAAGTGTGACAATGAAAAATAATTTCAAAATGAAATATATTACGTATCTAGAAATTTTTGGGGGAGAGAAGGTAAATATGTGAACAGCTGTTTCGGGGGTATTCGTATTAAAACTGGAGACACAGATCACTTTTTAAATGACAAAAGATTCTGAATAACACTAAATTAAAAACACAACACTCAGATAGAAAAAAAAACAAATCGATTAAAACATCACAAAGAACCTTAATAAATAAATTAAATACTTCGATCGTATGCCGGCTTATTAAAATATTATAACAATGTTAAGTAAAGTGGAGTTTTAATTCAATGCGCCGCGATGAATTAAAAGCAGTTAGCCGTGTAACCGAGATTCATCATAACAATTTAGAAAATTTATCTAATCGTTTACTATCTTTAAGATATATGTATGTTCAAGGATCTTCCAACCTCGCGGCAAAAATGCAATCGCGATTCAAGTCGATATCAAACTAGCCGGTCTCGGTACGAATATTCGAAATTTCCAACGCGACACCGAACAATCAGCAAATCGTAGTGAATAATAATTTTTAAAAAATTTGTTTAAATTATTCAAAATTCATATGGCGCGACGCGCGTTTTAATCTAGTGCGATGCGACGCGTTCTCACAGAGCAGCAGTTAAAACCCCGGGGCGGCTAAACAGACTATCAGATACAGATACATCCGACGGATGGTGGTTGTGGCGGATGGATTATCGTTTACTATACTATTATTTACAAAAATCATATAATAAAAAAAATATATCGCGGCGTTATGCTGCCCAGGTTGTGAGTGATACGCGATATGATTCGAAAAATTTATCTGAGACGAGAACGTTAGTGTGAGTGTGTCATTAACGTTGCGCGGCAAGTTGAGCTCAACTGGTAAAAATTGTTAAGAGCGCACAACGTTTAACCTGATTATTGCTGGAATCGTACGAGGGGCAACACTGCCGGCTCTGTTGATTGTTCAGATCAATTAGGAAGACGGACAGGTACACGTCGTGCACCAATGCGTGATCTTGACAGTGGCAGAGTTGCCGATTGTTGTGATATCGTGACATAGTGGTTATGATATGATATTGAATTGTCTATAATGACTTTAGACACCAATTGTGGTTGAATTAGTGATAGTTTCTTGATAGTGACTATGTCGATACAGTACAGCCCTGATAATCTGGATTGATTGGGATCAGACCCCATCCGGATCTTCGAGTTCCGGTTGACGTTAGTAATTGCTCAAAATTCAATTGGTTTTAACCAAAATATTTAATTTTATGATCGAAACAGCTGTTTCTTTAAATCGAAGGTACACTTCAATGGAAAAACCTTCATATAACTCTATTTTTTTTAAATAAAAGAAATTTTAGGCCTTAATCCGAATCCGACTTTCCGGAGTCCGGTTATCGGGGCTCTACTGCATGTAAATTAATACCGATCCATCGAAGTTTTCTTAGTTGCCCAATGTATTGACATACATTGAACACGTTGCCAATGGTAACAATGTTATATCTGCTACCTCTGCAGATAGCTGGCTTAGCGGGGCTCGTCAAATAATTTTGTAGTTTTCGTTACGCTACAGGATAAAACAAAAACCTGCAATGATTGACTACCAAGTGACCACCAAATCATTTTGCATGGTCTGCGTCAACTTCACGAGCTAACCTATGCTACTACCTATCAGAATCCATTCGAATTTTACCAATCAATTCCCTAATGAAAAAAATAAATTCTCGAATGAAAGAAAAATCATCTTCAATCCAAAAAAAAGTTTACAGCTAATTTCAGAAAAAAATATGTAATGGACAAATTCCTTCAAGTATTATTTATTCACAAAATCAATATTATAACTGAAATTTGTCTGTTTTGCTATGACTCTAGGCCTTTTCCTGGACCCTAAAGTATTATGTGCAATTTAAATTTTTTGATTTTTAGATTTCGCACTGTAACTTTTAATAGAATAAAGATAAGAGTGAAACATTTCTCAAGAAGGCATGCCTGTAACTATTCTCTAAATTACGCCAGGCAAATTTGATTGAATGCCTAGGGCAAGCCCCCTTATACTCTCGTCCAAAAATTACTTCGATCGGATCAAAAACAAGGGTACCTCTCAAACAAAGTGAACCCGAAATCTGCCAAATTGCTCATTTTCTTCTTTTCAGAAGCCATCTAAAATAGATCAATCTAGTGTTGACGAGCGTAGCGAGCAGGGGGCGAAGCCCCCTAGTACCCCTAATTCGGCTAAGAGAGATGTTTTTTGCTTTGCCTAAAAGTTATCTGCCACGGTTGGCTATAACAAGCGTTTCCATTTTTCAGGTTGTGGGACAAGAATATCATTTTTTTTAAATAATCTAGCTACCTTTCAGTCCGAACTTACTTTATGTCACCCTAACAGTTTTGGGTTCCAAGGCTGGATGTTTCTGGATGACTGCCTACAATCAGCTTTCCAAAATTTGGCGTAAATTTATTCACAAATAGTGGTTACTAATTGAGCAACCAAATTTTGCGTTTTAACCTGTCTAATGTTTCAAGGTGTTTTGAAATACGTTTTGAAGAATACACGTATATACGAGTATGTATGTATAATCCCGAGGTCTTTAACAAACAAATATTCTGTAATCAAATTTCGAAAAAAAAGTTTCTATACTTTTTCCTGTGGTCCGCTCAAATCTGAAGATAGTAATATTTGGCCCGGACCACGTATTGAGTTCGACACCCCTGCTCTACACCGTCCCCTGGATCCCCTTTTATAAAAAAAATGCTCGAAAATGTGCCCTGTAACATGCTCTACATCTCTGTGATCCCCTTTCATTAAATAATTCAAAAAATTAACCCCGTTTAGGGTTTGTTTTTTTTTTCCATGTGTCGCGTGAAAAATAAACTCGACTTGTACTCTCTGTCGTCAATTTATCGTGTATCAAGGCAAGATCCATTTGAAAGTTTCATCAAGTCGTAAAAATGGTTTTAATATGCAGGAGATTTGGACAAATCTTGAAGTTTAAGTAAATCTTAGAATTAGATTTACAAGACTCACCACACATGCCAAACATAACTACAGCCTCACCATAAAACAGACTGATCCCCGGAAATTTAAGGAGCGCAAAGTGATGCCACACACAAAACTTCTGTGATGTTTTAAAGACAAATAAATTTCCAAAAAAAGTTTTCTTTAATTTCAAACCGGTATTCTTCTTATAAGGAAAAACTAAGTTTCCGGTCTAACAATGGAAAAACTGACTAAAAGGGACAAATTAGGGAAATTATTTACAGAAACAATATTTTTCGGATAAAATAAACTCTGGGGTATCATTTTGCTTATTTTTCATCAAATAGTTTTACCGGTTTTCGGATTTTTTCACGTTTTATTTAGTACCTAGCACCGCTAATCGCTTCTTTAACATAGAAAACTCTTTGAAATCGTATTTAATTAATAAATTTTAGGTAATAATTTTTCTTGAAGGTTTCCTATTTAATTTGGATCGAGGAAAGGGCACTTTCATAACATCTGTAACATTGGAACCGATTGAAAGTATGTACTACGACCGGTGAGAGCTGATGCATTCTCTTCATGGGCGTAGCCAGAGGAAGGGGAGGGGGAAGGGAGGGGCGCTTGCCACCCCCCCTGGTCGATGATTATGGTAAAAAAAAACTCTTGGCGATGTAGTAAAAAAAAACGCTACACAATGTACAATGCATGAAGGCGTAAAAATGCGAGTTTGATTCCAGGAACTACGCAAAATTCTCTGCTGTTTAGACTATAGTCTGAAAAACTAAAATATTTGAAGTTTTATGGCCCTTGCCATCAGAACTGGGATACCTACGTGTGAGCATTATGGATTGCTTAAATAATTAGATCAGAAATAGAAATCTTTACATTAGGGAAACTCTTTTTTCTTTTGCGAGAATGCCATATTTTTATGTGTTTCATTCCATGGCTTCAGCGCTGCAGAACACAATTTTAACCGTCACATGAAAGTTTCTCCGGGAAGGTAGTGGAATTTAATTTCATTCCATCTGAAAGGGATTTTAGTGACAAGTGGTATACAGCTTTGCATAGTTAGCGACCTTGTAACGAACGAGTCTCTAGCCCTATTCGACTCACTGGATCATTTCCAGATTTATTGGAAATCCCATACAAAATGATGATCCTGGAAATTGATCCAGGTTACGACTTGGATCATCTGCCAAACCAGATGTCTCCGCGAACAATTTCCCTGAAATTTCCCGTATGTCATTTTGTTATTTAGTATTTTTGGTTTGTAAAAGTAAAAACTAAGGGTACCTCCCATACAAAGCGACCCAAGACAACTTTCTTCTACAGTTTATAAAATTAGTAGTACGTAGAACAAACTCCTGATGGGTCACTTTGTATGGGAGATACCCTTAGTTTTTATCCGAATGAGCTGATTTTTGGTGGGTGGGGTGACTATGACCTCCAATCGCAACAAACCAAAATTTGCTTCAATTTTGGGGGGAGTTATGGATATGCCGTTTTGAAAAATTTAAATGGGGGGATAATGGGGGTCCTTGACCGGAATGACTCAATGTTTACCTTAAAATGATCTTGAACTTATTGTGAATACTTATACAAAATTTTACGGCTGAAGTAGCATTCTTTCAAAAGTTATGGAATTTTTAAAAAAGGTCGAAAATGAAAATATTTTAATTTATGTTCTGGTCTAACGCCGAAATGTTCAATTAATCTGTAGAGTGTTATATATCATTGCAAAGATAATTTTATATAGTTTTTTTTGTCCTTGGACCATTTTTCTATATCTCTTACCGTTTTTGAAGTAATCGCAAAAAAACCGAAAAAATTTCCCCCCTTTCCCCCTTTTTTAAAGGTTGCGGACCCCCAATCGGTTGGGACTTTTAATGCCATAATCTGGATACCATTCCCAACCATAATCCAAAAAAAATTTCCAATGTAGGATTTTTGCCGACCAAATATGCCATTTTTCTTAGACTAGCTCTTAGCAAAGTTATTTTAAGTAGAAACACTGTAATGTCAAAATCATGTTTCAACAGAGTTGGTTTAAGGTCGGTGAACACTTTTCAGTCATCTGTCACAGTCATTTCCCATAAAAATTGACAGATTGACAGTCAATCAATTAACTGACAATTTGTCAACTTGTATGGAAAATGACTCTGACAGATGACTGAAAAGTGTGGATCGACCTTCAAGAGTGTTTTGATTGATTTCAGTCTCCTTTTATCAGTGTAGGGAGGGGGGCCCATTCAAGAAGTTAGCGGGAGGGCCCCGAGTGAAGTTGTTCCGACACTGAACTGGAGGCCAGTTGAATGTAATCAGAATCACCAGTAAAAGTATAAATACGTGCAGGAGCCATTTTTTGTTAAATGGTGTAGAAAATCATTCTCGACTGTCCTTTTTAGGGTTTTTTTGAATTTTTTTTTATTTTCAATACACCTTTATGAAATCGATTTTGTCCGTCTGTTCACTAAATAACTCGCGAACGGCTCAACAGATTGTCATGAAATTTGTTAGAAATTTGTTAGGAATGTGTCGAATGGTTACAGTTGGTAGAAAGAAGATAACAGGATGTCCCGAACGTTTGGAAAAAGTCGACTTTTTTAGTTTTTATCGAAGATTGTCGTATTGGTATATAAATCAAAGATCTAAACGAGTTAAAGTTTTCCAGTTTCGAGTAACGGTAAAAAAGTTATGGGCGTTTAAAGTTAAACTTCCTTTTCGACCTCCGCTTTTCTAAACCGTTATAGGGATCGATATGAAACTTTGCACAAAGATTGGTCAGTATGGCCTTATATACGTTAAATATTAAGACTGTTAACTTTTGCTATGCCACCCCCCCCCCCCCCCCCCTGACCCAAATCCTGACCATGATTATCTTGCTACAAAAAACCGTTATGTGTCATGTTTCCTGTATTTTTAGCATCTGGGAAAAGTAATAATTCAAGTCAATATAATATAAAAGCTTTCAGAAAATGACGTGCGTCTTGGCTATATGATAATACTAACCACTAGATAAGATGTACGAGTAATCGGCCCTGGGTAAAATAAATCCGATACTAAACCATAATGCGCCCGATCATATCTAATCACAGTAAAGGACCTTTATGTATGGAGGTACTTGCGTTCACAATGATTTTTCATTTCAGCGACTCTGGGCAAAATGGTAAATATTGCCTTGTGGCATCGAGGCCCCTGGCATACTTGTACTTACTCTTGTACTATTTTTCCTTTTTTTCCTATCATATGCTCAAGAGAACATTATTGTGTGTCGACCGTAGTGTTACCACCTCAACCAAGCCTCTCGACAGGAAGCTTTGATTGGAATAAGGTAACAAATGTTTTGTTTTTTTTTTTGCAAAAAAAAAACCCAAATTTTTTGCATCAATATTTTCAGTTTTTTTTAGTCTAATTGTGTCTGTACTGTACCATTTGCCTTATCAGACATGGAATTGATTGCCGTAATAAAATTCGTGGATAATATAATACTGTACTGCATTGCCGGGAGCAATAAAATAACAGGCGCGACAATCCAGCATTGGACTAAGGCCGCAGGATGTGTTAGTGACATCCTATTTCCAAGATCTTATCTGCTTTTTGTTGAGGTAATGAGATCAGCATCACGCTCAGCAGTGTTATTTATCCCCATAAATGGGTACTCGTTTAACATCAGAGTGAGATCATAGTCCGTCACAAGCTCGTGAGTTCGAAAAACACCATGGAGCACGGTGAGATTCGAACTCCGCTAGACCAGCCAGACTACCCAGCCGGGAGCAATAGTCCAGTCAAAATATCCCAATTCAGGCCTCCAAATAGAAAAAAATAGAGTAAGGCTAATTTCTGTTGATTTTGAATCAATGGGCTCCCAGGAATCTACAACTGATTTTGCTAAAAAAAATTTGATCGGAAAGGTCCCAAAAAGGACAAAAAATGATACTCTTTAATCCTTAACCGGAGGTCGGCATGCGGGGTATCATATCAAAGGAGAGTAGGTACATTACATATCCGGCGTTTCTTTCCTGTTTCAAGGACCCTCAACGGAATAAATGAAGCTTAAATGGAAAATTTTCGTGTTTCCCCTGTATCTTTCCAAAGCCATAACTACGAGAATAATTCAAGATGCCACTACTTTTATCTTTTATTGTGGTCGAATCCACAAAACATTACGCAAAAGCGGTGGAAATACCTCCATACGCAAAGTTAAAAAACTTATTTTGACAGTCAATTGTAGGTATACGGCTAAACCAAATTAAGCTAGATGAGAGATAGACAACACAGTTTAGACGTCTTCTTAGTGCAATGTACCAGTTTTCAGATATAAGCCAAGGTACGTAAAAGGAGTGAACATTTTGATGTTTTTTTGCCATTTTCACCTTGTTTTGTTACAAAATTTGGTGGTAAGCTCAGGATTCAATTAAACAAAACGGAAAAAATCTCTACCGCATTCTGCAATCTCGACTGCTATTTTTACGACCTCGTTATTGAACCAAGGCAGATTCCATAATAAATAGAAAGACACACGAAGCATACTTACATTAACCTGAAGTCTCGACAATTAAATGGAAATATCAACCTCACCTGAAAAAAAAAAAGAAAACAGAAACTATTAGTAACTAATGTTATATCCATAGTCAAATAAGGTAAGTTATCAATTTTGTACGAATCCGTAAATATATAGTGGGGAATATTTTAAGAATACGTAGGTAGGTATATACATTCGAAACAAATGCTGCTCCCCTTAAAACTACACCTATTTACTTTCGTATCCCCCCTACTGAAATCAGTCCGGATTTGTTTTCATATTAATTCTGAAAATTTTCTGTTGTCTTCTTCTTCCTTGCCTCGTTCTTTATACCGCTCCATGGTTTCGCGTTGCTCGACCTGCAGTGTAGGCACATCGCCCGTTTTGGCGATAATGGCGTGAAAATTTTCTGTTGTATAAATTAAATAACCAAAAATAAATAATATTTTTAGTTCTTCCAAAAATGTTTAAGACAAACTCATCATTATGCCGACCATCTGGGCCAATGTACAGAAGTTTTTCCTCGGCAAGCTACAAATCAATTGAAAGAATATCATACGGTATGTAGTAATGTAATTCCAACTATAACCATGACAAGAAAATGTGCTTGCCTAACCAGTTTTATTCTAGCACTATTTCCATTCTGCTCTTGATTTTCCTGACTGCCCCCATCCCCTTTTTAATATAAGCCATATCTACGCCACTGTATAAAATGTCCCTTAAAATCATTTCTACAACTACAGTAGAGTGATTCATGTTATTTTTGGCATTTTGGTATGCTGAATATTGATTAACCCAAAAGCAAACACCATTAAGACGGAGTGTCCAAGTTAGTAATTTTAGAATTCAAACCAACTTGTGTTTTCGAATTTTAGAATCCAAATGGTATGTAGCTACAAGGAGTTTGTTGTTCTGCCCGATCTGATAGCTAAAAAAAACACGCAAGCCATAACGGAAGAAATGTTAAAATTAAATGTAGAAAAATAGATAATGAAAAATGTTTACAGATTAAAGTCAGCATTAAGAATGATGATTCCACCAATGAAATATGCATGATCAGAGTCGATTACTTCATAACAACCCGAGCAGGAAGATTAAAATACATATATTTGTTGCTTTGCATTTTTCTTAATTTTTTTTTTTTTTTTTGAGATACAAAATGATTTATAATGGTATTCAGTACTCCCCGCCAATAAGTTGACTGTCTTATGTCAATCAACAACCGTTATACAAATGCCTATAGATGCACCGATTGATCATTCATTCATGCTGTAATTTTTACAAGAAACACAGGCACATATTGTGGACTACATGAACAAGATTTCATGAACGATTTAGGGTTTTGCAGCAGGTTCTTTGGAGCATTATAAACTAAACTAAACAAATTAAATTCGAATTAGAAACGAGAAAAAATTTAGATTCATTTAACAACTATATCTAGAGTACCGTTAGAAATTTGACATAATGCGTAAATTAATTTTATAGGACATTTCATAAGACATTTTCGTGCGTTTCCCTAGAGTTCAACGATTCCAAAATAATGGCTAAGCCGCAAAAAAAAAATCGATATCTAACCACCGGGCTCACGCTAAGTATACATATCACGTTCGGGTCATTTCATGCTGTTTACTCTTAACTACTTCTGAGGTCTAAAAGTGTTGCCTATTTCCAACGACTCTATGTACAATATTTTGTTTATTAGACAAAAAAAAAATCATTTAACCATAATTAAAACAATCGTGTTACCACCGACTTTGCACACTAAGATTGAAATCAATCAACATTATTAGCGAAACCTTAATTGCATCATCTGACATCTGACTCCATGTACTCTTGTCTCTGAAACAGAACATCATCATGCGCCGAAATTCTCCATCAACTCATACCATACAGCAAAAACTCCAAAATATCTGCAGCACGTTGAGTGAATAATTTAAATTTAAAATTTTAACGTCTCTGCTGAGAGCTTGGGAAGACAACGTGATTTTTTATCGTTTTCAACTGACCCCCGTCGATTAAACTCTTATGATACTGAATAACACCCATTCAGCCATCGTTTACGATCCTTTTCAAACGATACCTAACCTTATACCTGTAAGATATCGCATTAAAATTCAACAACCGCCCTCTCGGCTCTTCGCGAAAAACACATAATAATTTGAAGAGGTATGTGCTGGCACGCAAAAAAAAAATTGTTCGCGAATGATGAACGTGGATTGTCCAAATTATTATGTGCTTCGGGACGCGTATACACTAACAAATCGTGCTGTAAAAGTCTAGAGAATATCTAGAACTACTCGATAGATTTAGATAAGTAGACAACAAAACATAAATAACAAAGACATCAGTAGCACGTGAAAGCTTATAGGAAGGTGTACCTACATAATATTCCTATAGATACAATATTGACTCTAAAAAAATATACTTTGTGGATCCCGCATAATGTTAAGCTTGTTATTCATTTTACGACTATGTATTAAAATTATTTTCTTTTTCTGGTTTTCCCCGGCCTGGTTTGAACTTGACTTGATATACTAAACACCGCGCTGACTAGTTTGGATTCGCGAATGAATGAATGATGGGTTCCAAAGTGCAAGATAACAACAGCATCGCGCAACCTAACGCCGCGGATTGCTGCCGAAAGCCTGTAATTCCACAGACATTTGGTAAAATTATCTGAGACCGAAAACCAGTATTTATCGTGAGATGATCGTGCAAGCTTTGTTTGCACGCTGCTGTTGTGCTCATGGAAAGATACACAACAGCTTCATGCTTTTAGCAAAAGTAAGGATGTGTTTCTTATACGAATACCTATAGGAGGCACATAGTCCCATAGCGGCTTGGACATGGTGAAAAAGTGATTATGATAAGAAGTCTCTTTGTGGGAATTTCGCATTTCGCTGAATATCTGTACACTGTACATTGAGGCTTTCACAGACAAAAAAATCAAAATTTTAATGTAAACTCACCAAAGTTCAAAAGACTTGATATTGACTTGATAGTGGTGCTGCCATGCCATGACGATGATGTTTCTATTGTAAATTACATATACCAGCCGTGTGCCTGTGGTATCTGAGAAGAGACAGGTATTTCGCGAATCACTTCCACATTTGATTGTCACGATTAGGTAGGTACATAATTTGGCGCATAGCATTAAACAGATGATATTAGTGTGCCCGTAATGATTTTAAATTTTTATTTAATTTTATTAATTGATTTGTATTTTTTACAATGTTACAGGAATAATCGTCAGCGATAATTTATCCAACTGTACACTTGCCAAGTAAACAAAAAACCTTAAGTTTTTTTTTAACATCAAAATGTTGTATAATGTACTGAATATGCAGGGTGTCCCACGACTCATGGTACATACGATAATGGGTGATAGTACATCCCATTTGGGTACAATTAATGTTCTACATGACCGCTCTATCTTTAACCGTTATAAAGTTATAGCATTTTTTGTAAATATGTAGTGTCAAAAAGGTCGACTTGCCGACCAAAATTATTATTTGCCCCACTCTCAAATATTTAATCCGAGATTTGACTTCACTTTCTGAAACTTCATCTAGGGACGCGGGAGCGTCCCGCACGCCAAAGAAAAACGAAGAAATTTGAACAAATAAAAAGTGAGAAGCGACTAAGACTATGTTTACACGACGGAACAAGTACGGGTTTTTGGACCTCTGTAGCTCGGACCCTGGTTGGTCCTAAGTCTTCAAATTCGGTAAGCGTTGTCGCTCGCGCCGTCTTACGAAGTGTAGAAAATTTCAAGATGATACGATAAGAAACACCGGAGATATAAGAGTTTGAAAATCGCATTTTTTCAAAAATCTTGTTCTCGTTGTTCTCGTCGTTCTCGTTGTTCTTGTTGTTCTTGTCGTTCATTGACAGGGCTACAGCCTTGCAGAGGGCATCTCGGGATTTGGTGTCTTTTCCCATTGATAGAGTCTGTCGTGAAGGTGTGCATAGGCTATCGTTTGCTCCGATCCGTGAAGTAGAAAAAAAGATACAGCGGAAAATGTGAAAAAATACATAGAGTTTCTCGCTTAAATCTTTTTATATGTTTTAAAGCAAGCATTTTGCAAAAGTCGGGGATAGGCCCGAAAAAAGCCTAGAAAAGAATCGTATAGTATAGTATAATTGGTAGGACCGAACAATCTTTTGTATCTAAAATTTTCAGTTTTAGATCGTCTGCAGAGAGGGGGCGGGTCAAAGTTCCTGTTTTGGTTCGTCTCATATATACGAGTACGTACATATTAGTTTAATATTGGATGAGCATACGCACTGTTTCATTCATCCCGATGATCCTAAAGCTTCCACCAAATCAGCGCGGTAGCGGTACGCGGTACACACAACACACACACCACAATAATTGACAAGTACTCCGTGGTGTACCGCGGCGGAAACTATTTCATACATTCTGACACGTACCGCTACCGTTCTGCGCTGGTTTGGTGGAAGCTTAAATATGGCGCTGGGACACCAAATCGGTTTTGTCAAGACGGTGTATTCTGTTGTGTTCAAACCAGAGTTACGTGATGATGGCATATGGAAAATCGATTTTTCAAGGAATTCTGATGAGTTAATTTGAACAAAATTTGGCATGTAGATTTATTCTTGTAATTCCACCCGGTTTGATCCTGTTGTGGTAGGCAAAAAGGTACTGTTAGTTATATAGTGAATTTCATAGCTATCCCTGATTCTTGGTCATGAAACCACTTTATTGTTGTAAAAGCAATGCTCGTCAGAACTCAACAGGTTTTCGGGACCTTTCATGAGGGATAAAAGGATATTTTCACATGTACATGTCTTTCTCTATGTGTCTTAGGTGCAATGTGGAACTTAGGAAATATGGATGTTATTTGAATCACATATTGAGTACCCAGTGAGGCTTAATCGTTACATTAAAAATTAAGATTTAAGATTAGGATGAATGTGATAGAGATGAAGTAAAGGTTTAGACTCAATTTAGGGCTAAGGTGTTAAAGTCAAAATCAAGTTTAGGGTAACGGATAGGGTTAAAGTTATTGTTACATCGCAGTTAACGTTATTATTAGGGTTAAATGTAAGGATAGGGTTTGGGTTAAGGTTGAGTCTGAGTTTGAGGTTTAGGTATAGGCCAGGGTTATGGTCAAAGCTAGGGTTATCATTAAGTTTAATGTTATGTATAAAGATACCAAGGTTAGCGAGGTTACTAGGGCTACCAAGGCCATCGGGGTTACCAAGGTTACTAAGGGTTTGCAAGATCACCAAAGTAGTCAAGTGTACTATGGTTACTAAGATTACCAAGGCGAGCAAGGTTACCAAGGATACCAAGGAGACGAAGGTTAGCAAGGGGTTTATCATTCTTATAATTATTGTTCTCAAACAAATTCGTGACAATAGGGCAATGAATATCGTCTTCATAATATATTTACGAATTTTGTAAATCGAAAACTGCAAAAAGATATGATATCTCACAAAAACAACTGTGTTGTAAAAGGTGTCCGCCAAAGAAAAACTCATCAGCCGCAAAAAGGATTGATATAAATACATTCCCGCCAAAATACTCGCATCTTGTCTCAATGATGGTGGTGGAGCAAATTTTTTTCAACGCTATTTGGCGGGGAGCTTGAATAAAATAAAATCAATGTTAAGAAATTTATGAAAGAACTTTTATCGTATAGAAAAAAACGAGTTCCTTACGAAGGAAAGCTAAATAAGGTTCTAAAACGCATTTTTATTTTCTATAAGACTGGAAGCTTCAAAATTATCAAGAAAAGAACATAGCAGCAAATAGTTCAGCTCCCCGCCAATAAGCGTTGAAAAAAATTTGCTCCACCACCATCATTGAGACAAGATGCGAGTATTTTGGCGGGAATGTATTTATATCAATCCTTTTTGCGGCTGATGAGTTTTTCTTTGGCGGACACCTTTTACAACACAGTTGTTTTTGTGAGATAAAATTCTACAAAAATAACTCTTTTTCCCAATTAAATAACTTAAAAAACTTCCAGATACTACCATTCAAACTTTAATAAAATTCGAAAATATTAGTCTAGTACAGATAGCTCAAAACCCAAACATCCAAAAGAAAAAGAATTTTTGGTGCCAAATTGTTGAATACACTGCCCAATATACGCAATAAAAAGTTACACCAATTTGCGCCATGGGATAAGGGGGGAGGGGGTCCCAAAGGGGTGAAAATTTAATTTTTTACAAATAACTAGAAAAATATGAATCTGACCTTAAAATCTTCTGAGGACAAAACAAACTACACAAAATTGACTTGGTAATGATATATAACACTCTAGGCGTTTTTTTCGGAAAATTATACCCTAGACCCAAAAGTATTATAGAGAATTTACATTTTTTGAGTTTTACATTTCGGACTGTAACTCTTGATAGAAACAACCTAGGGTGACGAAATCTTGTTCATTCTATTACAAACAAAATTTATTTGGTTTGTACCAAAAATTGAGGTGCTCCAACCATTGACGCCTCCCTCACTCCTCCTAACATTTTTCAAAAAGGCATGCCTGTAGCTTCTTTTCAAATTGCTCCTCACCAAAAATTGTTACCATCCGATCAAAGCTAAGGGTACTCCCCATACAAAGTAAACCAAAATTCTAAAAAAAATCACATTTTTTCACTTCTAAATTCTATCTAAAATGAAAAAATAAAATTTATTTCTTAGAACGTCATTATAACAGTTAATTGTAGTCTTGTAAATGTATATTCAAAAGTTTGTACCAGAGCGTGCCTTACAAGTACGAAAAATGTGGTTTGAAGGTTGCTAGTACACGTTACTCGATTTATTTGGAACTAGCCTTTGAACTAGTACCAATGACTTTCAAACACAATTTGTTGATACTTGTAGTGTACGCTTTGATGCAAAATTTTGAACATACATTCAGAGGACTACAATTAACTGTTATAATGACGTTCTAAGAAATAAATTTTATTTTTCCGTTTTAGATAGAATTTAGAAATGAAAAAATGAGAAATTTGTTAGAATTTTCGTTCACTTTGTATGGGGGGTACCCTTAGTTCTGATCGGATGGTAATAATTTTTGGTGGGGAGCATAATGGAGCTTAGACTAGGCACCCCACCAAATTTGATCTGCCTGGCTCAGTTTAAAAAGAAGCTACAGGCATGCCTTTTTGAAAAATGTTAAGAGGAGTGAGGGGGGCGTCAATGGTCGGAGCACTCCAATTTTTGGTACGAATGAAATAAATTTTGTTATCAATATACGAACAAGATCTTATGACAGTAGGTCTATTCTATCTCTATTCTAAACTCGAAAAATCCAAATTCACTATAATACTTTTGGGTCTAGGGTATAATTTTCTGAGAAAATGTCTAGAGTGTTACATATCATTACAAAGGTAATTTTATGTTGTTTGTTTTGTCCTCAGCTCATTTTAAGGTCAGACTCATAGTTTTCCAGATATTTGCAAGAAACTGAATTTTCACCCCCTTGCCACCCCCTCCCCTCTTAACCCATGGCGCAAATTAGTGTAACTTTTTACGGCGTATATTAGGCAGCGTATTAAACAATTTGGCATTAAAAATTTCTTTTCTTTTTGGATGTTTAGGTTTGGGGCTATTTTGAACCAATTGTACTGGACTATATATATTTCATTGAAAATTCAAATTGTAAAATCGTAACGGTACTTTGAACTGACAAATGTGCAAAGTTGACAAAAGTTGCCTCATAATTTTAGGTTTCGAACAACATATAAAAATTAGGGTCTTAGGATTTGCAAAATTGCATATCTTACGTGTTAAAGAGAAAAAAACGTGGTTCCAAGAGAATAAAAAAGTAAGTTCCCATAGAGCTGGTAAGTTGCCATGCCATAATTACTACAATGTCTGTATCAACTGCACCGCAGTTGGTGTATAGAATGGAACGATAAGTCACAATTAGTTACAATTCGCATCCACGAAATTTGGGAATCAGAATTAATACAGTAATTGTAAATTCGAGAGGGAAAAAAATATCTAACTACCATCACAACTCCCAAAGCAATGTGAGCATTCAACACCGGTACAGACCTGCACGGTCGAGCGTCATGGTGGTAGCCTTCACGGCAAATCAAATTCTCCATAGAATTATCCTGCTAAAATGTGTCTATCTGTACGAAACCACAAAACTTTGGGAAAAAATACCAAAAATTGAGGAAATTGAGGGAAAAAAGTTTCGTCCCAATCGGGATTCGAACCTCCGACCTTCAGTCACAAGGTCAGCAACTCTACTCTACCTACTGAGCTATAGACGCATAGATGTCTCAGTGCAAAGATTCCAATGTGACATTTCCGAAATTGAATAACTCGATATTTCTCCCGCCGGGGCTCTTCTCCTCCAAACAGACAAAGTTCCACGTAGTTCCCATAGAGCTAGTAAGTTGCCATGCCATAATTACTACAGACATGCACCGCAGTTGGTGTATAGAATGGAACGATAAGTCACAATTAGTTAAAAAAGTAAATGTTTCCACATTTTGTATATGAGTAAATAAGATTTTTTTAATAAAAAAACGAAAAAAAAAACACGGGGCCGAGGTTAATTTTGGGTGCGGCCGAAATTTGGATACCCTTCACTCTTCTCGTGCTAGCATTTTTTTCCGGCGTACCTATGACTTGTGTTTAATACCCCATTCTTTCACATCCGTTTTCACATAAGTTTCGTTACCTCGCTAGAACATGTTTGTGTGAAGTTTGGTTAGAATAACTGCACAAACAGAAAAAAAATTGTTTTTTTTCATGGAATGTGTCTTTATCGAAAGTAAATATGTAAAAACAAATATATTCGTACTATGGGGCCATCCCCCTCCCACCAAAAAACAATTTTTTTTCTGTTTGTACAGTTATTCTAACCAAACCTCACACAAACATGTTTTATCGAGGTAACGAAACTTATGTGAAAACGGATGTGAAAGAATGGGGTATTAAACACAAGTCATAGGTACGCCGGAAAAAAATGTTAGTACGAGAAGAGTGAAGGGTATCCAAATTTCGGCCGCGCCCGAAATTACCACGTAAGATATGCAATTTTGCAAATCCTAAAGGTACGTTGTGCTAGACACGGCCGCACGACTGCGACTCGCTCATTCCATATAAAAACTCGTTTCTCTCTCATTTTAAAAACGAGTTTTTATATGGGATGAGCGAGTCGCAGTCGTGCGGCCGCGTCTAGCACAACGTACCTTAAGACCCTAATTTTTATATGTTGTTCGAAAGCTAACATTATGAGGCAACTTTCGTCAACTTTGCACATTTGTCAGTTCAGTCAGTTTACGATTTGACAATTTGAATTTTCAATGAAAAATATATTTTTGAATTTCATTAAAGTTTGAATGGTAGTATCTGGGAAGTTTTTTAAGTTATTTAAGTGGGAAAGGAGTTATTTTTGTAGAATTTTATGCAGTTTCAGAAAGTGAAGTTAAATTTTGGATTAAATATTTGAAAGTGGGGCAAGTAATGAGTCGTGGGACACCCTGTATATCACAATTATATGCGTTTTTTGTTAAAAATAAAGTCAGACTACAAATGTTTGTACAAAATGTTCTTTTGCACAGCAAATTGTAATGTCGTCAATGTGATGCTAGGTTTAGACGGGGTATTATAGCTAATTACTAAGAACTATAAAAAAAAAAATTCAGTAAAACCTTATGTCCAACAATAATTCTTCTTAAGTATTTTATGATAAATAGCCGCAATTAAAATCCTATAATAAATGTGTCTGAAAAGTGTAAAAGATAGTTCAAAACGCGTCAACTATAATGCATTGTATATGTAATTAGTATTATCTATCGCCGTTTTATGTAACAGAATACCTACCTACACCAACAATTCCTTCGTAAATGAATGTTTGCATTATAAATTGTACAATTGCATGGTGAAATTTCAACAGAATATAAAGAATAATTCTGTGAACTTATTAAAACGGTTTTATCTGCATCCGATGATCGCAGAATACATTAAAATTAATTTTTCTCTATTTTATTGTTTTGTTTCAGCGCATAAGTTCAAAGCTAACAATGTGAAACAAACACATTTACAGCGCATCCTACATTTTTTTTTTGTAAATAAACAGAAAAGCATTTGTTGTCGATCTCTTTTTTTATTTTGAAAAAAAAAAAACTTCAAATTTTCTAAAGAGATTACACTTTGCTTAAAGCCCACCAAAAACAAACTTTTGCATTTTTCGGAATGATCATTCTTCGTGTCGAGCCTTCCCTGATGTACCTATATAAACGAGAGCAACCAAAATAAGGCCTTTACACCATTATAGCTGGACAAAAAAAACTGCATGGAGTCCAAGAAAACCTAATTGTATTTATATACCTAACCTATTTGCTAACTTTCAAGTGAATTTCAAATGAAATGAATAAATAAAATGAGACCCATTTGGGGCGCAACAGAACAATTCTATGCTTCACTTCGTAATTTTCACAAAAATTTTCATTTTCAATAAATTATAACTCATGCATATTTAATCCTAGCGCAATCGGCGATACATCTGTTGTTAATGAGATAGTCAACAAGGCAGTTGATAGATCAGGGGTTAGCAAACTTTAGGTCTAGTACCAGATAAGACCGCTGAAGGGTTTTATCAGCCCTGCAAGCACATCTTATAGGCCATTTTATGTACTATTTTTCGATTCCCCGGTCTTTTCACCGTGAAAATACCTAATATCCGGGGAATCGAAAAATAATACATAAAATGGCCGATAAGAATTATGGGACCGTTCTTGGATTGTAGCTTATGGAATTTCCCAGCGTTTCCGACATATTCCACGACAGTAAGTATACATTTTCATTGAGAAGATCGCAGCGGAATAAATTTCACTCACGAGGTCTATCCATCCCTTTAAGGCCTGAATAGACCTCGGGCGGAATGAAAATGAAATTTTTGTCCGCTGCGATTTTCTCAATGAAAATGCATGCTTACTGTCGTGGAACATGTCGGTAATGATGGGGAATTCCATAAGCTACAATCCGAATATGGTTCCAAAATTTTTCTCGGCCAATTTATGTATTATTTTTCGATTCCCCCGTCATTAGATATTTTCCACGGTGAAATGACCGGGGAATCGAAAAATAATACATAAAATGGCCGAGAAAAATGTTGGAACCATATTCGGATTGTAGCTTATGAAATTCCCCATCATTTCCGACATGTTCCACGACAGTAAGCATGCATTTTCATTGAAAAAGTCGCAGCGGACAAAAATTTCATTTTCCTTCCGCCCGAGGTCTATACTGCGCTTAAGATGTAAATTATTATCTAAGTTGACTAAGAGGGTAGTGCAGTAACAATTGCTTTAATAGTCCATTGAGGTTTATCCCTAATTTTATTTTTATTTTTTCACAGTAAGAGAGACGCTTCTCACTCTAGCCTTCAGCTATTGCTAACCATGTTCGTTTGTAAGGTTTTCGGCTAAAAAAAGCCAGGTAATCGTGTGGAAGCTGCACGACAGTGAAACAGAAATTACAAAATAGAACTAAATTGAAATTGCATACCCGTGAATTTTTTACTATCGCAAAAATACGCAACGAATCAAAGGAATTTGATTTCGGAAATACTAGGCGTGTGGATAAACATGCTTTGTTGAATCATTGGCTGAGCCGGTCGATTTAAAGGTACATTGTTTTTGTTAGAGCTTATTTAGTCAAACAAAAAGCATAGCATCATTTCATTCATACAACCAGAGCACAATGCAAAAAAAAATACGAATTCCCGAAAAATTTGTTGTTATAGTCGAAATCTAGGCTTCATTTCACCAATAAATACTTACGGGAAGAGCTGAAACGTAGGATTCGAGCCCGCGCTCCTGCACCTACAACGAGTGGAATGCAATTCCCCAAGATTTCATTATCAGCCTCCTGAGGTCTATGAATACGAGGGTGCTAGCGGTTATTCGAGCAAGGCGAGGGAACACTGAATACTGACCAAACACTTTTTTTAAATTTGCTTAAATTTATGGTTTTCGCTTGGTAATTACATGACCGGAAAGCGATTGAAATCGAATGTAATGTTCAAAATCTTTAATACTCCCCTAAAAAAATTGAAAGAAAAAAACCTAATATATTTCCATTCATTTTAATTGTCATGAAATGCACTTCCTGTTGATATAACTTTCATAGTTGTAACTTTTATACTTTTTGAGTAAATGGGTTTAGAGTTCGAAAGTAGGGAGTATCTCGTCGAGTGTATGTGTACATCAATACAGCTATGTAGGTCATTGGTTATATTAATCTACAATACCCTCTAGCTTCTAACATTAATAATAATGTGGTAAGCCACAAGATTTCTTCTATTACTTACCGGGTTCAAATTACGCAAAAAGTAGTACTGGTATTTACCTACATTGTAACTAGAGGTTGAACCGAATAAACTTTAGTTTAAAAAAACATATGCAATGGTTTAACTGAACTGCTTTGGGATTATTAAGCATTGATGATAAAAACGACATGACACGACATTTTCGGTTTGAAATTCAATGGACGGCCAAAATTTTGTGTAATTGAGGAAACCCTCTTCCATAGTTTAGAAAGTATCTATCGCAAATAGAATGAAGAATTTACTGAGTAACCTACGTTTAAGTATTTACGTATTTCCTCTATTTACCTCCAATCATTTTGAATTAACCCCTTATAATTTAGAACGTGCGAGCTTTGAGCTTTCCGCTTCGTGGGCTTTAAGCGCTCTTCAATGTTTATCATAGAGCGAAAATAGATTTAATAATTTCTTGCTTGCAGCGTCGGAAAGAGAGGTTACTCTCGAGCCAGATGTGGCCTCCGGTCAGTGGATCAGAACGGCGAACTTGTCTGAGACCGGTATTTATAAACGTACCTTAACTCAACTCAAGAAGACCTTTAGTCAAGGATGCCGAAATTCAAAAAATTAAATGTCATTTCCACACTAAAAAAATAATTTGCTAAAAACAAAAAAAACAGCCAAGGAATAATTTTTTCTGATTTAAGATGTATTTTCTTATTCCAAGAAAAGTTTCTGCTTTAAATAATGGTTATTTATTTATTTCAAGCAAAAACTTTTCTTGGAACAAGAAAAAATATCTTAAATCAGAAAAATTCTTCCTTGGCTGTTTTTTATTTTATTTTTTTCTTGTTTTTAGCAAATGATTTTTTCAGTGCAGTAGTTTTTCATTGAAATCATTTATATTTACGAGTCAATGCATCCTCGATTTAAGGCGATTTCAAGGAAGCCTTGAAATTTTCTATAGTCCACCTCACTTGAAGTCAAGGTAGCTAGTTAACTATACTTTGTCGTGCGGTGGACGTGATCGTTCGGTCGCCACTCTCTGAGATTAATAGAGAAGCGAGTGTTCAATACTCGGCAGGGTTCGTCGCACGATTATTATTCAGAAGAAGATAAGAAATGTTCTTATCATAGAATAATAAGCCAAAATGCGACTAGGATTTAGTAAGGCTGACAACCGTATCACACTCCGAATTCAGTTCTCATTGAAACCTTGACGAATGCCGTGTGTAGTGCTATGCTCCACTAGGAATTAGGGCAAATCAAGAAGATACTATATCCAGTGCTGCGACCTGAAAAAATACATAAACTACACTGGCCCCAATATGCAATTTATATAGTAAAATGTGATTGATCGATTTAACAGTATTGGGAAAATATCGTCTCCCATTTGAATTGATGAGAGTTGTACACCTACCGATTAAGCGATTGTTCACATCACATTGAAGCAGCAAGTCAAATAACGTCAATCAGAACTTCCACAGAAGGAGGTGGAGCTTTAGGTGGAAACCCCAGAGCAGGGGTGTCAAACTCAAAACATGACCCAGGCCAAATATCACTGTTTTCCGATTTAAGCGGGTCGCAGGATAAAAATGTCATAATCGACACTATATTTTTTTCGAATTTTAATCATAGAATATTTCTATGAAAATATGACAATGAATCAGATTAACTAACGACCTTGGCATTATATCCTCTAGAAATGCCATTCTTTGAAAATGTTCATCAAACAAATTTATAAACTTTAGAGTTTAGACAGTCAAAAGATCATCAAAATTTGGTTTATCTATCAGTAACCTTCTTTGTGAATTAATTTCCGCCGAATTTTGGATAGCTGATCAGAACATTGTAAAACCGGCCATTCGACATTCGGGTAGCCCAAAACGAGCTTGCCACTCAAAATTGTTAGGCTGACATAAATTAAGTTCGAATAGAAAGGTGGAAAAAATAGATAAAGAGTCGTTTCTGTACCAGTAAAGGTGAAAGATAACAAAAAAGTACATATGTAATGGACTGTTGTTATTATGCTTACGAAATTCCACATCCTATGGTGATTTGCTCACCAAATACAAGTTTTCGGAGTCATTAAAATTTGGCTTTCTTTTCAAATAAATCTCAAACCAAGATGTTCTTGTTTTATTACCTAAAAGACATGAACGCGAAATTTAATGCAACCGTGACAGATAACTATAAGCCTAGGCAAAGATAAAAACTTTTTTCTTAACCGAATTACGGCATAAAACAATCACAAAAGAACTTAATATTTTCCTTTTAAAAAAGTAAATTTTTTAGACTTAAGTTTAACATCTCACATTTTATAAATTTTTACGCATTTGTGCGGATACCAATTCAGTTTCCTCGATCTGGCCGCGGGCCGCATAAAACTGTGAGGAGGGCAAATATAGCAAATATAGTTCAGTAATATCGTGTTGATTTAGTCCCAGCCGTGAAAAAAATGCGGAAGTTTTTTTCTCACTCTTTCTTTATGTATTATGGGACGTTGATTCTGAATATGAACTTTGCACCCTAAAAAAAGTGCCGGAACATTATAAAAAATAAGCAACATTACACAATTTCATGATTCTCAATATTTTTCTAGTTGCAACTCGTTTCCCTTATCCTCCGGCCAACCAAACAGGTTTTTTGCTGCCTAAAGCAGATATAGAACAACCCCTGGGCCGGCCTACACGCGAAACAAGAACAAGATGAAAACGTTTTTTTTTATAAAGAGATTCGTGGAGAGCAAGGCAAGGAAAAATTCAATAAAAACCGGTTTTGATATCGAGTTTCACTGACTAAAAAATATATTCAAATATAACACTATAAGGAAACCTGAAGGAACTTTTTTATATGGCAATTTTGTAGGAAATAATGTTTACTATATTTTTGTAGTAGATCATTTTTCCGGGAAATAAACCGTTTTCTTTTTATACGCAAAAAAATACAAGAAATTTGGCATTTTTTGCTTAATTTTTTTGATGTTCCGGCACTTTTTTTAGGGTGCAAAGTTGATATTCGGTATCAGCGCCCTAAAATACATTATAACAAAATTGAGAAATAAACTTCCGCATTTTTTTCCTTACAAAAATACGATATTGGTAATAGGCCAGCATCAGAATATATTCTATGATTAAATCTAGCTACAGTTGCAACAAAAAAAAAAAAACTTTTATATGTACTACCGCACCGCCTCGTATTTTGCTGTCTATGTCAGGTCTGACGTGACCAAACTCAAGTGATTTTTGTTATTTCTTACCAAAGAGTCACCCCCAGTATAGGTATGTATGTATGTAGTACATCAGATATTACTTCAAATTTCCCTTGATCTGAGATCATTTTTGTTTTAATTGTTGTTTTAATTTAATTTTTATTTTTCCGTTTGCCTAAAAAAATCGTAAAGGATCAAGTTAAGTGGTTTCCAAAAATCCAATGGTGCTTGATATGCAAACACTCTCTAGTCTAGTAAATAAGCCCAAATAGGTGCTAAGGTCTAGGTCTACGACATCTACCGAAAAAGATATCCGTAAGAAACAAAAAATTACGAGTAAACATTGGGTGAGGTTATAAAACACAACGTTCGCGTAACGTTTCGCGTTTTCCGAAACGTTTCCTATTGTGTCCTGTAAACGCATAGATCCGGATCAGACTTGGTGTTCCCATCGCCATCTCTCGGAAAGTGACAAATGTGACAATTGACACATCACAGCTGATACGTTTTGCCCGAAAATTAAAATTTCCAGTTTTAAACGAGATGCAGATACATTTTATTTTTATTATAAATAGTTTAATAAATAAATGAGGGCGGAAATGCACGGTTCGACGGCAGATTGTAAATTTCTGTCAATCAATCAAGCTATGCCTCGCAAGGGGGCGCTTAGAGGATCTGTTTGTAGGGAGAAGTTTCTGATCCGTAACGGCCGATTGATTTGAAACGTTGCGCGAAACGTTGCGCAACGTTGTGTTTTATAACCTCATCCATTTATGACTGCTTCATTAGCGAAAATTAATTCTTAAGAAAGCGTTTGGGTTTCCACTTTGTGTTGTGTCGTCATCGTCGTCGTGCGCTCAATATACGAAATGGTAATTTTTATTAGCACTTCGATTATTATGTTACTATACCACATAGACTATATACACATTTTTTGCTATGTATGTAAATATTTGTTTACATCAAAATTTTGTGTTTCAGTGACATATTGACAATGACGTTATTTCAATTAAGCTTTCTAAAAATGATTTAATGACTTCTGTATACGAAATTTTCTTGAAGAGATCATCATATTTGCATCATACCTATATGATGCAACCTATAGGTTCTTAGAAATTCAACAGGATACACAATAAGCCAATCTGAATCAAAAATAATATCTTTATTAGCACAAACAAACGGACGGCGAGAGCTTTTGTAGTGGCCAGCAGACAAGCATTGTGCATTTCACATTGTAAGAACGATGGTTCTTGTCGTAAGGTTGTATGGTCGAGAATCAGATGACACGGAAGGTGTGGACTTTCACTTAGCCGCGGCATCATCCACAAATGGTGCTACTATCGCGAGAGCTCAAAGCATAAATAGCCTTTCCGCAACTTATCATCTATATCTTTCCAAAGCCATATCTACGCGAATAATTCAAATTGTCACTACCTTTTTCATTTTTTATACCCTTCGCTTATTAAGCGTAAAGGGTATATTAACTTTGTCATGAAGTTTGTAACGCATTGACGGAAGCATCTCCGACCATATAAAATATGTATATATGATCAGCGTGACGAGCTGAGTCGATTGGACGATGTCCGTCTGTCCGTCTGTCTGTCTGTTGCGACGCGTTTTGCTCGGCCAGTTTAAAAGCTATGGAGCTGAAATTTTGCACACATGCTTCTTTTTGTTGCAGGCTGTTTGTATGTTTGAATCGGTAAAATCCGATAAGGGGATCGTGGAGCTGCCATACAAACCTACCCCCCGAAATTAGATTCTTCTTAAAGAAACTTTTTTATTTATGCACAAATTTTAATCAAATTTCACACAAATGTGTTTTCATTGCAGACACATAACATATGTAAAAATCGACCAAATCGGACAATGGGGTCGTGGGGCTGCCATACAAACCTAGTCCCCCAAATTAGGTTCTTCTAAGAAAAACTTTTTTATTTTCTCATCGATTGCAATCAAATTTCGTGCAAATGTGTTTCTAGTGATCCCACAAAACATATGTGAAAATGGACCAAATCGGACTATGGGGTCATGGGGCTGTCATACAAACCTAGCTCCCCAAATTAAGTTCTTCTAAGAACATTTTTTTTTTATTTATACACCAATTTTAACCAAACTTCACACAAATGTGTTTCTATAGATGACATAAAATATATGTATTAATAGATGGAGTCGGACCATGTGGTCATGGGGCTACCATACAAACCTATCCCCCCAAATCAAATTTTTCTAAGAAAAACGTTTTTATTTGCACACAAATTTCAACCAAACCTCATGGAAATGTAGTTTTATTGATGTAACAAAACATACGCAAAAATGAATTAAATCGGACCATTGGGGCATGGAGCTGGCATATAAACCCAACCCCCAAATTAGGTTCTTTGAAGAAAAACTTTTTTATTTGTCCGCCAATTTCAACCAAATCTCATAGAAATATGTTTTAATTGATGCCACAAACATACATACATGCCCTCCCCCCCCCTTTTGGTTCTTCTAAGAAACCCACGACCCCCGCTTCCCCCAATAAATCTTCACTGCGGCACTAATGTGAAAATTCAAGGAAAAGCATGGAAGCGGGGAGAATTGAATACAAGTCATAGGAACGCCCGAAAAAACTTTTAGCCCCGAGGGGAGCGAAGGGTATCCAAATTTCGGCCGCGCCCGAAATTAGCCTCGGTCTCGTTAGAATCTATAATAGTTGAAGATTCTACCATTAAATTTACTACGAAAAAGATTGATCGGAAAGCTCTGAAAAAGGACACTAATTAACAACCCTTGATCGAATGTCTTCTTCTTCTTCCTTGCCCCGTTCTTTATACAGCTCCATGGTTTCGCGTTGCTCGACCTTTTAATATCTCAGCATATTTTCTACAGGCAGCTCTATCTTGGATCGTGTCATCGCCGAGACAATGCGTTGTTGATCGAATCCTTGATCGAAAGTGGGCATGCGGGGTGTCATATCAAAGAGGACGACGAGTACATTACATATTCGGTATTTTCTTCCAGTTTCAAGGACCTTCAACAGAGTTAATTGCTGTATCTGTATCTTTCCAAAGCCATAACTACGCGAGTAATTCCAGTTGCCACTCCCCTTTCATTTTTTAGAATCTATAATTGCTGAAGATTCTACTATTAAATAAATCTCAAAAAGGACATAAAAGGATACTAATTGATCAATTAGTATCATTTTATGTCCTTTTTGAGAGCAGTCATATTAGCATTTCAAATAGAAAAAAATAGAGTAAGGCTAATTCTTGTGGGTTTCGAATCAGGGGGCTCCCAGGAATCTAAAACTCATTTTGCTAAAAAAAAATTTGATCGGAAAGGTCCTAAAAAGGACAAAAAAAGATACTCTTTAATCCTTGACCGAAGGTCAGCATGTGAGGTATCAGATCAAAGGGGACGTCGAGTACATTACATATCCGGTATTTGTTTCCTGTTTCAAGGACCCTCAACGGAATAAATCGAGATTAAATGTAAAATTATTGTGTTTTCCGTGTATCTTTCCAAAGCCATAACTACGAAAATAATTCAAGTTGTCACTACGTTTCTCACTTTTCCGAATTTATAATAGCTAAAGATTCTATCATTAAATTTGCTAAGAAAAAAATTATCGGAAAGCTCTCAAAAAGGACATAAAAGGACACTAATTACAAACCTTGATCGAACGTGCGCATGCGGGGTGTCATATCAAAGAAGACGTCGAGTACATTCCATATCCGGTATTTTTTACTTGTTTCAAGGACCCTCACAGGAGAAAATTGGGACCCAATGGAAAATTTTCGTGTTTCTCGTATATGTATCTTTCCAAAGCCGTAATTTTTCATTTGAGCCCGAATTATTCCATTTAGCGTCCTTGAAATAGGACACAAATACAAATGCTGACCTCCGGTCAAGGATTAAAGAGTATCCTTTTTTGTCCTTTTTGAGACCTTTCCGATCAAATTTTTTTTTAGCAAAATGAGTTTTAGATTCCAGGGAGCTAGTTGATTCAAAAACCACAAAAAACTCAAACAAAAAAACACAAACTCTATTTTTTCTATTTGGAGGCCTGAAATGGGATATTTTGACTGCACTATTTGCAAAGATACAGATGATAAGTTACGAAATTTTCCATTCAAACGCGATTTATTTCGTTGAGGGTCCTTGAAGCAGGAAACACACAACGGATATGCAATGCACTCGACTTCCCCTTTGATATGATACCCCGCGTAACGACCTACGGTCAAGGATTAAACAGTGTCCTTTATTGTCCTTTTTGGGACCTGGGATCAATTTTTTTTTAGCAAAGTGAGTTTTAGACTCCTGGGACCCCACTGATTCAAAAACAACAAAAATTAGCCTTACTATATTTTTTTCTATTTGAAATGCTAATATCACTGGACTATAATCTAAGTCAGCCTAACAACTTTGGCTCCCAAGGGTCCCAACTAACAATTTCGCTCTGATAACACTCTACAAGAGTCTTACAAGAACAAGCATCAAGACATCAACTCTTGAAATTTAACTCTTAAAGAGTACTATAAGATCCTTATAAAAATCTTATAAGTATTAAATGACACACTTTCCAAGAGTTATTTTGATCTTGTATCAAGAGTTAAAATCTCATTATAGGAGATACACATGTCTTATTAGAAGGCTTTTAGGCTTCTTATTAGAGTGGAAATTTATTCTTGTAAGAGTCTCAAAAAAATACTATACACTTGTTATGAGACGCAAGCTCTTCTAATAGGTGTAGCGAAAAAGAGTGCGCATGATATTGCCACATTCGCTATCCTTTTTTGTCAAACATAAGTAGATATTACGAGAACGACTATTAATGTCATGTGTTATTATTTCGACCTAAGCTAAAATGAAAATTTTTCACGCTGATAATTGCTTCGCAAAACTTAGTTTTTTCTAGAAATATGGGTCGACATTTTAATGCGATTAAAATTTTATCGTTGAATATGGCTATTTTGCTTCGAAAAATAGCAAAGCCCCCTAAAAATCATCTACTTTTTTTAATTTTGGAGGAAACATAATATTTTTCTACTGTTGATAACTAGTATAAAACTTCATTGAATAATTTTTTTTTCAACTTCAACATTGACTATAATTTAAATTTTGTCATAGACATACACATAATAACTCTTTAATTCAAATTGTTATTTTCCTCAAAACCACAGCCTAGTATGAAAAATATGGCAACCATTGATGAAATCTTCATACAAAGCTAAAACTCTAATAACAAGAGTGCGGCTCTTTTTACTATACTTAAATTCTAATTGCAAGAGGGCGGTTCTTTTTACTAGAATGAAATTCTTATTGCAAGAGGGCGGCTCTTTTTATTAGACCGAAATTCTTATTGCCAGAGAGTGACTCTTTTTATAATAGCTAAAGTCCCTCTATCAGAGTTTATTTCTCTTTACTAAAGCTTAACTCTTCTGATGGGACTTAAAGACATACAACAAGCGCCTAAGTCTCAGTATAAGCTATCCCTATAATTTGACGTTTGATTATTTCTGTCGTGGTATGATAAAAAGTGTATCGCATTTTTATAAATCCAACGGAGAAAGGGTTCGGTGGGTGATTCTTATAGTATTTTTGTGTTTTGTTTGCTAAATGCGCTCATTGTCTGAACCATTTATCTCGATGGTGTTATCTCATTTTCACTAAGGTCAGGGTGAAAACAATTCGAGGTGTCCTGATTTGATTTTTTGTGGTTTATTGAATCAGCTTAGTAATCCTTTTGTGAAGACATCAAGGAATGAGTTTGAAGTGAGAATTCACGTTGCCCATAACAATCCTTAGCCCGGGAGGATCATCACTCTTAAATTCTAGTATAATTTTGTTTAACCTTTCGCCGAAATGCGGACGATCAAAAGACAGACTTGACAGATTATATGGTTAGCTCCTTTGAAATCAATCGTGTACTCACAACACTGTTCTTATATGTGTTTAGTATACCTTTCTTATATAAATATTATAAGAAGTCGTTAAAGACTTAAGTATTTATAAAGCTCTCATCATAAGAGTCGTAATAATAAACTTCTTGAAAGAATATTTTTATAAGAGTTTAAGGCTTAAAGAGTTAAACTCCCACTAAAAAGTCTTTATTAGAGTTCATGACAACAAAATATGAACTTGTAACAGGAATACAACTCTACAAGAGTAATAATCTTATAATAAATGTACTTAAAGAGTTTATTTGAATCTTGCTACTAGAGCTATATTACAAGAGTGGCGAGAGCCTTACTAGAGTCTTATGAGAGCTTTTTCCAGTTCACAAGAGCTAAATTCTCAAGAGTTTGTTAGTTGGGGTATTTTAGACAACCTGGACGACCGGCGTCGGGGCAGAAATTAATTCACTAACAGTTGTTACTGAACTAAACTTTCGCGTGTTAACTTTCTGTGTAAGGTTTCGATATATTTTGAAGAACGTTTTCAAAAAATGGCATTTCTAAGGGATATGATCCCGAGGTTAGTGACTCTGATGTATAATCATATTTTAAAATAATTTTTCTGCGATTCGAAAAAAAATATAGGCATTTTATATCCTGCGGCCAGGAATTGAGTTTGACACCCCTGGTCTAGGGGATGTATAGATCCCTATGGGTTTAAACTAAGCTGACCAGACGTACAGCATTTTGATGTACAGTACAGCATTTTGACCTGTCGTACAGCATTGAAAAATGTACAGCATTCCCCATGCCACACAATGAAAGCTAATTCACTACATAATAAGCTCCTCGATGTGAGGAAATTTTGATCACTTTTATGTTTGACAATCGTTCATTTTCGATAACTCGGGAACCTTTCTCCATCTCTCTGAAATTTGGATACTTGTAGAGTTTGTTATTGGGCGCTCATATTTCCTCGAAATTGTACGGTCCTCCTATCCGCATTCAGAAGCTGCAGCTGCCCAAATCACACTTCTGTGTTTTTTAATCGAAAATTGTCCATAACTTGGAAATTCTTGAGCGGAATTTTGAATTTTGGGAAACTTGTAGGCAGGGATTTGGAGCGGAGCGACCTTAAATTTCGGAGCGAAAGATCGGAGCGTGGAGCGGTTTTTGGCAGACTGGAGCGGAGCGATTTTTGCTTTGAAAGTCGCTCCGCTCCAAAGTAAAAAATCAAAGATATTCCGTGAAAAAAAATGAATTTTTTCGACGAAATTTTTCATTTTATGGCACGATTTGGTGATTTTGGATGATTTGAAGGCGAAGAATTCGCTGAGAGACTTGCTAAATTTCGGAATATCGTGAAATTCATTATGATAAAAGAGGTTTTGCATTTAGCCATAATCATCACTCTTCATTATTAAGAAATTCAAGATCATCCATGACAGAAAAGTCCTGTCCTGTACTCGATGAATGAACGCCCTTTATAATTGAAATTAGTTATTAGGTGCGTTTTATTGAATGTAGCACAAGACAGTACCATAACAATTTTACAGATCTCGTTCGGAAACTATCGCATATTTCCAGCAAAAAAGGAGCATAAAAAAGCCCAGCTACCACAGACATTTAAAGATTTTTCAAAAATGTAATACTCATACTACCTACATATTTTCTTTGGGTTGTGGCCAACAATTTTTCCTAGGAATAAACCCATTAAAAATCGGATAAGCAGCTTAAGCTGTGAAAAAAAGGTTAAAAGACAAAATGTTGTGATCTTACTTCATATAAATTTTTTTCCCGACAAAGGTCTTAGTGGTAACATTTTTGTAAAATCTTTAAATGCTTTTTGGCAGCTACGGAGTTAAGAATTCGAGATATTCCCGCTACACCTATTTTGCTGGAAATGACATTAATCATATCATATTTCGGTGCGCTTATGCGATAGTTTAGTCTCCGGACACCCTATCTAGAACAACTCAATTTTATGTTCAAATTTGTACGAAATTGGTGCTATCCTGTTCTGTACTTGATCGAATGAAACGCACCTATTAAGTCATTTTCTAGAATACTTGAGTACACGGTAGAAAATCTTGGACTAAATTTTAACATTTTTTGTGTTACATATATGACAACACCAAAATAATATTAATTTTTAACACTTCATAAGTATTAAAACTAGATCTATTCACTATTCCGACTTGCAATCTAATACTATTGAGTGTTGAATAATGTAATACTAGTAGTGTTAAAATGAATTACTTTAAGGATTACATTCTAATACGAATTGTGTTAGAAAGTATGCCAAATTAAATACTAAATTTTAACCAAATTTGATTATAATTTAAACCAAAAAAATATTACTTTTTAATATTGGCAATGAATGCAGTTTACTACATCCAGTATTACATTAAATGTGCACGTTCTGTAATCTGTAGTGAAACCTATATTAGAAATAAAAACAACACAAGATAATCGAGAAAATCCAAATTTTGTAGTTTATTATTTAAATTCATTCATTTAAAGGCTCGACTAAAACGTATAAATTATAATTTAGATTATATAAGCCGGCTCATAAAAGAAGAAAGGAAATGTCGTTTTGGTATCAATTGGTTCCAAGCACATGACTTTTCTAAGATCCAATGTTTTTTTCAGCTTATCTTTAAGCACATTTCGCTGTTCACAAACGACACAATTTTTGAAAAAATCCAAAATCTATTGCTGATTACGTTATGCGATACAATTGGTGAATTTTCGGGAATGACCTTGGAAACGCCTTCTATTCTTATCCGCTTTGCGTTGAAGTTTTTTAACCTGGCTGCAATGTATCCCGTGTTTTTTGCAGGGTTGTAGAATATTTCCTATTTTCAAAAAATCAGGTTTAAATTAAAAAATATAAACTAGGAGCACTTGTTAATGTAAAATCCTAACTTACGATTCCTCCGGAATTTTTGCTAGTCGTCAAGTACGAAGGAAACAGCTTGACGATTGCCTTCGCCAACGTAATTTTTTCGTGCTTGGTGGGGTAATATAGTAATATCGGATATGTGCCCCGTCGCAGTCCTTAATTTTGAAATCGGTATTTTTATCAATTCCGGGAAAGTATCGACTACTAAATTGAAAACAACAACAACATTAACAGTTTGAATTGTTCACAAAATTTTAACATAAATTCTACGTCTACACGATTTGTTAATTTTTAAATTACTTCACTTACTGCAAAAGGTAATATCATTTCCAGTTACTGATGATGATGATGATTCGTCAAGCACAATCTTCACCAATTTCACAATTTGGTTCACCTTTATTTTCACAATTTTTAGAATCAATTACACGCGACACACTTAGCATGACAGCACATGGATGCCTTGATGAGAGTCACGTTTACACCAAAGCAGTTTCATTTTTAATACAATTTTATTAAAATGTAAACCAACAAAAATTGCATTTTATACATTGGTGGGAATGAAATTTTAATTCTGGCCTTAGGAATACAATCTATTACTGGCGAGAATTATTTTTAACGTTGAAAAGATTGATTTTAACACTATCCATACTACAATCACTTTTATATTGTAAATGTATTAGAAACAATGCCATGAAATATTAAAAATCAGCCTATTATATTCCTAGTATTACTTTTTAATACCACGTTGTATTAAATATGATTCTATTCCTTGGTTTGGTTTAGAAAATAGTCCAAGATTTTCGACCGTGTAGATATAAGTTGAATTGATGAATTCGCGGAAAATAATAAATATTTACTAAGAACAATGAAGTTTTGTTGTATTTTTGTAATGGAGCGGAGCGAAAAAAATTTAGTCGGAGCGGAGCGCCGAAGCGGAGCGGATTCAAATTGGTCGGAGCGGGAGCGGAGCGGAGCGAAAAAAAGTGTCGCTCCAAATCCCTGCTTGTAGGGCACCGCACTGCCCATATTTGGTGAACATTTCATGACTCTTGCTGCCAAGGCTCAGAAGATTAGATTTTAATTTATTTTCCCTATGACAAAACGATGAAGAAATCGGCCACTCCATCCAATTCCTTTATCAACCTCTATTGGAAAATGCATACTAAGGAAAGAACTCGGATTGAGGTTTAGATGAGGTTTTTTCCCACATTTCCTTAGAATCCATTTAAAACGGCGTTAAGAGACCAAGGCACCGGCATGACATCACTAATGTAACCATGGAAAAATGCATACTCTCTTCCAGAAATATTGCAACCAGGTTTAGATAAAATTTAAACCTCTGGTTAGTCCATAGGTTTAGGTCCGCTCAGACCTCGCATTGTCTGTCGCGCATTAGAGAATTCGCCAACATGTTTGCCGCGCAGTGCTGTTGCGAAATAGGATAAGGCGAAATGCAAGCGCAGCGAGGGGTGTGGAAATGGAAGGCAATTTGTAAGATTTAGATCTCTGGCTCGTCCATACTCAGATCCTGACGCTTGGCTTCACTCAGAACTCAATCTGTCTGTCGCGCTTTTCATAATTTGTCAAAATCCTTGCGACGAGCGCTGGTAGGAAATAGTTAAGGCGAGGTTCAATCGCAGTGAGCGGTGAGCCAATAGAAGGCAATTGGTAAGATTTCAGACCTATGGCTACAGCATTGGACCTTCTGGAGTCTGGTCACCTTAAATTAAACTGAAATAATATTTCGAATGAAAAAAAAATATATTTCTAAAAAATCTCGGGTCTGCTCTTATGTAACACTTATAAAAAACCACTTTCATCCCCCATCTAAATTATTTTTAGGAATCATCATTCTGGTCTCGTTTGACGTTTCATCGAATACGAATTCGGTATTCTATAAAGGCAGGTTACTCAATTAACGAATTAGCACTTCTACCTGTATAGTCACTAATTAACGTTTATATCATCAGATCAAAAAAAATATCATTAATCAACATATTAAAATTAATGTCTACACATAAAAAACATTGTCAACTTCCCCCTTGTCTCATCCGAGATGTCACATTTATAAACAAAACAAATAAATACGCGACAATTTCGCGTCTGACAAAAGAAAAATGCGTGAAATACACACTCCCGCCGATTATACGCCTCAGATAAGTAACAATCACGAAATCATTAATCATATATTTTGCAGTGCGAAAAAAAAACACAAATATGTCTGTCTGTGCCATACTCCCATATATTGTACTCAATAATACGTACAAAAGGCAAATTCAAGGTTGATTGACTGGCATATTTTTGTTAAAATACACCTACCACCAGTTGTATTTGCTTTGGATTCATCATAATTCATATTAATGAAGATATAAAAAAATCAGATATAAATATTAGAATAAGACCTATAAATAGTAAGCATGGCATGTCATGTGTGTACGTACAAAATTGTATGCTGATGCTCAATGATTGTGCAAAGATATAAATTCAATCTCCGTTGAAAAAATAAAATAAAATCAGCAAAACAAAAATATGATTTTCAACTAACGAATAAAAGATTGTACCTACATTGTAATTGATATGGTTACATCACCAAATGCGCAGATTCATTGTACCAAATGAGAAAAAAAAATAAAAAATGTCACTGCTCGGCTTGAATAATTTCCATTACACATAGTAATGCTATTATTAATACCTACTTGTATTACAGAATTTCAGGGATTACATGACCTTAGGTTTCATCCAGTGTAGATTCAAATCGTATTTATTTCACATGGATCTGACATGATGTAAACGTTGACATAATAAGAATAAATTCAGTTTGGATACTAAATTAAACAATCACGACCCTAGGTAATAATGAATGAATGACTAAGCTGTCTTGTTACCCATTTCTTAATGTTTAATTCATATAACCAAAAAAAAAATATTCGTTTAATTCAAATTTTAAATAATGCCATCGTGCGGACAATAGCGAAAACTTCACAACAATCATGTATGTATGTATGTATCTTAAAAATCAACAATACCATGTTGTAGATAAAAATGATTCAACCAACAGCAGTAGCTTAAAACACTATACCGATTTTGAGCTTTCAATATAGGGGGATTTCGTGCTAATTTATTTAGAGCTTATTGATGTCGTCACAACCGTCTAGCTACTAGCGAGACTTCATATATCAGACAACCTCGATAGTAAGCCACCAGCAAAAAGATACATATATCTACTTGCTTCGTCACTGGTTAAGTTAGTGAACCGAGCTTCTTCATGTCTAAGCTACTACGATATATCTTCAATTGACCATGGTGACAATTGTGCGGCCATAATCTAATTACATTTTCGGCTTTGAGCGTGACATATCAATTTGCAGAAATGCAAATTATCTACGTACATACACACCTCATAATGATGTTGAAATAGATCTGTAGAAAGCCGAAATATTTATTTTTATTTGTGTGCTCAATTTCGCAGACAAATTTTCCATTGCATTGAAATTTATTTCTCAATTAGATGCGAGTAATGAGGTACATATGAATGCGCTAATTTTTTGCCATTATTTTGTTGCATTGAATGCAATTAACATTTGCAGATTTTTTGATAGCAGTATGTACGTACATGTATGTATTTTGTATGATGGGAAAGGAAATTGAAGCTTAAATTAGAGACTGAAAGTAGAAGTTGAAAAAAGATAGTTTAATTATATACAAAATACCGGATAGGTTTTTTTTCAGTTCACACATCATCAATTTAGAAGAAACCTACTTACCTTGGAATAGATTAGAATTCGATAAGTGTCGATTAAAGGTAATTTAGTGTATTTAAGAGTATTATATCGCTTTGGAATGGTAAACTAGTTTTAGGAGAGTGTTTAGAGAAAATGTCAATTTTGGACGAAAGGCTTAAGGATTTAAGACGGTAATCAGGGCCGGCTTTAGGGTGGGGCGAGCGGGGCGGTCGCCCCGGGCGCCAGGTTTAGGGGCGCCGAAACCCGCACTATTAATTTAATTTATTTTGACAAATTTGTTTGTTGCTTAAGACAATTTTTTTTAACTGCTGGATTAGTATGATGTAAGAATACTAATGCAGGCTATAGTACACGACCATCCAAGTATGAATGTATATAACAACATTAATTTAACGCGCATTCTAATCACAAGTTAACAGGATATTTATACCCTTCGCTCATAGAGTGAAAGGGTATATTAACTTTGTCATGAAGTTTGTAACGCATTGAAGGAAGCATCTCCGACCATATAAAAAGTATACATATATGTTCAGCAAGCATTGGGGAGTCGATTGGGCGATGTCCGTCTGTCCGTCTGTCCGTCTGTCTGTCTGTTGCGACGCGTTTAACTCGGCCATTTTAAAAGCTATGAAGATGAAATTTTGCACGAATGCTTCTTTTTGCTTCAGGCAGTTTGTATGTTTGAATCGGTAAAATTGAACAATGGGGTCATGGGGCTGCCATACAAACCCAACTCCCCAAATTAGGCTCTTCTAAGAAAAACTTTTTAATTTGTGTACGAATTTCAACCAAATTTCACACAAATGTGTTTCTATTGACAACACGAATGGATCAAATCAGACCATGGGGTCATGGGGCTGCCATACAAACCCTTCTATGAAACATTTTTACACCAACTTCACAAAACCGTGAATTAATGTGCCTTTATCAAAACAACTAAAAAGGTCAAAACAAATGGAATCCTACTATGGGGCCGTGCTCCCGCATCAATAAAATCTTCTGAGTAAATATTTTTATTTGCCCACTTATTCCAACTAAACCCCACACAAATATTGCTTTGCCGATGCAACGGAACTTTTGTTAAGACAGAAGGAAAATAATGGAGGGGGGGGGGTTAAATACAAGTCCTTTTCTTCAATATTTTTTATGTGGAAATGCAATTTCTGGATTATGTTTATGCTTTTGTCTTTATTAAACTTAAGGGCGCCAAAAACGATTTTTCGGCCGATCGATTGGGCATTCGACTGCCCACAATCGATCTGCGCCGCACATGCATACATTAGGCAATCTGAAATTTAGCGATGGAAGATGGACATCCATTGCTACTTTTGTTGGAGAATGGCCGCCACAACCACAGCATGAAGAACGACCACAGGTTTATGTCAAAAAATCAGCAACTGAGAACACATGATTGTCATGACAGCTTGAAGGGAAAATTGCACTGGCAATACGTTCCACACGTCAAATCAAAAAATTGAATCCCATACACCTTTCGATTTATCTCGTAATCAAAAAATCTGCCCGATCGATTGGAGGGTCTTTGGCGCCTCTTACGTTTATTGATATTTATGTACATGTAGAAAAGTTTTTGGATTTTGGTAATATGTATGATGCCACAAAAATGTAAGTGTGTAGTTTGAGGGATAATTTTGTTCTAATTTTGTGGTCTCCGAAGGTATTGCATTTTAGAGCAAACATTGTTGTCTTTCTTTCTCGCTCAAATAAAATTACTAAAACTACTTAAAAAATAGAAAAGTTTATAAACGTATTTGTAAAATTATTAACTTAATGAACGTTTAAATGTTGGTGATTTAAAAATGAACCGGTGGTACCTACATTGTTTAACCTGTAGTAATGCAAAATAGCCAGGTTTCCCGAACAAACCATTTCTAACCACGGTCAAAATTACAGAATGAATTTATGCTTTGAAAAATATGGAACTAGTCCATACGTAAAATCGATACTGACTGAATTCGGTACCATCAAATTCAACCGTATTTAGAACCATTGGTAAGTGCGTTTTCGCAGGGACCAGAGTATGTGAATCAGGAAGGCAGTTATTGGAACTGTCCATCTTTCCTTAATTTTCGTCTTCTTCGTCAATTCCGCAATTGAAGATAGCAGTGTACTTTTGAAAATGATTACTAATTTGAAAAATTTTAACATCGAAAAAGATGAATGGAAAAGTGCAACCTACTTAAGTGGGATTCGCTATCGTCTTCCCATTCAACATAATGAATTAGTTTTTTGTTATAGAAATGAAAAACGCGAACTCCACAATATTATTATTGATTAAATTATTAAAAACACCTTTAATTTGAAAAAAAAAAACTGCGAAATCAAATTAAAGGTGTTTTTAATAATAAATTAACTCAATAATAACATAATGAATGTTTGTGAGCTAATATGTATGGTTCCTTATGTTTCTCCGACATGAGATTGCCTGTTTTTATTTTTGAACGATTATAAAACTGGCAAAGTATTTTGTGGTTTGTTTTAATAATTGAAAAATGAACACTACAATAGATCCTGCAATTAGATCTACTCTTGCTTACACAAAACTCGCTTTTTTATAATATTAACGAAATAATAATTTTCTAGGACGAATTATGAAAAATGTGAATGGATAGAGGCATACTTTTCTGTTCGCTTTAAGCAATCAATTGATTGGGAAACAGGGAAAAATTAACGTGAAATTAAAAAGAGTTAAAAGTGGATAGTTTCAATGGCGGCGGGACAATGGAGAAAAATATTTCCAAAAAACGTTAAAGTTCAAGTTCTATTGCAACTTTTTCGTGTATAGAAACTATAAGGGGCGCTTCTTTCAAGCGCGCCCCGGGCGCCGTTACACCTAAAGCCGGCCCTGACGGTAATAATATGCATAGGCGAAACATGGATATTTTCAGAGATTAGATAGAACTGGTAGAACCGGGACCGCATAATGATAGGAATATTATCGTTGACCCCTAACATTTCAATACAAAGTGGACATATCCAAACAAAAATTTTTGAGTTGGGAGATATTGGAAATATTGAATTTGAGTATTTTTCGAATTAGCACCATATTCAAAGTTTTTTTTTATGGTTTACGACTTTGCGCAATGTACTTCTTTTAAGTATGTGGATAGTTAGAAATTTGTGGAATTTTACTGCATGTAAGACTCTAAACCAGTCATTCTCAAACTTATTTTGACCGCGGACCCCTTCACACATGAGAAGCCTGTTTAGGGACCCGCGACTGAATTCCAAGCCTTGAATGTTTAAATTGTTTAAAAATAGGTACACAATAAAAATAGTTTTGATGTTTTTAATAAAAGCCTTAAGTCCCCACGAGCACTTATGTCTAATCGGTTTCTGTTTTTAGTTACAAACCTCATAACGGTGCTAAAACCATGTTCAACTAAATACGATGAGGGAAAAGCGATTAAAAGGAACTCAACCGGGGACCACAATTCAGGATACAGACTTGATATGGTTTTCTGAAGCCAAAATTGCTGATACCCTTCCTCGAATTTAGGTTTCAACTCTACATTCGATGACAACTCTATAAGTGGCTTCTGCTTAAGAATGTCTCCTTCTTGACTGTAAACGGACTCAACACTCAATCAGGAACATTGAGATTAAGAATATCTTCGACCCTTCTTTTAAAACCCGAATGAAGTTCCTCAAGGTGCTCGCAGTTGACCAAAAGGTTTTAATTTTTTTTAGGCAAATGCTTGAACAATACAAGCTTTGTCACAAACAGCAGCGCGCGCTCTAAGGGGGGGCGAGCCGGGCGGTCGCCCGGGGCGCCTAATTTTTGGGGCGGCATTTTGACCAGCTCTCCATATAGAAATGAAACTATAAGAAATCTGAAAAATGAAACTAATGTTTGGAAAATGGAATAAAATGGTGGGTAGAGTTTTTCCTTTGCTAATGATAAAGATGTTGGGATTCCGACAGAATTTTTAAAAGCGGATATTAACGCTATATTCTTTTTCCCTTAATCCGAGAGTATTGGGAAACTGAAACTCTTCCCAGTGAGTGGAAAAAGGGCCTAATTATTAAAATTCCGAAGAAAGGTGACCTGAAGAATTGTAATAATTGGCGTGGGATATGTCTACTTCCTGCTATTTCCAAGTTGATGGCTAAAATTGTTTTAGGACGAATCAAGGAAAAAGTCGATGGCACATTGAACGATGAACAGGCTGGCTTTCGCGAAGGGTTTTCCTGTAACGACCACATTAACACCCTCCGTATTATCATCGAGCAATCCGCGGAGTGGAGATCCCCATTACATCTCATGTTTATCGACTTTGAAAAAGCCTTCGATAGTGTTGATCTTCAGTACATCTGGGATGCCTCACGAAGACGAAATATTCCAGATAAGATAATCTCCATCATTAAGGAATCCTACAATGGAGCCCAATATCACGTCCTGCATAAGGGCAAGCTTTAATATCCTTTTGAGGTGCACAGTGGAGTGAGACAAGGCTGCATTTTGTCACCTATTCTCTTCCTTATTGCACTTCAATTACCTCGTAACAAAGATATCAGATGGAAATTGTTTGATCACCTTCAACATCTTGACTACGCTGACGACATTTGCCTTCTATCAACTAATACGAGAGATGTTGCTCAAATGACAGAAGCTCTAAATTGCGCAAGTCGTAATGCGGGGCTGAAAATCAATGCTGCCAAGACTAAGGCCCGTATTTATGAACATTCCTTAACTCAAGGAGACCTTGAGTCGAGGATGCCGAAATCCAATAAATTAAATGTCATTTCCCATACTTTTTCATAGAAATCATTGATATTCAGGAGTCAATGCATCCTTGATTTAAGGCGAAACTCAAGGAGACCTTAAGTTTTCAATAGACTTGAAATATTATATTTCAAGGAAGGTGGGTAGCTACCTTGACTTCAAGTGAGGTTGACTATAGGAAATTTCAAGATCTCCTTGAGTTTTTCCTTAAATCAAGGATGCATTGACTCGTGAATATAAGTGATTTCTATGAAAAAGTATAGAAAATGACATTTAATTTATTTGAACTTCGGCATCTTTGACTCAAGGTCTCCTTGATTTAAGGAATGTTCATAAATACGGGCCTAAGTTCTTGATCACATATCCAGGGGGGGGCAAAGCGGAATTTATATTTCGGGACAGGCAGTCGAAAAAGTTGATAAATTTTGCTATCTCGGCAGCGTAGTTACAGCAGATGGTGGAGCGGATGCTTATGTAAAATCACGGATAAACAAGGCTAGGGGGGCTTTCTTCAATTTGACTCCTTTCTGGCTAAACAACAATATTTCCAGACGCACCAAACTGGAATCCACAGGATTCCGAAGCAAGATGCCGTGTTGGACGGCCAAAGGACACATGGATAAGATCGGTAACAAGCGAGGCGAAAACGCTAGATCTTACATGGTCGCCGTTGGCGCATAACAGAACGAGTTGGAGAGTAGGCGTAGTTAACGCCCTATGCCCCACAAGGGGTTGACAGGAACTAGAGAGAATGATAAAGGACTGCAACTTTATAATTTCCAGGATTAAAGCAACGAAGAAAACTGACATCAATATGTTGTACTCAGTGTTGTAATGATTTATGGAATTTTCTAAATTCCAATTCAGCCCCGAACGTTGCACTTCTAAGATATTTACGTCAACATTCAGTAACCGATAGACATCTTTGATTCGGTTCAAGTTAAGGCAGCTTTTATACCGACATATTTTTTTTTTTATGTTCAGAACTCATTTTTCGTAAAACAAACAAGCACCCGAAGCCTCCCGAACCTACTATGCTATTGTCCTGTTGCCTTAACTAACCCGAAAGAGCTTCAGCACTGCAAACTTTAATCATTTTCAAGATACCAGAGTCTAACCTGAGCAATCGCCCATCATTCAACACTACGTATTTGGATTACTCAGTGTCTTACCAATGCTAAGGTACTTTGGAGTGAGTTTTGCTCAGACTTGCATTTCTTAGACCATCAAGACGTAATACCTTGGGGATTATTCCAGTAATGCAGTATTTCGTCGGCAGAATATATTTTTCCACTAACGACAGTGGCACAACTCAGAACGGAGTTAAATCTACCCGAAAAATTGTATAACCGAGTTTTGTATATTTATTATGTGGATATCTGACAAAAAAGAACAGCAAAAATTGCGCTACTCTGTTTCATGAGTTCAATCTTTTTGGTGGAGTTCTGACATCAGCACCAACACGTCCTCTCTAATCTTTGATAGGATGTTTAATGCTGTAGTCCCCTCAGAAATTTCTTGTAGAATTTCAATCTAAATTGACGTTCTGAGTCTGTGACATGCTGGAAAGCGAAAAACAACCACTCCAAACAAAATATGTTTTATAACTTCAAAAATTTATCTTGGTAAATGTGTACCAATCAGCAGACGATAAGCATTAAGAAAGTGTCCCAGAGCTTTGGACTTCCGCTGGGCGTAGCCAGGATTCAGTTCAGAGGGACATCCCAAAATTTGTTCAAGTGCATGATCTTTCCTAAGATTCTTTTAAGAGATTGGAGAATGTTATTTAAATAACCGACACCAATTAAGGTTTAAACTACTGATCCCAATAATATTGACAGAAAAAGTATTAAAAATATTAAAGCCAAATTTTAAGAAAGGACAATGGACAATTACCTTTTCAACCTTTAACGATACATGGTAAATGCAAACTCCTCAATGTAATTGAACTTGGATGCTTGCCTATACTTATTACTTTTAAGACCCTCGCCAAAAAGAAACATCCTAGGGTCTCACTAGGAGAAAGTTTTCAGATTCGAAAGATTAGGCCAAACGCGGTATTTTAGGATCTGATATCAAAAGATATTAAATAATGACACCTGGATATCGGTTTGGGCCTGTAAAGTACGAGCACAAATTGAGTCTTCGAGATAACAGTCTCAGTCTCTCTCTCCTGTTTTCGCATCGAATCTGAGGAACGGAATACATATTTCTGAATGAGATTCAAATTCAAAGTGTGGAAAATCCAGCAGAGTGAAATGAATCCTTTCAACAAAAAAAAAAAAATAGGGGCGGCAATTTGAAGTCTTGCCCGGGGCGGCATAAGTGCTAGAGCGGGCGCTGACAAACAGGGATATAATACTTTTAGTTTGAATTTGAATTTAACGTATCACCCTGCAGTTGTAAATTGATTTCTTAAATTTACCGAATATGTCGGTCATGTAAGCTATATCTAGCTTAATACTTATTAAATTGTGTTTTAAGTGATAATCGTCTCCTTCTAAAAACGTTTGCAGCTACAGAAGCTACAAATTCGTCATAGACGACTTTACAGCATACACCCCCGTTACAGATATATTCACGAAAAAAACCAAAAATTCTCATTTTTCTAAGGTTTGAACCCCGGTAGCACCCTTCAGGATGAACATATTGATGAGAAATTTGGCTACTTTTTTCAGAACCATATTTGCTACGAATTTGCCATACATCTTATTGCCATCTTACATCTTATTATTACCGTTTAAGAGATTTTCCTCAAACCTTTTTGAAAATACCGTTTGACCTGCTGGCACCGTTAAGAATGCTCGAATCAAAATCGAATTTTGACATTTTATTCTGGAAGCACAAGAGCTACAAACTTGCCTTACACGACTTTTCAGCACAAATTACCGTTATCGAGATATTCGAAAATCAAACAGTTTTAAAGGGTCTTTGACCCTCAGTAGCACCGCTAGCAGCACTCGTACAGACGGGGACTTGTGTAGGGCCTCGAAAGGAAGGCTTATGCAAAAATACAGCTATCCCCTAGTTTTTCCAATGTTCCTAGATTGCGGTAATAGTGTCTCGTAAAAATTAATTTGAAATGGAATACAAATGGTTAGTAAATATTTAATTTTATCGAAATCTTTCGCGGACCCCCTAATCGGCTTCACGGACCCCCAAATTTTCTCACACCTCTCGCGGACCCCCAGCAAGGCTTCGCGGTCCGCAAGGGTTCCGTAGGGACCACTTTGAGAAAGCATGCTCTAAACCATTGCCACACTGACTTTCTTTGAAAAGAACCTAAATGTTTGCGAAATTATAAATAATAAATCTGATACTTTTTAATTTAACCCATTTCTTCCTAGCGTTTTACATACGCATCACCAAGTTTAGTCAAAATTAAATTGCAATACAAAAGTCCTTATGTACCTAATTTTTAAAGGACATTTCTTAGCTCCATTTCTGTATGTTTATTATCACGAATCAGTTATTGAGGATGCGAAAGAAAGTATAATACATAGTATGTTTTTAAGTAAATTTTTTGACACAATTTTTAAAATATTGAAATTTTTTAAAATCAATTTCCAATTGCACTCTCTGTAGGCCAAACATGTGCTAATTAGTTACATAATTTATTTTGGTTTTGGGAAAAGTTTGATATTTGTTGCAGGAAGGTGTGGTAAACATAGGAGGGAAGAGTTCACACAATGTTGGGAGTTTCCCGGTGCAATGAAAATGGGTCAAAAGCATAAAAGGCAGCACATTATCTTGCGATGTAACGCAGCTTTGGTATCAACAATATTTTAACTTTAGTTCTAAACGCCTCATTATGTACGAGACACAAGTGTTTCATAGTAATCATATCCAGCACTTCTCTGTGAGTCAGTGACGTGCACAGCCTTTCCATGTGGGGTAGGCAGTCCGATAACCTAACAAATGCTATACCAAGTAGAGACAACATGGAAACTATTACCTATACATAACAAGTTAAACTTTCAAATGATCCTCATATGGCACAGCTGCATTAACAAGTGCTATACGCTTCCTATTGCTTTTTCATAATTTTCATGAAAATTCTCGACCGAAAGTCGTTTTTATAATATTTTTCTATAAAATGTGGTTCCCAATTTTTACATATTTGTAATTTTCTGATAATATCTCCGTTTTATTGTCTCTTTTATTTTTGTCTCCCCGGAAAAATTTGCCATGAAGTCCTTCTATTCAATTTTAATTTTTTTATGAAGATACCTGAAACTACACGGGATGACAAAGAATCCACGTTTAAATGTGCACTTCCGATCTAATTTGTTTATTATCGTTGACACCTTTTCAACTCGGAATTAAATTCAGAAATCCTATGCATGCTCCCCTGAATTAGACGGAGAAAATTCTCCGTCTGCGCATTCTCGTCTCCTTTACTCTTTCGGTTTCAGCAAGCCCATCTAGATAAACAAGCCAGATTATCAGCTGATTAAAATGAATCCGTCAGTGGTGATGAACTCAAGGAACACGTATCCTTCTATATATAAAAATGTTAACTTCGCAAAATGGCATTTGTAATTCGTGTTCTGATTGATGATTTCCGAATGTACGTACAAGCTGTCGATAAGTATACGAGAACAGTCAGTCAGTGCCGCGAGCGCGCAGGGCGTGAACGGGGCTTTGGAGGGTGGGTTGGTGAGCGTAACGATCAGGGGGCGAAGCTCCCTAGTTACAACAATAGCAATAGAAACAACAAGAGGTAAACTGTCAGTGGCCACGGACGAAATTGTGGACTCGGGTGGAACTTAGGTTTCTGCACTTTGGCCTGTCTATCAAGATGGCCGTGGTTTCAGCCATCAACCATTTCTCGTTGAGTTTGTTTTGTCTCTGATCCCTTTGCTTCTACAAAATTTCCCATGGGATGCATCTACGAAAATCAAGGAAAGGAACATATAAGAGATTCGCCGCACAATTGAGTGCTTTGTGCTATTGTAGAGTTGAGTCGAAAAGCATGCTTACTTTTCATACAGTTTATGCTGCAGTATAATTGCCATGGGTGTGTAAATTGTCCATCCGTACACAGGTTGTATGTGTAAATTGAAGGCAGAAGCGATTGTGCCTGTTCTAACGATTTGAAAAATTTGAAAGAGAATGACTTGGAGCTTGGAGGAGATGCAGGGTTCGCCATCAGTTTATCAATGAATGAATTCATTACAGTAATGCGCAACTTGAATAGAATGTTTAACTTTACATTGGGAAATGTTTTTCTTTTTTTTATTTCACTAGGGTAGGCAGTGCCTTTTTGCATGTATGGACTGCACGCCACTGGGCTACACAACCTCGTAGAGAACATCTCGGCATTTGTCTCTCTTTTCCCATGGATAGAGTCTGTTCTAAGGGTGTAATTTGTTCCGATCCGTGTGGTAGAAAAAAAAATACATCGGAAAATGTGAAATTGCGTAGATTTTCTCGCTTAAGTCTTTTATATGTTTCAAACAAAGCATTTTGCAAAAGTTGGGGATAGGCCCGAAAAATACTTAGAAAAGAATCGTATAGTTTTGTGATTTTGCGGTATTGTTGAGAACAATCCCTTGTATATGTCCTATAAAGTTTTCAATTGTAGAGCGTCTGGAAGAGTATGGGCAGGGATCAAAGTTCAATTTTTGCTTCGTCTCATATACGAGTACGCACATATTAATATAATATTGAATAAGCATAAAGTGCGATGCAAACAGTGTGTTCGTTCATCCTAAAGCTTCCACCAAACCAGCACGGTAGCGGTGCGCGGAACAAACAACACACACCAGACGAATTGACAAGTTCGCCGTGGTGTACCGCAGCGAGAGCTATTTCAAACATTCTGACACGTACCGCTACCGCACTGCGCTGGTTCGGTGGAAGCTTAAATATGGGGCCGGGGCATCAAAACGGTTGTGCATTAAAAATTAGGATTAGAATTAGAATGAATGCAAGTGTTCGGGATAGAAATAGAGTAAAGGTTTAGGCTGAAGTTAGGGCTAAGGGTAAAGTCAAAATGAAGTTTAGGGTTAAAGTTATTATTAGGGTTAAATTTAAGGATAAGATTAAGATTTGAATTTGATGTTTGGACTTAGGCCAGAGTGGAGTCAAAGTTAGGGTTAACATTAAGTTGAATGTGATGTATAAAGATAGCAAAGTTTACGAAGTTCCCAGGGCTACCAACGCTATAAAGGTTACTAAGGGCTTCCAGAGTCACCAAGGCTATCAAGTGAACTACGGTTACTGAGGTTGCGAAGGCGATCAAGGTAACCAAGGGAGCCAAGGTTACTGAGGTTACAGAGGTTGGAACATTAAGCTATCAGCTCTCACAAGAAGAATTTCCTTGTTCTTCTTATCGATTTTAGCGACACCTATTACCGTCCGCCATATAGCGGACACATAGCGGAAAATATCGGAAACACAAAAGTTCTCCCTATGAGAGCGAATAGCAGAACAAGAGTTATTCTCAAAGAAATTCGTGGCAATAGGACAGTGAACATCGTCTTCACTTGATGAAAGTGACCGCATTCCATATCATTTATTGATATGTTAAGTCGATTTTGTAAATTGAAAACGGCAAAAAAAATATTATAACTCTCAAAAACAACTATGTTGTATAAGGTGTCTGCCAAGGAAAAAGTCGTCAGCCGCAAAGAGGATGGCTGTAAATACAATCCCGCCAAAATACTCACATCTTGGATATGCGTATTCAAAAGTGATTGAATTAGTTATTATAGCTTCCACCAAACCAGCGCGGTGAAGTAGCGGTACGCGTCGTGTCAGGACGTACGAAATGATTTTCGCCGCGATAGACCACGCCGAGTTTGTCAATTTGTCAATTATTTCTATCATACGGAATTGGGAATAAATCCGGAACAAAGTTAATATGAATTACCATCAGATGCTATACTGACCTCCAATGTAATACAAAATGTAGCAAAAAATGTCAGCTATATTGATGTATTTTTTAATAAATTAATTATTACTGATAAAAACCGACAATTTTTTTTGCCACACGAAATCATAAAATCTAAATGGTCAGCTTACAATTTTTCAACCAGGAAACTCCCTACGTTGCTTCAACACTACATTACGTTGGAAGCAACTGGTTAAACTAAACAAATTTTTTTTTTTATTTTTTTAATTGTAGTGTAATAAATTGGAATTTATCAAAAACTCATAGTTTCGGTGTATTTCTATCCTTGGGACGGGTTAAGGAGATCGGCAGTGTTTTGTTTGAAAACCCTATCTTTTAACCATTCTTGCGCCGTCAGACACCGACCTTATCGGGGATCTTAAAAATCTTTCGGTTAAATAGTCTAGCATTCGGCAAAATTAAGCTGAAAAGCGGCTAAATTGAAAACACTGGTTGTGTGTCAATTAAGTTAAAAAAAAACGAGACCGAGGCTAATTTCGGGCGCGGCCGAAATTTGAATACCCGTCACAGTTGAATGAAACTGAAGGTCATTTTGTGTTAAAAATTTCTGCCGCAGCCCAATAACGTGTTCCGATTCCATCTGTTCCTGGATACGTTGGGGTTAATCCAGGAACACACTTGCATGTATTTTGGTTAATATTCAAAAAGAAAAAAAGTTATTCTTAAAAGAATCCAATATTTGGGGATTGGTTTGTATGACAGCCCTATGACGTAATGTTCCGATTTCATCCATTCCTAAATATCTTTTGAAGCTTTACTAGCCTAAGGTGACCTGATTCCTGAAGGCCCAATGCAGTACACATTCCGGAATTCGGTTTTCAGGCAAACACTCAATCGTACTATTTTATTATTTGTTATCATTCGCTTAATGTTGTCAAAACAGCAAGATCCCGATGTGATCGCATTAAGCGGTGTCGATTGTATGTCACGACGCTACCACCATGACGGATGCCATAAAACGACCACATATTCTCCATCCTTTCACAAGTGATATCTTCCTAAACGGAATACAGCAAGAATAGTAGCCTTTATTCTGGGAAATGTGTGGTGAACCTTGGGAAAGCAAGGTTCCAGGGACGTAGCCAGAGGAGGGGTCCAGGAGTCCCTAACTTCCTACAGTATTTCTAATTTATTCATTCCTAAAACTCTGCCGAATTTAAGCTTGCAGTCAGATAAATTTTGTCATCTGGACGAAACTAGTGAAAGTAGTATAATAATAAACAATTTGGAAAACAAAAAAAATCTGGTGACCCAAAATTGGGATCCTCTTTCATAATGGAAACTTCAACAAATTTCGTAAGAACTCATACAGGCTACACAATTTGAAATAAAATATTTCCCTGTAAGAATGAAGAATTTTTTTTTGAGCCGTGCGAAAGGAAGGCAAAAGCAGCATGGCGTGGGCACCGAATACGCGATCCTACTTTCCATAGTTCCATAGTTGCTGCTTCGTGCATATACCATGGCCCACGAGCCCTTCTATAATTGTACAGAAAAGAAGTCTTTGGCGTTGTGGACGTGGCACTCTCTGCTTCCGATGATAGCAGAGCAATTAAGTAATCTTGCGTGCACTCGTGCTCGACCAGCCTCGTCAAGCGATAAAATTGGATTCGACACAGGAACAGTGGGACAGGAGGCATATTATGCATTGGGGCAGCGCCGAAACTAGTGTCTACAATTAACAACAAGATTCTAATAATGTCATAATTTCTGATATCCAGCTAAATCCTGGCTACATCCTTGCAAGGTTCTCTTGGTACTAAACAGGACCCAGAAAAGATCCCTCAACTTCTAAATGTTCTCGTTGACAAAACATTATCAGCATGTGAAGTGCAAATGTATGTTTTAAGACGCAAAGTTATAACAAGCATGGGAGAAGTGTAGCCAGGATCTCGTTTAAAAGGGGCAAACCCAACATTTGTTTAACACAATGAACCCGAATTTTTTTTAGGGTTAGGAATAGGTATTTTTCAACTTTTGAATTTCAGTGTTCGAAACTGCAGTCTCAGCAGCATTGTTGGGATGATGATGGCCCTTTCCCTATCTCTGACTATCCGTGACCCTGAGACAAAAATCATGAAGCTGTTTATTTGAAGTACGAAAATTACACCTCCTTGTACCTACCTATTTAAAAGTTTCGTTTTGTTTATTACAATAGATAAATTAATACCTCATTGCGTAGAGAATTCTTAGGCGGATGGCGACTCTCTGGGGATTTATCGCTACTTCATTGGATTTGGTCAACATATAGGGGAAATCCTTGCAGAGTCCTTTAGTTTGAATTTTCTTTTTCCTAGAGAGGTTGATAGGGGATTCGGATGGAGTACAGTAATTTTTTTTCCATCTTTTTGTGAAAAATTTAAATCGCATCTTTACATGGCTGTTACTTCTGAGTATTGGCAGCTATATAGATGCTTGGGATTTTCACCTAATACGGGCAGTGCGGACCTCTATACATGGCTGTTAAATTTCAAAATTTTACGCTCCAAAATTTCCGAATTAGGGGCAATTTTCGATTAAATCGATTGAACTCCAGAACGCAGATAAGTAGGACCTTGAAATTTGGAGACAATGTGAGCGGTGAGCGCCAAGTATAGCTCTACAGCTACAAGTGTGAGCTAGAGCCTTGAAATGTTCACAAGTCTGCCAATTTTCAAATTTATTGGACACATTTTATAGAGTTTTGATTAGAAAAGTCAAAAAGCGATTTGGGCAGCTGTAACTGTCGAACGCAGATAGGCGACCCTAAAATATGGAGAAATGTAAGTAAATGTAATCCCCAGGTTGTGGAGCTACCTGGCGCTTACATTTAGGTACATTAAATTTCAGAACGATTGACGAAAGAGTTTCGAAATTATCGAAAATGAATGTTTGCCACATAAAAGTGCGATTATCCTGCTAATACCTAATAGACTGACTACAGGCCTCACCGAGGAGGTTTTTATGAAGTCATTTAGGCTTCTTTGGTGTGGCTTTGGGAATGCTGTACATTTACTAATGCTGTACGACAGGTCAAAATGCTTTAGGTATTGTACAGCAAAATGGTGTACGTCTGGCCACACATTTGGGTGAAGTTTGGTTGATTTATTCACAAAGAAAAAAGTTGTTCATGCAACAACCTAATTTCCAGCGGTTGGTTTGTATGAGAGCCCTATGACGTAGTGTTCCGATTTCATCTGTTCCTAGATATGTTTGGTGGCTTTATTAAAAACACATTTGCGCAAAGTTTGGTTAAGATTGCTTCATTAAGAAAAAAGTTTTTCATAGAAGAATCTAATTTCCAGTGGTTGGTTTGTATGACAGCCCTATGATGTAGTGTTCCGATTTGATCTGCTCCTAGATATTTTTTGAGGCTTTACTAGGAACACATTTGGATGAAGTTTGGTTACGGTCGGATGAAAAAGGAAAAAGTTTTTCTTAGAAGAACTTAGTTTTGAATGGTTCGTTTGTATGGCAGCCCTATGACGTAATGTTCCAATTCCATCCGTTTCTAGATATGTTTTGAGGCTATACTAGTAACACACTTGGGTGAAATTTGGTTAAGATTGGTGCATAAAGAAAAAAGTTTTTCTAAGAAAAACCTAATTTTCAGGGGCAGCCCCATGACCCCATGGTCCGATTCCATTGGTTCCGACATATATACAGCGTACACTAAAAAGAAACTTGCATACAAATTTTCAGCTCGATAGCTTCAAAACTGAGGGACTAGTTTGCGTTGCAACAGACGGACAGACAGACAGACAGACAGACAGACAGACGGACATGGCTCAATCGATTTCTCTCGTCACGCTGATCAATAATATATATACTTTATATAGTCGGAGGTGCTTCCTTCTGTGCGTTGCAAACTTCATGACAAAGTTAATATACCCTTTCACATAGTGACGGGTATAATTAGACCCAGTTCATCATTATGTGCTAAATGTCATCCTTCAATTGATAATTTATTTCCTCTTACTTAAGATTAGCAGTATGTTCTCAATCTTTTTTTAAGTGTTTAATAGTTAATAGTTTATCTCGCCAATAACGACAATATCTCGAGTTTTTTGTTTAAAACCTACATATAAAATGTTTTGCCGTCCATTCGAATATAAAAACTTATTTGGGTAAGCGATTTCATAATAACATTTGCACTAAAGGAAGATATGAATCAAAATAGTTCAGTTAACTACATAATAGCCATTCCAGCTCTTTGTAAAAGTAACACTTTCAAATTAACCTGGTTTTACATGCATTCCATCATAAATAATCCCATATCATTGATGATAGTTTTCGCATAGCTAATTACAAAGTATTTATACGTAAACGATATCATGGAATTGATATGAACTCTATAAACTCGTTTGTCAAGTGAACTACCACATAAATTACCACACGTCGCGTCGTAACACACATTGTTTGATCCGCGCCGTTGACACCCCGAGCGACGCACTATTGATCTACTATACTCAATTTGGATTATAAATCTGAGATAAACATCTCCCAGAGGCAAGATAATGGAAAATTTAAGACATCAGATGAAAGTTGTTTTCGACCATCCGTTTTATTTATTAGTTATTGATTTTGAACGCCAACCAATAACACTGCGCTGATAGTATTAAATCGGGATTTGTGGCTAAATACAATATGGGTACAGTAAAATGAAAAGGCTGTTTTGATTAATTGAAAGTATGTATGTACATACACTGCGCGACAAATGCATAGGTCCATGGATATTTTACTTTAAAATGATGTAATTTCTATCTGACCAAAAACAACAAAGTTGTAAAAGTTACCCCGCCAAAGAAAAATTCATCTGCCACAAAAAGAATACATATCACTCCAATCCGCCGCTCATAAGTAATTTTGTTTTAGGTGTAAATGCTGGAGAAGTTTAAATGTACAGGACTACTTCCTAAATTAATTTGGTGGGAGCCGTCAAAGTGGCACTGAGTTAATGTTAATGCTCCCACCAAAATTTGATTGATGACACTTTTTTTTTCTTTCAGTGTAGGTACCTTAAAAAACTTTGAGTTTCTAAGTTCCGACTTAAAAACTAACATTATATTCTGAAACTACGTAGAATTTCTCATAAAATGAAACCTCAAACTCTTGGAAGCTCTTACTGTTTCCCGAGATACAACCGCTTAAATCTTACAACTTCAGCTTCTAGTGTTAGTTTCCCATATTATATAACGGTAAATTATACTGACAAACTTGCAAATCTAACAAATCTTGGCTCATTATGTAATGTTTCGAACGGCATATTGACCATTACGACCAGAGTCAGTAAAGTTCTACCACTTGCGTGTTAAAAGAGAAAAAATGGATTCTGCAAATGGAACAAAGTCGTTTCAACTCTGACTTCTCATAGGAAAATAGAATTGATATTCACAGGCATATAAACCGTTTATTTTTTTGGGTAGTAAATAGTTGACTTTGACAATAACTATTTGCAATTTTCACATTAGCAATTTATGGCCCTGGGATCGAAAAAAAACGGTAAATGTGAGAGATGCTATAAAATTGGTCCTATTTGCGTCAGCTTTCTCTGTCCTCGGTGCCTGAAACTAGAAGAACACATCGTAATGGGAATGTACCCGATATCCCCTTTGATATGACATGACAAACTTCGGTTAATTCGTGTTCTTTTTTTCCATTTTATAACTTCCCACTATTTTCATTATTTTCAAAATATTTTTTAAACCGCTGAAGCTCTATCTTAAAATAACCCAAATTTGGCCTGTCGTTAACTTGTTTTACTTTCAAAATTACATCTGGGAAGTATTATGACTACTTTTTCCCTTTACGGATACAGACGTTTTATTTAATTATGTGCATGACCTATTTGTTATGTCATTCGAGAAGTTACATAATGGGACAATTATATTAGCAACATTGCAGGTATATCAGTTGAATAGATGGGAACTGGTAATATCCAGTATGTAAATATGGATTTGATTTTACCAGTACAAAAATATTCTCAAACTTTTCTAACATTCAAACAGGTGTACCTCAGTTCAGAAAATGTGAAAAACTTGAATTTTGTGTATGTACTTCTAAAAATTCTGTTACTTATTGAATTTATAAAATCAGAAGATTGCAATTTGCAGGTTTCCGCATAAGGACATGCTTATTGACAAGAACTGCCAAAAATGCAATTACTATATAACGGTGAAAATAAGAGAAATAATTCGGGCGATATTTTTTTGATAGCAAACTATAGAATCTATTGTAGGTGTATGGCGAACCTGTTACGGAACACGAACACCCTGTATACATTTTCATAAATTTCTGGCAGTTGTAGTAATTGTAGGGAGAAAATGTTAAAACCGGCTAAATTACAAAATTATCTAATGACTTTAAGGCTTGACACCCTCCTTAGAACAGGCTGGCTTTATCAAGCAAGCTTCATGGACCCTCTCCGACCTTGATCGCGAAATCTTGTTCTGTTTCTAACTGGTAAATATTTTCCAGAAGCTTCTGCTTCCAAATGAGTTCTCAATTTTCAATTTAAATGTGAATGCCGCCGACTAACAATACTCAATCTTCTTCTTTTTCTTTGCTCGAAACTAGTAGTACACTTACTCTTACTGCGTCTGCTTGAGGGCAGATTTCACAAAAATAATCGACAGAGTGGACATTCAAACCCAAAAGTAAAACTGCTTACGACGTTGACTTCGACGACGACAGGCCTCTATCTATACAACTTCACCGACATGACATTATTTTAAACTGTCGCCGAATGCATCTGATTTGCTGATTTAGTGTCACTTCACTAATAAACGCAAAGTCGCCAAATGGTCGTAAGCGCAAACGACACGTTATACAGTTTTTTCTTTTTCTTATTTAGGTGGGTCATGGACAACAGGTTTCGTTAATTATACACGATCCGAGAGTATGCTCTAAAAAACAATACTCCAAATCTTCATTTGGACATAAGATGACAAACAAGAAGAAGAATAAGAAAAAGCTGTCCAGAACCGTTAAATATCTTGAGTATGTTTCTAGATTTATATATGAATCTATTTGGATGCTATTGTTTGATCCGACGTTATGGATTCTGCTTATGCGAATTGATGACGACAGTATATGTAGTAGGACGCGAGGACAGATGCTTAATTCATACGCAAATGATTTAATATCTTATGTAAATTTTAAGTGTTATTTTATCTTATTTAGGCGCGTGTGTAGTTTTACTAATGAAGTAAGGTGCAATCACGAAAAGCCTCAGGGGGTCGCTGTCATATAGTGCGCACCTCAACTATTAACAAAGTGACAATGCTAGAGGACGTTGAGATATGGGGGTACATATTTTAATGCAGCTGCATGATGTCCTTTAGTTTATATTTCTGACTAAGCGATCCGATTTGTCTTATTTTGGGTATGGTATTATTCCATTCTAAATGCAAAATATTATGTGTATAAACTTACCTGTATTATGGTTGTCATCTTGAAGGTGATGTTTCAGTTGATGTAGATGCGCGTAAAAGTGATGATGGTGAAGGACACATGCTAGATCGGTGCAATTTAACATTCTTCAAGAACGATAACCTGAAAATTCAAAGGAAAAACTAGATTTTAAACAAGTGATTTAGATATAGGTACGTATAAAAAATAATCGGAAAATTGGTCACCAACCGGAAAACAATTTGTTATTAGTTTTTAAAAAGGGTAACTTTTTGATTTTTGGTAATTATTTTAAAAACAGTGAAAGCTAAAGCCAAACATGCATAGACAAAATAAATTACCAATAATGTATTTATGTATTTCTTTATCTTTTGCCGTTTTAGACTAACTGCATTTGCAAACAAAACTGGACTTTTTTGCCTTGGTTTTTTTGGAATCGTAAACCCAGTACGTACTACATCTCTAATCAAATTTCCAAAAGAAAACACAAACACTGTTACAAAGTTTTTCGTGTCTTTAGAAATGCGGTTGAATTTTGAGAAAAATAACTATGAATTTTAGGGCTTATTCCCATTGCCAGGTTCTAACGCTAGGCCGTAGATTAAAGGTCGATTCTCACAGTCATTTGGATTTTTCCTAAAAACTTATAACTGAAATCCTGGAGATCCGTAAATTAAATCTGTATGGAAATTGCTTGTGACACGAACTGATGAATGTAAAGACAATGGCCCCTAACTTAAATAGTCATCTGTTTTTAAGGTAGAACCGCCTTGAGCTGACGTTGTGTCCAAATCAAACTCAAATTTCGTAACGCGGTATGTTGAATTGAAAAATCCACAAAGTTGACAAAAGTACAAACACTCTATTTAAAAATTTAGATAAAAATCAAAAGTAAAGAAGTACTGGCTGGAAATGAAACAAAATGCATTCGCGTTAATTATAATTTTTGTGGGTGGGGTTTGGATGGCTGAACACTGGTAAATAAAAACGAGTATTTATACCCTATACCTGTAAGATGGTATAATAGGCGTGTTTTTTTTTGTACCTCGGTTTAGGTGATTTTAGTGTAACTACATGGGGTTAGAATACAACATGAACCATACAGGTTATGTTGTTAGAGTAACTCCATGTCGTTACACTAAACTAACGTACACCGGAGTCCAAAAATCACGCCTATTGTTTTTGTTACGCCGATATTAATTAACACCTCAAAGGTGCCACACCGGAGGCAAAGTATATTTATATAAATGATCAGGGTCGGTCCCTGAATCGAATAAGCCATGTCTGTCTGTCCGTGTGTCTGTCTGTTCGCAAGATAACTCCCGAAATAATGAAGCTAGCGGTTGGAAATTTTGGTCAAATGTATGTTTTGCTAAAACTACGTTAATCTGATCAAGAGATATTCACAAAATGAGGCGTAACTGAATTATACCATCGTAATGTTTCTCATGGCCGATTTTCCAGATGTTTCATAAGCTATTGGTGGTGGGCATTAGAGGGGTCAGGGTCAATTTCGCATCAATTGTTATTATATATTAGTCATTTAAGCGTCATTTAGCAGGAGAGGGCGGAGTGGAAAGTATGCGAGAAAATGATCTGCCTTGAAAATGTTCTCTTGTACAATTTTCCTTTAATTCTTTTTCTTCCATCGGAGGTAGAAGTCCTTCAAGCCTTATCTTGAAGGAAGCGGGTAGGAATTTACTGAAATATATTAAGTCGATCAAAATAGATTGACAAAAGCTGAGGAAAATGAACTATCTCAAAATTTTTCTCAGACAATTTTCCAAATGTTTCATGAGCGATTCGACGCGGTGGTCATTGAAGGAGTGATGGAGGGTATGTGGAAATAATTTACTGAAGTAGGTTCATTCGATGAACAGATATATGTACATAAATTAAGAAAAAAAAACTGCCTTCACAATTTTTCTTCTAGTCAATGTTACAGATGTTTCAAAAGGTTGAGCGTGGAAGTTATGCCGATGAAGACAGAAATAAATCAGGCGAGAGATGGAATTCACTAAAATCCGCTTCTTTTCTGCTGTTCGGGTTCGAGATCAATTCGGTGAAATCCACTTATCTGTTCAGAAAACAAAGACAAAACTATGTGAAGAAAAACTGTTTTACCAATTTTGATAATTTTAATATTTCACGTAGTTCAATGGATTGGTATGGGTTGCATTCTACCCTCTACCGGGTAGAACCCAATGAAACTCGGTAACTCGTTTAAGAAATGTTCAGAGAAGAAAACAACTGTCTACATAATTATGTTGATTATGAATTTTCCGGGGTCTTCAATCCTTATTCGGCCATTCGGGGTGGAGACCAATTCGGAATGGAAAATTTTCGAAAACGCTCCGCTCTTCATCATTTTGTTCATTGTGAATTGTTTTGACACTTATTATGCTAATCGGGGAAGATTCCGATCCGGTGATGCCAATTTGTTCAAATCCGGGGATTCGTCCAGGAGATATAGACAAACGTATTCATAATTCTAATCATTGTGCATTTCTCGCTTGTTTCAATATTTATTCTGGGTGTAGACCAATTCGGTGAAATCAATTTGCTGAAATCCGACAAATCGCTCAGGACGTACAGAAAACAAGATGTGAAAGAGAACTGTTCTTTTAATTTTGCTCATTTTGAATTTATTTGTGCATTTCAATAGTTACTCTGCTATTAGTGGAGCAGATCAATTTGACGGGAAAATCTTTCAATAATCTGTTAGACGTTCAAAAAACATGCAAAAGTATGGTAAACAAAAATAATTGTGAATTGTTGCTCATTGTGAATTTTCTGCATATTTCAATAGTTATACCGCTATTCCGGTTGGAGCTTTGTGTAGACCAATCCGTCCGTACTGAAATCTGGTTAATCATTCAAGAAATATATAAAGAAGTATGGCAAAAAGAATTGTCTTCATATTTGTGTCCACTGTGAATTTTTCATATGTGTCAATAGTTGTCCTGTTACTTTGGGTCGAGACTAATCCTGTGGAGCAAATTCAAAAAATCCGCTGATATATTACAGAAATAATCGCAGAAATAGGCGAAAAATAACCCATTGTGAATGTTTGCTCATTGTGAATATGTCGCATGTTTCAGTAGTTATTCTGCTATTCCGACCAAAGCCTAACCCAACAAACCCAAAATCATGGAAATCAGTCCAGCCGTTCTTGAGTTATAAATGGTGTATCTAACACGACTTTGTTTTATATAATAGAATAGCTTTGAACAAAATCGCAATAGGATTTAATTGAAAATATAACCGTTGATCATCAATTTATAAAAAATCTATATTAATTTGACCGTAATCACAAATTTTCTGTGATTATTTTGTCTCTTGTCTAAAATCTACCGTCAATCACCTTTTCTTTCAGGTTGCCGCAACAAGTTGAATCTCCCTTTGCTTTGCAATAAATGCATACTACAAATTACTCTTGTAATTGATGTTGATAAATCTTGCAAAAGATTTAATGGTGAAATACCGCGCGTATAAGTACGGAAATTGAATGAAAATTCGATTTGCATGAAAACAATGTTTTTTTTTCATATAGCATAACAAATTAACATTTTCATTTTGATTTGTATGGCCTTTTAAATAAGACATGCTGTATAGACAAGACAAAACACTGGTCTTTTTCTGTTCGGTTTTTGTGACGGACAGGTCGATGACGTGTTAAGAGTACATAAACTAGCCGACAATGAGTAAGTCGGCTAGTTACTATACATATGTAGGTACTACATATTTAGAAAACAAATTTGTTTTTTTTTGTATTATTTTTAGATGCAGTAATTTTTTTGTGGGATTCGTTTTTTTATGTATACTCGTATCATATGAAAAGCCAAAACTCATGTAAATTATCTGTGGATTACATTGTTTTCTGGGAAAATTCTTGTTTTTCTTTTGAAGCACTTATCGAAGGACACTAAATGTTTTTTTTTAAATTAAATTTTACTGAAATTTTAACATGACCTTTTGTTTTTATGCTTTTATGTATTGTCATACCTTCACCTTGCTTTTTGATGAAATTTTGTCAAGGTAAAAGTTGTTTGTAAGCCCTCAATAGGGAGGAGCAAAAGGTGGGTATTTGTATAAAAAACTAGGGGGCTTAGCCCCCTGCTCGCTACGCTCGCCAACCCCCGAGGGCGAGGCTAATTTCGGGCGCGGCCGAAATTTGGATACCCTTCGCTCTCCGTGGGCTAAACGTTTTTCGGGCATACTTATGACTTGTATTTAATCCCCCTCCTCATTCTTTTTCTTCCGTCTTGACAAAAGTTTTGGGCTTGGTTGAAATAAGTGGGCAAATAAAAATATTTAATCAGAAAATTTTATTGGGGTTGCGGGAGCATGAACTCACAGTACGATTCCATTCGTTTTTAACTTTTTTCTTGCTTTGGTAAAGACACATTAATTCAAGGTTTTGTGAAATTGGTGCAAAAAATGTTTCTTAGAAGGACCAAAATAGGGTTTGGGTTCGTGAACGGGCATCGCTGCAGTGGGAGTCCGTGAGGGAAATCTTTTTAAGATGCGCTTTAAGAACATCGTGGCCGACGAAAGTAAGGCATATTTATCCACACCGAAGATATCGCTGCGCAAATGGCACGAGCGTTTGAGTCACCAAAATCTACCACACGTTCGGGAAGTGTTAAAGGCAAATGGTGTCAACTACGCAGAGGATGATTTTACATGCGAAGCTTGTTTGGCTGGCAAACAACACCGTGGCAACTTCAAGAGCAGCAAAGATCGAGCTGTGAGATGTGGCGAAATCGTGCACGCGGACTTGTGTGGACCGATGGAGATAACATCGCTGGGCGGCGCAAGGTACGTGCTTCTGATTAAGGATGATTTTTCACGATTCCGTTTTGTTTATTTTTTTAAAGAGAAATCGCAAGTGGCGAGTCGTCTTCAAGTATTCATCAAGATGGCTGAAAAATCAACAGGCCATCGACTGCAATGTTTCCGAAGTGATAATGGCAAGGAGTTCGTCAACGACCTGCACGTGTTCAGAGAAGACGTATCTATATGTGCATATTCCGAAAGAACGTCGACATAAATTGGATGTAAATGCAACTAAATGCATTTTTGTCGCGTATGGAACCCGAAGACGAAGAAGGTGGAAGTAGCATGCAACGTGCGATTCGTCGAAGAAGTCAACGTGCCTGGTCCGTCTGAAAACGACACACTTGGCCCGTCGAAACGAAATCACCGCACTGAAGTATGCGAACGAAGAGCCGGGCGGCGGAGGAAACGTCGGAGGAGGCTTCGCATGATGACATTTCCACACATTTGCAGTCGCCTTTAGATGGACCAGGGGCAGAAGCTGAAGACACAAGCGATAATGAACACCTGTCACAGAGCGCGAGTACAGGCTGGTGTTCGATGACCGAGCAGAATATAATTCAACACCGAATCCGAGGCGAGGGGAGAAAAATATAAAGTTCTGATAGTCAGCCGGCAGCGTCTGTGGCCATTTACGTGAATGAGCCAAAAACTTTTGAAAAAGCGATGAAATCGCCGGACAAGAAGCAGTGGCAGATGGCGATGCAGGAAGAGTACGAGTCGCTGATGACAAACAACACTTGGTCGCTGGTGAGCGTAAAGGGAACATCGCCGAAGCTAGTGGATAATAAATGGGTGTACAAGGTTAAATACGCGCTAGATGGAAGCGTGAAGAGATTCAAGGCTCGACTCGTTGCCAGAGGTTTTACACAAGAGTACGGAATAGACTACGAGGAAACATTCAGCGCCGTAGCGAATTACACTTCAATTCGACTCATACTTTCTGTGGCGGCAGCGAAGCGCATGCAACTTTGGCAGTTTGACGTTAAGACTGATTTTCTTAACGGGCTTCTGAACGAGGAAGTACACATGTGTCAAACCACAGGTTTCGATGACAACACGGGAAGAATTTGCAGGCTGAACAAGAGTATATACGGGCTCAAACAAGCATCAAGATGCTGGAATCAGATGTTCACTGCATTCATTCGAGAGTTTGGCTTCGTGGCAACGCAAGGAGACACATGCATTTTTGTGAAGGGAGAGGCTGGACGAAAAGTCATCTTGGCTATCTATGTGGATGACGGGTTGCTGGCTGCAGATCGCAAGGAAGATATTGAGCTTGTCATCAAACATCTGCGCGAGAAATTTGATGTGAAGGCGACGAAGGCTGATGTATTCTTGGGCTTCGAACTCAACAGACAGAACGGAGGTATGTTGGTTACGCAAGCTGTATATTTAAACAAGGTTCTCAACAGATTCGGCATGATGGAGAGTAAAACGGTTACGACGCCTTTGGACAACAATCAACTGGCGGCGGCATTTGGCGACTAAGAAGACAATCAAAACTTTCCCTACAGAGAAGCTGTGGGCAGTCTGATGCATCTGGCCATTGGAACTCGACCGGATATCAGATTTGCCGTCGGAGTAGCAAGTCGATTTATGGAAAAACCTAGGAACGCACATGTCAACATCGTAAAGCGAATTATGAGATACTTGCGAGGAACGATGAATTTTGGTATCTTTTTTGAAGGAGAAAGGAAAGACGGCTTAGTTGTGTTCAGCGACGCGGACTACGCGGGAGATCTATCAACAAGAAGATCGAAATCGGGTAGCATCTTTCTATTTAACAATGGGCCGGTGAACTGGTTTTCTGAAAGGCAACGTTCGGTGGCACTATCGACGACAGAATCTGAATACATGGCAGCATCCGATGCTGTGAAGGAACTGGTCTGGCTAAGAAAGTTGGTGGACGACTTGGTTGGAGAGACGAGTAAAGTTCAATTCTACATGGACAATCAAAGCGCTATCAGGTTGGTTAAGAACCCAGAATTTCATAAGCGCACCAAACACATCGACGTGCGCTATCACTTCATCAGGGAGAGATATGAAAACGGCGCATTTGATTTGGAATATGTCACAACTGAGGAACAATTAGCGGACGTGTTTACTAAAACGTTGTTACGCGAGAGATTTGAGCGACTTCGAAGCTTGATTGGAATGGCTAAAAAATGAAAATTTTTAACGAAGCGAGTTCTTACTTCAAGATGAAATATTTTTAAAATTTCTTTTGAATTGGATTTTGAATTCGCTCATGGAGCATAGAAATGTTAACGTAAATTTAGAATCAACAAATGTAATTATATTTTGGATTGATGTTCTATCGAAAGTGGGAGTGTTGAGAATGTTCGAGTAGTACTGTATTATCATTACGATTACAATAAACCGGGTTCTATACAAACTCCACAAAGTCAAAATCCTCAAGTCAAAATCCAAAAGTCATAATCCATAAAGACAAAATCCATAAAGACAAAATCCATAAAGTCAAAATCCACAAAGTCAAAATCCATCAAGACAAAATCCATAAATTTTTGTATGAAGAGAGCCATAATGCTTATTGCGTGGGCACTAGACAATTACCAAACCCCGGAGCATATGCGCTTTACCTGAAGACACGGAGAAGGATGCACCCGGAGCATATGTCCCTTAGGTGTCTCTGTCTTCACCTGAAGCGCTTATGGTCCGGTGCATTCCTCTCCGTGTCATCGGCCAAATCGTATGCCACGGATGAATCCTTTTCCGTGTCTTCAGGTAAAGCGCATATGCTCCCGGATTTGGTAATTGTCTAGTTAACGTAATAACGTACATAAATATTCTCAATATTCAATTGTGATAAGCAAACTGATGTAAATTTGAATTTATGGATTTCGTCTTTTTGGATTTTGACTTTGTGGATTTTTCAATTTTTTTGGATTTTGTCATTTTGGATTTTGTATTTTTGGATTTTGTATAGAACCCCAATAAACCTGTCTGTTCACTTCAGCATTTCAACGAGAGACCTTCTTTTGTCTCGGTGTAATCGGTTTTCGCTGTTTGTCCGCTTTTACTTTACAGCACTTTGCCCAATTTCAACAGTGTGGCTACCCATGACCCCATGGTCAGATTTGACCAATTCTTAGATATGTTTTGTGCCATCAAGAGAAACACATTTGTATGAAATTTGGTTGAAATTGCTGCACAAATAAAAAAGTTTTTCTTAGAATTTAATTTGGCGGGTTAGGTTTGTATGGCAGCCCCATGACCCCATTATTTGATTTGATCCATTCTTAGATATGTTTTGTGTCATCAAGAGAAACTAATTTGAGTGAAATTTGGTTGAAATTGGTGCACAAATTAAAAAAAATTTCTTAGCAGAACCTAATTTGGAGGTTAGGTTTGTATGGCAGCCCCATGACCCCATTATCCGATTTAATCCATTCTCAGATATGTTTTGTGTTATCAAGAGAAACACATTCGTGTAATTTGGTTGAAATTGGTGCACAAGTAAAAAAGTTTTTCTTAGAAGGGGGGGGGGGCGGGGTTAGGTTTGTATGGCAGCCCCATTACCCCATTATCCCATTTTATCCATTCTTATATATGTTTTGTGTAATTAAGAGAAACACATTCGTTTGAAATTTGGTTGAAATTGGTGTACAAATAAAAAAGTTTTTCCTAGAAGAACTTAAATTGGGGGTAGGTTTGTATGGCAGCCCCATGACCCAGTGATCCAATTTCGGTGATTCAAACATGCAAACAGCCTGCAACAATAATAAGCACGTGTGCAAAATTTCAGCTCCGTAGCTTTTATAGTGGCCGAGAAAAACGCGCTGCAACACACGGACAGACGGACAGACAGACAAACAGAGAGTCGGACATCGTCCAATCGACCCATCTCGTCATGCTGATCATATATGTATACTTTTTATATGGTCGGAGATGCTTCCTTCAATGCGTTACAAACTTCATGACAAAGTTAATATACCCTTTCACTCTATGAGCGAAGGGTATAAAAACAGCCAAACGGGTACATATTTACATATGCGAAAATGGTAATCAGATTGATGAAATGATTAGAAGTTTCAACTTTGAACCAAAGGACCTTAAGTTCTAATTTAGACAACAAAAGTGAATAGTTCTAGTTTCTCAGTCTGTTCTTTAATAAAAAAATCACTAAAAGTAACTCGCCTACGCAAATCGTTAATTAAATAGAAATAGAAATAGAAATAAGAAAATAATAAGAAATAAGCTGAACTTCTAGGTTTCTCGCTCAAGTCTTTTGAATAGTTTAACAATATGTATGGTTGGATTTCGCGTATAAAAACCACATCTAAGCCCGCTTTAGAAAAGGGGGTACTATACCATGAAGCAAATAAATACTCCACGTGTATACTCGTATACCAATATCAGCACATTATGACTAATTGAAATTTATTTTTTCGAATATCAGTAGCGTATAGCAGGCACCTTTCTCCCAATGAAGCAGAAAAAAAAATGTTCTTTTATTTCTTTTCTCCCAAAGCAATTTAACAAATCATTTTTCATCGCCTGCGAACAATATAACCGTACATAGTTATTGAAAAGTATCAATATATCGACTGATTGTTATGTCACGTTTATTGTCGGTAGTCTACCGATGTTATTTGTTGTGAAAAGTTTCACCTGAACACATGGATAGTCATCAATGACATTAACATTACATCAACAACACTACCGGCAGCATGGGCGTAGCCAGGACTTCGGTCAGGGGGGGGGCAGACCCGACACTTTTAACATAATGATTTTCTCAGAAATTGAAATTGTCGGTCCCAAAAATATAGTTAGGTAAATTTTAGAATAGTCTGGCTGGGGTAGTTTTTACTGCGCGCACCTTCGGTGCACAGAGTCATGGGTTCGAGACTCACGGTGAACGAATTTAGATTATGGTGTTTTTCGAACTCACGTCACGGCCCAAATGACGGACTATGATCTCACTCGGATGCTAAACGATTACCCATTAATGGGGATAAATAATATTGCTGAGCGTGCTGTTGATCTCAACACCTCAACAAAAAAGCAGCTAAGAACTTACACACAATTACACATCTGTGACCTTGGTCCAAAGATAGACTAACGAAAAATGACCCTGCGCGTGTTCAGATATTCGTAGTTCGTCTATATTTCGTGCTATTTTTGTCTCTCGGACTGCATATTGAACTTGCGAGATCCAAATTGCAATGCCGGTATGATTTAGCTACAAAATTAATCTTGATTAAATAACTTGGTTTACAAGGTCCCTAACTGGGCAAAGCTGTATACCATTTCTCACTAAAATCCCTTCAATTCAATTCAACTACCTTCCCGGAGCGACTTCATGTGACAGTTAAAATTGTATTCTGCACCCCAGAAATCATGCAATGAAACGCATGAAAATATGGGATGATCCTCGCAAAAGAAAAAAGTCTCCCTAGAGCAGTACTTCCCAACCGGTGAGAACGACGATCGGCGACGAAACTGGAATGAAATTGAAATGATGCTTCATTTAAATACTTGTAGTCACTCCAATGAATTAAATTTTGCTGAGCCAAAAAAAATTGGCTCCGTCAGGAACAATTTGTTTTGGTCTAATACCGGCAACATTTTCAGCGCGCAATAACCATCTTACATCATGCGGCCTCAATTCTTGACCCAATGTAGTAGGGGTGAGGAGCCAAATTTGTTTTCTTCACTTCGTACCAGTCAAATTCGAACATTACGATGGTGCCACAAATTACCTCTTCGATGAAGCCATGTTTCATAGTTTAAGTGTGGAATAAATTCAATATTCAAATGAGTTAAATGTAACCATTGAAGCTGCTTAAATTTAAATTGCGAAAATAGAATCCAAGCAGATCGAATTGGTCTAAAATCTGTGCGAGATTGTTCCAAATGAGGGCAGATTTTCTCGCATTATTTGTCAACATGACGAATTCTTAACAAAAGAAAAATGATTATCTGAAAAATTCGTTATACCGTTCATAAGCGAAACATACTTTGGTGGGCACCAGATTCTGCTAACCTTGCAAAGAGAGCGGGCATTGAAAAAGGTTGGGAACCCCTGCCCTAAAGGGAAAAATTTCGGATATACTTATGTTATCGATTCGTGATACTAACACGTAGGTATCCCTGTCTGGATATCAAGGTCCTGAAAACTACAAATATTTTAGTTTTCCACGAATGAAACGTATGTATTGGGACGCAGCCTACGCTCTCCCGTCAGTTACGATGCCTCCTCTGGCTACGCCCATGGCCGGCAGTGTAGCATAATTATATGGACTCAATACAAATATTCCGTAGTCGCTAAAAAAATAAGAAAGTAAACAATATAGAAATAAGCAATAAAATAAGTTGCGTTTTGGAGGATGCAAAAGTCTTTTGAGCACGCACTCCGATAGGTGTATATGACCACGATATTTCTTTAATTTTTTTAATTTTTATCTTAGAGGTTTTCATAAACTGTTGAAACGTTTAATGTTCTTCTAAAATCCCACATATAAAGGGTGGTCCAACGTGACTGCACAAAGTTTATTGTTAATAAAACAAAAAGTTTTTAGAGAATTATTTTTTATTATGATAGATCGATCTATGGCAATTATGAGTGAAACAAAATATCGGCCAAATGCTCGTCATGGCTAAGGTGGCATACTTCTGTCCAATGGTCCATATTTTCAATGACTCTGAGACATAATTGAGGTTGAATATAGTTAATGTGCTGAATTATCTCATCCTTTAGCTCTTGAATTGTTTTTGGCTTATTGACGTACACTTTTTCTTTTAAATATCCCCAGAGAAAGATATCAAACGGTGTCAAATCACATGATCGTGGCGGCCAATTAACACCGCCAAGACGAGAGATAACACGACCATTGAATTTCTCGTACAAAAGAGCCACATATCGTCCAGGTTCATATTCTCGATTTCTGGCCTCAAGAAGTCCGTTATGTGGACGCATTTGGTCGATTACCTATGTTGACCAAAAAAATCGCGAAGTGCATGAAAACCATTTTGATTTCAACGTACATTTTCGTAAAAGTCTTCAACGACCTTAACGCGAGGCTCAATTGTGTACTTCTCCATGGTTGAATTTGCCAAACACTGAAGCAAAAAAATGTCTAATAAAGTTGGACGAGAAACTTACCATTAAGGTGTGCCACCCAATAAACATTGTGCATTCTAGCTGGATCACTCGTTAGAATATTGAATATCGTTTTCCAGAGTTTCTCGCTTAAGTCTTTCGAATTGGACCCAAATTCGAATTGGTTTTCGGAAAACGAATTTTCGCTTTGATGGATTTATTTATTGTAATTGATGCTCCATATTTAAACAGAATATTCAAATGTATGTTCGTATTTCATGATGTTTAAGCCGCTTACCTGATCAGCGTATAATTACATCTGACCAGTAAAGAACTTATTATTATATTACCTTCTACACGTGAACTGTAACATTTATTTTAAGCTGACCGCGATATTTCCGTTACGGTCATGACAATATCAACAATTTTGGAGAAATCGAGTCTGAACAATCTATGCTATTCGAAAAAGAACATTTCTATTATCATATCCATGTATATTGGTAGCATATATCTTTTTTTAGCAGCATGAATGATTAATTAAACCATAGCGGTCAGACACTACTGTACTTATGGTAGGCACAAGAGCGCGACTTTAGCTACATTCGAAGGTGAACGTATGTATAATACAATATTGAAAGAAAAGACCTTAGTCTCGTTCTAGATTCAACTAGCAAGTGGCAAGTGCAATTGACTCTTGGCCGTAGTCCTCTACTACTATACTACACTACACCTTGCTCTTTTCTATTTTAAGTACAAAATCTACAAGTATACTTGTCGATATAAACATACTCGTTTATACTACAATATTTTATTAGTCTTTTTTACTTCATTTATTCGAGATTCGACGAATGATTCTAGAGCGTTTTTGTTGTTGTTGTTGTTGTGCAGATACAGTGTAGTATAAACGAGCGATCATCGAACTTTGTATTTGATATGTACTACGTATGGCTTGCGCCTATATGCATCTAACTTGTTGCATAACATGTTTTCCTTGTAACGTGTTGGAGTGCGTACATACTCTAATGCAGCATGCTAACACTCTCTAGGCCTAGATTAAGTTACGATGTGACATCAATATCAAATTGACATCGTTTTTTCTCTTAAGTACATTTTCGAGCCTGGCCTGTATGTCAAAGATAGAGATTGTACGAGTAGTTCCACGGATTTATGAGAATTCGATGTTGTTTTTGTTTTTCTTTCGTATCTGCATCTTAAGATCCAGATTGATTTTATTCGTGCCGGTTTGAGTGCAATCTGGTTCGAGTGGGAGCACCGAAGGGTTCCCTTTCTCCTCATAATGTAGTATGTATATGGTGATCGATTGCCGGAATGGCTTTAAATTTATCTGCATCAAGTCAAGTCAAGACATGGTTCATACATCATACTTGGATGCATCAACATTCATCATCTCAATTTTTTTTATCTTGCAACGGCTATTTCTGTTTCAAGATCGTTTAAATTTGTATTTCACTTCCTATATGTTAATATAATATGACTGATTGGGAGTTGTTGGAAATATGATAAGTGGATGAATTGTTGAAAGCTTATGCGCTGGTAATTTATAACTGGCCTTCTGCGAGTTAGGCAAGTGGAACTTAATGGTTATATCTGGAAGGTTCTTACAATGAAAATCATATAGAACCGTGTAGTGTTTGGCTGATAGCAGTGTTACCAATTTAGGGGAAAGTTCCCTAAATTTAGGGTTTTTTGAACCTCCTAGGGAGAATTTTAGGGAGAGAATTTCTTTAGGGAAAATTTTAGGGGGAACCTAAAACACCTTAGGGGAATTTTGGGGGTTTGTTTTTTTTTAACATAAATCGGCAAATTCCATGAAAATTTGTGTCTGTGACAGCTTCTATTTAAATACCTCCTGAATCTGTTGGGACAGGGATCGGTGAGAGATATAGTACAGATATATTTTGGGAGAGTCCAACATCTTTTCTTATGGGGCTTTAAGGTACACGTTAAAGACAAATCAAGTGAAATGAAGACGTTACGTGGATTAAGATAATATAAGAGGGGCACTGCCTGGAGGTTATCGCCTTCGTGTAAATAAATAAATATTCAAAACCCTATGCCCCCAAATTGTATGTCTTAAGCGGCATCTGCATTATAAACAAAACACATCTACATTGCCACTTGACGGGTATAGTTAACTTGATGTAGTTCTGATTTCATGTTCACCGGATCAAAGCTCTTTTCCCCCAACATATTACAGGGGCAATAAGAGGATGAGCTAACATCAAACTAGTTTTTCCTTCTTAAAATGGGCTATGAGCGGTAAATTCCTATTTCGATTAACCCGACTAAATCGATGTCTTCGCTACACCTGTAGAAAAGTCGTCTCGATAGCTGTGTCACAATAATCTTCGGAATACCATTAGGCCTGATACCCTCGTCAGCAGATCACATTTAGTGCCGAGCGTGGGGCCCTTTTTAATTTTTCACAATTTTTCAAATTTAGGGGGAAGATTATCATTTTAGGGGGAAATCACGCTTCATTTAGGGGAAAGTCACGCAGCCTACCTGGCAACACTGGCTGATAGAGAAACCGTTCGGTCAACTGTTGATATTCCTCCAGACTGTAATTGCGTTTCTTTTGATGCAAAAAAGTTTAAATTCAAGTCACGTCAAGAATTTTTGAAATACAGTATGACCTCGGTAATCGCAACACTCGATACATGCAACTGCTTGATTAACGCAACACCCAAATTCCCAATTTGTTGACTCTATAAGTGCAACATCGATGAAAATTTACCTCGATATGCACAACTTTTTTGTACACTACTAATTCTACTGAAATAATGAAATCATTCCCGTTATTTCACATGAATTTTCTATTTACCTTATGCCTGGAATTTATGCAAAGCTTGCTTTTTGCAATAAAGCTAAAAACGTTGAAGTACTATCTTTAAATAGTGCATTTCGGGAGTCGAAAAATGGGTGCTGTGAAAAAAATTCTTAAATTTTCTCTTAAGTAAAAAAGTAAAATTCTTTTGAAGCTTAAGGTGATGCGGTAAAATGTTTATGCCAGGAATACAATGGGTGCGGTTCTGAAACACACCGGTCGTATACCGTGTCGCGTTTTCTGAACCGTTCCCTATTTTGTTCTGTAAACGCATAGATCCGGATCAGACTTGGTGTTCCCATCGCCATCTCTCGGAAAGTGATAAATGTGTCAATTGACACATCACAGCTGATACGTTTTGCTCGAGAATTAAAATTTCCAGTTTAAAACGAGATGCAGATACATTTTACTTTGATTATAAATACATAGTTTAATAAATAAATGAGAGCGGAAATGCACGGTTCGACGGCAGATTGTAAATTTCTGTCAATCAATCGAGCTATGCCTCGCAAGGGGGCGCTTAGGGGATCTGTTTGTGAGAAGAAGTTTCTGATCCGTAACGGCCGGTTGATTTGAAATTAAAGGGAACGTTGTGCGAACCGGTAGAGGAACGGTGTGTTTTATAACCTCACTCATTGCAAATAAGTCTACCATTAGTAGGATAAAAAAAAGATCAACAAAATGTTAAGCATTACGTTTGTAGCTCTGAAAGTGGACCCGAAAAAAGAAAATTTTGAAGCCATTTGACTATCCCAAAATGGAAGCCGCACTTTATAACTAGTTCATTAAACTAAGGCTATTCTATTAAAAAACAAATCGCGGGATGGCATACATTTGCTAAAAATTTTCGAAAAGGAGCTCTCAAATAAATATTAATAGAGCCAGATTTGAATCTGGGTTGTTCTATAAGCTCATGCCTGAGAAAACCCTGCTAATTTTCAAGGATTCATCAGTTCCTGGTCGGAAAGTAAGCAAAGAATGGATCACATTCGCTACGTGCTCAAATGCCACAAATGAATTGGTTTTTTTCGTCCTCAGACCATTTTTCTGTATCTCTTGCCGTTTTTGAAATAATCGGAAAAAATCGAAAAAATGCCCCATTTTCCCCCTTTTTTTAAGGTTGTGGACCCCCGATCGGTTGGGACTTTTAATACCATAATCTGAGGACCATTCCAAACCATAATCCAAAAAATTTCCGCTGTAGGATTTTTGCCGACCAAATATGCCATTTTTTTTAGACTAATATGAAATTAATCGAAAACGAAAATTATTGATGAAATTTCTGCCCTTGGCATGACATTTTTCACAGAATAGTGCCTACCGGCAAATTGTCGAGGCGGAAACAATTTAACCTACAAATGAGAAAGTTAACAAAATTTTTGTAAGATTAAACAAATTTTAAATAAATTTTTCAGAATTTTTTTAGAACCTCAGTGATTTGGTTTCACTAAGCATAGCTGCTAAAATTTCTGGGCACGGTTAACTTTTTTTTCTAAAAACCCTCCCAAAGTATTTTTTTTTTGCGTACACCCTTGTTGAGAGCTATAAGCTTTAGGAAAGTTATCAGCGGAAAAATTAGGTTCGTTACAATTTTATTTCAGTTAGTAAGGAGGAACAGCGGTCTATAAAACACCCTGCTAAAAGCAAGAAAAGATTTGCAAATTTCATAACATAGCTTCTAAGTTTACATATCATACGATCATAGCTAATTACCTAAAAAATGTATTACAGTAGACGCTCACAAATTAGAACTCTCAGAAATTAGAATCTTCCAGAAATTAGAACCACATTTTTCACTTCATTACATGCTCTGAAATTAGAACCTCAAGTTCTAATTTCAGAGCGGATAGTGCATTGAGATTCATTGATGCGTATTATGCGTATTTCTCTGAAATTAGAACTCCAGTTCTAATTTCGGAGAAATGAATCGATGCTGTGTTTTTATGTTAACTATAAATCCTTTTTTCCTGGAAATTGTGCGTTGCAAAATAATACCTAGAATTTGATCTAGTAATTGGAGTAATTCTGGTCTGGTTCGAATGTGTTTGTACATTTGTTACGCGGTGAAAGTTATACGGGACTCGGTTTGAATCGAAAAGTATTTAAAGCATGTCTGCTAAACGTTTAAAAAACACTTTGTCTTAGAACAAAAAGTGAAAGGGTGTCCCGCATTAGGTGGTCAATACTGTAAGGAATGATAGCACAACTTGTTTCAGCAAGAAAATTATCAATACAATCGGAATTTTTTTTACCGTTACCTTTTTATCAATCTTTTTGTGAAAGTCGTCGAAATCGTGACTTGTCATGCAAAATTATAGTTTGCAGCACTCCTGATGACTTAATGCAAGATTTCATTTCAGTTTCAGAAACTACATAAAATTTCACAAAAACTGAAGTTTTGCCTGTTGCCATCATCATTGTCACTTTGAAGATACAGTTACTCAAATCTAATAGAAATTTTAAAATAGATTTTTCATTGAAAATTCAAATGAAAAATGATATACAATTGGAAAGCCAACATGTTGAAGCAACTTTTATCAACTTTGCAGAGTTGTACGTATAAAGCACCATTATGAAATTACTGTTTGAATTTTCGATAAAAAATCTATTTTAAAATTTCTATTAAGTTTAAGTAACTGTATCTTGAAAGTGGCGATAATGTTGGCAACAGGAAAAACTTCAGTTTTTGTGAAATTTTATGTTGTTTCTGAAACTGAAATCAAATCTTGGATTAGGTCATCAGGAGGGCTGCAAATTATGATTTTGCATGACAAGTCACGATTTTCGATGACTTTCACAAAAAGAGCGATAACAAGATAACGGTTAAAAAAATGTCGATTGTATTGGCAATTTTCTTGCTGAAACAAGTTGTGCTATCAACCCTTATAGTATTGACCACCTAATGCGGGACACCTTGTATTATCACTATAGAGGAAATTTAACAGTGGAATCAAGATGTTTATGACGATGCATCAGACGGAAATCACGCAAGGAACGGTGAGTCTTCGCAAAGCAGCGACGATGATGTTCATGATATTGTGGAAGCTGTTTCCTACTCTGCAGCCATTGACAGTGTCAACACTGTAATAAGGTGGTGCAAGAACAGTCAATTGTATTCGCCTAGACATATGTCGTGCTTTGTGGCCGTGATCGTTCGGTCGCCACTCTGTGAAATAGACACTCATAGAGAAACGAGTTTCCAAACTCGGCACGACTCGTCGCAAGTTTATTATTCAGAAGAAGATGTTAAGAAATAATCTTATCGTAGAATAATAATTTTAGCAATCCGTAACGTCATAGTTGAATCAAATTTAAACAAACCAAGAAACCAAGCAAATATTACCGATTATATGAAGATAATTTGATTTGTAATTAACATGTATTATTTTGAAGTTCACTACAACGAATTATAAATAAATTACGAAATATCTACGCCTTTTTTTTATCAAAAATAAGGCAGAAAATAAAAACGTCCAGAAATTAGAACATTTCAGAAATTGGAATCACCTCATTTACCAAGTGGTTCTAATTTGTGAGCGTCTACTTATTAAATTAAACATAAAAAAAAAAGTTTTTCATTTTTCTTAAAAAAAAAATTAATATGTTTTTCCAGCTTCTTACTATGTACTGCATTACTCAGCATCTCGTCATTAGAAAAATGATGGAGCCATGGAGCCCTCCAAAGGCTACGTCCCTGATCAGGGGGTAATCAAGAAATCCAGATCTTTTGAAATTGAAACGCAGGCCAGACCGGAAGCTAAGTCTCGTCAAAATTATATTCGAACCGTCCCTTGATCGCCATCTTACCTACGCCACTGATTTAAACCTCACCGAAATTAATCATACCTTCATTTACCTCAAACAAATAAGTTTCACAATATGGAAATATTTTAAAACGTGATAAAATGCAAATAAACACATCTATTAAAAATACATAAGAAAATGTTCACGTTTCTCGGAAATGTTTTCCCAATTTCCTAGCACATTTCCAGTCAACACAACTAACCCATTGTACTTATCCGCAATCGATCAATTGATCAATGAATGGGAAAAGTTGTGAAAAATGCAAACTATGCATACCTCGCGTAAATCAAAATAGAAAAATGGAAAAATAGTAAATAAAAGAGTATAAAAGTAGAATAGTATAGCGACTTAACTACTTAACAGATGTACATACTGATGTTAAATAGTTTTTATTTTTTAGGCTTATGAACATGTCCATGCGTTGTCTGATTCATAATAACGAAATGTACGAGTATACACATCTTTTGGTGCATCAAAATGAAAGATAATTTACAATATCCATAACCAACATACCTACATAATTTTTTGTGTACATAGTAGATATAGATACTACAATGCATCATTGCATCATGTATTTTTTGCGGTTTCTTTTCACATTGTTTCTATTATTTTTGTGTTTTTTTTTTTACACTTGTTCATTGAACCGTGTACGGAAAAAATTGCAATAAAATAGTACATACGAGTAAAAACAATGTGTAAGTGAAAGTTTTCTATGTCGTAAAATGTGTGTCGTTAATAAAAAATAAAATACATAATTCCAATTGATCGTGTTTTTTTGTTTGATTTTTTTTTTTAATTTTAAACACACATTACGACTATTAATTAAAAATATTAACCACCTTTTGTCACATATTCAATTGAAATACAGAATGATAACACAATGGGGGAATTCACGATAATAACAATAATGCAATATCAAAATAGAGTAAAATATTGTTTGGCAATTCGATAGGGCATTAGCTAAAATGCAAACGAATTTGTTCGAGGCATAGCAAAAATTAAAAGTAAATGGAAATAAAGCGCATTATGACTATGTACGTGCAAATCAAATAACATTGTGCTCAAATGCAATACATCCCGTTCTCTGATACTTATTTGGCTAAGAATTCACTTTGATTTGAGCTAATGACGTAAACGTAACCAATAACCCATTTCCCCCATGCATCCAAACAATCTATCATGAATCATCCATTGCATGATGAGAATCATCACTGTCCCAAATGTATGTAACTGCTCACTGACTCAGATAATAGATATTTTTAAAAGACGAAAATAGGCATTGGCGAAAGCTACTTTAACCGCTTACCTTTGACCTTGGTTAAATTTTTATTGTGTCGAGTGTTTCAATTTACTGAATGCAATGAATTTAAACGTGAGTATCTCTATCGTATGCATGCACTAACTTCAATTTATCAGTATTTAACCCTAGAGAGATAATCATATTTTTTACCCCTGAAAAGATAATCATACGTCGATTCGACGTGTTGCGAGTTAACATCCTTATAACTTCTTTGTTAAGAGTAACATGTTGTTAAAAGGTACATATATAATCATTTGTATTTAATATTAATCTGTTAAACTCATGGTTTTGCAAAATTATCATTTGTTTGTGTATATAATATTAATTTTAAAAAAGTGGTTCAAGTAGAAAGTGGGCTGTCCTTTCAATAGATTAAAATAAAGGATATCTTTATCGAAACAGGCTTTTAGTGGTTTTATCCAAGTAAATACACATCCACATTACGAAGATTTATAAAAATGTCAATTCGGGGGAAATAAAATATTTTTCAGTACAAATTTGTTCTACAGTTTTTACTGACGTTAAAGATAATCATACGTCGATTCGACGTATATTTGACTTATGACCCCCAATATCTTAGGCTGTGTGGCACCCAAGCTAATTATTTTGCCACGTAATTACGCCTACAGACATGAATTGAGTTAAATCTTGGAACCAACAAATTATGAAGCTTCACTTATGAGATATAATAAAAAGAAAAATTTCTGTACGTCGATTCGACGTAGATTATCTCTCTAGGGTCCAATTCAACCGCCAATTGTATTAGCTCATGTATGGTATAGCCTCCAAGTTTAAGCCCGCCGGCAGCGGGTGTCGTTAATCAAAATGAAACCATACTCGTAGTAGAGTAGTTAGCTTAACTCTTAACTAGATTGGTAGAAAACTGTAGGCGTGTGTATTATTCATTAGGTGACGTTACGCTAGCGCTTCGTGTGACCTTTTACTGTGGACTTATACACAAAGCCGTATTTGGACACTTTCTCTTTCAAAGAGCGCGACAGTTAAAAAACTATTTCCGAACCAATTATCCCATCGAACCAAAACCAATCGCATATTGGTTCATTTACATTGAACTTACAAAATACATATGCATACTCGTATTTGTTGTTTTGGATTTTTTCTTCTGTTTAAACAAGCCATTTCGGATACTCATAATCATCACACCTATTTGGTTTAAATTATTCGTAACCACAAAAACAAAATTTTTCTTGGTAAATGTAATGCTTTCTTTTTGGTCAATTGAAAGCAATGCATTGCATTTTCACACATTGGGCGTTAGTTATTTCAAAATTTGTTCATGAAATTCAGTTTGACATGCAATTACAGCGCACGTGCAATAGAGTTGAGAGATTTATTTCTAGATTTGCTAAGTAGATTAAACAAATCGTGATCAACGCATTTTTCGCTTTCAACTATTGTGTAATTATCGTGAATATTTTAAGTCGTTTTTGTTTTTAAAACTGTGCGAGTATTCCGTGATTTATTGATTGAATTTGAAGTGGGTACCTGTATCATCTTGATGTAGTTAAAGCCTATTTGATAGCAATTAACATTTGGGCTGCTGAAGTAAGTTTAGAGCGAATTTTAAGGAAAGTTTAGAAATCTACATATATGTATGCATGTAATTTTAGCAATGTGATTTTGATGCTTTTAACGTACGTACACTGAAAAAAATGGTTTAGACTTTTTATCTAAAGTGAAGTAGTTGACTTAAATTTAGATAGTTTTACCAAAGAAATAGCTGATTTCTCTAATCCTCGCAGCTGAAAATACTATTAAATTCGTTCATTTAACCACGCAAGATTAGAAGAAAAAGTTTAGTCAATTCTTCAACAAAAGTTTTTGATTGTACTATTCAAATATAAAATTTAACTACAAACCATCATTCTTTTTTCTTCAACACAATTTAGCTATCCAACATTTAACATTTTATAGATAATGAATAGCTGTCTTTACAAGATTTGCTCGTCGACATATCCAATAGGACATGCAACAATGGGGCAAGGTGCTCTTCTCGGATGAGTGCAAAGTAAAAAATTTTAGTGACGACCGACGCCTAAGAGTCTGGCGGAGAACCGGATAAGCATTTTTGGATCCTTGCATTAATCAAATTGAGAGGCAAGGCGGTCCCAGTGTGATGGTCTGGGCCGAAACTAGCTTGCAAGGCAAAACTTACCTTGTTATCTTAAATAACGGGACAATTACGTCCGAAAGTTATATTGAAAGGATTGTTAGGCCACATATCATTCCTTTTTCACAACAGGCGTTGGATGATTTTATCCTCATGCAGGATAATGCCCGACCACATACTGCCCGGGCGACAATGTCTGTTTTCGAGGAGGTCAATATTGAGGGCATGGATTCGCCTGCCAACGGTCTGCACCTTAATCCGATAGAACATCTTTGGGATCAATTAAAACGCCGGATGCGGACAGCTGAGGAGGATATACACAATCAGCACCAGCTGATTCAATTACTAAAAATGTGTTGGGACGAGATATCAAAAGAAAGCGTCGATCGGGTTATTGAAAGCGTTCCGTCCAGGCTTCGAGACTGGATATCAAAAAGTGAAGGCCATACTCGATACTAAAAAAACAAAGAATCAATTTTTTTACAGATTAGACATACATACAAATTAACTGTTATTGTTACGATTACATGACCGCAAAAAGTAAGCAATCCGAAAAAATGCTAAGAAATTGTAACTTTTGGTCAAAATTCAATAAAATTCATTATATTTAATGAAAAACATATTGTTTTATTAAATTAGACCAACAAAACTATGATTTTCCTTTTCCACAGAAAAATAATCAGAAAATTATTAGTGGCCCTTATTTTGTTTTGAGCAGTATATATTTCCATTTGGTGAAGGCAGTGGCCAACCTACCTAGATGTTTTGAATCATCAAATTCCCTTCGAAATTTATTCTCGTAAAGTCAAAATTGGATTTTACTAAGAGCCTCACAGTTAATCTAGAATAATTAAGTACCAGTCCCTTAATATATTTAGAAGAGAAAGAAGCTTGCTTTAAGCTTCATATAGATCGACAAAGCACTATGATATGAGGCTGTCCTTTCAAAAGAACACAATTCCCAGTTTCAAAATTTTTAATAGTTGCTAATATTTATTAAATGCCGTGCTCTGTCGCCGAGATCGTTCGGTCCCCAATCTTTGATATTCAAGAGAAACTAATTTTCAAAGTTCGGCATTGACCGTCGCGCGTTTATTTTTCATGAGAAAAATATATAACCTTTTTATTGAAGAATAATAAACAAAAGTGCGATTAGGAAGTGATCTGGGTGACGACCGTTATCACATCCGAATTCAGTTGCGCGTCGAAACGTTGAGGACTGTTATTAAGCACGGTGGTCGTCAACGAACCAGGCTCCTCTAGGAGCAATGCAACAATATTCAAATTGCGTTAAATAAAGCTGGAGCATACCTCTGACCAATGAAACCTCCCGAAATATTTTCCTGCATGTACTTATTGTGCCTTTTTTTGCGGTTGAATTTCACTAGTGTGTATACTAGTTATACTGCCCGTTGCTAAACCCAGATGCACCGATACCAGATATAGGTGCGTACATCGAAGAAGAGCAGCTTAACGTCAGGCACGTCCAGCGATCAACGCGGACCCTACAGTTTATTGACCCGACATATCATGAATATGTAACAAAATGTACAAAAATATATTTATAACTATTTTGTTATGTTCTTGAATATACTCAATTAAATTTATCAATAAATTGTTTATACATCCTGCAAGCCGTACATATTTGGAGCGATTGAAACGGTCAAGGTTTTTACCTTTTACCTCTCTGATTGCTTGTGCAAATCCATAATAGTGTTTGGCAAAAATATCATATAGATTGTTTTAAATGTCAAGCATACATTGAGACTACACATACATTAAGACACTTTCCGACAGAAAATCATGCCTCTTGCAAACTTTGAAAGGAAATTCGGAACACCTTTCATAGCAAATCAATTACCGCGTATTATTAGTGCGAATTCAATATCGATAGATGCAAATGTTTATCAAAATGAAACGATTTGTGGGATGATTTTTCGGTGGAAAGCGTGTACACGTATGGGGACCCTAATCTGATGTAATTTTTGTTCGCTCCGTATTATCATCGAGCAATCCGCGGAGTGGAGATCCCCATTACATCTCATGTTCATCGACTTTGAAAAAGCCTTCGATAGTGTTGATCGTCAGTACATCTGGGATGCCTTACGAAGACGAAATATTCCAGATAAGATAATCTCCATCATTAAGGAATCCTACAATGGAGCCCAATGTCACGTCTTGCATAAGGGCAAGCTTTCAGATCCTTTTGAGGTGCACAGTGGAGTGAGACAAGGCTGCATTTTGTCACCTATTCTCTTCCTTATTGTCATTAGTGATGTACTCGGCTCCGCACTTCAATTACATCGTAACAAAGGTATCAGATGGAAATTGTTTGATCACCTTCAACATCTTGACTACGCTGACGACATTTGTCTTCTATCAACTAATACGGATGATGTCGCTCAAATGACAGAAGCTCTAAATTGTGCAAGTCGTAATGCGGAGCTGAAAATCAATGCTTCCAAGACTAAGTTCTTGAGCACATATCCAGGGGGGCAAAGCGGAATTGGTATTTCGGGACAGGCAGTCGAAAAAGTTGATGAATTCTGCTATCTCGGGAGCGTAGTTACAGCAGATGGTGGAGCGGATGCTGATGTAAAATCACGGATAAACAAGGCTAGGGCGGCTTTCTTCAATTTGACTCCTTTCTGGCTAAACAACAATATTTCCAGACGCACCAAACTTCGAGTCTTCAATTCCAATGTGAAATCCGTGCTGCTATATGGCTGTTCAACCTGGAAGGTGACTAAAGAGATTACTGATAAGTTGCAAACTTTTGTAAATCAGTGTCTACGGCGCATCCTACATATTCGTTGGCCGGAGATCATTTCGAACGAGGATCTCCTCACTATAACTGGCCAAGAAAGGATAGGCACTTCGATCAAAAGACTTAAGTGGCAATGGATAGGTCACACCGTCCGAAGAGGGCCCAATAACATCGCAAAAAATGCCCTGAACTGGAATCCACAGGATTCCGGAGCAAGACGCCGTGTTGGACGGCCAAGGAACACATGGAGAAGATCGGTAACAAGCGAGGCGAAAACGCTAAATCTTACATGGTCACAGCTAGCGCCGTTGGCGCAAAACAGAACGAGGTGGAGAGTAGGCGTAGTTAATGCCCTATGCCCCACAAGGGGTTGACAGGAACTAGAGAGATCGTGTTGCTTACATATTATTATGTAAATGTGAGTCAATTTACGAATAACTCAGCAATATCTCATAAATTCCGACAGCATGTTCTTAATTTCCATTTAAACTTTTTAATTCTCATGTAAGTGCCTATCTACATATTTTCGCCTTCGGTCCCTGTACATGTATTCCACATTATCTATCAAAATATCGGGTTAATGTTGCCTAGTAGTGTAGTCATTACGTGACTTCATATTGCAGAATTTGGTGGACATTTTTTTGTGTTTCTTTTACGAGTATATCTTTTGAGGTGCTGAGCTCAAATCCGGAGCTTTTCACCAAAATTTCGTAGCGGAACAGGGTCAAAACTGCAAGAAACCCCAACATTTTTGGAGTTTTTCTGTTTTTTGGCTAATAACTCTAAACCTGTCCATGAACATGTTAGAGAAAACATGATTACGGGTCCAACGCGACATAAATCTTCATAATGCATTAAGCGGTATCGCTACAATTGATAGTCAGTATTGAGGTTTTTTCGATTTTGACCCTGTTTTGTAACGAAATTTTAGTGGGAAGCTACAAGGTCAGCAACCGAAAATACATAAAAAAAACAAGAAAAATTCAACTTTTGCTACCAAAAATGAAAAATAGTTTTTCACAGAAATGAGTAGTTTCGGAGTTACGAGACAAAAAAAAGGAAAAGCGAAAATGTTGGGGTTAACTACACTAACCTAACCTAACTATATACTATAGGTGGTCTCAACACACATTGTGTTAAAAAAATTCTGATAAGTTCAAGAAGTTTATTACCATCACTGGCGGATCTGGATGTGGACCATAGGGATCGTGCGTGCCCGAGAACGATTCTTGATGCTCGATATGTACCTACTTTATTTGATCAATGGCGTAATCAGTATCTTATCTTGGAGAGGGCTAAGATTATCGCTATTACTGGCCTAAGCTGGGCGATGTTTTCCTAAATCAGTAATAACGCTATACAGTGGTGTTTCAACCTTATTTTTGATGTTAATTTTTTCGTATTTTACATAGCGTTTTGAAAACGCGAGTAAAGTGTCATACTCGTAATTGGCAAATATCCAAAATGGCGGCTTTCGGCAGTCCCCTCAAGATTCCTATCGGCTATCTTTTCGACGTTGTGCGAGCTAACACTGGTGAAGTGTAAAGATTCCATTCCATTCAGTTTGTTCTACTTGAATGGAATTGCAAAGACATTTTAGAGCAATAAATTATTCAATAATTTTTCGTTGTATCATCTAAGCATAATTCCATAAATCTGGAGTTCCAGTTCTATAAATTATCTAATTTTGACTTGAAGAATACAACTGCAGAAAAGTTGAATGCATAAATTTTTCATGGCACAGTTGCTAGTAGTATTAGTACTAAGTACGTAAATACGGGAATGAGGTGGTTTTTCATGGTTCTCAAAATTATTCGTGATAAAACAAAAATCACTGAAACTTGACCTCAAATTTTCCACGTAGCTATCTTATTGTTGAGGTGTCGATCTTAACACCTCAACAAAAATGCAGCTAAGATCTTGGAAATTGGATGTCACTAACACATCTGCGGCCTTAGTCCAATGTCACGTCTGTTATTTATTTATTTTATATAATTCCATGAATAAGTTGCGTTGCTTAATTTGCCCCTGTTTTCTAAGGAGTCGTCATCAAAGGCGAGAAGCTTGGAAGAAATATTCATAAAATTCAAAATCAAATAGCCGAGAAATCACCTAAAGTTAAAGTCTCATATCAAAACAGAAGATTAACACCAACTTCTTAGGATTGTCAACTCCAGATACGATAGATTTAGCGCGGCGCGGCGCGAAGTCCTTGCCATGAGAGTACGAGTACGACGAAGTACGCTACCACAGGCAATTCCATAATAGTCGTTCCGAAGAAAATCGTTAGGTTTTCTATAATTTCGGTTTTTGGCTCTTTTTATCCTCTTCCTTTGTTGCCAATACAGAAAGAGTGACAATCGCGTAGGCCGCGAGTCTAATAGCCGATACAAAACCCTGAGTACTAGATCGAATCGTCTGTCACTAAATTCAAAATGCATCGTAAAATGTACTTCCATTATTCAAATTGCAGTACAATATGGGACAATTGTTAATCAAATCGAGGATTTAATAAATCTTGTCGGAAGTGTGAATCCCATCTAAGGGGCGATTCAGACTATCGACAAGATTTACTAAATCCTAGATTTAGTTGACAGTTGTACCATATTGTACTGCAATTTGAATAATGCAAGTACATTCCACAACACATTTTGAATTTAATGACATACGATTTGATCTAGTAGGCGGGTTTCGACTCGATTAATCTAGTGGTTTTAGTAAATCTTGTCCATAGTGTGAATCCCCTCTAAGGAATCGAAACATTGAGAGGGTTATATCACAACGTTTTACGAGTAAGTTGAAGGGGCACAGCCGAGTATTGAAAGTCCACTGAATTGATGAAACAATTGCATCATTACCAACTTGAGTCAAGACGACCTCATTTTGATTTTGGACTACATTTTGGAGCGTGATATTTTTGATGACTAAGGAAGTGGATTGTCAAATATATAGTTGATTAGTCTTCATCTGGAAATTGCATAAACTTTCTCAAGACTGCATCATAATCCATCAGGATACGGTACAAGAGGTGATGGAGAAAACGCTTAATATTTTTATGAGTATATGAACCTTTCAATTATGATGTGCTGCCATATTCAATCTAGTCCCTTCAGTGCAACACATCGTTCAACTTATCAGAAAATTCAAACCAGAGACCTTAGTTTTCCGCGATGTGACCCTTTACTTTCATATTTCATAATGATTTTCCCAAATTTGGCGAATGAAATACCTTCGCCGAATTGTTGTCCGCGGGGTGCATGTCCGACAGCCCTATTTTAGGATATTCGGACTACTGGCAGACATCTTATAAAGAATCAATTGTTCACAAATAATAATTCATGGTTTTAAATGTGACCTAGATAGGCACTTCTAATTTAAGGGCACTTCCTCATTGCAAGCACAAGCCAATTTCCTGGCCTGTTCTTGTGAAATTGTGAAAATTTCAGTAAAATTATGGAATATGACTAGGGGGCTTCGGGGGTTTGTATGGCCACCCCATGATTCCATGGTCAGATTTGATATGTTTTGTGTCATCAAGAGAAACACATTTGTGTGAAATTTGGTTGAAATTGGTGCACAAATAAAAAGTTTTTCTTAAAAGAACCTTATTTGGGGTTGTTGGGTTTGTATGCCAGCCCCATGACCCAATGGTCCGATTTGATCAATTCTCAGATATGTTTGTGTCATCAAGAGAAACACATTTGTGTGAAATTTGGTTGAAATTGGTTTACAAATAAAAAAGTTTTTCCTAGAAGAACCTAATTTGGCGGGTTAGGTTTGTATGGCAGCCCCGTGACCCCATTATCCGATTTGATCCATTCTTAGATATGTCATCAAGAGAAATTTGGTTGAAATTGGTGCACAAATAAAAATGTTTTTCCTAGAAGGGAGCTAGGTTTGTATGGCAGCCCAATGACCCAGTGATCCAATTTCGGTGATTCAAACATACGAACAGCCTGCAACAATAATAAGCACGTGTGCAAAATTTCAGCTCCGTAGCTTTTATAGTGGCCGCTGCAACAGACGGACATCGTCCAATCGACTCATCTCGTCATGCTGATCATACATGTATATGTACTTTCTATTTGGTCGGAGATGCTTCCTTTAATGCGTTACAAACTTCATGACAAAGTTAATATACCCTGTCACTCTATGAGCGAAGGGTATAATGAACCAAATGTACAACGGCTCCCGGAATAAATTTTTTTTTTGCAAAACTTTGTCTCAGATGGAACCTAAGAAATTGCAAAGTATAAAATTAACATAACACACGTCAAAAATATTTTTTTTCTTTTTTAACAATACAAATATGTTACCACTGTGTGTAACATTCTCTATTATAATCAGATCGTTAAATTAAATTCGTCTTACCTCTAGGAAGAATATCCCAAATCACTCTGGTTGTCAGGTTTTGAAAGCGCCGTTCACTGGATTTTTATATTTTATCACTTTTACTTTAGTATGCAACTAGAGAACTATTATATTATTTTGAATTTGATATCAAATATATATAATTATCGAATAACTTTGTTAATTTTTTAATAATTATATTATTGTATTAATCACTATAATAATAACACACAGCACTTCTATATAAAGGGGCTATTGGGGACACATTAATTTCACTTGTTTTGTTGTTAAAGTTTAAAACTTTACGATTATTATTAATTTATTTATTTGTATGTAACTTTATTTATTTTGATTATTGTTATACACATGTACTTATAAAAAAACTATATTTTAGGTGAATATTCATTAATATTAATAATTAACAACATTACTTGTAAATACCTTTTTATATATTTATATTTGTTATATAATGAACAAATAGTAATTGATTTCTTTATTACTTATTTATTATTGTCGCACATAGCTACATATGTAATAACAATTACACCGAACTCTTGAAGATAAAAATGCAACGAAAATTCAATAAACTCACGGCACAATATTGATTTTTTTCCGTAATTCTACAATCACAATCAAAACAATTTTATTATCAATATCACTTAATTACCGAAACACAGATAAGTATTAAACACAGATACAACGAGTATAATAATTTAATAACAAACAAAAATATTCGAGGGTGCACTCACCGCGTAACGTAGCGCGCGTCAAAACCGCCAAAATCTAATTACGCCCGTCGAAAAAGACCAAAATAAAGAAGCCAATTTTCTTAATAACCAACCAATTTGATTTGATACGATCATGAAAAATCAATAGAAACATTAAATCAATAAAAGCGAACTAAAAAAACACACCCGATCGCGGAATAAAAGAAAAGACGCGCGCGCGCGCGAACCCACTATTGTAAAATACTACAGAAAATTTAATCTGACATTTTTCGGAAAATTTTTATCAACTAAAATGCATTAGGAAAACTTTGACATCAATATGAGTAGTAGTCATGTAATAAATAGCATGTGCTCCTATAATGACTACTGTAAACCGAATCACTATACGCGGGCGGCAATCACTCACTGTACTGTACACAATAATTGAGTCTCAAGTTTTGGTCAAAATTGGAACTATAGAGTTTTAACTATTATCGTATCACACTTTGACGACACGCGAAGATGTTGTGCTGGTTTCTCAGCTGATTGATTTCTATCTGGTAAATAATATTGTCTGCCGATAATTATATTGACGAATTATGAGTACATTTTTCGTTTATTTACACTGGACGAAAGAGAGGCCCAAACTCAAACAACAATGCACATGAGACGATAAGACGACAAAAATGCAAGAATTCGTTACAACAGTCGATGTAGCTAGAGACACATACGATGGAATTTGTTATTACGGTCTCTCAAGAATTTTGTAACGAAATGACGATTTTTTCAGTGTTCTTGGTAAAAACTTGTTTTCGTTCTGTTAACTAACCTTTTCGAATGCTAATTTGGTTTTTTGTTTATACGGATGCCACTTGTTTCCCGGTATTTTGTTCGGCTGGTGTCTGAAAAAAAAGATAGAGAAATAATAAAATATTTTTTATTTTTGTATTTTTCGACTTTCAATAAAATATTGATTGTTTAAAAATACTAAGAAGTGGAAATATTCGAACCGAATCATTTATTGGTTGAGTATGGAGCGCCATAAGCTTTTCTATTTCTATAGTTACGTACATATCTACTTTTTATGTCCTCAAAAGCAGCAGTTCTGCTGTTTTATTGACATTTACGAGTTACCATTAAAAAAACCTAACCGGATCACATCGGTAACGATCATTTTATTGAATTGAAAAGCAAAAAAAAATCTCAAAAGTAAGGAATACATTTCAGATTAATATTTTTACCTAAATTATAGCTTTGGTACTTCAAATTGGGCATATTAATCCCACTGGTATTCAATTAAAATAAAATGTATAATTGGAGAAAATAAAAAGTGTATTTGATAACAAAGTATTATTCTTAACAATTTCAGTGTACAGTAAAACACGGTTAAGTGCAACACGCTTAAGTGCAAAACTCGGATAAGTGCACAGGATTTTCATGCACCATCCATTCAATGCGATTTTCAATACATTACAAAACGGATAAGTGCAACACGGATAAGTGCACAACACGCTTAAGTGCACGCAATATTTTGGTAGGGCTAACAACATTTGGACACGATTCATGACGGATAAGTGCACATGTGCATTTGAAAAATTTATTAGTGCAGACGTTTCGAACAAGACTATTTATTTACGAATTTATTCGATCCTAGCCCGAGATATCTAATATTTATTGATTCACTTTTTGAAAATGTAGCAAAAGGGGAAATCAGGTCTACTGGATAATTTATGCCTTTAGGAAAATCTGAGAGTTAAAAAGTGCTCTTTTTGGGAGCAGCTTAAGGCTAAGATCAAACATTGTCTTGATAAAAAAATGTTTAGCAAAAGTGGCAGTCTCTTTGTCATTCCAGCGTTCATGTTAGCCGTCTCATGTCAGTCGGTCTCCTCCTTTAGATCGCAGGACACCACTAAGATAGTCGTTAAAAAAAATAACAGGTGCGACAATCCAACTTTGGACTAAGGCCGCAGGACGTGTTAGTGACATCCTATTTCCAAGATCTTATCTACTTTTTTTGTAGAGGTAATGGCTGAATTCAAATTGTAAGACAAAACCGGACGGGTAAACTTGCAAGACAAGAACCATCGTTCTTACAATCTGAATTGCACAATGCTTGTCTGCTGGCCACTACAAAAGCTCTCGCCGGGTGTTTGTTTGTGCTAATAAACGGACGGCGAGAGCTTTTGTAGTGGCCACCAGACAAGCATTGTGCAATTCAGATTGTAAGAACGATGGTTCTTGTCTTGCAAGTTTACCCGTCCGGTTTTGTCTTACAATGTGAATTCTCCCAATGAGATCAGCATCACGCTCAGCAGTGTTATTTATCCCCATAAAGGGGTACTCGTTTAACATCTGAGTGAGATCATAGTCCGTCGCAAGCTCGTGAGGTCGAAAAACATCAAGATCCACGGTGAGATTCGAACTCAAGACCTTGTGCACCGAAGTTGCGCGCACTAACCGCTAGACCAGCCAGACTACAAGATAGTCGTTAGGTTGTTAGAAAATTTTGGTTTTTCTTTTTTTTTACGAACAAAATTTTTTTGGATGTTGTTTTTCCATTTCTGCAAGCAAGTGATAATTTTGACATACATAAATTGTTATTGAAAATGTACAAACAAAATTTTTTAGGCTACACACAATTTGACGTCCCAAAAGCCAGCGCCTTTGACGGGATTGTTGCAATCAGCTGTTAGTTTGGTAATGGTGACCCCTATGCATTGATCACATTTCAAAATGATGGGTAGTGCCCATTTGTTAATATTTGTTGCCAAAGTTTGAAAGGTTTACAAAGTAGCTTGTACATGCGGCTCTGTCAAATTTAATTGTTGAAGCTAGGGCCGGCCTTAGCATTTTGGTGGACTTGGGCCAAATCGATGATATGACCAATTTCCAACCAAAATTTTGGACTTTGATTTGGATTTTTGATTGTCAATATTTTGTTATTGTGTTGATGTAGCACGACACCCTAATGTCTGACCTTGTTGGACTGAATGTTTTTTGCGTACGTTATATCAGTGATTCGCAATCTTTTTGATATCGCGGAAGTCTTAGCTTTGCCAATGTTTTTTTTTAAATAGAATTTTGATAGTTAATCACCGTTATATATATTCTAGTAAGGCCAAACTGCAAGCACTAGAGCTGGGAATGGCAAATGAAAATTATCCCCTTCCTTATAAACATTTTACAAAGATAAGGCACAAAGCAGTTTTCTTAAACATTTTTACTTGATCCTTATACGCTTCGCTCATAGAGTGAAAGGGTATATTTTTTATTTTGTCAAATTAAGTTTGACGAACAAATAAAAAAATGGAGACGTGCTTATTAGACGTATAGGCTAATATAACATTTAAAAATTTCCGAAAAGATTTGAAACATCCAGCGTTTTTGCAGCCTCATTTTTATTTGACGACATCGCCCCGCGATTCAATTGATTTTGCATCAGGTATGCTTTGATTATCTTGTTGCGTGAAGGCCCCTAGAGCGTGGAGCACTTCCTGAGGGGTCGCCCCCCCGAAAATAAAAGGTACCATGGTGTGGTGGCCCTGTTCGTCCACCCCTAGGACCGGCCCTGACTATAGCGTTACAAAGTATAGCCACACAATATTAGTTGTTACCACTAGTTTCCATTTATGCTACGTAAATTAGATAGTATATATGGAGCACTGATAAGTGCACAACACGCTTAAGTGCACAAAAAAATTGTGCATTATCGATGTGCACTTATCCGTGTTTTACTGTTATTCAATTCATTGATTTATTAGGCATGGTTATGGACTAAAATAAGCGTTGCACAGTGATTGCATGATGAACCTTGGCTGCAGGGCCAGCCCTAGGGGTAGGCGAACTGGGCGGTCGCCCAGGGCCACCACTTTCCAAGGGCCGCCACTCTTAAAAAACCTTTGCTCTCCAGGGGCCACCACTCGGAAACGGCCTCACTAACAAGGGGCCTCCACGCAACACCCTTTTTGATTGATTTATGGTTTGCTATCTTATTTCGAATAGTGTCGTGCTTTCAGTGAATCGAATCGAATTCCTTTGTTTTGAAATATGTACATATTAAGAGTGTCGCATTATTATAAAAATTGATATATTCTACGAAAGTTATTGTTTCCGAAAGTAAGTTTGACCCCATAGTATAAAATTCATGACATGAGTTTATTATTTTAACGCTTTTAATTTCAATAGAAATGCCTCCATCAAAACGAGTTCGAATAAATCAAGAATCGGATGTTTTAAAAAGGATAAAGAAGGCGATAGCGGAAGCATTTATCGCCACACAAAAAGGCTCCATTGAAGATTTCGTATTTAAAGAGAAAGAAACTATGTCGCCGTCTGATAATCCTCAACAGTCAGGTTCAAGCTTTGCCGCAGATCATCATCCCTGTCTTAAGTTTTTGATAATGCTGCTGTAAGTGCAATACCATAATGACCGAAAAAATGAAAGACACTTCGTTATGGCCATTCACAATAACTGAGAGTTTGCGATGGTTTTTAGTGGAGAATGGTCCCTATCAAATCACTAGCTTCGATTATCCAAAAGATAGTAAAGCACGTCATTTTTCTGAAGATTTTTATAGACGTAAAATGAAGAATGACCAGAGTGCAAATCGGTGATTAGTATGTACTCAAAATCAAGTCACGTTGTTTTTCATTGATAACCAAAGCCAGCAATTAATTGATCAAGAAAGAACGCACTGGAGGAATGTACTTCAACAAATTATTTTATTGGCTAAAATCATCGAAAAAGTTCACGATGCTAAATATTTTTCTATCATACTCGATTGTATACGCCAGTCCAAGCCCTCAAGAACAGATCACCATGGTTCTTCGGATTGTCGATATAAGTGAATAACTGCCTAAAATAATCGAATATTTTGTAGGATTTTTCCATGCTACAAGTAGCACAGGTGAAAACTTGGCTGATGTTTGTCTTAAAAAACTTGAGGAATTTAATTTGGACATCAAAAACTGTCGCCGTCAGGGTTACAACAATGATGCCAATATTCGGGGTTGTCACTTAGCTGTACAAAGGAGAGTTTTGGACATAAATCCGAAATCCTTTTTTGTTCCATGCGGATGTCATAGTTTAAACTTATTGCTAGGGGATATCACCAAATCGTCTGTAACGGCAATAACTTTATTTGGCGTTTTACAGCAAATATTCGTGGTTTTCGCTGCATCTTCACAGATGTGGTTAATTTGGAAAAAACTCAATTCAGCACTTCACCGTGAAGCCCGTCTCAGACACTCGATGAGAATGTAGAATCAAGAGCGTAAAAGCAATTCGTTTCCAAATTGCTGCACTTTACAATGCGTTAATTGAAGTGTCTGAATCGGGTAAAGACGTCAAAGCTCGAGTGGAAGCATTATCCTTCGCAAGAGAAGGAAGGTTGTCATCAATCAATTTTTATTTGGATGTTGATAGGGGCCACCATCGTCGATTTGGCCCAGGGCCACCAAAATGCTAAGGCCGGCCCTGCTTGGCTGATTGCCGTCCAGTCAATACCATTTACTCAGCGAGGTTGACCAAGAAGTTGATGGACCTAGATTTCTTACTTGCAATTTCCTGGTGAATCTTTTTCTGTCCAAATCATATATCTGAACTTTTTGATCAGCTAAATCAACCCCACCGATTATTTTGCTGTACGTAGCAATGGCAGTAGGGCACGTAGTATCTTTTTTTCTGAGCATCTTTTTGTTTCATTTTTATAATTTCCGTCTCTGGCTTGTGGAACTACTCATTACTACTACCTCCTTCGAATCTAACCAACTGGCAGCAAGTAAACAATTTTCTTCGATTTTGAACTCTGACTGCCCCTTCTCGACAAGCTTATTTGGAAATACTGGCATATTCTTCCTATTTTTCATGCAAGTCCCAACAGCTGCACAAATGTGTTTCTATTGATTACACAAAACATATGTAAGAATGGATCAAATGGGACCATGGGGTCATGCCATACAAACCTAACCCACCCAAATTAGATTCTTCTAAGAATTTTTTTTTTGTGCACCAAAATCGACCAAATTTCACACAAATTTAATTCTGTTCATGACACAAGACATATTTAAGAATGGATGAAATCGGACAATGGGGTCATGGGGCTGCCATACAAACCTAACCCCCTAAATTAGGTTCCCCTAAGAATTTTTTTTTTATTTGTGCAACAATTTCAACCAAATTTGTAATATGTAAGAATGGATCATGTCGGGCCATGGGGTCCTGGGACTGCCATGCAAACCCAACCCCCCATTTTGGTTTTTCTCAGAAACATTTTTAACAGCAATTTCACAAAACCTTGAATTTGAATTTAATTTATCAAAGCAACTAAAAAGGTCAAAACAAACGGAGTCGTACTATGGGGCCATGCTCCCGTATACGGTACAATATATCATTGGAAAGGGAATTTAGTAGTTTGAATCGTCCTCAGAACATTTTGCTGTAAATATTACAGATAACAAGATATTGCCGAAAAATCATAATTTCACCCCTTTGCCACCCCTGCCCTCAAATGTGACGCGCAAAAAATTTAACTTTTTACTGCGTAATGCGGTCAGGCAATAGAACAATTTGGCATCAAAAGTGAGCTCTTTTTTTTATGTTTGGGTTTCATCGTTTTTTCAACTAAAATCACTATGCTATTTGCATGTTTTATATATCTTATGTAACACTCTTAATTGATTATACGTGCGTGCAAAGATGGGATGAAAAAAAATATCCATGTAGACCTATTATACATCTCTATGCATTTCTTTTACCATTTTCCTTCGATGAATCCAAGAAGAACACCAACCTTGAATTCATGGCGCAGATTTTGATGAATTTAATCATTTCCATATTTTTTTCATCATAGACGGAAATGAAGCAACTAACAAGACAAGAGTGTCTTCCATGTTCCAAGTAGGAAAGAAGCCTGGCGGTTAAACTTTTCATTATTAAATGTATTAATGAAGGTATACTTGTCTCGTAAATATTAAGATATGTAGCGAGAGAAAAAAATTTAAACAAGTTACTGTTGTACAGGTATGGTACGAAAAACCTAACTAGACTCGTACAATCTATCTACTAGAGCAGGGGTGTCAAACTCAAAACCTGGCGCGGGCCAAATAAGACTTTCCTCAGGTTTAGGGGGGCCGCAGGAGGAAAATTTTAAAAACTTTTATGTAATCGTATTACGAAAGTTGATTACAGAATATTACTTTTAAAATATAGCAAAGTGTCTAGATCACACGGGATTATCCGTGAGAACTTTGTCCTTTCGAAAATGTACTTCAAGATCATTAAAAAATTAAGGCAAGGAGCAAAAACGTGAAAATATGATTGATCTTAACCACAATTACATGTTTTGCGCCAAATTTTGAACAGATGATAAAATGTTTAGCACCAGTCATCCGAGGTCGCCCAAAAACACATTGGGAGGCAAAATAGTCAGAATAAATTAATTTCAGCAGAGAGGTGGCAAAAAGAGACAAAAAGTTGTTTGTTTTAAACAAACTCATGCATATAGGTCTAAAAAAGCAGGAACTCGGGCTCAAATTATTATGTTGGAATTTCACATCCAGGTGATTTAGTCACCAATTCCAAGATTTTCGTAGTTTTTAAAGCTTTGTAATTTTTCCAAATAAATATCATGTTCGGTAAAGCCAACCAATTTTTTATTAACTGCATTTCGGGCAGAACAGTTTCATGAAAAGACTTAGTATCGTCCTGTACAAAAAAGATGAGCTGTCTTATAAAATCAAATAACCAGCCTGAAATTGTTGGTCGTATTTGGATAAAAAAAAAACCTAAAATAATCTTGCATAAGACACTGATGAAATTTAGTAATTTTTGTAGACTTAAGTTCAATACCTTTCCAATTTCACCATTTTTGTGTTGATACAGATTGTGCTGCTTCGACATGGCCGCGGGCCGCACAGAACTGCGAGGAGGGCCCGTGGGCCGCGAGTTTGACACGTCTGTCTGTACTACAGTGTGTTGTTGAGTTAAGCAGTTTCCTCTTCGTTTTCACACGATGCGTCTAACTAAAGAGGAATGCATATAAAAATAATAAAAGCATTGTGTATTAGTTAATGTGATTAGATATCCATCTAATTTGTCCTTGAGCATTTTTAAAAAGTCACATCGCATATGATTATAATAACAAAGACGACATCGACAGCCGCATAGATGCAAAAACTGCAATTGATTGATTTGAAAGATATTGCAATGATTTTTAGCTTGGGAACTGAAATTACATGGTATAAGATGAATGGTGTCGGCTTATTGTAAGCGGATATGTATGCATATGTACACATATGGACAAGAAAATAAGTACACCCACACAATTTAGCCAAGTAGTTTTTAAAATAAATAAAATCGTTTGTTAATATTTTGCTACCTAATTGGAGAGGAAATAAATTACATGTAGTTAAACCATTTAAAATAAAAAACCGCTTTAAGTTTCCTTAAAAATATATGAGACGACTAAAAAAGGCTGGACAAAATAATAAGTTAATTTCAACTAATTTAATTAAAACTAGTTCTAATTCAAACTTTATGATCCTATTTCACAATAATATTTATTTATTATTTCTCATCATACTTTCCGTTATTTTCCAGAAAAAATCCGTTCTTGTGATTTTACTGTGGATAATTTGACCGGCATGAAGTACCGTATATCAAGCTATTTAAAAAAAAAACCCTTATAATTGTGTCCTTATTCCGGAATACTTTTTCCAATTCTTTGATTTTATTCTCCACAAAATTATTCGAATGGTTTCGAGTTTCACAAACGACTTCGCCAAGCGAAAAAAATGACACTCCATTTTAACCAGCTTATCAAGAGTAGTTAAGGTTATTTTCTTGCTGAAATGACCACATAACTGGTATTCGATTTTTTTTAGCATAATGCGTTATGTTAATGTATCTAAATCATTGTCAAATAATGCGTTATGTTTCTTAACAAAACCTTCGTCCTTTATGTAATGTTTTTGATGTTAGTTGCACGCAAAAAGGAATAAAAAACAAATCCTTACGAAAAGTCAGAACCTATTGTAAAAAAAAAATGCAAAAAACAATGGCGTACTTATTATTTTGGCAAAGCTCAATTTCCACTTGAAATTTATACCGGCGCGCAGGGACGAAGAAAATAGGATGTAGCGCCATCTTCGTTTTCTGCTCTCTTGGCATTGTTGTATCCGAATTGTTAAAATGACTATAGATATTTCCAATATTATAAATAAAAAAAAATAAATGCAATAAATATCAGGAATAGCATGGTACAAGAAGGGTGTACATATTTTTGTGTCCATATGTGTATGTATATCCCCATGGTGAATATATATTTTTTTGCATTTACAAAAAAAAAAATGAGAATCCTATAGTCGATGTGTTTCCAATTTTTTACTGCCGCTTTTTTAATGAGTTGTATGTGAAGGGCCGCCATATAACGCAAGATTTAGAAATGAATTAAAAAAAAACACAGTTATTTTTCTTTAAAATTAATTTTAATTTAATATTTTTTTATTAAGTCATAAAAGACATGCAATAGGGTTCTGTATATTTGTAACTCCTCGGACAAATTGCTTTGCTACTCTTCTGTCGTAATTTTCCATCACTATTTTGCTTTAATTCAGCTTAATTTTGTGCATTATCTCATGACATCGAGTAAAAATCAAATTTGTTTTCAAACATGTTTCCCTTGATCATTGACCAAGATTTACTAGTTCTATTAAATATCAACGATTGTTTGTAGTTAAGTTTTTATTTTCAGCTGCAAAGATTAGAGAGATTGACTATTTCTTTAATAGAACTATCTAAATTTACATTAACTACTTCACTTTAGATAAAAAGTCTAAACCATTTTTCTCAGTGTATTCTGTGTAATTTACAGTTTAATATAAATAAGAATTGAAAGAAAAGTAACTGTAATTTTTATTCAATTCAAATCATTCGTTAAAATTGGGACACCCTCTATAATTATGTCCTGTTTTTCATCCAGTGTTTTGCAATTGATTATACTTATTTTCAACGCAATTACATTAATTTATTTTTTTGTTAAATTTCAAATCACATTTTAGGTGTTGCTTGCGGTTTACATACCACAAAATTAGGATTAGAATACGATACGAACCAAAAGTAATAATAATTACCCATACTAACGTTTTTGAGTTAAATCGCTATATTTAATCTTGTCTGTATATTTTTTTTTTAATTGAATTATGCACACAAAAACACAAACCGTTTTTGCGATCAGCAAAAGTTTCATTTTCATTGAAGGTCATCATCAAAATAATGTATGCACACAGCCATTAATTTAGTAATATCTCGTATCTTCCACACAACTAGATGAATACATTTTGGAATTGATTAATTTGAAAAATGCTCGATGGTAGTCGCTAATGGATTAGTGTACTCGTACTCTTATAGTATTGCAGAGATGGTAGGTATAAAACTAAAACTGCATAAGTTTTGCAGAAACCTTTCATGATTGCGTTGCTTCTACGAAAAAGGAAGAGATTTGCAACATCAAATTATGTTTACCCAATTTATCAAAATTGTGAATTATGCAAAAAGGCAAGCGATTTAATAGTTAAAAAAGTTTTTGGTAGTTTTAACTACACTGAAAAAAATGGTTAAGATTTTTTATCTAAAGTGAAGTAGTTGACTTAAGTTTAGATAGTTTTACCAAAGAAATAGCTGATTTCTCTAATCTTCGCAGCTGAAAATACTATTAAATTCGTTCATTTAACCACGCAAGATAAGAAAAAAAAGTTTAGTCAATTCTTCCACAAAAGTTGTTGATTGTACTATTCAAATATAAAATTTAACTACAAACAATCGTTCTTTTTTCTTCAACACAATTTAGCTATCCAACATTTAATAATTTATGGATAATGAATAGCTGTCTTTACAAATGAATTAATTGAATTTGCAAATATAGTAGATGTTTCAACTAATGACGAATAGAAAAATTATCCATATCTTCGTAGCTGTTTCATCTACATAGAATCAGACACTATATGCACGAAATGTGTAATTTTATCCAATAGTCTTCATTTGGAAGTTCAAAGAAAATAATCATTTTTTTGTTTCACTAATTACTTCAATAAGCAAACAAATCTCGACAATTCTTAGGAAAATATTTTTTTTTAATTTAAACATATTTCACGATAATTTAATAGTAGAAACAATGTTTGGAAGATAATGTCTTTGAGATGACGTTAACTTGCTTCGCAAACCAAGCCCTTTCCACTATAGTGTTGCACGGAACCGTGGAACCGGACCCGGGTACCCGGTTCCTAAAGAGAACCGCCCCGACTGGTTCCAAATAGAACCGAGCGCCACAGTGGGGCGATTAGAACAAAAATTCGGACATAGGCAAATAAACTAAATTTAAATATTGTGACTATGTTCAAACCGTATACTTTCAAATGCGCCACCCTGTATTTTGTCAAAGTGTGTAGTCTGAATGAGTGAATTGCAGTGTCACTACTTAATTGTTTTACTATACCCATTTATGAAACACTTGAACTTGAAAGCGTTATAGACAAATATAATTTCCTACACTATAGAACTATCACATTTTATACTATCTTTAATTGCATATCGCATATTACGAATAATTGTGTGAGTAGTTTATTTTCACTTTTCGTAGTAAAACGTTTCAAAACGACGATTCTAAGAAGAGTAATTGCATGGATTTATTTTTATAAAAATTCCATGCTCTATTGTCTGCTGTAAGCATTCATTTAAACTCTGTAAAATATTAACTTTCCAAAGAGCTTCATATCATTATGATTAGACTAGCAACAAATCTTCAAAATAAAAAAAGGGTTCAATAAAAAAATTTACTGTGGGGAAATCGGGCACCAGAAATACAAATGCTTTTAAACAAGATGTCATATCATAACGATAAAAAATGCAGGCCGGAACCTCCAACTTTTTAATTATAAAATGCACCGTATTGGCACCTTTAATGAGATGGTACCGAAATTAAATTATCAAAATTTTTCAGTTTACATCTTTTCACTTTTTAAGTAAGTGACCAAAAATATGTAATATGTACATATGTACCTACATATATACCTTATACGTAATTGTGATGTACCTACAATTTATTTTTTGCTTCAAAATCCACTGACACAATTTAGTATTTTTTATATTTGGATATACAACCAATATCAGCGCGTATTTTTCATCAATATGTCCTTTCCAATTTCATAATCGCATGTACCTACTCCATTTCTTTGAAATTTTCGAGTAAAGAAATCAATTTCCACTTCAATTGATCATATCACGCACTAAATCAAATCTAAAGTGCCTAGGCAGAAAATAAAAGCCATATCTAATAATACAGAAGTTTTGCAAAAAATCGTGCAAATTCATTGCTTGTACACATAGTCCAGTACAATTGGTTCAAAATAGCCCCAAACCTAAACATCCAAAAAGAAAAGAAATTTTTGATGCCAAATTGTTGAATACACTGCCCAATATACGCGGTAAAAAGTTACACTAATTTGCGCCATGGGTTAAGGGGGGAGGGGGTGGCAAAGGGGTGAAAATTCAGTTTCTTGCAAATATCTGGAAAGCTATGAGTCTGACCTTAAAATGTCCTGAGGACGAAATAAACTACATAAAATTACCTTTGCAATGATATATAACAGTCTATAGATTTTCTCAGAAAATTATACCCTAGACCCAAAAGTATTATAGTGAATTTACATTTTTTTAGTTTTACATTTTGCATTGTAACTCTTGATAAAATAGATTTAGGATCATAAGATCTTGCCCATATATTTTTAACAAAACTTGCTTGATTTGTACCAAAAATTGAAGTGCGCCGCCCATTGACGCCCCCCTCACTCCTCCTAGCATTTTTCAAAAAGGCATGCCTGTAGCTCCATTTCAAATTAAGCAAGGCAGATAAAATTTGGTGGGGTGCCTAATCTAAGCCTCATTATGCTCCTTACTAAAAATTATTAGCAACCGATCAAAACTAAGGGTACTCCCCATACAAAGTGACCCAAATTTCTAACAAATTTTACATTTTTTCACTTCTAAATTCTACCTAAAATAGAAAAAAAAATTTTATCTCTTAGAACGTCCTAATAACAGTTAATTGTAGTCTTCTGAATGTATATCCGAAAGTTTGTACCAGAGCGTGCCTTAGAAGTACAAAAAATCGAGTTTGAAGGTTGCTAGTACACGTTACTCGAAATATTCGCAAATAGTCTTAGAACTGGTATCACTGACCTTCAAACCCAAGTTTTTGATACTTGCAGCGTACGCCTTGGTACAACCTTTTGAATATAAATTCACAAGACTACAATCAACTGTTATAATGACGTTCTAAGAGATAAATTTTTTTTCTTGTATTTTACATAGAATTTAGAAGTGGAAAAAAGTGAAAATTCTTAGGATTTTCTTTCACTTTGTATGGGGGGTACCCTTAGTTTTGATCCGATGGTAATAATTTTTGGTGGGGAGGATAAGGGAGCTTAGAATAGGCACCCCATCAAATTTGATCTGCCTGGCTCAATTTACAAAGAAGCTACAGGCATGCCTTTTTGAAAAATGTTAGGAGCAGTGAGGGGGGCGTTAATGATTGGAGCACTGCAATTTTTGGTACAAATCAAATACATTTTGTTATCAATATATGGACAAGATGTTATGACGGTAGGGATATTCTATCAAGAGTTACAGTGCGAAATGTAAAACTCAAAAAATGTTAATTCAATATAATACTTTTGTGTCTAAGGTATAATTTTCTGAGAAAATCTCTAGACTGTTATATATCATTACAAAGGTAATTTTATGTAGTTTATTTCGTCCTCAGGACATTTTAAGGTCAGACTCATAGTTTTCCAGATATTTGCAAGAAACTGAATTGTTACCCCTTTGCCACCCCCTCCCCCCTTAACCCATGGCGCAAATTAGTGTAACTTTTTACCGCGTATATTAGGCAGTGTATACAACAATTTGGCATCAAAAATTTCTTTTCTTTTTGGATGTTTAGGTTTTGAGCTATCTGTACTAGACTAACACTCGCTCGTATATATGTAGGCCCCCTCACAATTATATTTATCTAACATTCATCGAGGTGCACTTCAATATCTAAATGTGACCGCAATTTTAATTAGATAGATAAATATCTTGCAAAATACGTTTTACGCTTCAATTACTCGTAAACGCGTCGTTTTTTCTGCATTTCACATACTTTTTTCAATTTCTATTAGATGATACCTACTACTGTGAAGGGGGTGTCTGTCTGTCTATTGAGACTAGCCACTCGAAAAGTGACTCCTAATCCAAACGTTTCCTTTCCTTGAAAGTTTTTTTTTAATGATGATATGATTTTTAAAGCCGCTGTTGCTTGGGCTTTGACACATTACATCAGTCATTTATAGTTCAGATAACACAAAGATATATGTATGAGTTGAAGGATGTTATGCGAATAATGTCCGCTGAAACGCGGGAAAAAGTCCATCAACATAGACCATGTTTTTTCTCTTAATTTATTTGTCGCTAAACATGTGGTGTAAGTAGGTCTTGAATGTGAAAAGTGTAATATGTAGTAAAAGCATTGAAAATACGTGGACATATTTTAAATTCAAAGATACTGCTCATACTCGAAAACTCGTATATTTCACGATGACTTTGAAAATACGTACTAGCACATAATTATATGGCAAATTATCGTGCGCTCGGAATATTGTAGTACTGGAGTAATAATCGAAATGCAATTGAATTTAATTAGCCATCAATAAATAAATTGCTGGATAATAGTAGTTTTACTTACAGTGTTATAAGCACCGCTGCAATTTTGCATAATACGAATTTATGAAGTAATGTTGAGTCGCCTTATTTTGTGTATATGGATATGAGACGCAGTCCGAAATTTGATTGATGGATAGATTCGGCTAGAAGCATTGTCAGTTTATTGTGCAGGAACAATTATATGGGAAATACCCAAGTAAGGAACGCATCATATTTTTGATTGAAATTAAATTGCAGTCATGTGATGGAAGTTACTACGATAAAAAGCTAGAGAATTTATAAGGAAAGCTAAGTATATACACAATTTGTAACAATTAGCCAAACTTGTTTATGTGTTCATTCGACTTTGTACGAGTATTTGATTTCTGTTGTGTTTTTTTTTTTTCGACTCCACTGATCATGCTAACCAAGAAAATAGACATTTCATATGTAGTATAGTAAGTACCTCCAATTGGCTAAAAAACGGCCCAAACCCAAACATTCAAAACAAAAAGAAATTTTTGATGCAAAATTATTCAATACACTGCCAAGTATAAACAGTAAAAAGTTACACTAAATTGCGTCATGGGTTAAGGGGGAAGGGGTGGCAAAGTGGTGAAAATTCTGTTTTTTGCAAATACATTCATATCTGGAAAACTGTTAGACTAATCGCAAACGTCTTGAGTACGAAATGAGCTAAATAAAACTACCTTTGTAATGATATATAATACTCTAGACATTTTCTTAGGAAATTACACCCTAAACCCAAAAGTATAATAGCGAATTTAAATTTTTTGAGTTTTACATTTCGCACTCTGTAACTCTTGATAGAATAGACCTAGAGTCATAAGATAGTGTCCATATATTGCTAACAAAATGCATATGATTTGAACCAAAAATTGGATGGGTCCGACCATTGACGCTCCCCTCACTCCTCCTAACATTTTTCAAAAAGGCATGCCTATAGCTTCTTTTTACATTAAGCCAGGAAGATCAAATTTTAGCCTAAGCCCTATGATCCCCACTAAAAATTATTACTATCCGATCAAAACTAAGGGTACCCCCATGCCCCATACAAAGTGAACTAAAAAACTAGCAAATTTAACATTTTTTCACTTCTCTTAGAACGTCCTTATAACAGTTAATTGTAGTTTTCTCTACGTATGTTCAAAAGTTTGTACAAAAGCGAATGCTACAAGTGACAAAAAAATAGGTTTGAAGCTTAGTGATGCCAGTTCTAAGGCTATTTGTAAATGCTTGCTACGCTCACCAACCCATCGTTCGGGCTCTGCGCGTTCAGTTTTACTCCAGGCGATCGGTCGTGAAATCGGGCTGCAGAGTGCATGCCAGGCACTGTCTGAGATTATTTTACAAATCGATAGGGTATTAGTCAGAAAGCTTAAATTTAAGTTTGCACCACTTGAAAAATTTTCTAACGGTACTTATGAAGGTTTTTGTCTTGTTTGGGTTTCCGGCGTATATCTCCGCTCCCAATGGTAGCATTTCCAAAAAAAGGCCACCGAATTGTTTGGTACAAAATTTTCTTCATCTTTGGCATAGCGATTGTTCACCATAAAGCAGTAGGTAAAATGTTACAGCGTGTCAAAGTTGAAAAAACAGTTTTTCAAATCAGGTTTTTGCAAATAAGTCAATAACGGTGATTTTTCGCGCAAAAATTAATAAGAGTGGACTTGTACCTTATTGGATTCCCTACAATCCAGAAAAAAATTAAGTCGATACGATCAGCTGCAGCCGAGATATACCCGAAGGAAAGTGAGCATTCCGAAGTAACTATGCGTTATACTCGTACATACTTATAGGTATAATTTATTGCAGATGCAGTTAGGATGGTGAAGCTTCGGGTCTTTGCACGACATTTTGGAAAACAAGTTGGAGTGCGACCGCTGTGATCTGCGCAATTTCTGCTCAAATATTCTATTTTAACACTGTTAAAGTCTGTAGTTTGTTGACGTATGCCTTCTTTTTGGGGGAAAAAAGTCTGAAGCCATCAGAACAGGCAATTGCGGTAACCATTTTATGTTAGCATTTTTCATCATTAAATTTTCCAAAAATCTTTCCTCCTCATCGGAAAGGGACGTTTTACCCACCCGATATTTGTAATACAGTAGCGGAAATTGAAATAGGTTCACCCCCATAAAGTAAGGTTTTCCAAAAACCTGACAGTTCACTAATGGGATAAAGTACCTAATTTACTTTCTTTTAATTTTGGATGGTTTATTTAGTGATGAGGGTACGTTTTTATTATTTTCTTCAGTAGAATTCTGAATATCATATACAGATTTACTTGGTTGTGGAAGGGGGACCAACGTTGGAATATCATAAATGTCATCGTAGCAATCTTCATCATTTATGTCTTCGGTTATGACTGCGACATTTGAGAATATTTTGCCACAACACGTTCTACAGATATTGGTACATGTGAGTCCAGCCTTCTTACAACCACATGCTGTCCCACAGTTTTTTTTACAAGAGCACGAAATAATATTTAATAGGTATGAAGGGATAATTTCTCCCGAAATCATCACAGGCTCCAATCCCACCTGAGTGCGCTTCCAGCCCAAGTTTTCTGGATTTAAAAGGTTGCCGAGCCATGTCTGTATTTGATGGTACGCTAGTAAGGAATGATGATCAGCGGCTGATTCGGTGGAAGGTGGTGGAAGCAGCAAGATTAGCTTTAATTTTCGTTCCTGCGCGAGCAAAAAGTTTGAAACGGAAATCGCTTAGTGATGTGTCGTTACGTGTACTTCCGTACAAGGCAATGAAAACATTCTTTCCGATAGTGCATATAGTGTTTGCATCTGAGCACTCTGCTTTAAAAACCTCGAGCGATTGTAAAACGTGAGTATGTTCCTTTTTCTTTAAAAAGTCGAAGTCGTATCACACCCTTTGAAGGCGTGAAGAAAAAGTATATCCTCTGAAAGAATTTGGTGTTTTAAACCTGTTGATGAAAACAAAATTGTATTTTCGGATCCTCGCTCCATTTTTTAAAATATACGCTCTAGACATGATATCCAATACCTGACAATATAACCAGCAGTTAAACGTCTTCTCCAACGATGAAAATTGAGTCAAACCTGGACGACATGCCTAAATCCGTTTGAACAATTTGTGTATCCGCATCCTCTACAGCCTGGGATACTAAGAAACCATGATTCGTTAAATAATTTTGCAGTATATCAACAAATCGTTTCTTTTTTCTTTAATTGGCCAACAATGCCTCCTGCTTCATACCTCTGAAGATTGTGGTCTACTCAAAAATAAATTCAGCTGACTGTTGAATTGTTGAATTTTCAAACATGATTGATGCATTAGAACACTATTCACATTTCCCAAAATTTCTTCATGCTCCCTAGACCACGTTCAATGCATCTCTCAATCAATGTACGGATACAACGTCACCTTCGTTTAAGGATTTTGCACAAACAAAACAAAAACTCATGGCGAAACTAAACAAACAAACAAAACTATTTCGAAAAAAAACGAAGTTTCTCAAATTGACTTTCATTTACAAAAAATACCGCTAGCGTGTCGCGTAATGAACATATCTCTCTCTATCTGCAGCGAAAGACAACTGGCCGCCAAGTAAAGCCCAACTGAATGTTGGTACATACTAGGGATATCAAAAACCGGACGGTTAGTCCGAAAACCGGTACTTTCAGAACGGTTAACCATTTTTTTGACATGTATATGTCTTTGCGGAGGCTACCTGAGAAATACTGGGTGTCGTTCCGTGAAAAAGCGTCACGAAAAACTGTAACGAAAACGTTTAACGCTTAAAATCGACCTTCCCGTAGTTCGATCTTCACCAAATTTGGTATACATTATCCTTTGATCGCTCTGACTCAGAATCGACAATCACTATTTCGATAAGTTGCGGGAATAGCGGTAAATTCGCCATTGAAGCGAACGAAAATTCATCCTTCAATTGGTTCTCCTGGCTCTCCCCGTGGACCGATGTCGACGAAACTATAGGAAGGAAGTTAAGTGGTGCGATCCTTAATATTTGTGTGCCAGCACTTTTTATGAGGAAGATGTCCTTGGACACAAAATGTCCTTTTTTCTGTGGGAATGCATTATAGACATTATGTATAAGGATATGGATATCAAAATACAGAATCCGTTGCGACGAGTCTTGTAAAATCACGACAAATTGATTTTGAGTTTTGTTAAAGGATATTACAACCAAAAAGGACATTTTTCTAGCATAGGAAACAGAGCATGGGCATTATGGGTGTCGTTCGAAAGGTGATATTTGAGGCACTGTATGTGATCGGTTTCAAAATATTTTTTTTGAAAAAAAAAAAGAAAAAAAATATCTCGTCTCAGGGGAGGTTCGAACCATGGTCCAAACCGTCGTCAATACCTTCCAAAAAGTCAACAACGACCACCAAGCCGCCATGACCACACTGCGCCTTACCAGTACAAATAATTTTAGTGATCATGATCCTCTGGTCTATAGCCATCACACAGTGCAGTATAGTTACGTGGAGACGTGCAACGAATGGCTGATGCAAATGCCTGGTAAAATTGAAAATGGCGAGCAGGTATAAATTGAATTTTCGATTGCATATGCGTGCACTTTCGAATTTGTCACATGTAAAACGCGCGCGTAAAAATGAGGCATCCAAAATGCATACAATTTATCGCGTAAATTTACGAAGAGTAGAAAATCAATAGTCGTTTTAGTATGATCACCAAAATCAAAAGGATGTTCAGGTAACTAAATAAAAAAGAAAAAAATATACGGCCCTGTGGCGACTCGAAAACACCACCCCATGCACCAAACACCCATCACCCAACCTGCTCGGCTATGCCGACCTCGGAGATGGCAAGTAAATCTAGTGTTCATCACAGATTATCTCGCACAGGTCGGTGCATGCAGGCAGAACATAATTGCCATTGTGGTCGTCGTCGTCATCGTTAGTTGAACAGCTTCTGGGCAACGGAAGAATGATATTGTGTGTTCGGACGGAGCGTTGTGGGACGTTGGTTGACAGTGGTTGTACAGCCACTGAACGTTGAATGTGGAAATGCAACAGTACGTAATAGTGGTTGTACAGTACGTAACAGGGGTTGTATAGTACGTACAATGGTTGTGGAGCCACTGTACCTTAAATGTTGAAAAGAAGTGGTGCGATTCTTAATATTTTGGTTTCAGCACTTATTATGAAAAAGATATCCTTGGACACAAAAGGTTCTTTTTCCTGTGGGAATGCATTATAGACGATGCATATCAAAATACAGTATTTGGTGAGTTGAGCCCTTTAAAATCACCACAAGCTCATTTTGGGTTTTCAAAGGATATTATTATGTACCACCAAAAAGAACACTTATACAAGGAAACTAAGAATGGGCATTATGGTTGTCCTTCGAAAGTCGATATTTGGGGTACTGTATGTAATCGGTTTGAAGGGATTGTGGGGCTTCTGGCTTCTGGAGTGACAATATAAAGGCTGATGCAATGTGGATTATTTTGTAAGCAATAACGTAGACATATACATGATCTAAGATTTTTCGGTTTTTTCCTCCTCCCGGTTTTAACCCGGACGGTTGTTTGTCCATCCGGTTAAAACCGGGATAAAAATTATTTCCAAATTTATACAACTTTTTATATTTTCTTGATTTTTCCGTATGCAATTCTATTACTTGTCCCCAATGAAAAATTTCGTTTCCAAGTTCCAGCCCTTAAACATATTTTCGAACACTCTCCTTATTGCTATTACTCGTAGAACCATCGCTTCGTCAAATTACTTCTCCTTGTAGCTTTGATTAATTTTGCATACGATACGAACTATAGCAATACGAGTGTGTATGCATGTTTTTACTAGAATTCTAAGCAAATCAATTAAAAGGTTCGGTTAACCGGAAAACCGGTACTTTGAGACCGGTTAAAACTGGACGGTCTGACCTGACCGGCTTTGCAAAAAAAACAACGGAAAAAACCGAAAATCGGGTTATGGGCTGATTTTTGACATCCCTAGTACATACCCGTAGAATGTATTGCTATCTCAGATCGTCGACTTTCTCTTGGGCATATCTCGGTTGTGGATGATCGTATCGATTTAATTTTTTTTCTGGATTGTAGGGAATTCAATAAGCTACAAGTGAACTATGATTAATTATTTAGTGAATTCACCGTTATCGACTTATTTGCAAAAAACTGATGAATAAAACGGGTTTTTCCACTTTGACACGCTGTAGCATTTTATCTACTGCTTTGAGATGAACAGTCAGTATACAAAAGATTAAGGCAATTTTGTACCGAACAATTTAGTGTCTTTCTTTTGAAAGTCCAACCATCAGGAGCGGAGATATACACAAAAAACCCAAACAAGACAAAAACCCTGATAAGTACCGTTAGAAAATTTTCCAAGTGGTGCAAACTTAAATTTAAGCTTTAGGACTAAGCCCCTACCGATTTCTAAAATAATCTCAGACAGTGCCTGGCATGCACTCTGATTTTACCAAACGCCTGGAGTATTGTATGGGGCCTTCGTTTTGATCGGATGGTAATCATTTTTGGTGAGGACCATAATGGGGCTTAGGCTAGGCACCACACCAAATTTGATCTGACTGTCTCAATTTAAAAAGAAGCTATAGGCATGCCTTTTTGAAAAATGGTAGGAGGAGTGAGGAGGGTGTCAATGGTCGGAAAAATTCAACTTTTTGTTCAAATCATAAGAATTTTGTTGACAATATGTGGACAAAATTTTATGACTTTAGGTCTATTCTATCAAGAGTTGCCGTGCGAAATGCAAAACTCAAAAAATGTAAATTCACCATTATACTTATATGTATAGGGTATAATTTTCGGAGAAAATGCCTAGAGTATTATACAGGGTTATTGGTTAAGTCGACCTATTCCCTGCAACACGTTATAATAGGGTAAAAATGCAACAAAATGAGGCCATAAATGTTAGGCCGATTTTCAACGGTCACTGAGATATTTGAATTTTTAGGTTTTTTTTAAATAACCTCGAATTTTACCATTTAAAGTAAGAATTAAAAAAACTACTATGGTAATGGGTTAAAACTTACTTTTGGATTTTAGTCAACACTATAGCAGACATTTCTTAATCATTTAAAATTTCAAAAACCCATCACAATTCGAAATTTTTATTTTTTAATAAAAACGAATTATCTTAAATTTTTTTAAAGTTGATTTTTAATATAGTATTACTAAAAACAATTATATGACACGGACTCTGCAGACCACTGGAAAAACATACTCGTGTTGTCAGCTTTCCAAAAAGGTGTCAATGTCAATATAAATATTTGAAATAATCGAAACAGCTAGCTGCAACTTGTTCGGGAACCATAATTTCGTTTGATAAAAAACGACAAATCCATAACACAATAAAAACACGTCTGTCAAGTTAGCACTACCACTTTAAAATTTCGACAAACGCTATAGTGCATTAAATGTCACGATTTTGTCGTAATTCAATGGAAAAAGAAAAAAATTTGTCGCGCCCCTCCTTCCCCTTAAAAACTACCCTTAAGTGCATTTGAGCCTCAGTTAACCAAATTCGAGTTCCAAGAATCTCCCCAATGCTAAAGGTGTCCAGTAAGATATCACAGAGCTGTTTAAGAGATTTCCACCCTGAAAAAATTTATCGCGCCCCTCCTTCCCTTAAAAACTACCCCCATCAAGTTAGCACTACCACCCCGGTAGCGGCCACTTCAAGCATTTCCGTAAAACAAAAAGTATCCAATTAATTGTCGCAGGAACCGAAAGGGGTGGTAGTGCTAACTTGACGGGGGTAGTTTTTAAGGGAAGGAGGGGCGCGACAATTTTTTTCAGGGTGGAAATCTTTTAAGCAGCCGTAGTGAGAGTTTACTGGACACTTTTAGTATTGGGGCGATTCTTGGAACTCGAGTTTGGCGAACTAAGGCTGAAATGCAATTAGGGGTAGTTTTTAAGGGGTAGAAGGGGCGCGACAAATTTTTTGAAGCGTGCAATATGTCTTTCGGTTCCTGCGACAATTAATTGGATACTTTTTGTTTTACGGAAATGCTTGAATTGGCCGCTACCGGGGTGGTAGTGCTAACTTGACGGGGGTAGGTTTTAAGGGAAGGAGGGGCGCGAACCTTTTTTTTAAGGGTGGAAATCTCTTAAGCAGCCCCTGTGATATCTTACTGGACACCTTTAGCATTGGGGAGATTCTTGGAACTCGAATTTGGTTAACTGAGGCTCAAATGCACTTAAGGGTAGTTTTTAAGGGGAAGGAGGGGCGCGACAAATTTTTTTCTTTTTCCATTGAATTACGACAAAATCGCGACATTTAATGCACTATAGCGTTTGTCGAAATTTTAAAGTGGTAGTGCTAACTTGACAGACGTGTTTTTATTGTGTTATGGATTTGTCGTTTTTTATCAAACGAAATTATGGTCCCCGAACAAGTTGCAGCTAGCTGTTTCGATTATTTCAAATATTTATATTGACATTGACACCTTTTTGGAAAGCTGACAACACGAGTATGTTTTTCCAGTGGTCTGCAGAGTCCGTGTCATATAATTGTTTTTAGTAATACTATATTAAAAATCAACTTTAAAAAAATTTAAGATAATTCGTTTTTATTAAAAATTAAAAATTTCGAATTGTGATGGGTTTTTGAAATTTTAAATGATTAAGAAATGTCTGCTATAGTGTTGACTAAAATCCAAAAATAAGTTTTAACCCATTACCTTAGTAGTTTTTCTTACTTTAAATGGTAAAATTCGAGGTTATTTAAAAAAAAAAACCTAAAAATTCAAATATCTCAGTGACCGTTGAAAATCGGCCTAACATTTATGGCCTCATTTTGTTGCATTTTCCCCTATTATAACGTGTTGCAGGGAATAGGTCGACTTAACCAATAACCCTGTATATCATTACAAAGGTAATTTTATGTAGTTAATTTCGTACTCAAGACGTTTTGCGGTCAGACTCAACGTTTTCCATTTCATAATTTTCACCAATTTGCCACCCCTCACCCCTTAACCCATGACGCAATTTAGTGTAGCTTTTTTTTTTGGAATTTGTAAAATACAGAAGTGTGTTTTTTGTCTTTTTTTTGGTTTTACGACGATTTTTTGCGTATTCATTTACCGGACTCTTGACTCGCTAAAAAAAATGGGAGACTATAATTGTGTTGTGTGTGAACATGCACCACGTAGTCGTCGGCGATATGTGCTTCCTGTACGTCTATTGGAAGTCAGAAGGGATATTGTAGAACTTTTGTTACGCAACAAACAAACAAATATCTAATAAATGTACATAAAATAACGAAATTCCTGAGGTAGGTTTCGTTTGTGCCGGGACTGGGTAAATTTTATATGGATCGTGACCATTCTTCTTTTGCATCAATCGCTGGCACCGTTCACTAAATAGGCGAACAGACGCCTGCTTATTATCATCTTTTATCATCTTCTTCCACCGATTGTTCAACACAATGCTATGTAATCCAGCCGAAAAAGATGACAAGGATCGTTATCACCTTATTACACAAATTTTCTAAGCAAACTATGATGTTATACTCTTTTGAATTTTTTTTTCTTGAAAATTAAGGACAATTAACCAATGATGATGGGTTAACGTAAAACCTTAAGGCATATAAAGCCCATTTATTCAATAAAAACCGTTTCTCAAAATCGCGAGTTGTCACCTTTATCTACTCACGTCCTCAATTCTTATATCACAAAAAATATCAAATAAAAGCTACAAAATCAAATCTTCTTTATTTAATGAGTGTTTGCCTTTTTATTTATTAGTTTCTATAAATGTGAAAGATATTTGTCTGAGACTTATGATAAATCATTATATGTATTAGGTAAGCGATGGAAATGTTTATACCGTTATCTGGCTTTAGTACATTTTCAAGAATTAAATCATGGTGTATATCCATTTTTAGCGTCGGATTTTGAATTTGCAGGGCTTGGATTATTCCTGTTTTTGCTAAACTATTGATGAAGGAGTTTTACATACAGAAACCATTCAAATTCAATTATCCTTATGAACTGGACAAGGGTTTGGTTTATATTTTTCTGAAAATTTTGATGATAACAAGGTGACAATCAAATGTGAGCGGTATAAATAATAAGAAATAATTGGTATATTTTGAGTTCCTCGTTTGAAAGCATAACTGATTTATAACAATAGAGCTGAACCTGGCTAAGAGCACATTGTGTGTAGGGTGCATTCCATGCCTAGTTGTAGGTATATACAGTCGAAAGTCGATAACTCGAACCTCAACAGCTCGAATACTTCAGTATCTCGAAGAACTCTTACGGTCCCACGAATTTTCTATGTAAATCTCGGCATTCCAAACTCGATAATTCGATTGAATGTATACATAACTCTAATACAAATTCGGGCAAATCTATATGCATAAACCTCTGTTACAAGAAAAAGAATGGCAATTTACAAACGAAAAAAAAAAACAACACAAACAACATGTTCATTGCTTTTGTCTCAACTTGAGAATTTGTGTTGTTGTTTAAAAATCGTCCTGTGAATTTGTAGAGTTTGCTATAATGCCTGCAAGAAAATGTAATACACTTTCTCTTTCGCTAAAAGTGCGCGTACGAATTCGCCACAGAGTTCGAAATTCTAGCAAATACATTGTCAACGATTTTAAAAAACAAGGACAAAGTTTCTGTTAAGAGCCAATCGAACGGTACGAAACGGTTTAAAAAAGCCGAATTTCCGGACATTGATAAATGTTTAGTCCAGTCGTTTGAACAATGTAGAAGAAAGAACATTAGCCTCAGTGGCCCACTGATGAAAGAAAAGCTCTTCATTTCGCCCAGAATTGAATCATCCAGCATTCAGGGCCAGTAATGGCTAGTTGAACAACTTCAAAACGAGGAATTCGTTAGTATTCACGATGGTTTCTCGCGACAGTGCAACAGTTGATAACTGTATGCAACGACTGGAATCAAAAATTTGTTCGTTTAATCCAAGATTATTTACTAGAGGAAATTGATAATTGCGATGAAACAGGACTGTTTTTTTCGTTGTACACCAAACAAAACCCTGACTTTTCGAGACGATCCCTGTTTTGATGGAAAACAGAGAAAAGAGAGGCTAACTATTCTACTTGCTGTCAATTTAACAGGAACAGAACAGAAAAAAAATCTCTTGGTAATCGGCAAATATCAGGAATCCGCTATGTATGAAGGACATTAAGTCCCTACCAGTCCTTTATGCTTTATGATCCTTTATCAGAAGGATTGGATGTCGTCTTAAATTTTTTTTTTTAAATGGCTAAACGACTGGGATAAGGAGTTCCAAAACAGAAATAAGCGAGTATTATTGTTTATTGACAACTGCCCCTCGCACATTACTCGCGACGGATTGGAACGTTTAAAAATTCAACTTCTGCCTCCAAATATAACATAAAGTTACAACCCCTAGACCAGGGAATCATCAAAAATTTTAAGGTATTTTACAGGCAGGAGCTCATAGGGAAAATGATAAGAGAATTAGACGGAAATATACAATTGAAACCTATTAATGTTTTCGAACCAATACGTTTAATCGAAAAGAGCGTAACTGAAGCTACATAAAAGAATTGCTTCGGGGCGTGTGGATTTCTCTCTAGCAATGAAAGCCTGTTGAAATAAGTTCCAATAATATGAATGAAGAATTGACTTTATCTTGAGCCATATTGGAAAGACTTCCAACGGAGAATTCGTCGCAGCAGCCGAGTGCTTAGCCACAGACGATTGTCAACCGACGAGGACACATGTTGAAGAAGAAGACGAGGAAGTATCGGAAGTAGTTTCTAAAGAAGCTCGAGCAGCCGCAAGGACGAAATGTTCAAATTCAAATTTTGATAAGTCGAAGTATACATAACTCGAAGGAATTTGTCGGTCCCTTGAGATTCGAGTTATCGAGGTCCGACTGTACAGCAAAAAGTTACTTACCGATTTGAAAATCAAATAACTGTTGTGTTTGTGTGAATTTTTTATAGCCTTAACATTATGTAAAAGGGTATTAACTTATTCACGAAGTTATATTATATAAATTAGGTTCTTCTAAGACTTAAAATTGAATCAATGAACCAATATTAACTAAACTTCATCGAAGTGTGTGTTTCTAGTGAAGCCTCAACACATATCTACGAACGCATGGAATCGGAACACTATGTCATAGGGCTGTCATATAAACTAATATTAGGTTTTTCTAAAAAAAACTTCTTTACATATGAACTAATTCTAAGAAAAACTCCACCCATAAGTGTATGTTCCTAGTAAAGCCTCAACATATATCCAGGAGCAGATGGAATCGGAACACTACGTTATATGGATGCTTATTATGTAGCACAAACGAACCTTAAGTTTCATATCAATTTTCGTCGAGCCCAAAATTAGCCTCGGTATCGTTTCGTTCTAAATTAGATGATATTGATGTTGGTCCCGAAATCGGAAAAAAAATGTACGCCAGTGGTGTAGATAAGGGGGCGATCAAGGGGATGAATCCTCCCGTCTTCTGCTGCAAATTTTTCTTAATGAAGTGTCCCTTTTTCTCTAAATGACCGCAGAGCGAAGCTGAAGTCTTGACTCTCTTCAGTGTTCGACAGTATTGTTAAATAAAATAAGAGAACTCCTCGCTGTCATTTATTTTGCTCGAACTAAGCCTGTAAATTTTTATACCAGATAGACTACAATTTTTTATCATTGCAAAACCTAATTTTTCCCCCTTTTGCACAATATAATACTATTTTCATTGCCAAAAGGTGTCAAAAACTTTACTTAAATAAAATACTTATGTGGTCGGCCTTACCATAGCAGTAATTCGTAGGAAAATTCGAAAGTTTTGGATCCCCCACGGTAGTACATTTTTGTACAAGAATGTAGCATTAAACTTTTGCATAAAATTGAATTAAAACTGTTCTGTGGAGTGATTCCTTTTTGTATAACGATCTAAACGCCTTTTTAATTATACGATCCAAACGTCCTTCACATGGGTCGTGAGCTCAGAAAAACACCATAAACTGAATTCGCTCATGACGAGACTTGAACTCACGACGCTTTGCACCAAAGGTGAGCGTACTATACCCACATAAGCAACCAGACTCCATCTATCGATGGTTAATTCATTTCGTTCACAAATAATAATTTAATTCTTGAAATGCGATAAGACCCATAAGTAATAAATAGTGTCCACATTGTACTATTCAGTTATATGTAGTACAAATCATACTATCATTTTTAATTGAATTAAAAACACATTCCCACGAAAATGTAGGTACCACCTCTATTTTTGCGATCAGCATATTGAAGGTCATCTTGAAAGTAATTTATGTACATATATGTGTGTGCTCAGCTATTACCAAAATTTTTTAAGTAATTACTCGTATCATCCATGCTACTAATAGTATAGTGACTTTAGCTCTAGACCCAAACATCCAAAAAAAGAGCTGACTTTTGATGCCAAATTGTTCTATGGCCTGACCGCATTACGCAGTAAAAAATTAGACTTTTTTGCGCGTCACATTTGGGGGGGGCGAGGGGGTGGCGAAGGGTTGAAATTATGATGTTCGCCAATATCTTCTTAACTGTAATATTTACAGCAAAATGTTCTGAGGACGATTTAAACTACACAAAATTTCCTTTCTAATGATAGATTATATCATATACCTTCTCTTGGCAGATTATATACTAGACCTTGGTAAACGTTAAGGCTAAGTCCTATTAGACCCTCCACCAAATATTACTTCGATCGGATTAAAACAAACGGTACCTCCCATACAAATTATTCAAATTCAATGCCACTAGTTTATTAAGAAATAAGGGAACAAGTCAACCAAAATTAGAGTTTTGCTCGTAGGCAATTTTCCGGTAATTTTGTATAGAAGGTACCCTTTGTTTTAATCCGATCGAAGTAATATTTGGTGGAGGGTCTAATGGGACTTAGCCTTAACGTTTACCAAAATTTTTCCCGCCTGCTGAGATTCGGCGAAAAGTTACAGGCATGTCTTTTTTTAATGTTAATAGGGAGTATAGGGGAATGCTTTGTCGGGGCAGCCTGAGTCTCCGTGTGGGACAGCTATATATTGTTAGGAATAGTTATCCCAATTACCATGGCTCCAATTTAATTACTTCAGGAGCTAGAGCGCCAAATGTAACTATCAAAAAATCTAAATTACACTAAATGTTTTAAGGTCTAGTATATAATCTGCCAAGAGAAGGTATATGATATAATATATCATTAGAAAGGAAATTTTGTGTAGTTTAAATCGTCCTCAGAACATTTTGCTGTAAATATTACAGTTAGGAAGATATTGGCGAAAAATCATAATTTCACCCCTTTGCCACCCACTCCCCCCGCACCAAATGTGACGCGCAAAAAAGTCTAACTTTTTACTGCGTAATGCAGTTAGGCCATAGAACAATTTGGCATCAAAAGTCAGCTCTTTTTTTAGATGTTTGGGTTTCATCATTTTTTCAGCTAAAATCACTATACTATAAATGAATAAATTTTTGAAGTAATTTGATAAATACTCGTAGAATGTATTTTCGTATTTATTAGATTGCAACTGAGTTTGTATTGCAAATTACATAGACCTATCTTTTATGACTTAGCTTATACCAAAAAGGAAGAGTTTTGCAACATATTGATTCATTTATCAAAATTATGAAATATGCAAACAGGCAAAGTAATTATAGTAGTGAAAATTTTGCTGGTGGTTTTAAGAAATTAACACATACATTCACATTTGGCAGTAATAATGTAATAAAAGTCGAACTTGATTGTAATGAAATACATATCTGTAGTCTTTCATCAAAAAATCAGGTTCGACGTTAGTGAAAATATTTCTGTAATGGAAAAAGTCTCTATACCTAAAGCGGCGTAGATAGCTATGCTATGGGGGTCATAGGCCCTATATTTTCAGCACAGGAGCCATTTTGAACGAGGAACTTTTTACTTTTTAGTATATACAGTCGAGAACGGATAAGTGCAATCGTGTTCGGCATCAAAAAAATTGCACTTATCCGTTTTTTCACTTATCCGTTTTTGGACAGATTCAGAAGAAAAACATAATTTCAGATTGAAGGATACTAAGCATGCAAAAAGTGTATTAGGCTGAGTAGCTCTTAAACATGCAGTAAATTGCTCTCTTCAAATATTTTCAATATCTAAACTGTTCCCAGCGTCCCAGTTTTACTTAGATTTACATTAAATTAATTTCCCCATACTATGAGTAGTAAATTTATCGACACAATGGAATATTTTCTTTTTTCCCTTTTAATTCCAAAGTATAAATCCTGTAGAGGCCACATAATTCGAAAAACGACAACTACACGGTTAAAAAAAATGGTATAAACTTTATAAATTTTGGTATACATATAGTTCCATAGACTTTCTGTATACAAATTATACCAAGCTTCTTTATTAATCGAAGTTATCAGTTGAAGCTATACAGTTCATGCTAATCGCGTATAAAATATTTTTATAAGCTAACAATATAAAAATAATCCATTAATCCTATAAAAAACTATACCATTTTTTTTATTCAAAATTAAAAAAAAAACGACATTAATTTACATCTGAAGGATAATGTATGTCTGCAGAAAACCCCTTCTGGGACATGCTGTTGCAGGCACTATACTCGTATATTTCCTATCCGCACATACAGAAATTTTTGACCACGCCGAGATTCGATCTCCGCACCTCTAGATTACTAGCATGTACTCTCAACCAGGTGCGCCACAGCGACGCACGAAGGCCACCTTTCCAAATGCGAATGCAATGATTTTTTTTAGAAATGTACAATATAGGATAAAGTTTACCTCACTTTGGTATAAATGTTTTCTATCAGTTCAATATTATTAAACAAATTCTCGATTGGTATGCAAGTTGTAATTTATAGTATAAAATCAATAACACGTTCTGATAAAAGATTCATATAAATGCTGCATAATTTTTATTAGTATTTTTGGATTAATTTTGTAACAGCTTCGTATAATTTTTATACAAACATCTCGAATTCAATATTTTAATACAAACCTCGGATAAATTTAATAAAAATTCATATAAACAAAATTTATACATCGCTTTTGTATACAATTCATACTAAAAAATGTATAGATGAGCTTTATACCATCAGTTGGTATAAAAAATACACCAGAATTTTTAATCGTGTACATATACTAGGGAGAACGCATATTGGACTTACTTTTCATTTTTAGGAGTGTGAAAGAAGGAAAGATAAATAGAAATGGTTCCGTTGCACGAAGAGCAATGTTATAATTAGGCATCAGAATGATTAAAAGATTCTTTCAAAGAAGGTTAACCTATATATAAGACAGACAACAACAACTAAGCTGGGTTAACTAGAAAAAAACATTTCAATGATTTTGAGTCCTGTTCTTCGCAATGATGTCCTTAGAAAGAAAATTCAGCAAATTTCATTTTTTTAATGGTAGAAATAATGCGAAACATTAGACTGCGTATGCAATGATAAAGATAGTAAGGAGAGCATATCATACAGAACCACATGTAAGACTGTCTATAATACAGATGATGTAGCATCGATCGCCTCACCAAATCAGAAGTTATCGGGATCAATTTCGTCTACAAAAAAGGATAGATCGCCGATGAATTCACCCTTGCAAAATAAAACAGAATGCATTGAAATAGACTTCCTAGAATCATCAAATGTCGATTATGGCCTTTTATTAAGGTTAGCCTAAAACAGTTGAATCTGCAATCCCTTTCAGAAAGATTATCTAGATATTCAAATTTTGACTTTTCTATGATCCTCATGGTTCAGTAATTTAATTGGAACAGAAAGTTATTTAAGTTTTAGTGATTTAGCAAAAAAAATAATGCCATAATAATGCCTTCCGTTTTAATTTTTATTAGCCCCACGAGAATAGTAAATTTCACAAATTGTCCTAGATGTTTGTATATGAAATGTCAAAATGTATTAACGGACAACAATAACTAAGCTTAATAACCAAGTAAAGCTGAATAAATCTAAACGTAATTTTCATTAGAATGCTGATTCAATGTCAAAATCGAGGCGCAAAAGGCCCCAATTTCCGATTAGATAAATGAATTTCCATCATAAATGATAATACAAATTTGGCACCGCATACCTATTGAAATCTGAAGAATTCAAAACAAAAATAACAACTTAAACTTTGACGATATATACATTTTCCCTTAATAAGCAACAAATAGGCAAATAAGAATTGACAACTCTTTCTTGTATTTTTTGTTACATATTCGAATTTGGATATTTTAGAGGTGTCTTTGTGTCAATAAATTTGTCACTCATAGTATACAGGGTTATTGGCTAAGTCGACCTATAAAATATAAAATTGTCTCGATAAGTGCAAAACGCTTAAGTGCAAATTTCGCATAGGTGCAACGAAAATGTATGAATGGAACAGCATGCGCACACGTAAGCTGCAACGGATAAGTGCAAGTTACGATTTTCGATGTCGTGCATTCATTTTGCTTTAAGAATATAAAATTGTATTTTTTTCTCGCGAATATTGATGCGATTTTTTAAAGAAGGTGTGCAGATAGATTTAAAAAATGTGGACCACTGTAAATTTAACGAGCAAATTAGAATCGAAACGCGCAAATACTCGTGCCTATCGGCCCGATAAAATATATGTACATATATGTATATACAGGGTTATTGGGTAAGTCGACCTATTCCCTGCAACACGTTATAAAAGGGGCAAAATGCAACAAAATGAGGCCATAAATGTTAGGCCGATTTTCAATGGTCACTGAGATATATGAATTTTTTTTGAAATAACCTAGAATTTTGCCATTTAAAGTAAGAATTAAAAAAAACTACTAAGGTAATGAGCTTAAACTTATTTTTGGATTTTAGTCAACACTATAGCAGACATTTCTTAATCATTTAAAATTTCAAAAACCCATCACAATTCGAAATTTTTAATTTCAAATAAAAAAAAATTTCTTAGATTTTTTTAAATATATTTTTTAATGTAGTATTACTAAAAGAATATATGACATGGAGTCTGCAGACCACTGGAAAAATATACGCGTGTTGTCAGCTTTCCAAAAAGGTGTCAATGTCAATATAAATATTTGAAATAATTGAAACAGCTAGCTGCAACTTGTTCGGGGACCATCATTTCCTTTCATAAAAAATGAAATAAAGCGGTACATTATACGATGCATTTTGAATTTAATGACATTTATTTCATTTTTTATCAAAGGAAATTATGGTCCCCTACATACTACATTAAAAACTATCTTTAAAAAAATCTAAGAAAAAGTTTTTTTTTATTAAAATTAAAAATTTCGAATTGTGATGGGTTTTTGAAATTTTAAATTATTAAGAAATGTCTGCTATAGTGTTGACTAAAATCCAAAAATAAGTTTAAGCCTATTACCTTAGTAGTTTTTTTAATTCTTACTTTAAATGGCAAAATTCTAGGTTATTTAAAAAAACCCTAAAAATTCATATATCTCAGTGACCATTGAAAATCGGCCTAACATTTATGGCCTCATTTTGTTGCATTTTGCCCCTTTTATAACGTGTTTCAGGGAATAGGTCGACTTACCCAATAACCCTGTATATACATATATGTACATATATTTTATCGGGCCGATAGGCACGAGTATTTGCGCGTTTCGATTCTAATTTGCTCGTTAAATTTACAGTGGTCCACATTTTTTAAATCTATCTGCACACCTTCTTTAAAAAATCGCATCAATATTCGCGAGAAAAAAATACAATTTTATATTCTTAAAGCAAAATGAATGCACGACATCGAAAATCGTAACTTGCACTTATCCGTTGCAGCTTACGTGTGCGCATGCTGTTCCTTTCATACATTTTCGTTGCACCTATGCGAAATTTGCACTTAAGCGTTTTGCACTTATCGAGACAATTTTATAGATAGATAGATAGATAGATAGATATATGTTTTATTAAAGAAAAAATAATTAAATACATTTACATTTTAAAACGATTTTAAGACATGGCATATCATAGCCGTTTGCCTGATCCATTTGACATTTGTGTATTTAAATTTGTATCTTTTATCATTAGTTAAATTTCTAGTTCAATTATCATTTTCTATTTCTATGTAAATATTTAATTAAATGGTCTTTTATTTTACAGTTCGTACAGACAATAACAGTTAATTCTTTCTATTTGTTCAGTTCATTTTATTTTTGTAGTTGACTTTTGCTGTTGTTAGATGCGTTGACACTCATTTTGTGGACTTGCGAGAGCACAGAGCGATGAAGTTCACACAACTCCAGATTCTGCATGTTCATCTACCCTGCGCTCTCTATCCACTTGACGCTTCAGAAGCTTCCATCCAGAATGTTTCAGCGGTATCTCAACCCAATACGACAAAAATTATGCAGGTTTTCCCAATTGACTCCATTTAGTACTTCAATTACTTCCCTCTCATTCAGCACGTTTCGCCCAAAACAAGATCTTCGGATTTCCCTCAGTACCGGACATACCCCTTTCAGACCTGACGCTTAACTACTAATTAGATTTCTCTGTATTTGGAATATACAATGTCTACACTGGGCAGAAAAACATGTTCAATTCTGAAATTTTTGAGTTTTTATAGTCTTCAAGGATTTTCAGGACTCGCACAATTGATGCATCTCGGTCCCGTTACATTAGAAAAAAGCAAAATGCCGTATGATGAGTTCATATACTTATTTATTATATTTGAGTGTGGTACAGTTTAAAACAATTATTTTTTTTGCTGAAACACAAAAATACGTCGCATTTGGTGCATCTTGTGCGAGTACGCGATTTACAGCCTTCACGGCGGCACATTCGGGCCGATTTTAGGTCTATTTCTTCAGGCCAATGGTTGAAGCTATCCAGTCGCTTCTCGGAACATGGCTGATCCGCGGGACGGTATCGTTTGGAAGGTGGCGCAGTTGAATCTTCGTCCGGTTCAGATTCGGAGCTACACATGTCGTTGTTAGTTGTTAGAGTTGCCACCAATCCTTCAGCTACAGCAAGCCGAAAACTCAGTAAATCGTGAGTATCCTTGGATGGTTTCCCTATCGCCCGACAAGCGTTACGGTACTCCATCCAAGCATTGCAGCACGCCAAGTCTATAAAGTGGATGATAACTTTCAATGGCCACTTTCGAGTTTTGAAATGAGTCCGATAGGCTTCCATTAGTTGATCACAAATATCAACTCCACCCATTGACTCGTTGTAGTTTCGGACTATATTTGGACGAGCGACTTCAATAAACTTCTTCTCCTTTTTGCACCAACGGCGAACGTCATTCGAGGGACTGCATCCATATGCGGTCGAAGCCAGCAGGACCGACTTTGAATCCTTCCATTGCACAACGACAATATCATCCCCTGGGCTGCAGAACTCCTCCATATCTCCTCTTTTCATTTTCTTTTCCTCAGTCAAGCCAACGCATTTTATTCGGTTTTTCATGATGGTCCCAGTTCCATAGATACCTTTCTCCAAAAGTTTTCCCAACAAGGGCAAAGTTGTAAAGTATCTGTCGAAAAATACATACGATCCTTTCGGTAAAGTCTGAACAAGACGCAACACAAATGCAGGACCGAGGCCAATATTGTCGTTTGGAAGTGGAGTTGTCTTGCCTTGATAAATTTCAAAGTCCAGGACCAGCCCTGCTGATGTGGTCAGTACCTCATTTTTCAACCCAACACCTCTAGGTTTGTTGGGCAAACTTTGGCGTACTGGACAACGACCGGTAAAGGGAATCATCTGTTCGTCGATTGAAAACTGCCCACCTTCTTCTCTCGAAATTTTCAGGCAAGCATTTCTAACCTTGTCAATGATTGGCTGCACCTTCCACAAAACATTGCCTCGTTTTTCCGATTCGGTAATGTCATTTTCAAAAACAACATGGAAAGCGTTTCGTAGCTTGAAAAACCTGTCGCGGATCATAGTATCCGCCACTAGCGGGATCTTGAATTTGCTTTGCCAGTACATACGAAATCGTGGGAAACGAACGCAACCCATGGCAATATGCATTCCAAAAAATTTTTTTATTTCACCGGGGGTTGTTTTCAACATTTCGCCTTTTTGTGAAAAATGATACCTGTTTGTGCAATCCGCAGCCTTATCAAAAAAGGTATCATCAAAATATTTCTTAAAATAATCTAAGGGCGTCAACATCTCCGCTCCGTAATTCTGTAAATTAAAAGTATTCACATTGTGTTATTTACACGATTGCAATTGAGAATTTCCAACTTACAACATTTTCCGAAACAGGCGCATTTACTACGGGTTGACAAAAAGGCTTTCGTTTCCAAATTGGTCGACGAGTAGAACCCTGTAACATTAGCGGATTAGACCTTTTAGTGGAAAAAAATACGTTCATACGTACTTCCTCAATATTTTCCGGCTCAGGAATATTTTGGCGCACTGGACTTATGTCCAGTTCCTCGCCTTCACTATCTGTGCTTTCGCATGGCACATAGTTCTTATCTCGTTCTTCATCGTCACTGCTGAAATCAAGCGCATCGGAGTCTTCCAATGCTGCCAAAATAGCCTCATCTGTAAGCGACTCTGATGAACGAAAATGAAAGAAAAATACACATTTTTTATGACTTCGGACCGAATACGCACAATTGATGCACTGCTTAAAAAATATAGCTAAACCACATTTTGCTTTCACCAAATGGCTTCAACTTCTATCACATACAGAAACTGAATATCTTTTTAGGATAAATATATTCACTCCACTAAATTTTTCACTATTGGTATTTTAGAAATTAAAATAATAACTTACTCTTGCTGACCATTTTCACAAAACTGCAATCGAACATGCCAATTACTCGAAAATTGATAAAACCGTAAATTCCATAACGGAACAATGTGAGAACATAACATAAAAAACAGTCTGCTCAATCGATTCATCTGGGCCGCTTTAATATACGTGGAAAAATACTAAAGTTATAGACATTCAAACTTGCCCGCACAATCGATGCATCACGGTCTGAAAGGGATACGGCAATAAAATGCCTTGTATCCTCTCTGACTCCCATGTTGCACAAACTACATAAAATTGGCAAGTCCGGTCTATGTGGTTGATAATTTAATGGAAGTAGTTCTCCCCTTGCTCTAAACAGAAGCGATATCTTGTTAACGCTGAAATCATTTTGAAAGTAAGTGTTTTCCTCTAAAACGTGGTTTAATTGGACGTATATTTCTCTATGTAATGACTCTTAGCTCGTTCTGCTGTTTTCTTTATTGCATTTCGTCTTACGTTGTTCAAAAGTAGTTGTAATACATTGCGGTTCTCGTATGTTCCATCCCAGTTGAACTCAATTCCACTCTCATTCGCCAGTGATATCAGATCCGTATAAAACATCTTCTTTTTATCTACATCAATATTTTTCTGGGAAGTCTGTCACTACTCATTGAGGATATTTTTGTTAAATATTTTAAAAACGTTTTGAGATTTTCTAGGAAGAGTGGCGTTAAACCCGTTTCTTGCTGCAACATGTAGTTGGGAGTTGTTGCCGGCAGTTGGAATGTTCTCTTTAAATAATATCTTTGCAGCTTTTCTACTTCGTCGAATTGATTACCGCCCCAGACTTGGGCACAATATAGAAGTATGGATCGGGACACTGCTTGATATATCTTGTACTTCGCCGTATGACTTATTTCTGCGGAATTGAGACAATTTTTCCAAACCGAGTTGATGGCCCACTTCGATTCCTTGAGTTTGTTCTTTAGGTGCGGCTGCATATTTCCATTGCTAGTAACCAAAAATCCAAGATATTTATATTCCTTGACGACTTCAACATCGCTACCTTTGTATTGCCACTTCTCCTCCTCAGCCAATATAAAACGCTTTTTGAATACTAAAATCTTCGACTTATCCAGGTTTATGGTGAGCTTCCACTGGTCACAATAGCTTTCCAAATAATTAATTACTTTCTGCAAGTCCGAGCTTTTCAAATACATGACCAAATTTCGAAGACATGCCGTTATTATATAGTTTATAGAATAGTGACAAGCGATCAATGGTATCAAATGCTGCTCTAAAATCGACGAAAAAAGCGTACAATCGTCGCCCTTCGCTTAAAAAATGCCGCGCAAGATTGCACATTATGAAAATGTTGTCATATGTACTGTATCCCTGACGAAATCCCGCTTGATATTCGACTAGTATTTTCTCAGACGCTATCCATTTCGCGAATCTCATTTGCAAGAGTGTTGTGAATATCTTGCCCGATGAATTAAGAAAAGAAATGCCACGATAGCATGCCGGATCGTTTATATCTCCCTTTTTAAATATGGGGAAAATGATAGCATCGCGAAACTGCTCCGGCACATTACCGCTGTCGAAAATTCGGTTAAATTCATTGCATAACAAGGCTATTGAGGACTCTGTGCCATACTTTTAAAACTCCACCGGGATTCGATCGCTACCTGGAGCTTTATTATCTTTGCATTTATCCAAGGCTGTATGCACTTCACCGATGGTTATTCTCGCATCTAGTATATCGTTATACCAATTTGGCCTGGCAAAATTAATCATAACTTCGTGCCTATTATCCGAACTTTGCAGCATTTCCCTGAAGTGAAGCTGTAGCATTTCGATTCTTATGCCATTTCCTATTGAATGCGAATTATTTCCATTCAGACGATTAGCTGCTTGCCAAAAGCTTTTAGAATCTGTACAACTCGATAGTCGCTCCGCCTGTTGCCGATAAAAGCTTCGTTTCTTTGATTGGCATTCTACCTTATATTGCCTATTGGCTTGCATATACATACTTCTAGCAAACACTGTGTTATGCTTTTTGAACAACTTCAGCCATGCAAACGAACGTTTTCTACGTTCCGCACACTCTTTGTCGAACCAGGGCTCCTTAGCTGACATTTTGGCCTTGCTAGATGTTGGGGCACTGACTTTAATGCAATCTGCTAGTCCACTGAGGCCCGTTTGAGTAGATTGTGGAAGATTTATTTCGAGATTGGACTGATATTTTGCACGGAGCTCTTCTCGCCATTTGAGTTTGGGTAGGAGGTTCATTGGCACAGTTTTTGTTCTACCGATACAATCTAACCCAATCGTTGATATTATTAGGAGATGATCGGAGAACTGCTTATCATCAACCCTGAAATCCGAAACAAGAGCCATCCAGTCCCCTCCGGCCAGGCACAAATCAATGAGGGTGTGACTATTATAGCCAATGTAAGTACATTCTCCTTTCATGTCGCTTTTCGAGCACCCATTCAAAATTTTAAGGCCATATGCATCCACCATATCGAGAATTTTTCGGCCACAAGAATTAATTCTAACGTCTTTAGACTGTCTGATCGCATTATCCATGGCATTTGCAATAAGCTGCTCTTCTCCAACTCGAGCGTTCAAATCGCCCATTACCATAAGATTTACAGTGTTTAAATTCGCCAGAGTGTCAATAAGTTTATTGTAATCGTTCGTCCATCGATTACAATTTAAATATGATGGTACTAGCGCCATTTCTTGGTTATTCATTCGCATCTCGAAATAAGTCAATCCATTACATGACTTAAATGCACACGTTATATATCCATTATAATTTATTTCCTTTTTAAATCCAAGTAGCATTCCACCACTAGCTCTCCCTTTTCCGTTGCGCCTCACCGCCGAAATCCACTGTAATTCATAATTTTTGAATTTTCTTTCGTATAACTCGAAACCATCAACAAGATAAGTTTCCAATAAAATTATTATGTCAAACGTGTTAACATATTCGTAAAAGTCGACAAAAATACTTTTGTTTTTGATCCCAGCAATATTGTATGATAAGATGGATATTTGTTCAATTGGCTGGCAAACGGCTACTTTCTCCTATGCTATGTTTATTACTTGCGATAACATCGCATTTTTAGACGTCGATGGTCTGTCACTGCTAATATTATTAGGTGTGTTTTTTTTGGTTATCCCGTGCAGGTTTGGGTAACGAAACTCCATATAAAAAAAATGCCAGCTGACCCACCTGTCATTTTTTATATGAAGTTTCGTTACCCAAACCTGCACGGGATAACCAAAAAAACACACCTATTGTTCACTTTTATTGACATAACGTTGCTTAAAATGGCATTTAATTCATCTTGCCCTTCTCGGTCCCCGTATTTCAATTTATTTTGCTCTAAATCCCAAGTGAATTCTTTACCTTGCACAATCATTAAGTCATCTTTAATAAACACTTTGAGGCTCGGGTGTTTTTCGGAAATTTGCTTCCTGATCTTCATTAGGTAGTTTCTTTTCTGTCTGGTCTCATATGGTAAATCTTTATGTATAACAATACCTGTATTTTTTAACAACTTTGCATTTTGCAGTGCGCGTATTACTTGCTGCCTATTATGTAGTATGATTCGGAAGTTGTTCTTTTGCCCCGAAGAGTTACGCAAACGCTGGATTTGATCAACAGAGCAGCATTGTAGTGTTTTAGTGCATAAGTCGCCGATAGTGTTTATTTCATTTGTGTGATCAGTAGCTGGCATTTTCAATATTAAATGATTTGCAGTTGCATCTTTTTCAAATTTGCTTGGCTTGTTGTTCACATAAGTTGGTGATTTGCCGAATATTATCCGAAAGCAGTTCGTTTCGCTTTTCCAATTCTAAAATTTTTGTGAGTAAGTCCTGGATGTCGCTTTTCCTAACAACGTCCTTCAGTTTCTCCTCGAGTGTGTCATTCAATTTTTTATCAACAGTGTCAGCAAACAGTTCAATTAGCTCCAATTTATCCGCCGGTGTCATTTTGCTGGATGGCTTTTTAGAATTGGGCAAAGTCTCGGGCGACGTCGCGGCTAACGATCTTTTTGACATTTACGAGTGTGTACCTATCTTTGTTGCAATTTTTAAAGTCGATTAATTTGTAGTTACTTTTCTCGCCTTCGTTGTTCTTCAATTTCTCACTCGAGAGGAGTACGGCACGGAACGGTATAAAGAGATTCACCACTAAATAATCACTTTATTCGTGAAAAAATAATTTATAATAATGCGCGAAATTAAAACACTGTGACTAGAACTAGATCTGTCAAATGACAATTTTATATGAAAACCATGTGAAAAATCATAGTCTGTAGTCTGGCTGGTCTAGCGGTTAGTGCGCGCACCTTCAGTGCACAGGGTCATGAGTTCGAATCTCACCGTGTTCCATGGTGTTTTTCGAACTCACGAGCTTGTGACGGACTATGATCTCACTCAGATGTTAAACGAGTACCCATTTGTGGGGATAAATAACACTGCTGAGCGTGATGCTGATCTCATTACCTCAACAAAAAAGCAGATAAGATCTTGGAAATAGGATGTCACTAACACATCCTGCGGCCTTAGTCCAATGTTGGATTGTCGCGCCTGTTATTTATTTATTTCAAAAATTTATTATTTATTTTATTTCAAAAATCTTTCAGAAATGCCATTTCTATACCATTTTTTGCTACATTCAATATACGTAGGTTATTCAATTCGTATACTGAATCAATATTCATAAAACCACTAGCAAACAAACTATAAGAAATTAGTATTCATATATACATCGAACCATATGTATGTATGTGAATAAATTATGATAATATGTATATGTAATGGAAAAAGGCCCAACCTTAAAACAAATACAAAAACATAATAAACTTGATATATTACCGTTAAAGTGAAAAATATAAAGACAGTCCTATTACAAAATTTAAAGGCACGTAAAAACCATTAGATAATGAAGAGATCTTTCAACAAGACCTCCTTTTTTTTATTTTATTTTTTCTATTTCCTTAAATTGATTACAACGTGCTTTTTTCTAGTACATACTCATATCATACCTTTTCTACCATAGATAGACTAATACTCGTACAATAATCTCAATTTTTAACAAAGTGATTGATGTCAGTCCGATGTACTCGAATAATGCATCATTTCCGTGCAACAAAAAAATCACCAATATGTACATAATGTAATAGATACTGTTAAAAATCTCATATGGATATTATTCTTTGTTGCAATTTTGTTCGTTCATTCGTTTGTCTGTCTCTATCTCTGCGGCGATATTTTAGCGAATTTGCGAAGGTTTCTTGAAAAGCATCGATCAAATAGAACGGCAACAACAACAAAAAGTGACTATGTGTAGTTGCATTGTGCGTTATATAGAAAGTTTCAATGTTAATAATTGCATACGTGCGCGTAGCCAACAGCTGTTGAACTCGCAACTTCGTATGTGTCTACTGTAGTTGTCTAATTGGATTTTATGGTGGACTTTCACATTATACTCATTCATAGAATACTTTATAGATAATACATATTATTAGATACGTATTATATAGAAGTATAAACATTAATCATACGTAATAGATACACCATTGTGATAAATTTGTTTCGGAATATTATTTTTTTTAATTTATGTAAGGTAGTTCATAAATTCCGATTTGGATGCTATGAAACAATGGCCCAATTTAAGGACCTATTTTATATGAATTTTTAAAATACATAAATCAAATGATAGTACACGAATATTTGTCAAATGTGGATTCAGTACCTACATTAGACAAATATTATGGCATATGCCGCCATCTTGTTTGTTAAAAAGTTTGTAATTTCGGGTCCGAATCGAGCTGAACGATTTTGGTGAAATTATCTTTTTTTCAAGTTCAGAATAAACTGTGTTAAGTCCTAACATGAACAGCGTAATAAAGCTACACACAAAAAATATTTGTGTACGAGTACATACATGTCATTAAAAACTAATCAGAAATAATCTCCGGTTCTTTTCATTTACATGTTTCACAAAGCCAGACAAACGAAAAGAACCGCAGATTATGTTTCTGATCCGCGAAATGGCAGTCAGAGAGCGGCAAAGTGTTTGCGGAACTGATACAACTGTTTCTTCATAACCTGACCCAACGTTAACTGTGTGATTGGCACAGTTAACAAATAAAAAATTATAAAAATATGGCATGCATACAATATTTCTTGTACAATTACCATAAACGTAACACATTAACGCATCGCATAGCTGCAATTGATACGCTGATTGATTATTAACGACTTAATTAAATACATTGTTTTGAAATTGTGCATTAGTTTAACATGAATATTTCTTTTTATTTTATTAATTTGTACATTCAGCTATAATCTAATCGTTAAAGGAAAATAAGTGAGAACACGATCTAGTAAAATTATCGGACGAAACGCACAATTTTGAATTTTGAATTTTGAATTTTGAATTTTGAATTTTGAATTTTGAATTTTGAATTTTGAATTTTGAATTTTGAATTTTGAATTTTGAATTTTGAATTTTGAATTTTGAATTTTGAATTTTGAATTTTGAATTTTGAATTTTGAATTTTGAATTTTGAATTTTGAATTTTGAATTTTGAATTTTGAATTTTGAATTTTGAATTTTGAATTTTGAATTTTGAATTTTGAAATTTTTCCATGACAAAAACTAAAATCCTTTTTCATATTTTCTTTTAATCTATTCTTCAATTGCAAAAACCGAAACTCATCGCATACAATGAAGCCACGCAAAACTATTCAAACATTCGAGTTGCTCAAGATAATAATTTTCTTATTAAGTAACACGCCAGACAAAAGAAGAATAGAATTAACAAGATCTTCGTTACAAAATTGAGAAATCACATTTCATTGTTATGTGTTGTACCCGTTGTATCGCATTCTATATTTCTTCTTTATTTCGTGTTCAATGTGAAAGGTCATCATAAGCTTTATAAGATGTTTCGCATGTTTTTGATCTTGACGCGCGAGCAATACAATTAAATGACACATGGCCACGGAACATGAACTTTTAAACAAAACAAAAAAGAGCACTTTTTTGTCTTTTTGTATACCATTCAAGTGCGGTGACTTTAATTTGTTTTTGAAACTTGTAAACACGAAAGTGTCCACTTAATAAAGATTTAAGATTTTTAAGCGGACATTATATCATTTTTGTGTTATTAAAAACGCATTTAATTTCAATTGTGATCGAGACAAAAACAAAAATTGAATGGTGCTCATGGCAATTAGGTTCGTGTTATTTTACAAATGTTTGTGATAAATAATTAGGTTTGGCTAATCATTAGTGAGGTGCAGATATGCGAGCAAATTCGATATAAGACCCCGATAATCGGGACCTCGAATATCAGAAATTTCGATAATCCAGATTCAGATTTAACCCAAATCTTGTTTTTATTTTCATAAAATTTGATAATATATTCTACTGTATTGCTTTAAAAATAATATGTATTAATTAATGCAAAAATAGATTTTTCATGATTTTAATATAAATATTGCCCACCATGGTGACAAGTATGTAGTGCATTTCAAAAATTCGGATAGCTCGGCAGTCTAGAAAGAGTCCCAATCAATCCAGAATATCGAGGTTCTACTGTATTGTGCAAAGAAAGAGATGCATTTTAAAATTTTACATTAATAAGAAAATTTTAGTTAATTGAACATATATTCTCGGAATTTCTGCCGTTGATATAGCATACACTTTTAGTGAAAAATGAGTGATATTTGAAAACGGTGCAGTATTGTAGGAATATCCTAAAATTAGCCCAGGGTGTTTTACTAAACATTTTATTATTTTACTAAAAATGCCACTTTCGGTTTTTTTAAATTTATCGAAAAGCACTTATTTATGATTTCTGTTGTTTCCGTTTTTTTATAAACCAATGTGGTGTAGTTACTGAGAAAATCACTTAACAAAAACAAACTAATTAAAAATCCAATTTAAAATAATTCAAAATTATAACCCAATTGGGTAATTGGAACTGTCAAGTTTTTACCATTTTAAATTCCACCATCTGCATTTAGTATAAACAAATTTAAAAAATAATAATTAAAAAATCGTTACTCTGTTTGTATAAAATATATAATTATCCTGAATCTCGGTGGCCTTCGATTCAGGGCAGAATATGTAGTCAACTTAAATTATAGTACTTGCACTTGGTTTGTAATGATTTTGATTAGATACCGAAATTAATGACAAACATACATGAGTTCAGTACATAGTCACATTTTTCCATAATGTTCATATTACATTACAATAGTGATGTCAACAATATTACTAACACAACACGCTGCCCATGAATGTACACATAGATGTCATCTGCACTACGTTCTATCTATCATGCTGCATTATACAGAACAGCCACTATACAAACAGTCATCAGAAATGGAATTCGAAATCCAATAATAAGCTTAACTAAAATTATGAATAAAAATTTCAAATAACATCTTTTTTTTGTGTCACAAAAAGCGGTTCATGATGTATTCATACATCGTATTGACAATATATGGCTTAACATGAAGGTAAATGAAAACGTCTAGCATCGAATATGTAACATACAAAAATGTAGCAATAATGTCTTTGCTTTTAAAATTTGTCCATGAATATGGCAATTAATTGCTGAATTTTTTAACTAAATCCAAGTAGATCAATTTTATTTAAGCCGATGAAATACGAGTATGTGTTGATCTCAATGGATTATATTCCATTCAAATTTCGACAAGCCGTTATTGAAGATTTTTGAATTCCATACTAATTTAAAAGCCAATAAGAATTGTATGTGCCTACAAATTTAAATTGAATTATGTTTACATACCGTATTTGGCATTTTATTTAGTTTTCATCTAGTCGTTTTATGGCTTTGCCGACCTGACATTCTTCGAAGTGAATCTCTCCGAAACCAGTAGATGTTTAGGAAAGATTTGTGTCTTCAGCGGAGAATCTTTGAGGGTTTTCAGGTGATCGATATCAATTAAATTGTTCAATGTCGTGAGGCAATATGTACACATTCCTTGTGAAACATGTTCTCTACCGAATGTCGAAGTAAACGGACAGTTCTGGTTTTATGGTAAGCAGCCAGCTATTCTTGTCTTCCTGTGACGGGGTTAGTACCAAGCGAACGTTTTTTGCGAGTCATAATGACTCATGTTTAGTAACAAGCACCTAAACTTAAGGATAGTGCTCCTGGGCTAAAGGCTTTCAATGTAAAAAAATTGTTAATATTTTTTCTGAAATTTCGAGGCAATAAACTACACTGAAAAAAAAGGTACCCTGAAGCAATGAATTTGTTCATTAAACTAATGAATATTTACACCGATATCCCACCTAAAGGCCTGAATAGACCTCGGGCGGAATGAAAATGAAATTTTTGTCCGCTGCGATTTTCTCAATGAAAATGCATGCTTACTGTCGTGGAACTTGTCGATAATGATGGGGAATTCCATAAGCTACTATCCGAATATGGTTCCAAAATTTTTCTCGGCCATTTTATGTATTATTTTTCGATTCCCCCGTCATTAGATATTTTCCACGGTGAAATGACCGGGAAATCGAAAAATAATACATAAAATGGCCGAGAAAAATTTTGGAACTATATTCGGATTGTAGCTTATGGAATTCCCCATCATTTCCGACATGTTCCACGACAGTAAGCATGCATTTTCATTGAAAAAATCGCAGCGGACAAAAATTTCATTTTCATTCCGCCCGAGGTCTATACTGCGCTTAAGACGGCTTTCATCAGTCTAATAATTCTGATTTTATCAAAACAACGACCAAAAATTTCATTAAAACTATGAACTAATCAGTGATGGGCAAGGTACGGCCCGCGGGCCAAATGCGGCCCGTTAGGGTAGTCAATCCGGCCCGCGACATAGCTTTGAATACACATAGTGCAAAATATAATTTCTGTGTAGCTAGAACAGAATAACGGTTTCCTTCTCATTGCTTTTTATGTACGGCATTGTCGCATATAACATCAACTAAATTTGCACGCAACACACCAACATGTTAGAGGTAGTACTGTAGTAAATATATGTATGTAGGTCCTACTGATCTTGACGATGTGGAGAGTGGAGTACAATGCGTGTGTGCACGGTGTTGTTGTCAACGGTAGTGAGGCGAATAGTAAAGCTCTCTTGCTCTAGCAAGTGTTCTTTCAATCCCTAAATGTGGAGCGTTGAGCCATTTGGCAACAGTGACCCCCTTTGTAGCTCGGACGGTCATGTACATAGTTAGTGTGTCCTGCTTTGTTTGTTTCGCTTTGTTCCCAGAGTTTTCTTGATCGTTAGAGTGGCAAGCAAAAACGTAAAGTTGATTCAGAATGTCGAGCGTTTAAGGAGGAATGGACCTGGAAGTACTTTTTCAATGCAATTAAGGATAAACCCGTCTGCCTCATTTGCAATGAAACTGTGGCCGTATTTAAGGAATTCAATCTTTCACGACACTTCCTGACCAAACACAACAATGCCAATTATGAGGCTATGACCGAAGATGAGCGAAAACATAAAGCAGGAGCTCTACGTAAAAATCTGATAGGCCAGCAAAGTATTTTTTAAAAACAAAGCTGTTCGCAAAAGCTTGCTACACATGCCAGTTACGTTGTCGCATACAATATTGCAAAAAGTAATAGAGCCATGTCCGACGGCGGATTTGTTAAAACTTGTATGCTTCAAGTAACTGGCATTTTGTGTCCTGAAAAAATAAAGGATTTTGACACAGTAAGTTTGTCGCGAAAAACGATTACTTCCAGAGTTGAAGTAATAGATAAGCAGCTTGTTTCGCAGCTAGAGGCGAAGATAAGCAAGTTCAACTTCTGTTCTTTTGCTTTGGACGAAAGTACAGACATAACTGACACGGCTCAGTTATTGATATTTATAAGAGGTGTTGATAACAACTTTTGTATAACTGAAGAGCTAGCCTGTATGCGATCTTTAAAAGGAACGACAAAAGGATCAGACATTTTTCGATAATTTCAAGAAACTATCACGACTTTGAAAGTACTGTTATATATTTCTCGTCTATTCTAGACGTTCCAGTGGGTTCGATAGATTTTCGCGTACACGACAATGAATAACACTCGCTTTACTGTAACACTATTTATTACAACCACACGGATATACATGGTTTACAATTTCTACTAATTACTTCACTAATTATTGACTCGACATTATTTATTCACGGCTAAAACTAGACTGACTGACTGACTCTACTCGACGCCCTTATATACCCTTTTTCGATGTTCTGGAAACTTCGGCCAGTAAGTTGTCTCGCTAATGATACTAGCGCCATCTGGTGCCAATTTGGGTTGACGTATCCTAGACACATTACAGTACCTTTGCCGACTATTTGTAATATGTATTACTACTGATGGAGCACCGAATATGACAGGGACAAGATCTGGTTTTTTGGCATATTTAAAGAATCATATCCAGAGAATGAAGCTGTGTTTCTTCATTGTGTCATATAAGAAGCCCTGTGTAAATCTGCGCTAGACATGAAACATGTCAATAGCATTCGTTCACGAGCACTCTATCACAGACAATTTCGAGAGTTTCTTGAGTCATTGCAATCTGAATATTCTGATGTACTTTACTACACTAAAGTAAGGTGGCTCAGTGCTGGAAGGGTTTTTGAACTAGTTTGGGATCTAAAACAGGAAATAATCTCCTTCATGGACAAAAAAATGGAATAGTGTGAACATTTGAAAGATAGTGTATGGCTTTCGGACTTCGCTTTTTTTACAGATCTTCTCAGTCACATCAACAAATTGAACCTCAAACTCCAGGGAAGAAATCAATTAAATAATGATATTTGGAGTCATATCAGGAGTTTCAAAATGCAACTGAATCTATTTTTCAAACAACTAGTCAAGAAAGACCTTACTCATTTCCCAAGACTAAAAACTATTGCAGTTAGGGAAGACAAACTTAAGAGCTACGAGAAAAGCGTGAAATGCTTTCTTGACGAATTCGAACGAAGATTCCATGACTTCAAAGTTATTGAACAGGACCTGGACATTTTTAGCATGCCATTTAATTTAGACTGTGAGTCAGTCAAACCAGAATTTCAGCTCGAACTGATTGACTTGCAATGTAACACTGAATTAAAGCAACAATTTCTCAATGTTTCTAAAGTTGAGTTTTACAAGGCCCTGTCAAACGCAAGCTTCCCGAACACGCTCAGAAGATAATTGCGATGTTTTCATCTTCCCACATTTGTGAACAGGTGTTTTCTACCATGAAGCTTCGAAAGAACAGCTCCAGAAACCGATTGACTGACGACCATTTGGCTTCCCTACTGCGAATCAGCTCATCATCGTTTGAACCAGATTATGAACAACTTTTAGAATCTCAGTCACAGTTTCATCAGTCACATACGCCATCGTACACAACTTAGGAATAAAAATATTTTTTGTATTTTTTTCAATTTTTTTTTCTTTAATATTGTAGCGTATAAAACTGTGAGTGATGTAAAAAAAATAAAAATTAATCATATCATTTATAAAAAACCCTAAAAAATGTCTTTTTTTTTAATTTTTTCGGCCTGCCTAGATAATTTTTTATTTCATCTGGCCCTCTCCTTAAAAAGTTTGCCCATCTCTGAACTAATTCATAAAATTAACAACTTCTTCATTGATATAATTACTGAGTTCATAAATTAAAAAAAAAAAAAACTGGCGCAGGCCGGCATCCAGCTTCATAAGTGTTGACGACATTCATTTTACATTTTACCTCAGCTCTGAAAAGCCATCAAAAATTACCTACCTACATACAATGGGAATCGATCCCGGGACCCTATGATTTGAAGACAGACGCCCTACCTACTACACCACGCAGACTATACGTGACGAAGGTTTATAAAATATACATAAAGTGATAGTGAGATCAATATGTATGTACTACTATGATCGATGTCATGTAATTAATGAACAATATCATTAATTATTTTGTTTTAGCTACTATCGCGGCTAATGTATGGGTTCATAGCCGGAATGTACAATGCATAAGATTCTACTGGAAGTTCATTGTGTTCATGATCGCTTTACATTAAGTTGAATTTTTTTTCCTTATACTAATGACCGGTGTTTCGTAAAATAGATGAACTCTGTATTATTTTAAGGAAGAGAAGGTTTATTTACTATGAACTAATTCATCATGGTAATGAAAAAAAAGTCTATGCTCCTAGTTCATTAATATTATGATGATTTTTTTTTCAGTGTAGAGACGTGGGTGATATGTTTAGGTACATTATAGTTATACATAATGCCATAAAACGGCATGAGTGAGTATACTGTTTTTGTTACGCTGATATTATGTAACACATTACGCACCAAAATATTAGAAGCTTGAGAAAACACTTTGATGAACTAGTCTGCTTTATTGATCCATTAGATAATAAGCCTAGTTTTATTTTAATTTCGGAAATAGGGAGATATTTAATTTAAAAGGTTACTGGTTATTTACTTGGTGTAGCGATTCGTTGTTACCGTTTTTCTTAAGAAAAATTGACAAATGACAAATGATTCTGACAATCCCTTTTGCTTCTTCATGCGAATTTCGCTAAACCACACAAATAATTGTGTTATGTCATGTCCTCGGAGGAAATTTTTAAAAAAGTTTCAACATTGGATTAGATCCACTAGCATTTCAAATTAGGAAAAGAAATAAATTGAGGTTGAAATGCATTAAAAACCCGGCCAATATGTCTTATCAGGAGCAATTCAATAAATTATGCCATGACCTCAAATTAGAAATTCCTAAGGCTAAGAAGACTTATTTTATTAATGAATTTAACAAGTATAAGGATAGCCCCAGGGGAGAATGGAATACTACCAACAAAATACTAAATAGAAAAATGCCTTTAAAATGCTGATGCTAAAAGCTATAGCTCTAAATTTTGACATTAAAAAAAAAAGTATTTTTCTAGGAGCCATCCCTACCAAATTGAAATTAGCAGAAGTTGTGCCTTTATTCAAAAAGGTGAGGCGTTAAATCCCAATAATTATATGTAGTTCCATTTCGATCCTCTCTCCAAAGTTTTTGAAAGGACTATAAAGGCGCAAAAGCATGCTATATAAGAATAATTTGCAATAAAAATAGAATGCACAGTAGTTACCCTCTTTTTAAGGATTTAAACATTCTTCCATTAACAAATTTACACGCGGAATAATAATTCGATTGCCAAGACACAGCGTGAGTATCGAAGAACGCTCCATGTAGGAGTTGCTCCCTCGACATCAACGATTCGCGGAATTATTCGCCGTTTTCGAGAGCAATTAACCGTTAATAGCCCTCCACGAGCCCGGAGACGAAGTGCGAGGACGGACGAATTCATTGAGCGGGTGGAAGCCAGCGTCGCATCAGATGCAACAACATCAACCCGAAGAAGGTTAAACCAAGGACAATTCAGGAATTACAGGAATTTACACTAGTTCACTTTAACCCTCTAGCAGGACAGACCGCCTTTTGGCGGGCTCTGAATTTATCCACCTAACACCTAATGTGATGAATTTTTTTGGCAACTAATGCTATAAGAAGTTGTGTTTGGTACTGTACAAGCGCCTTAATACCTTAATATTCCAGAAAACCGAGTAAATACCGTTATCCTATTCTATTGCCAGTTGAATGCGAGTTGGTGCGAAAATGGACCAAATAAATTATTGACGCAAACAGTGCACATTTCGCAATACAAAAACACTTCTTTGTTATTAGCTTTGCTCTACAGAAAAATTATCATAGATGAGAAATATTGTTTATTTCATAACAATATAAGTGAATTTTGATTTTTTGAAAAGTAATATGCGTTTTAGGTCCGATAAGTTAAGCCCGCCAAAAGGCGGTCTATCCAGGTAACCGAAACTTTTTTCTACATCTATCGTACATACTCATGTATTTTTTTCGAACTAATTTTCATTTAATTTTCGACAAAATTATTACTGCTAGGATGTGAATCGATATTATTTGAATCTTTTTATGCTGTAGCGTCTTTCCAGAGCAATCGATCAGCTAAAAAATCCGATTAAGCTCTGAAGAATCAGCTGATAAATTTAGAGCCGATTAGGACTATGGAGTCGCTTGGAATTATGGGGCCGATACTGTACATATGGCCAACAAACGGGAAAAGGCGACATTTGTACAAAACAGGAATATGAACCGGAAGTAACTGTTATAACTAATTTAAACTCAGGATCAATTACAAGATGAAATGGGGTCATATCGTGTTGTTAAGATTTGGGAACAACGGGTATCCACAATCCTAAGAAGACTCAAGAAGCTAGGAACAAGTGATTGAAGTCAGAGAAGGAGAATCATTTAATGCTTCCTAGGGAGATTCTAATCAATACTAGTCTGCATTGAATGTGTGAGATCCAACTTTGCAAAGGAGGACTCAGGAATTCTAGGCGCTATATCAGTTTCGTGAGTGGTCGACCAAACCAGGGTCCCATTTATTACATACCCAAACTGGTGCTGTGTATTGTGATGCAGCTGGTAGTGCTAGCGGTGGTATTTGCTTTAACCGACAATTTAGTAGCTATACAGACGACAACCTACATCACGATGACTGCCCATAATCATGCTGTTATGCTCCCCTTCTCTTAAATTGGCATATGTATTTGAAACACCCAAAAATGTTTCTAAATTCACAATAAAAAAACTTAATAGTAATAGTACTGGTTGGAACTTACCCAAAAGTGGGCAGATGTATGTATTTTTGTCACGATCCACCATCTAGAAAATCCTTTATAAAAGAACTAATAAGGGCTAAGGAGTAAACAAGATGGCCCAAAATCGCAAGCTCCTTATTTCTACCTGTTTAATCCCCAATACATAACTGGAAACATAATTGTTAAAGATTGTTAGGTATGTACTCAAACCAAACCACTGTCGAGTATTGTTAAAGCACCCCCAAACCATTTTGGATTAATTTCTCGGGAATAGAGCTTTGACTTAAGACGCACTGCTAGTCAGTAAGAATATAGTGTTATGGTCGCCATAGAAACCGCTCCCAATATCTACCTGCCACATATTTCAAACACTTCAATATATAAATCAATACGCAAAAATCATAATAAATCTTTTTTCTACCAAACACCGGTTTTTTAAAGTATTTATAACAACATTGAGAACACATGGCAAAGTACGCAAATCTACCAAGCGGGCCAGGCGCAGTCTCTTTTTCTTTGCCGTTCCCTGGACAGAGCGCCTTTTGGCGGGCTACAGATTTTAGTGTCTAAAAACTAAACCAATTACCAAATTCATTTTTTGGTTCGTTTTCTTTGGTTTTTATGCTAATATTAACCTACCATAATTTTTCCACCAAGAAAAAAAATTGTCCGGTTAGAGGGTTAAATGGGCCACCCTGTATACCTTAAAAGCTTTTCATTTTAAAATTTAATTTAAACTACACTCAGAAAAATTTCAATGGGAAATCCCATTAAACTAATCATTTTGTCCCATTATTTTTAGTCAATAGGAAAAATCAGATTACTTTAAAAATATAGGAACCATTACATTAACTCGATAAATATCCATTTGTTTTAATAGTTGACTCATTTAAAATAACCACATGGTCTAGTTATTTTCCAATAGGAAATTGAAATTGAATTAATAGGATCAACCCTTTGTAATAAAAAAAATTGTTTCACTCGTAATCTTATCGAACTATACTTTTTATATTTTCCCATATTATTATACCTTACACGCTACGTCATTGTGGACTTTTTTAAGAATCACGATATTTTGCCAGGCCGAGTATTGAACATCCGATTTGCTAGTACTCGTTCAAACTTACCAAGTCACGAGTAGGCAACCGAACGATCTCGGCTACGGAGCATGATGTTGGCTATCTTGCAAAATACATATGCTTGCAATTCAACTAATGCATTAATGCAATAGGACGTCATATAAAACAAAATGGATCCCATTTGTTTTATATGACGCTCATTTCTGTGAAGAAAGCTCATTTTTTAGGTTTCACTACCGAATTCGCTAGAGGAAATTAGCTTTTTTCACAGAAAATGCTTTCTCCACAGAAATGAGCTTTGGTTGTTCAATTAATCGCACTGTCTATTGCGCCTCTTAAGTGTGTAACTGACTGATTTTCACCGACATTACCGCCACGTAAAACATCTGAAAATCCATGCATTTATGAGTCACATGTGGCAGCTGTAACCAAGTTAAGTTTTCCAAAGAATTAAGTTTTCTTAAATTAAAATTTTCGAATGTCTAGTGTATTTTAATGTATTCTCAGGAATGCGGGATTTTGAATCTAAGAAATGGTAAAAAATGAAATCGAAATCTTTAACCAAACACACGTTTCAAGGGTATTTAAATACCCATTATAGGTATTAATGGTTTAAATGAGTAATTGATTTGGATATAATACAATCAAAAAAAGTCACAAATTGAAAGGCTATGAATTGTTTTCTTCACGCCGCACAGTGAACGACACAAAATTGAAAAAAAAGCGGACACAAACCCATTTTATAAACTTCTTCATAATTTGTTTAGTACACTCCATATTTCAGTCAATATTTAAGGTATTATTCCTCAAAATTTTAGATCGCTGCGATTATTAATAACTCGGTAGGGTGATAAGAAACAGTGAAAAACGGTGACAATTTTGAATAAAATTAATTTTTGTTTCTATTTTATCTAACATTTGAAATACAACTTTTGCAGCATACATAGAGATACAGTAGTATAGGTCTATGGTATGTAAAGGCCAATCCCAAAATTACAAGCTTGACACATATCCAAATCATTATGACGATAATCCGTCATAATGATGAAAGTTCGAAATTGAGGTGACACATATGTTTTCGTCATTAGAATTCGTAATATACTTTTGACGTTTTGGTGAATGATGAAAATGTCCCTAACAACAGCGATATTTTGATGAATATTCTGTTCAATAATTTAAAGGCACCCTTTTCTTGAAGAATTTGAATAGAAACGTGTAAAGATTGATAACAAATTTAATATTTTTGCAAAAATTCTTGTTCTTCATTTTAGCAACAGATGGCGTCCCCTGTCATTATTGAGCAAATGATGGTCCAAATGTGTAATTTGGAATTCGTGCTAATGATGGTAAATTTTCGTCATAATGACGTATTTGCGTCATTTCAAGTAAGTGTGTCAATTATAATACCGGCTTTTCTAAGAACACTGCGCAAAAAGTAGCTCCTCCTGATAATTCACATTATTAGCTTTTCGCATGCCTTTCGGATTTCGGTTATTGAATCGATTATGATTTTTTTGTTTTAAGTGATATGCCCACACCGGCGCGTCGGAGAATTTTTCCGCGGCGTCAAAATTGTAACACACTGCGTTGTATGGAGATGCCCACACCAACGCGAATATTCGCCAGTTTCGCAGTATTTTTTCCGGTTCGAATATTTGCTACCTAATGTCATTCTATTCAAATAATTTATTTGACAGGTGCAGTGTAGTACAAATTGATGTTGGTGTACCCGAAAAAGATGTAGATTTGGAATGAGTTGTTTGACCGAACATTTAAGTTTTGAATGTTTTATGATATCAGTGGATGAGTAAAAGAAGTAACATTTTTGGAAACATGAATTCCAAGGAAGGAAGGAAGGTTTCTACTCGTTGTTGTTACACAAATGAATTGCCCTATTGTGGCAAGTCCGGCGATACCCCGATCGTATCGCTCGGCCGAAGAATTGCAGATATATCGACAATTTTTCAAAGTGCATAGTAAGTAAGAAGTTGATCGTGATATTGCTGTGACCGACATCTAGGTTGACAACTAACAAAAGCATACATTTTGTGAATTATTGTACTTATCTCGGTTATCCGCTTGTGAGCTGCGCATGAAAGATGCTCCGACGCCACCTTAGAGAATTTTGTTTGCGAGTCCAGCGAATCTTTGATCGTTTCCGGCGCAACAAACACAATACCCGCGGCAACCTTTTTAGGGTTTTTTAGAATTTTTTTTTTTCAAAAAACCCTTATGAAATCGATTTTGTCTGTCCGTCCGTCTGTTCACTAAATAACTCGCGAACGGCTCAACCGATTGTCATGAATTTTGGTAGGAATGTGTAGAATGGTTACAGTCTTTGCACATATACCTTAGAAGTTGGTAGGAAGAAGATAACAGGGTGTCCCGAACGTTTGAAAAAAGTCGACTTTTTTAGTTTTTATCGGAGATTGACATATGGGTATTTAAATCAAAGAACTAAACGAGTACATCTCACATCAGTTAAAATTTTTCAGTTTCGAGTAACGGTAAAAAAGTTATTGGCGTTCAAAGTTAAACTTCCTTTTCGACCTCCGTTTTTCTAAACCGTTATAGGGATCGATATGAAACTTTGCACAAAGATTGGTCAGTATGGCTTCATATACGTTAAATATTAAGACTGTTGACTTTTGCTAAGGAAAAGTAAATAACAGTAAATTTGTAAAATTTGAATTTGATTTTAGGTTTCCAAATATGAAATTTCTGCTAGGAATTTTTAGAAAATTACATAGGGAATATGTCTACGAATTTTCATTCGAATATCTGTATCCAAACCAGAAATATAGCCAAGTTAGTATTTAGTAAGGGCCTTTCACAATGCAAGGGAAGCCTCTTAAGCATTTCTTCAATGCATATCTTTTAACTTGATGAAACAATGAACATGAAATTTCATGGATATGCATTTAGAATGGTAATAGTGTTTGCCACAAATATTTTTGAAGTTTGTAGGACCAAGTTAACAGGGTGTCCCCGAATAGCTGCAAAAGTATACTTGTTCAATACTCATAGGAAAGCTTGCATGGGCTCTTATGTCAGGGGACACAATGGAATCATTTCATGTAAGTCGCTTTTCCTTGATTAAAAAAAGAGTAACAGTAGTTTTACAGCCAATAATTCAGTTCATATATAAAGCCAAGCCGGCCTTACGTTTGCCTGAGTTTCTTTTTGCTCAAAGGCCATCAGAAATCTTAAATCGAAAAATGCCTGTAGATTTGCCTACTTTTATACAAACTGGGTAAATGGTAAATCTATTTTTGGATTGGTCTAATTAAAGGTGGAACAGAATTCTGGAACGCGTTTATCTAGACCAATCCAAAAATAGATTTACAGGAAGCATTCCATTAATGCTGTACACAATTCTTATCTATTGCTTATAAAATATATGTACAAAAAATATTAACTATGCATCAAAATTCTAAAAAAGCCTCGTATTGCGGGCGCAGTCCTCTGTACGCCGCCGCCGGTATTTTTTTGTACATGGAGGGGATAAAAAAACAGGCTACAAAAAAGAAGGCTCCAAAATCTTCAATTTTAAAGAGTGTTTTACCATTGAGTTTGATAAAGCTACAATTAATTAATTACCAATATTACAATACAATCCCCAGAAAATATGTAGGTATACAAAAAGTATCATCATATAGTAGGTTTACTCATTCGAAATTAAAATATTTCTTAAAATGTTATACTTTTATTTTCTTATTTAGTGTTTCGCACTATTTATCTTCACAAAAAAAAAATCGCTAATGAAAAATTGGCGAAGCCAAGCATAAACCTTACAGTAAAAGAATTGAAAGTGAAATGATAATTACATTTAATAGAGTGTCGGATCCGAAGAAATAATTAAATTCAATATGCCGGCCAAAAATTAAAAAAAAACCATTTAATTGTCTTATTTCGGCAATGGAAAGTCTCCATATAAATGAATCTTGCCTTTTGGCTTGGATTTAATTAAATTTTGCTGAGAATGTCAGTAGCTCGCGGTCACTGCACGAAATTATTATTATTGTCCGATCATTTTCAATTGTATTCTAATAAGGTGTGCAGTGCACTGACCATATATGCCACATCGTGATGTACTGCAATTGAATGGGTAAACATACAGGTCCATTCCATACTATACCACCATAATGGGATCCATGAACTTACTTTGAGACTGATTGGTTATTTTCGACTATTGAATCTCGTTCGTTGTGTCCAAAAAGAAACGTGACTCGTCTTAAGTGTTGTAAGGTGTATATAGGTATATCCGTTTAACAATGGCCAAAGAAAGTTGGGTGTATGTCAGGTCGTGCACTCATATCATCAAATATTTGCTCACAATATAATATGGGACACTCATTCACTTTTTTGCTATATTTTATATTTTTACTTAAAATTTCACAAAAGTAAACACACACAACACTGTTACTGTTGCACGTTGAAAATTTCGATTTCGATGCAAGCACTTCTTTTTTCTCTTGCAAAATTTCCTTCACCAACACAGCCCATTCACTCGCACTCGAGAGGATTTCATCAAAAATCTTTTAATTTTAATTTTGTGAATTTTTACTGCCTTCTATGGATTTTTTCGGTATAAGCGAAAAAGCATCACCACACCACACCGCGAAAGTGAATATAATATGGAAAAAATGTAAAAACAATAGTGGCACATAGACGTTTGAAGTAGTGCTAGTGATCACACCGTACAATACTATAGCAATAAATTCGCGGGATAGTGCACCTGCGAAACACTTTCGCAAAACAAAAAATTGCACTTACACAAAAAACGCCACAACAACAACAAAAAACCAATCACTCGAGCACGGGGTCACTGTTTCTTAGCTGCACTATATTTATATTTCTGTATGTAAGAAACTTGATCGCAATCAATCAATCAATTCCGCTTCCGGTACGTCACGCGAGTATATGTATGAGGCAAAATTGGCGGTGCATATATGTAACGAAATGCAATCGCGCGCGATCCGGTCCACGATTGAGTCGCGCTAATTGTCTAGTGCACCGTGGCTTAGATAGAGTCGATAGAGTAGATGGTTGCTCAGGTGAAAACCAGCATCAACAGATACACCGAATAGATCGCGCGAGACAACAACTTGTTGCTGATACAGAGGCCACCGTGTACTAGCTTATGGTGGATCCGCAAGGTATCATATGGGGGGCCTATGTGCAGATTGCGGATCTCCCCCGAAAAGCGCTAATAGCCAATATGTTGAGAGAGGAATCAAAAAAGGTGACAGCCGGCTGTCCAGTCAGTATGGTCGCGAAAGTTTATTAGTTTTTCTCGCGCGATTAAATAGCTGCTAATCTAAAAACTAAAAGATACGTGATCCGCGACGAAGATAAAACCGGCGCGATATAGTCGTTGGCTCAGCTGATCGCAGCTAATTGATGCGAAATTTTCAGCTGGTTTGGGTTTGATAAGCGCGGATGGAGCACTCGCGATTCGTTTTTTGTTTTTAAACACACACTCATGCGAGTGAATATTTTTTACATATTTAGCTCCTAACGCTTAAGGCTCCCCTGTTTGAATCGATCGCGAAGTATCTGGTAGTGACTATACTTATAAACATATGCACGTGAACCGTTAACGTGCCCAACGTTAGAAAGCCAAAGCCAGTTACACGCTTCACTAACACCAATCGTTACCGCGCAGTATCGTTGTTAGCAACATTCGTGAATCAGCTAGCGAGCGACTAACTTTATGGTCGCGATCAGAAGTTTACAAATGCACTCACGTACTACGAACTGCATATAGCGCGGCCTGGTGGAAAAGATGGTGGTGGAACTGGAAAGATACGAACTCAAAACCTGTCCGTACCTATATACCACATGTCGCCGCAGCTTCATTAGGAAAACTCCCAAAATTTGCGAAAACATTTTCAGATAGCGATGATAATTGATCATTTGCGATATTTGCTCACGCGGTTGAACTTTTACTCGCGATGTTTCTATAATTAACGATAGTATGCAGGAAAAGATGATCTTGCTTGAAGGTCTGATCCGGCGGCAGTAGATTAGTCGCAATGGTATGAAGAGGTTCTCATTATTATTCAAAGGCCGTTGGTACGGTGAGCATACATTGCTGCAATGTACAGGGCTGCAAAGGTTGTATTGTATATTGTAATGGAAATCGGTTGCATTTTGTTACTGCTATTGGTATAAAAATAAACATTGATGAAACCAAAAAAAAAAGTCAATTTGTGACTAGAATTACGAGCATTTAGCGTAGGGTGACCTGGACATGGGAGTGGTACTGATTAAAGAGATTTTCTATATTCCAGCCTAATTTAAAGGTGTAACGAACCGATTTCGACACATAGATTAAGCTGACCAGACGTACAGCATTTTGCTGTACAGTACAGCATTTTGACCTGTCGTACAGCATTGGGAGATGTACAGCAAAATGTACAGCATTTCCCATGCCACACAAAAAAGTCTAATTCACTACATAAAAAGCTCCTCGGTGAGGCCTGTCATTATCACTCTAAACAATTTTATATAGGAGGGAACTTTTTTTCCTTCTATTATAGTAGTAAATTTACACCACGATATAAACGAGAGTGATTCTACCCTTTACGGTGTAAATATTTACTACAGAATTGGTGTAAATCTACAAACGGTAATAAGCAAATTTACACTGAAAAAAATATAAATTTACACCGGCAAATACGTAAATTTACATCCGGGTTTATGTAATTAATTGATTATATTTACGGCAGCCGGTTCTTCGTCCTGGAGGTACCCGTTATTCCAACGGCCAAGAGCTGCCACAACTCCTTCGGTTCAAGAGCAAAAAAGAGCTACAACAACAACAATAATATGATGCTCACACGAACGCACTTCGGACGGAGCAGACAGAACATGTCACTTGTGAGATACAGGAAAATGCAATAATGCACAAAAGTATTGTAACAAATTACAACTTCCAATTGGTAAATATACACTGAAAATGTAATGTTACACAAAAATAAAGTAATGATACATCTTTACACCAAATGTGGTGTAAAATTACACCAAAATAGAGTAATATTCAAAAATCTGTGTAATATTACACTATTTTGTGGGTTTTTTAGAAATTTTGTTTAAAAATAAACGTTAACTGTAATTTTGCGAGAAAAAAGGTGTAAAATTCAACAAGTTTTCGATGTAAAATTCAACCTTGTTTTTACAGTGTAGTCTTGTCTCCTTTTAAGGCGTAAAGTTTGATACCTGTGCTTCTTGGCGCTCAGATTTCCTCCACATTAAACGATCCTACCTATCTGCGTTCGGAAGTTACGGATGCCCAAATTGCAATTTTCAGTTTTCTAATTGAAAATTGTTTATCACTTGGAAATTCGTAAGGGAAAAATTTTGAAATTTAGAAAACTTGTGGAGCACCGAACTGATCACATTTCGTGAAAATTTCAAGGTTCAGAAGTTGCAACCATCGAAAGTTGCGATTTAAGGTGTAAAGTTTTACACATCTACGAACGATATTTAGCGAGATAATAGCACTTCGATCGTTCCTTTTCGATAGCTCGGGAACTGACCGGAATTTTTGAAATGTTGCACACTTGTAGAGCTACTTGGCGCACATTACCTCCAAGTGAAGGTCATAACTATCCCCGCTGGGAAGCTGCCCAAATCTCTCTAACTTGGAAATTCTTGAGCGGTATTTTGAAATTTGGTAGACTTGTACAGTATCGCACGGTGAAAGTTTCACAGCTTTAGCTAACAAAACAAAGTTCTAAAGGTACAGCCAGAGAAAGATGCGATTTAAATTTATTTTTTCTATCACAAAACGATGGAAAATCACTGTACTCCATCCGATTCCCCTATTAACCTCTTAGGAAAATGCATGCTAAACAAAGAAAAGTGCTGTAGAGAAACGAAGTTCATTTTGCCGGATAGGCCACTTCAAGTTTTAAGAAGATAGGGAGTTTCCCTGTCAGCTAAGCAGCAACACATGCTTGCTGTAGCTCAGTGGCGGAGAAATTAAGTTTAAAGGGATATCATGGGTTTAAACAAACAGATCACAATGAAATTAAAAATGTAAAAGAGGAATTGTCAAGCAATTCATGCGCTTTAAATGCTCTAGAGTTCCGATGTTAAATAAGCCCTACCGTGAACCCCCATGTCTCCTGCACCCCTGGTACGGTTCGGGGAACTAAGTTTATGGGCAACATCACAAACACGATGCCACGAAAACAAGTATGTACTTATTCTTTTTTTTTCCTTTTTAGGGGCGGCTCGATTTATTGTTTCACCTTCTTTTTCTACTCTGTACCGCGTAACCCCTTGTGGGGCATGGGTGTTTATAGGCAATTTCGAGTCAACGTTACATTCATTCGTTACATACCATTTCGGAATGTATATAATGTTGCAAGCACTATATATTTCCTATCCGCACATGTACGGAAATTTTGGACCACGCCGAGATTCGATCTCCGGACCTCTAGATTACTTACATCGTAGAGTGCGACAGAGCCACCTTGGACTTTTTTCTTTTTTTCACATGTCACACTTTCACACGGCACGTAGACACTCGTTAAAATGTACGCAGGACTCACTTTTACGGTTTCTAATCATTCATTTCCATCATTTGGACCGAAATTATGCACACTTTTAGAGATACTTGACGCACTATTCCCCCAAGTTTCAAGGTCCTTCCTATATCCGCGTTCGGAAGATACAGCTGCCAAAATCGCACTTGTGAGTCTTCTAAGCTTTTAAAAAGTGAGTACTTTGCGGGCATCATAAAAAGCCAGATTATTCGACTGCCTTACAGAAATCTGAAATTTCTGAAATTTATCTTTTGTTTTATATGTTTAATCTTACTTCGAGTACTCTTCCTTGTTATAGTTTTTCGTGTTAAAACATACGTTTGTGCTTCACAGTATGTGAAGCACAAACGTATGGATTTTTGTCAAATAGAACCAGTGACGAGCGTAGCGAGTAGGAGGCGAAGCCCCCTAGTTTTTATAATTTAGTATACAAAAAAGTGAAGTATGTGTGACTTCAACAATCAATTCCCTTCACTCCCCCTCCTCTACGCCACTGAGGAGAGCATGAGCACTTTAGGGCTCCCTGTTTAGTATCAACAGATACCTGCTTACCTAAGGTTGCTCAACATATTTCCCAGAATATAGGCTAATACTCTTTCTCTTTCGAAGATATCACTTATGAAACGAAGAATCATCGTGGTAGCCTCGTGAGATATTAAGGGGGGCTAGTATGGCTGATAATTTACCTGAACCCGAATTCCGTAAGTATGTGCAGCATTGGATCTTCGGGAGTCTGGTCAGCATAGCGTACACCATCGGGATCAGATAAGCCCTCCCATATAAATACAACGTCACAAGTGCTCTTAAAACCCAACTTTTTCTTGTAGATTGACCAGTCTGATTGCATTTGGTTTGAGGTTCACGCTAATGCCATGGGAAAAAATAGATTTTTAGAATTTTTTGCACAGCATTATAATTGTGTTAAAACCTTCAAAATTTTACACAAAAAAAAAATCACACCGAAAATAAAATAATTTTTTGGACAAAAAACCCCTCAGGGTATATAAATTTTGTGCATAAAATTCGGTTAATGCGAGAGCCAATATGTATAGGTTTTTGCCAGGTTGACACATACCTACATCACATACGATTGATTAACTTATTAAACAATTTGTTATCGATTCAAAATGCAAGTATCACAGAGAAATGAAAATTCGTTATTGATTCAAAATGCAAGTATGTATCACAAAGAAATGAACTTCTTTTCAAATTGCAGGTTTCTGGCTTAACTCTTTTGTTTTGTTTTTTTTTTCAGTCAAAAAATGACAATATACTCGCATCTCTATGCAAAGATGATGGATTACAACCTACCCAGTTATTGCTGCTGCAAAATAAAGACGTCGTCACGCAGTTAAAGTATAAATGAGAATTTGCGAATATGGTGGTGAATAGATACTATACAATACACCTATTTATCAACATGTTTACCAAATTCAAATTCAATAGGTGACACGACAGAAAAAACACTCTTCGGTCAACGGGTTATAATTCCTATACAACCTACATATACCTGGACAATGTAGCACTTTTTTTTTTGGTTGGGCATTTAGCTTCATTTGGTTTTGCTGCTTGATCACCACTCACATATCACAGCTAATGAGGAGAAATTCAACAATAATATTTGCCGAAGAAGTACGGTGGTCGCAAGATTAGCCAGCGTATCAAACATTGCCAATATAAGCGTTCGGCGAGTTTATTTGTAAGGTGAACATAAAATGTGTGCTTTGTGCACAGTTTGACGTGCATTTTAAATGCAAAGCTGATTGATTGGTTACACCGGGACATGGCAGGCTAGTTTAAACTTAAGAGTACAAATGTCTAGCGTGGAATGCTGTGAATATATTTTATAGGTAATGATTGATAACGAGAAATCGCAAAGATTGATTTAAATTATTTATTTAGTTAAAATTATCATCTTGTAGATTGTTCTAATCGACAGTAAACCATGACCATAAAATCTTATTTTTGAACACAACTTGGTTTATTAGGCCGCGCACACACGGTCAATCCATGGATCGACATAACGCCGCGCGCGCACACACAATCCGAATCCATTTTTTACTTTGGGATTTTCGTTCTGTCAAAATCAAAGAAAATTTTACAGAACGAAGAATTCCAAAAATGGATTCGGACGCTTCGTGTGTGGGCGGCCTTAGGGCGCATACAGACGATGTTAACTTCACAAATTTACTGTTATTTACTTTTTCTTAGCAAATGTCAACACTAACACTAACACTAACACTAAAAAAAATTCTTAGGCTATCATTTTTTAGCCTAATTGAGGTTAAGTTTTCCCCTAACCCCATTCCAGGTGGTAAAAATCTGATTATTTTTGTTACCTTCAGAGTACCTCGGGTCGGGATTTTTTTTTTCTTACAATGGGTTAGGAGAGGTCCGTCGAGAGCCGTTTTTTAGACGCCCTTCTTATCCATACTTTACGCTGGTGGTGGCAAGAGCGGAGTGAAGGTGTCTTCCTATCAAACATGCCATCTAACAGGGATTTTTGGGCTGAGTTGCCGCTAACATTTCTATGAATTCCTGCGAACTGGGGTTCAAGTACTTTTTTTTAACTGCACGCCTATAATGCTTGTAGAATTTATAGGCAAGTGATACTGCCACTAGGCAGGTTAGTACTAGCAGGGTGCTTTCGATTCGGTCTTACTCTATGTTTACGGGGTTAGTGATAAATAGTGCTGATTATTTTCCCCGTGTTATCAACTTGTTCTGTGGATTGAGTGCCCCCCCCCCCCCTTTTCTAGAGGTGGATAGTTGACTGACACCGACGAGACGTGTACTACGTGTTATCTGGCTAAACATTAGGAAGTTGTAGTGGGTCAGTACGTTTCAACCTTGAATATGGAGTGGATTTCAGAATTTCTCTTGCTTTGGAATTTGGATGACTTTGCAGTCGTGTTACATATTTACCGCTTAACTTTTTAATCTCTTCCGCAACTGTGTTTATAAACATGTCGCGATGTATTATAATTATAGTATGGTTTACGTGATTTTGGGCACCTAGAATTGTTCTTATTATTTTAGTTTGAACTCTCTTGATAATGCTTCTGTTATGCTTGAAATACATTTGACGCGTCAGCATCGGCATCGGCATCAGCAGAAAAATTTCAATTTAGAACACACGCATTTGCCTCTGATGACCCACATTGACAGCAGAAGCAGAAATAATGCTTCTGCCTGCTGTCAATGTGGGTCATCAAAGGCAAATGGGTGTGTTCTAAATTGAAATTTTTCTGCTGATGCCGATGCTGATGCCGATGTCGATGCTGACGCATCCAATCTATTTCAACTATTAGACTTTGCATTGCATAAGACCAAATTGGTTTCAATAATGACTTAATAGCTGTATTTTTGTTGCGAGGGCAAGTTTTGAACGTTTTTGGATTAACCAGCTTATTTTTTTTTTGAGGTTTACTTATTTTTTTCTATGTGAGCCTTCCATGTCAGTCTTCTATCTAGGTGGACCCCAAGGTATTTTACCACTTTACTTTGACGAACTCTCAGTCCATTGATTCTAACTGATTTGCACGTACGTTTCCTGAGGGTGAATGTTATTTGTTGTGTCTTGGAGGCGTTTATTGCGACACCCCGGTTGTTGGCCCATTCGATGATTTTATTGGTTTTATATTGGAGTTCTCTGGTTGCTGTTTGCGGGTTTGTGTGTGAGAATTGGATAGTTGTGTCATCGGCAAAAGTTGTGGTTAGAATATGGTTACTTGTCGGTAGATCCGCAGTATAAAGTAAATAAAGTAATGGCCCCAGTACGCTACCCTTGTGGTACACCTGCCCTTACTGGATATGTTTTGCTTATAGAGTCGCTACATTTAACCTTTGAAGGAGCGATCACTTATGTAGCTTAGCAGTATGCCATGGAATTTATAGGTGGAAGGATGTTCGTGATTATCTGTGCGTGAGTATCGTGCCTTACTTTGTCAAAAGTTTGAGAGACGTCCAGGAATAGACCAATATGTAGTATTTTTTCTCCTCCAGTGCGCTCGTAATATAAGTTTTCTGATTGCAAACGGGTGGAAAACCTCGCCACTCTGCTCCCGCTGTCTTCACTATAAAAATATACCCTCATGTTTGTGAGGTGTCAAGGTTACAGACATACAACAGGCAACACAAACCCAGCCCAATACATTCGCATGCCGCTGCTGACTCGTTGAGGATCCCTTTCGTTGGCCTAACCTGCACGGTTGTAGAGGCATTGGCTTCGTCTCCGGCTGTCCATAGTGTCCTCCATAACATTTGGTTGGCAATATGCCCCATCAACCAGTGATACTGTCTGTGGCCTATATTACACTTTCTGTTGCTGTCGAAGAAGTGACTTTTAGGCAAATTGCTAAATGAAAATAAAAAGGTTTTCACTGAAATGTTGATTTAAATTGTATAGTTAAGTATGGTAAATTTATTCGGTCACAACATTCACAGCATGTTAGAACGAGACCGTGTTCTAATCGTGCGAATAGCACGATGAGTGTATACCCATGTACAGAACTAGCAGGCACGCAAAACCCAAAATATTCAATTTCATATTTTTGTAGGGGAGGGAGGGGTAGATGGGTCGGACCTGGTATATCTTTATTATTTTATCAAGGCATCCAATGGCTACCATTTGATACTAATTTGAAGTTTTTCGCGACATTTTATCAAAAGATATGGCCGAACATAACTTATTTGTAGGGGAGGTAGGGGTAGGGGTAGTCGGACCTACTCCACTTTCCATCAACTCAAATTATATGTCAGAATGAGACATTGATCAAAATTTCAAGTCGATAGCGATATTCTACCGAAAGTTATATGGCCGAAATGAAATCGAGGAGGGGTAGTTTGTATGGGAGGTAGGGGAACCCGTGGTCCGATTAGGCCCATTTTCAATACCGTCAAAGATTTTAGAAAAACAAACATTTGACCAATTTCAAACCGCTAGCTTCATTATTTCGGGAGTTATCGTGCGAACAGAACAGACAGACATGGCTTATTCGATTCAGGGACCGACCCTGATCATTTATATATATATATATATATATATATATATATATATATATATATATATATATATATATACTTTGCCATACCTCCGGTGGCTCCTTTGAGGTGTTACATAATATCGGCGTAACAAAAACAATATACCCTTATTATAAGTTCAAGTGAAAACAGGTCTTATTAGATTGATGTCTCTTTATTAACTAACTTACAGCTATACAGATACATACAATGTACTGTAGGTTACAGTTATTAATTCATGGCAATACCTACATATATACAACATCTCCCTTTTTATAGACGAAATCAAAATTTTGTAATTAATTCAAATCATGTTCTAGTTTTAACTTTAATTCAATTTATTAATTCAAATTCAGTTTATTCTTTGGATACTGGACTAGAAGCAACATCTCCAAGTTGTTTTCCTGAGTGCAGAGTCATTGGGCTTTTACTTTGTTCTTGATCTACTCTGAATGTCATTTCTTGATTCATACATGATTTATCTAAGATCACATCTCGCATATTCCTACGGTACTGACTATTGGTATTATTCTCTTCAATAATAACTGACCTCGGTTCTTTTGCCTTACTAACCACCCTACCTTTTCTCCAAGTATCAGTTGGGAATTTTTTAAATAAAACTGATGTTTTTGGTTTAATTTCTGTTCTATTTTTCGCGTGGAGATTATAATTTTCTTTTGTTTTTTCTTGATAGTCTTTCACATATTTTTTGTACATTTCTTCATTAATGAGGCAAGGCTTAAGTTGAAATTTACTAGAAGGGATCCTAGTTTTCAATTTTCTTGACATTAGTAATTCTGATGGCGAATACAGTAATTGCGACGTGGTTCTTAGACTTAACAGCCCAAGGTATGGATCTGTGTTCGATTCATCACATTTAGTTAACATTTTCTTAACCGTTTGTATTGACCTTTCAACTAGTCCATTGGATTGCGGATAATGAGGACTGCTTGTTGAATAATCAACACCCCAATTCGTCAAGAATTCTCTAAACTCTTTCGATACAAATTGTGGACCATTGTCAGACATCAAGGTTTTAGGAATCCCGTGACGAGCAAATACAGATTTCAGTTCAAGTATTACATTTCTACTATCTGGTGAGCGCAACTTAGCAACTTCGATGTACTTCGAGTAGTAGTCAACTACCATCAAGTACAACTCTTTTTTCCATTCAAAAATATCACAACCAAGTTTTTCAAATGGCAATTCAGGCAAATCATGTGGCAATAATTCTTGCTTCTGATTTGATCTTTGATATTTCTGACAAGTTTCACATGACTGTACCATAACTTCAATATCATGATTCATCTTTGGCCAAAAAACGAATCCCCGTGCCCGTTTCTTGCACTTTTCTATTCCCAGATGCCCATCATGTATAAATTTTAATATTTCTGATATCATTGATTGTGGTACAACAATAGACTGATTTTTAAAAATAATATTATCAATAACGTGAAGTTCATTTTTATAATTCCAAAACGGCTTGAGTTCCTCATTGACTTTACTTTTGCACTGAGGCCATTCCTCTGCAATAAATCGAATGAGCTGCTGAAGTGTACCATCCTTTAAAGTCGCTTGGCAAATGTCTGCTACTTTGCTATCTGACATTGATAGATTCGATTTTAAAAGACCGACATGAATTTGAATCTCCTTATCTAGGCTGCTCTCTTCTTTACATGCAAGAGGAGCTCTGGATAAGGTATCAGCAACAACTAAGTTTTTACCCGGCTTATACACAACTTCCATGTCATACGCTTGTAATAAAAGCATCATTCTCTGAAGTCTAGTAGGAACATTCGCTAAAGGTTTCTTAAATAATGGCACCAATGGCTTATGGTCAGTTTCTACCACAATTTTCTGACCGTAAACGAACTGATGGAATTTTTCCATTCCGAAAACGATCGCATACAGCTCTTTCTCAATCTGCGCGTAGTTTTGTTGTGAGTCGGTGAGAGTTTTTGATGCAAACGCAATCGGGCGACTTTCTTGAATTAGCACTGCTCCTACCGCAAATTGAGACGCATCACATGATACCTTGATCGGAATATCTGGACTAAAAAACGACAATACTGGAGGATTGACTAAAAGCGATTTTAGTCTTTGAAACGACTTCTCATGGTTAGCATTCCATTGAAAAACGACGTCCTTTTTTAATAAATTTCGAAGAACCATAGTTTCTTCCGACATGTTTTTAATAAATGGTGCAAAATAATTAATCATGCCTAGAAACCTTTGTAAATCTTTGACACAATTCGGCGACGGTAGTTTATCGATGGCTTCAATTTTTGATTCATCAGGACGAATGCCATCTTTATTGAATAAATGACCAAAAAATTTAATTTCCGACATACCAAAATTGCACTTATTCTGGTTGAGTTTCAGATTAAACTCTTGAAGCCTAGTTAGCACTTTTTCAACTTTCAAATTGTGTTCTGTAACACTATCAGCAAATATAAGTATATCATCAATGTATACTATTACGTCTAAGTCTGACAAAATTTCAGTCATGGTTCGGTGAAAAATTTCTTGTGCCACTTTTACCCCATAAGGCATTCGTAGAAATTTATACCTACCAAATGGTGTATTAAAGGTGCACAGTTTTGAGCTTTCTTCGTCTAGTTGTAACATCCAGTACCCATTACTGGCATCTAACTTTGAGAAATACTTAGCACCAGCTATCTTTGACTTGATATGCTCGATAGTTGGTATTGGGAAGTGTTCCCGAAGTAGCGCTTTATTCAGATTTCTTGGATCTAGACACACTCGCAGAGAATTATCTGCCTTTTCTACTAACACTATTGAATTTACCCAGTTTGTAGGCGCCGTGACTTTTTCGATAACACCTAGATTCTCCATTTTACTCAGTTCGGTTTGAAGTCGCGAATGAAGCTTGAACGGTATTTTGCGCAAAGGATCTACCACTGGTTGAATGTCTTTGTTTACTTTCAGGCTAATTTTTCCTTGAATACATCCAAGGCCACTAAATAAATTTTTATATTTTGATTTTACACTTTCTGCAAATGTTTTTATTTCAGGGCATTCAATTTTATTTACGTTAACTTTTTTGTTTTGTACCATTTGACCACTAACTACAAGGCCGTATTTGGTCAAGTCATATTTCCCTATCACCGAGGGTGCATTTTCTTTTACCACTAAGAATTCCAATGACATGATCTTTTTATCATCAAGTATGACATTCAGAACACATTTTCCTAAGACTTTGATTTTATAGCCCCCGTACGCAGTTAATGTACCCGACACTCGATCTAATTTAATATTGTTTTCGACATTTATGAAATTGAAAGTTTTTACCGAAATTACATTTGCTTCCGCTCCAGTGTCCAACTCGAATTTCACTGTTTGACCGTTTACATTGAAATTTTGCTCAAACAACGATTTAATGCCATGACACTTGTTGTTTTTGATAGTACCTATAAATAAATAATCATTAGAATCTACATTATTGATTTGACTATTATTTTGAACTGCTATCGATTTAACTTGCGTGCTCCTGCAAAACTTAGCAAAGTGATTTAAACGATTGCACTTAAAGCACTTCACTCCCATTGCTGGACATTTGTTGCGATGTTCGATTGCTCCACAGCGCTGACACTTCTGACTTTGACTGCTCTGACTGGATTTTGTCTTCTTACTGTAGTTACTATTGGAGACCGGTTTATTGAATTTCTTCGACGTATTGTTGTTCGTAAATCGATTGACTATGTTGATTTGACTTTCTGCTGCAAATTCGGTTGATGACATCTCTTTCGCCTGACTTTTGCTAAGCATGTATGATTTAGCTTTTATTTCAGCATCCACAAGTTTTAGGTTTTCGGTTTCCAGTAAGACTCGACGTAGTTTGTCGTCTTGTAAACCGATTATAAATACGTCTCTTATCATGGAGTCCGCGTCTGGATACTCACAAGATAATGCCAATTCTTTCAACGATGTTAAAAATTGTTCTACCGTTTCCGCTGATTTTTGGCGGGACGTTAGGAACTTATATCTTTGAAAAATTATATTTTTCTTAGGCTCAAAATGTGTGTCGAAAGCCTTTAGCACATTTGCGTAGACATCTCTGGTTTCTTTAGGAAATGTACCATGTATTTTCACTCCCGCGTCACCAATGCAATGAAGTAAGATTGCCAACTTACGTTCGTCGTCTTCTTCTTTCAATCCCATTGCAACTATGAAATTTTTGAATTTTTTCGACCAAATTTCCCAGGTTTTCGCCAAATTTGGGGCTGTGAAATCCATTTCGTCGGGCATTCTGAAGAAATCCATTTTCGGTTTTTGAAGAGTAGTTTCGCTCGATGGAATATGTTCGCTCGATGAACTATGATCTCTCGATGAAATATGTTCGCTCGATGAACTATGTTCGCTCGCAATTTCTTCCTTTGTTTCTAGGGTACTGTTATCTTCGGGCTCTATCATCGAAATTCGACGCTGGCCAAAAATTTATCGATTTTAGATTTTCACTTGACTCGACTGTATTTGAATGACTTAAATCGGACTTTTCGGTTTGAGATTTGTAATTTTATAGACCGTGACTTATTAAATTTAACGACTGACACCTGACACCATATTATAAGTTCAAGTGAAAACAGGTCTTATTAGATTGATGTCTCTTTATTAACTAACTTACAGCTATACAGATACATACAATGTACTGTAGGTTACAGTTATTAATTCATGGCAATACCTACATATATACAACATACAACATACAATATACCATCTTATGGGTATAGGGTATAAAAATCCTATATCAGCAAATGTTCAAGCCCAATAAGAGTGCGGTCCCCATTTTCATAAGTAAACTTTTTCAAAACTTTTACCTTATTTTCTTGGAATTTTTGGGCCGCGCACCTCAACGGCGAATCCTCGGATAGAAATCTATAGATTTTCGTTTTGTTCAATGAGTCCATCCACCGGCGGACTTGAATTTTGATAAACGAAAATCCAATAAAATCCATGGATTCGGCCATGGCCATTGTGCGGACTTGGAATCAAGCATTGATGAGAATAAATCACGCGCATTGAAACAACCGAAGGATTGGGGTTGACAAACTCTGAGAAAAATGGAATGGAACAGAACCGCACGTAAAGTAACGGGAGGAAACGTAAGCTATATGTTTCGCCCTTTAGGCTCATAATTTTTGATTTTAAACTACAGAAAAATCATTAAAAAAATTCAGTCACCCAAACTCATGTAATAGACATCTCTTATTTATCCAACCGTTGTCTGTAGTTGAAAAAAAAACATTTTACTATTCACTCTCATTTTCTCCATCAAATTCTGCATTTGCACATCAATCAGCAGAAATTTGTCTATTAGTAATTTAAAATTTTTGTTTAAATTTTTAAACGGAAATCAACCTGTTTGTAGCACTGCCATATTAAACCTTGCTGTCCTGTTCACAATATTTCTGAACCGATTCAAATTCACAATGAAGTTCACGGAACAGCTGATATGAGGCAAACAAAATCTCAAACTGTCAACCAAAAACGAAAATACACCGACAAAAATGCCTCCAGTTCCTAAATCTCCTTCGAAAAGGGCAAAGTTCACTGATCCTGAGAAGCTTGAGCTGAGAAACATAAGGGAACAACAACGTCGCATTAAACCGGGTGAATGTCACAAGGTAATTTCATGGATTTCATTCAATAAAACCGAAAATTTTCATACAAAATCATTTCAGTTCATACGTGTCCTTATCGATCCAGAATGCTTGTGCGGAGATTTAGGACAACCGATTCAACAAAAACTTATGGAACTGGGCATATCGTATGAGATTCAATCACAAAAAGTTCCTCGGTCTATCAGATGGGAACGTGCTGAAGGACAAACATTGGGAGCGAGTAATACAATGGTATGCCTGTGTTAAAAGGATATTGGTTGTGTTCTGAAGAAAAAGGATCTTTCATTTGTAAAATTAACATTTCATTGCCTTCTTGATTCAAACATCGAGGACATACCTTCGAAGCGCAACCATACCTTTCTCCTCAGCACACTAAAACCCAGATTAAATCTTTCATCATTTTCTTTTTCAGCTCACCCTCTCCAATAAGCCTCAAGTGATATCCATTATGCTCGGGGAAGAAGTAATAGCTGCCATCAAAGACAAATCCATGCATGCACAAATGAAGAATTTGAAAGCAGCCTATCCAACCTGTGATATTACTTTACTCATATTCGGTTTAAAGAGATTCTGTCGGCAGGAAACAGCCCAAGTGAAACGCTATGACATAGAAAAGTGTCTGACGGAGATCCAAATAATCTTTAATTGTAGCCATCGTCTAATAGAAACAGCATTAGAGTTGGCTGCAGCTGTTGGACAGTTTAGTAAGGCGATTGCTGAAATTCCTTTTAAGTAAGAAAAAAAAATACAAAAATGATGTAATGAAATTCGAATAGAACTAATGGAGTATGTATTTACTATTTCTGTAGAAAGCAACAAGCTGATAAGTATTCTGATGCAAATCTGTTCTTATCAAATGACAATAAGGATTGCGTTCGCGTGGAGGGAACAGCAGGACTTTCTCGACTTTGGCAACAACATCTCACCCGATTGCCGCTTGTTACACTCGAAACGGCCGAGGCGATCATATCAAAGTATCCAAAACCAAAACTTTTGTTAGAGGTAAGTGAAAGGAAAACTTAAAATAAAAAATAAATAAATAACAGGCGCGACAATCCAACATTGGACTAAGGCCGCAGGATGTGTTAGTGACATCCCATTTCCAAGATCTTATCTGCTTTTTGTTGAGGTAATGAGATCAGCATCACGCTCAGCAGTGTTATTTATCCCCATAAATGGGTACTCGTTTAACATCTGAGTGAGATCATAGTCCGTCACAAGCTCGTGAGTTCGAAAAACACCATGATCCACGGTGAGATTCGAACTCATGACCCTGTGCACCGAAGGTGCGCGCACTAACCGCTAGACCAGCCAGACTACAAAGGAAAACTTAGGAAGACATAAAACATGAGTAGCTTGTTCATTCAGTTTTCTTGATGGATGGTGTTTGAGAATAGAAAAATGAAATTGTTTCCAGGTGCTTACGAGTATCCCCGCTTTTTATATTTTCCTAACTGGAAGCAAAATCATCAGAATGCGAACTCTAGGTGGAATTGATGGGGGTGACTTAATTCAATAGTGGATGGATGGATGGATGGATATGGCGCTGAGATAGGTTGGGCTAGTTGCGCCCAATACTGCAGCCTGCTGGCTTATTGTATATCCCATCTTAGCGAGAACGTTTCAGGTTAAGAGCTCTGTCCTTCGTATGAGGCTTAGAAGAAAGCTAACCAGGTTTACTTTGGGTGCACCCATTGTGGTAGTTTGAGCCCCAAAGAAATTTTGTCTCCAGCTCATAAGAGCGGGGCATTCAAAGATAACGTGCGAGGCTGATTCCTCGTCTTCGTTGCAGAGGCGGCATAGTGGGTCTTGTATGTAGATCCCAATTGTATGCAGATGTTTTCGTAGGGTACAATGACCGGTTATAAGGCCTGTCACTGCCCTGAGGTTCGTTTTACTTAGACTGAGGGCTTCGGTGCAGTTGGTTTGCCAGTTAGATTCCAGCATACGCTTGCTGTGCCTGAGCCCTTCAGCTAGTCTCCATCGATTTTGGAATTTATCCTCGGTCCATCGTCTAGCAACGGTTCTGGCAGTAGATTTACTGATTCCGATTGCAGGTTCAGGACCAGTTAAGGGTAGTTCGGATCCCTCTCTTGCAAGGGCGTCCGCTTTCTCATTTCCTTCGATCCCCTTATGTCCCTTCACCCATTTTAGAGTTACTTTGTTCCGGGTAGCTAGGTTTTTGAGATTTTGTTGACATTCCCAAACCAATTTAGAGGTTGTTTTGGGATTTGCAATGGCATTTATAGCAGCTTGACTATCGGAGAGAATAAATATGGTCTTATTGGTATATCCCTTTCGAGTACTCTCCCCCGCTGCAAGGTTTATGGCTATAAGTTCTGCCTGGAACACAGTTGTATATTGACCTAGGGGTTTGGAGATACAATAGTTGTTGGTTTTAGTATAAACTCCTGCCCCTGTTCCTTCGTCTGTCTTCGACCCATCCGTGTACCACACGATGTGATTTGATAGATGGTTGTCGTTCCATTTACTCCAGTCTTCCCTAACCGTTGAGGTTTGGATATTGGAGTCGAAGGTGTACATGGTCGGGGTATAGTCGCTGCCCATATCTAGGATTGGGTTTGCAATAGTTTCTGTAATCGTACAGTGTCCTGTCCTTTGTGGTGTCCACATGTTCGATGATTGGAGTCTGTACGCTGCAAGTCTTGCCTCTTCTGTGATTGTGAGGTCCAGTGGTGGCAGGTCTAGTAGTTTCTCTAGAGTTAAAGTTGGTGCACTGCGCATGGCGCCGGTTATGCTTGCGCAGGCCAGTCTCTGTACTGATCCCAACTTCGCTGCTGCTGTTTTTTGCTTGATTTTGGTCCACCAGACTATCGAGCCATAGGTCAGACGGGGTTTGACTACAGCTTCGTATATCCAGTGTATCATTCGTGGTTTTAACCCCCACGTTTTCCCTATTGCTCTTTTTGTCGCATATAGGGTCTGTTTGCCTTTGGCAATTGTGTTTTGCAGCTGCTTGTTCCACGTGAGTTTGTTATCCAGGGTGATTCCCAGATATTTTACTTCCGTGGTAAACTGCAGTTGTTGGTTGAATAATGTAGGAGCACTGAGCTCTTCCAAGTTGTGTTTGCGACTGAAGGCTATTAGTGTTGTTTTGGCGGGATTGACCGATAGGCCTACTCTCCTACACCAATCCTCCACTTGGGTCAGAGCTTGTTGCATGAGTTCAGAAAGAACTCCTGGAAATTTTCCCCTTATCAGGATACTGATGTCATCGGCGTATCCTAGGGTATAGAAGCCAGTGTTGTTTAGCTGGACCAGTAGGCTGTCCACTACAAAGTTCCACAGGAGGGGTGAGAGTATACCCCCCTGTGGGCATCCTTTGAGGACAGCTTTATACATGGTTTCGCCGAATAATTTTGCATGTACTTGTCGTCCTTGAAGCATCGATTTTATCCACCGACATAGGGTGTTTTGAACTCCATGACTCGAGGCGCCGTGTACAAGAGATTCAAAGGAAGTATTGTCGAAGGCCCCCTCTATATCTAGGAAGGCCGCGAGCCCTATTTCTTTGATTTCTAGTGTGGTCTCAATCTTCCCAACTAAATGGTGTAGTACTGATTCACATGATTTCCCCGTCTGATAGGCATGTTGGTTTTGGTGTAACGGGAAATGCGTCAGACACCTGTCCCTGATATGTTTATCGACGAGCTTTTCCAATGACTTAAGAAGGAAGGAGGTTAGACTTATTGGTCTATACGATTTCGCTAGGGTTTGGTCACGCCCTGGCTTTGCCAGAAATGCTACGTTTACCTGCTTCCAAGTGATTGGAATGTATCCTAAGGCTATGCTGTCTCTAAATAGTCTTAGTACAAGCGGAGCCAGAGTCGTAAGACCCTGCTGAAGCAGGGCTGGGTAGACGCCGTCTGGTCCTGGTGATTTGTAGGGTTCGAAAGAGTTGATCGCCCATTCCACCCTATTATATGTTACTATTTGGTTCGCAATCCGCCAGTCGTCTTTGTTAGCCCTGAGAAAAAGGGAGTTGTCATCCAACTGGATTTCGCTAGGGTTTGGTCACGCCCTGGCTTTGCCAGAAATGCTACGTTTACCTGCTTCCAAGTGATTGGAATGTATCCTAAGGCTATGCTGGCTCTAAATAGTCTTAGTACAAGCGGAGCCAGAGTCGTAAGACCCTGCTGAAGCAGGGCTGGGTAGACGCCGTCTGGTCCTGGTGATTTGTAGGGTTCGAAAGAGTTGATCGCCCATTCCACCCTATTATATGTTACTATTTGGTTCGCAATCCGCCAGTCGTCTTTGTTAGCCCTGAGAAAAAGGGAGTTGTCATCCAACTGGTCTGTGCGTTCCGAAGTTATGGTCGATCCAGGAAAGTGAGACCCTAGAAGGACTTCCAGTGTCTCCTTACCTGTTTTTGTTTGGTTTCCAACGGAGTTTTTAAGTGTCCCGATAGGGTTTGTTGGATCCTTGGCTAGAATCTTCTGGAGTCTCGCTCCTTCATGCGAGTTTTCTATTTCTTCGCAGAACTTCCTCCAGGATTCCCTCTTGGCTTTCCTGATTTCTTTGCTATACTGGGTTAGGGTGCTGCGGTATGTATCCCATTCCCCAGTTCTTTTCGCTACGTTGAAGAGCTTACGTGTCTTCTTACGCAGGGTATTCAGGTTTGAGTTCCACCATTTGCATTTCGCATTGGTATGTCGTCTCGTTAACCTGCAACTCTCTTCGAAGGAGGTCTTTATTGCGGCTTGCAGTTGATCCGCTGCAGCCTCCATACAAAGTGTAGTACTAATGTGTCTGGGAATTTCATTCAGATGGACGGCCAGGCGCTCTCTGTAGCGGTCCCAGTTTGTTTTTCTCGGATTACGATACAATTCAGTTGGCTTATCTACTTTGTCGATTTCCATACTTATGTATCTGTGATCCGATAGCGAAGGTTCGGGTAAAACACGCCAATGGCGGATGTCAGGAGATACGTTGAAGGTGGCTAAAGTTATATCAATGACCTCTCTTCGACGTGTTGTTACAAAAGTGGGCTCAGTACCCTTATTCAGAATTTCAAAGTTTTCTTTGATTATAAAATCATAAAGATACTCACCCCTTTTGTTTGTGTCAGAGCTTCCCCACTCTGTATGGTGAGCGTTTGCGTCCGCTCCGATGATGAGCTGCGGTGTGTGTGGTCCGCTGCTTATTAACAGTTCCTCCAGCTCTTGAGGTGGTGGAGGCGTCTGTGAATCGTATGGGAAGTAGTAGTCTGAGTAGTGTGGGTGGTGGTTAGCATGCACGCTTCGAGTCACAGTCAATTTATTTGGAACATGATTGCTATGTGTGAAACCACCATTGGGTGGGGTTCTAAAATGCACCAGTTGCGTATGTTCCGCAAACATGTTTACCATTCTGATCCACTAACTGCCATTTTGAGGATCAGAAATCATCTCCAGTTCTTTTCGGTGAAAAAGGAAAAGAACAGGAGATTATTCCTGATCCGAAAAATGGCAGTTAGGGGATCAGAATGGTTGTTGTTGTTGTTGTAGCGATTCAAGAGATTTTATTTTTCTCTTGAATCGAAGGGGGTCTTGGCAGCTCTTGGCCGTTTTAACAACGGGTAGCTCCGGGACGATTGATTTTACATCGAAGAACCGGCTGCCGTAGGAGCATTTTATGGACAACACAAACATCCATGGGCCACAGTGGGATTCGAACCCACGCACCGGCAAATCAGAGATAGAGATAGAGTGACATCTCTGCCACTGAGCCACCGAATGCCCCATCAGAATGGTAAATATGTTTGCGGAACATATGCAACTGTTGCGTTTTGGAATCCCACCCATTATCCTGCTAAAAAAAATGCTGAAAACTGGCAACCCATTTATGTACATGTCAAAAACAGATGTTTCTGTTTACTTGCCTGCTTTCTCTGTTTTCAGTGTGCAATTGTTTATTGAAAGTCTTGTTTGAAAGTTGTTACTTTTCTTCAAAAACGAATAAAACAATGCCGGTACCAGCTCTGCTATTAAAACGCCTCGCCAATCGTGGAATAGTTGGTTCAAGTATGTAGGGAATTGGGCATGTGAATACATCGCATCGCTAGCATTGTTGCAAACACAAATTCAATTTTATTTTCTCATCAGATCAAATTCCAACCACTATCGCTCCTGCTCTTGCAATAGCCAATGAAACCGAAGAAATCATTGTCGAAGATTATGACGAAATGGAAGATCCTTCAGAATATGAAAACTTGCCACCTAATCCTAAATCTCATTCGAATTTTTGGTCGGAACAAATGAAACTTTGCCTTGCGGAAGCCGCTTTCGGCGGCATTCCAGGTTGTCCGAATAAGTACAATATTCACCACAAATGCAACGTCTTCTGTATGGATCGTTGGGGCGACGGTGTACTGAAACCGAAACGTTCGTATATGCAACGTCAGTGCAGGCTTTTACGCAAATATCCATTACCCAAAAAATGGCTGGAAGTTTATGATTATGGATGGTAAATGTCCTTAACTAAATATGACTAGGTGTAGCGATTTTAAATGTATTTTCTTATGTCTCAAATTTGACAGTGCTGTTCACTACTATTGGAATACAGTAAACGATACTGTTTCATGGCTACCGCCTAGACATCCGAAAGCGAAAATTGGCAGAAGTGCTGCAGCACAACGACGTGAAATGATTGAGAGGGAGACACGACCCTGGCAAATGTATGATACTGAAATTGAACGTTGTAGGATGTAATGTACAGACGTTAATGAATTACTATTGGAGAGGTCCCTAGAATACATTATAAAGAATTCTTAATTAATATGAATTGAATTTATGGTACCATTAAATAAGACTTTATACATATTAAATATAATTTTCAATGGAGTTGAATTATTAAGTTGTCTTTGTATCCCTGTGGAAACGGTGATGTGCAAAAGTGAACATGCCTATCTAGAATATTGTTAGCCAAGAAGCAAATCGTTTGAGATCAATTAGTATATCGTACTTCAAATTAAAAGCATGAGACTACCATACGTTCTGCTTCTTCTCTTCGCTAATTGTTGTGAAGAAAAACCCGTTAACTTTTTTCCAATTCTGTATATTTCACGGAGCTATGTGACCTTCCCGTAGTCTGGCTGGTCTAGCGGTTAGTGCGCGCACCTTCGGTGCACAGGCTCATGAGCTCGAATCTCACCGTGTTCCATGGTGTTTTTCGAACTCACGAGCTTGTGACGGACTATGATCTCACTCAGATGTTAAACGAGTACCCATTTATGGGGATAAATAACACTGCTGAGCGTGATGCTGATCTCATTACCTCATCAACAAAGCAGATAAGATCTTGGAAATAGGATGTCACTAACACATCCTGCGGCCTTAGTCCAATGCTGGATTGTCGCGCCTGTTATTTATTTATTTTTTTATGTGACCTTCCCGATAACAAGACATTTACTAAAATTAAAAAGAAAAAAACAAAAATGTCTTGTACTATCTGAACCTTTGTAGTTTTTGAGGGCCGAGCACATCGATGAGGACTTTTGGCATATACGTTTTGGCGGCAGAAAAGCTTCAAGCTTTTCATATACTACTCTCTCCGGTACCGGTACCGTTATTGTAATACTACCTAGAACCTGTTCGCCTAAATGTTTGACCAACCATAGGTCTCTTTGGGGTCAGAACTCGACAGGGTCTTTCAGACGACTTTCTTGTCAAATTTACCGTTAAACGTACATATATTTCTAAAAAAAATCCTTCTCGGGACCGTCATCATGGACATTTTTAACCGATCGTAGCTGCCTTTTGGAAACAATCATCGATGGTTATTTTTAGCATTTTATTGGAAATCAGCAAATAAAAATTGATTACAGACTACCTTTGAGAATACGGTACGGTTATGCAGATATTCAAGAAGCATTTCCGGAAAATGAAATGTTTTGTACCATGTGAACCGTCGTGGCTCTCTAAATCAAGCCTCATATTAGCAAAGTTTTGTACAAAAGTCAAAATTTTCTCCGAATAGAGCGGCACGTTTACATACACAAGTGGGATTTTTTTTGATACATTTTGAAAATAAATTTTTGTACACAATTTAGATCGCACGGACCGAAATGGAATTAAGATATTTTCGTAATAGCTCTACGAGCAACAAACGTATCATAATCTACTTTTTGATTAGCGTTACCGTTATGGCTATATTCCAGGAAAAGCTGTGTATTCTCTCTATCTCGGTGGGCCTTTTGACACTTTCTTTAGAATCCCAAATGTTTGTCATACACTACTTTTCAGTTCAAGTTCTCGTTTTCGAGATTTTTAGCACAATCTGTATCTGGATGTTTTTTTTTATCCTCTGTCCTCTACAAAAATGGGCGTTCGGGGCCTTAAAAGGAAGGCTCATGTACAAATCCATAATATCCTATTTTTTAAATATTTTTAATATCGCCGGAGCTTTGTAGTTTTCAACTATGACGTTGTGCAAATAGCCAAATCATCTTTGTCTACCTGCTACTAGTCTGATTAGTTTCGACGGGCAATTACCGCTGTTCGTTTGTTTAAAAGTATATTCTCGTCGTTTCTCAGAATTTCCAAGCTTTCCCAAGGGTCCAACTCGCTCTGTTGTTCTACACATCGTACTACTTCCAAGTTTTCTCGACCTCACTGCTGCACTTGGCCTCCTTCCATTGTTGATGACTTCTCTGATGTGCTCATTGAATCGTAGTTTCCTATATACATATGCTTTGTCACAGTCACTGCATTTTATTCGATAGATCACGCTTTTCTCTTCCAACTTCAAAGATTCTTTTGCACTTCCGAATATATTCCTGAGCGTGATGTTCCTGTTCGATCCTACAACCTGTAAATCAAAATTAGATAAGGCATTTTTAATCCTGTGAAGTAGATGAGAGAATGGGATGCTGATGCGTTTTGGGGTGTTCTCCAGGGACTGCGCAAACAGCGTCGTAAGTCTTGCACTATTCACCTGGTATCGTTCGCTGTGATGCTGTTGGCTATTTTTTTTCCGAAATAATTAAATAAATTTCCTGGGGTTAGAATTGCCGGTTTCAACAATGAGCCAGATTTTTCCAGTTGACGCAAACTTCTGTTTTTTTTTTGCCCTGCTTATTGCACCACAGTTGTCTTCTGATCGCAGCGAGAGAGTAACTAGGTTTTTGGGGATATTTCCAAATCTGTGGCATTCAAACATGTTACGCTACTCCCTTATACCTGGGGCATACTCCGTTATACCCGGGGCATTTACATTTTGCAAACAAAAAATAAAACGTACCGGCGAGTTGAAGCTTAACTCGCCGGTACGTTTTATTTTTTGTTTTTATGTGTCCACCGGTCGGATGAAGTGTCATCTCTGCCCGACCTTATCATGGAGCCTTTCTATGTTTCTTCGCACCGGGTGCATCTTCTGCCGATCTCATCCACCAAAAAGAAAGGCGTCATTCTAATCACCATGTGATTCAGTACGCACAGTACGCACAAAACATCTACGATAGAGAGCGTTCAAGAGGTGTGCAGTACAGGCAAACCGTCGAGTGCTAGCCCATATTATAAAGCCTTCTACTTGCTCTAAAACTGCCGCCTCCAACGCCCAATTAGGGAAACAATTCGGGCCAGGCGCTTTGCCATTTTCAAACTTGGATGCCACCTTTAAAAGTTCACTCTATGTAATTTCGGGTGTGACACCTCTAACCGGTGTAAGGCTTTTTCTCGACAGTCAATATTTTTTAGTTGGATTGGTCTCAGTCCAACCTTTTTCATAACCACCCTATACACCGTTCCCCCCAGATTTATGTTCGCATCCACATAGAGCTCTTGGAAACAATTTTGCTTGCTCCTTTAAATACCAAAATTCAAGGATCTACAGGCTGTTTTATAGGCCTGTTTCATTGTACACTGTTGTTCGTGGCGAATAAGGGGTACACAATTCAAATTCAAACACTCGTGCCGCATGCTCGCAACCCAATCGTTTCTCCAATAGTTTTCCCTGCGATTAATGGACGAACTCTTTCTTGGCATAGAGCAGAGGCATACATTGTAAGGCCCTCCAGCCTGTTAACTGAACCTACATGAGACACGGTTTCTATGAGCCGTGTATCATCAAAACGTCTCGTCGACCATTCCACGATTGGAGCTCTCGTTATAGCTCTACACGATCTGCTGTCGAAAATTAAATTTCGTAATGATCGCTATGCGTATAATTTTCGCAAACTTGCCACCCCATAGGTGTAATTAACGAACTGCTCACGGATGTCATTGATGGGCCCTACAATGGTTTTAACTCCTCTCAGTTCATTAGAACGATATCCAGCCAAGAGAATGCTTTCAGGAGCGTCCGTCTGTGCTTATTCGTTTCACGGCTGTCCCATTCTCGAGCCCACGTGTTGAAGTCTTTCGCAATTATACCGGGAGTATGGGTATTTGCATCGTACACAATCGCGTCCAGAAAATCTTCCAACTCGATGACATTTCATCGTGGCGGAGCGTAGCAGCTATGCACATGTGTGTCGTTGATCTTCGCTAACAGCTCTCCATTCAACCCTCCCGTCCCGATATATCTTGCTGAAATACATAATGTCCACAGGTCGAAATTGCTCAATTTTTAGATTACTCGTTAATAACTGCAACGTCCTTTGTACTGCCTGGCAGTCATTCAAATTCAGTCCGCCTAGTTCGTCCGTTTCGCGTCTAGTGCACCTTGGCCATCGATGAAGCGCCTGCTTGGATGCATTTTTGCTCCTAGAAGGACCATTGTGCATGAGCTTTTTGCTTCCTCGAGTGTCTTCCTGGGGAGATGGTGAGAAGGCACTTTAACCTTAAGGACATTGCACAGAATGTGAGACTGAGGCCCGTATTTATGAACATACCTTAAAAAAATTAAATGTCATTTCCCATTCTTTTTCATAGAAACCATTTATATTCAGGAGTCAATGCATCCTTGATTTAAGGCGAAACTCAAGGAGACCTTAAGTTTTCAATAGGTTTGAAATATAATATTTCAAGGTAGGGGGGGGGGGGTTAGCTACCTTGACTTCAAGTGAGATTGACTATAGGAAATGTCAAGGTCTCCTTGAGTTTCTCCTTAAATCAAGGATGCATTGACTTAGTCCTTCGATTTCACAGCACAGCATTCACAGCAGCTGTTCAGCATTTTTGTCAGCAATTTAGAATGCATTGTGCTTGGCATTTCGCGCTGCTGCTGCCATTCTATTTCTACCATTGGCCGCTTTCCTCGACATAGAGGGAGCTTTCAACAATGTTAGTATAAAATCCATTCACGATGCCCCTCATGGACTCAGGAGTGGAGACGGGGCTCGTTAAATGGATAGTGATTCTACTGAGGACTAGAGTAATACATGCAAACTTGGGAAACAGCCATCTGACTAAATTCGTTTGCAGAGGTACACCTCAGGGTGGGGTCATCTCTCCGTTACTGTGGCTAATAGTAATCAATGAAATCTTAACTAAACTTGATGAGGAGGGTATAAAAGTGGTGGCGTATGCGGATGACGTAGCGATATTAGTAGCAGGAATGTGTCTCTCCGTGATCATAGTCAGATCATCGGGAGAGCCCTTGGGCTGGTCAGCAACTGGGCCACAAGCTGTGGCCTTGGCGTAAACCCACGCAAAACCAAACTGATGCTGTTTAGTACAAAAACCAAGGTAGCACCTTTTTCCCTTCCAATACTAAATTGACAACAACTCACACTATCACCCACAAAGCTTCGCTGGAAGCTAAACATAGAAGAGCGTGTAAAAAAAGCCTGCGTGCTTTTCTACGCCTGCAAGACAATCTTGAATAGAAGGTGGGGCATTAAGCCATTTGATACTTTGGCTCTACACCGCGGTATGCGAACATGGCCGAAGGATGCGTTCAATGTAATCCTACATCTTCTACCGATCGACCTTTTTATCAAATAACTAGCGGCATATAGTGCGATCAGGCTCAAAGGGGGTCACTGTACTGCCAAGCCATATGGCAGATATGATATGATATATATGATATTCTCAACCAACTGTCACAAGATACGATCGAAGCTAACTAAGTTTCGGGAATAATTTCGATGTCAGACTAGAGGTGAATGAATGGGGAGTGAGTTAACAGGGGAGTACGATCTCTCCCTCTTCACAGATGGGTCCAAAATGGATTGTGGGGTGTGAATCTTACCGTCTCCCTGATCATGCCAGCAATTTCCAGGCTGAATTGTGTGTAATCATGAAAGCATGTCGAGGACTCGAGAACATACAACACAACAACAAAATACTCTGTTCAGATAGTTAGGCTGCTATCATAGCAATCCTCCAAGCTTGTGAAAACCTGTAGAGAAACACTGAACAACCTTAGAGGAAGGCACACAGTTATCCTACTTTGGAAATGAGGTTGCAGATGAGTTGGCCAAACTCTGGACAGCTCTCATGCGGAGCGCGTGGACATCCCGATGATAGCTGTCACAAGAAAAATCTCCTGATTATCTCGCGAGTGCTAATCGTAATTGGCGGAACCTTAGAACTTCTGTAATATCAAGGAAGCTATGGCCTTCTTATGACCGGAAAAGCACGTCTGAGATTCTAACCAGACCGTGTAAAAATATTGCTAGACATACAGCGGCTATTATTTGACATTGGTCAATAGGGGACCATGCAGCCAGGCTGCGTATTCCCCACAACTCGCGCTGTCGCAGTTGCGATAATGCAAATGAAAGAGAAATTCTGTTTCACTTTCTATGCGAATGCCCAGGTTGGGATGTGCGTTTTTTTGCCGCCTAGAGGATGCGTTGGAGATGAAAATAGGGAAGCTGCTTCATTTTCTAAATGACTCTAGGTGCGTCTCCACACTTACAAATATTTTTCCTGTAAGCTCCATCCTTTAAGTAGCTTAACGGAGTTTTGTGGTCTCGTGCTAATTGGCCTAGCTCGCCTTCACTACCACCACTTTTACCAACCAACGTGTAGCTGCCGCCGAGTTCCCACACTGAACTAACCAATTCCGTGGGTATCCAATTCCGCGATTTTCTAGTCTGCTCCCCAAGGAATTAGAATAACCGAGAGAGAGAAAGCATAGCTTCAATCTCTGGTCCACCTGAGTCGCCGAAGCGTGGGCGCGAGCTATGTGACTATGGCTGTCGTCTATAGAAAATGTCCCTACTGAAGCCTATTTTTCTATGTAAATCGTCCCGGAGCTACCCAACAACACATCAAGCGCATGCAGCAATCCAATATCAATTCAAAATTGGTACTGGAATGTGTCCAGAAGCTCAATGAGTGTGCTTCAATCAACGAAGTTACGCTAATGTGGGTTAAAGGACACGTAGGTACATTGGGGAATGAACTTGCCGATACCTTAGCAAAAGAGGGATCAGCAGAAAAGTTCCAAGGACCGGAACACAAAATTGCTTTGGGAAACGGCATGATTGAAGGATACATGGCTGGATTGATTCCATCCATCGGCAACGATGGCGAAGCCTATCCACTTGTAGACAGGCTCGTAACGCAATTACCAGTCCACTAGGGAGGAAAGCCAAACAAGTACTCAGGTACACACGGAGCAGCTTAAGTTGGATAACTGCCTTAGTAACTGGGCATGGTAATTTTAAAGCTCATCTATCTAAGATGAAAATCGTGGAAGATGATGTATGCAGACTATGTCTGGAAGAGGCTGAGACGGCAGCACACATTGTAATGCCCAGCACTAGGTAGTAGGAGGCTAAGGATACTAGGTAAATCCACAATAGGTGTGGAATCCATGAGGGAACTTAGCTTCAAAGATATGCTACTCATCACACGGGACTCAGTGATGAAGGAAGAAGTCGATAATTATCAGTCGACTTCTGGAAATCACTGATGACTGTAAGGGGACGAAAATGGACCCAAATAGTAGTGGTCTGCTTCGGATAATCCCCAAATCACATATATATATATACCCAACAACACGCTGCTCACTTTGATGGTAATTTAGCTAAGATTAAGGTTTTTTTTTTAAAGATTTTTACATCTGTCCAACTTTCAACCTTTTCCTTCTAGTGATATTCGGGATAAACTTAATTTAATGTTTAACACTTTTCATTCACAGGCGTACGAAACAGCCCTGGATGGACCAAATCTGCTGGCCGATTTAAAAATCCGACGTGCTGGCGGACCGTTGACGAATGAGCGACGAATCGGAACCGAATTAAGTCGTAAAGTGTACACACTATACAATAGTTCAAATCCTAATGAAAAATTATAGCCAAATTAAATTAGAATGCATGGGATATGGCCACTACTTGCATGTTGTTTATTATTGTTAAAACATCAATTTAGATTATACTAATTCAATTTAAGAAATTCATAAAAGTAAGTTTTATATTATGTACAGAAACTAGATAAACACAAAATATCGTGAATTGTCTATTTCTTTTTGTTGTTTGCTTTGTTTGCACTAAACGTAAAAAGTTTGTTGAATTTCTTGTTGTTGGCTTTGTTTTGGTGACCCTGCAAAAAATCGAACATGTTTTTAGACATTATCAAAAAATGATAAAATTAGTTTCTGCTCACCTTATTGCCGATAAATCTTGAATTAACATCATCCACTTTTCGCTTGTTCGAGCCTCCTTTGAATTTTGAATAGTCCACTTTGGCGAAGTCAACATGTACGGCTTGGCTTGAACTTTGTCCTGTTTTATTGCTCTGCAATTTATTCTTTTTCTTTTTGTTTTTCTGCTTTTTGGGAAATTGTTTTTCCGGCGAAGATTCGGTCGTTGTGTCCGGCATGGGTTCAGGATCGATTGAATTATCCGGCATCACGCTGGTTGAAGTTGCCGAAGTAACTGGTTGCGGTTTTACACGCTTAGCGTTCGGCGTGTGTTCAGAGTGACTGTCCAGAGTATCGCCCGTGTCACGTTTACGTTTCTTCTCTTTCGGTACGGGCAGTTTGTAGCGTTCTTCGTCGTCGTCGGGAATTTCTTTTTTCACTTGAACCGGTTCGTGTTCAGTAGTAGTAGTAGTGCTATCGGGCTTCTCGGTCTTAATCGGGCACAATAATTTACTATTTCTAAGTTCAGCCTCTTTTTCCAGTTCTTTGAGTCGTTGCTGTTCGGCAAAGGGGATTGCTGCCTTGTAACGATCGTAGGGGCTGACAAAATTGATTTTGCGTAAACTGGAAAGTTTTTGTTTGGTATCCTCGTCCTGAAATTATGTGAATGCGAATCTGATTTTTTTTTATAGAAAACCTAAAGCTCTACCTCACTATTTGGCGGTGTTTCAAACACGGATATGATTGGTTTCGTCGTTACATTGATGCGACAACTATCCACGACACTGTTACTACTATTGCCCAACAAAGTTGGCAGATCGTCCCGAAATTCGGGGAACTGTGACAAATCATGCGGACAGTGTAGACGACTGTCGACATCTTTCGTTGTAAATGTTACAACACGATTCACTATCGTCTCGTCAATAATAGGCTGAAATAATTCCAAAACTGCATATGCGTACTTAACATTTAAGGATAATCTGAAACTCTACCTTCACCAACGGCTGTTCGCGCGCCTTCAAAATAATCTGATGCAAAAAATGCAAATTCTGTCGAACCAACGGCGGAATCGGATTACAACAGGCCAATATGCCTTGCATTTCACGCGGCAAACTATCGGCAATTTGCAACATCATGTGATTCGGCAATACGTAGCCATAACTTTCGTCCTCCTGTCGGGCCATTTTGTCGCGCCACGCAAAAATCTCTTTCAATGCAAACAATTGACGATTGTCAAACGGACGTTTTGATTTTCGATAAATGTCCATATGAGAGTCGGGCGAAAGTTTCGGTTTTTTATAGCGCCGCTTGCAAATTTCCGTACTTTGCTTGTGAACGGTGGACAATAAATTGGCCTCAGCGTTTGATCGCTTCAAGAGCTCATTGCGCATTTGCTCGTAAATGTAGATCAAATAGTGAGTGTCCTGACGTGCATAGTTGATCAGTTCTTGCGGCAGTGGTCTGATAAATAGAAATGTTTAAGTCACGTCTAAAACTAATTTAATGTCTAACGGCTTACCGTATTCTCCAATCGGCCAGCTGAAACGTTTTGTCCGCCTCAATATCGCAATAGTTTTTCAACAAATAGGCCAACGACAGCCGGGGAAATCCAAGCAGTTTTGCAGCTTCCGAAGTATCAAACATGTTGACCACGTAAATTCCCAAATCGCGTTGCAGCCAGTCAATATCACTAAGCCCACCGTGAAATATTTTCAAAATCTTTGTATTTGTAAAAACGTTGTTCAGAACTTGCAAATCCTCTCGCAGCGATAATGTGTCCACGATATAGTCTTTGGTACGTGTGGAGATTTGCATTAGACACGTTATACCTTGGAAAGTTCGGTATGAATGATGTTCCAAATCCACCGCAAATTCTGTACATTTCTCTAGTTCGTAGAGCATTTTTGTCAGAGCATTTTCGTCCGCTACATGTTCAAGGGGTGTTTCATCGAGACTTTTTGGCTTTTTCGGATTACTTACAGCAGTGAGAAGTTGCTTGGGCGGTTCCAATTTGTTCAATTCAAACTCGTATGGATGGAGATAACTGGAAAAGTGGAATTTGCAATAATTTTTCGATTTAATTCTCTTCAAAGTTTAGTCACCTCTCAATCATGCCATCATCATCATATTCCGGAAGTATGGCCAGCGGTTTCAACGAATTGGGTTTCTCCTTGATTTTCGGAACGAATGGCGTTGTAGAGCTATTGTCCACGGGTACCTTGAAATTCACTTGGGGTCGAGCAATATTTTTGGCAGTGAATAGTCTGGAACAGCATTTTCCGTTAAGATTATTTTTTAATGAAGGAATGAAAATTTTCTAAGATTTTTGTACTTACCGTGCCGTCGCCATCGATCGCGGCGACGTTGTTTGATTTGCTTTGTTCCAACTTTCGGCATTACCCGAGCGGCTAGTAATTGTGTTGCTTAAATTTGTCTCTACGATAATTGTTTCGGGATTTCTCCTAATGCCCGCCATCTCATCCAAATTGGAGTTGATTCGTTCGAGCATTACGTCATTGCACTCTTGGAGCATTTCCAGTTGTTCGTCTTTTTGACGTCTATGGTGAAGAAAATTAAAAAACAAAAACATGAACAAATTACACTCAATATCTATAGTAACGGAAAAAGGTTAATTTTCAATCGAGCACAAGAATTTCACCCCTGGTTGAAAATTGAAGGATTTTGTAGCAGACCAAATTGCACTTGATCTCTCCTTTCCGATGTTTTGGTTCTTAGGGAGCATATTGGCTTGTTCCTCTCTTTGTGATTTTTTGTCTCTTGGGTCGCATCTTTGAAGGGTCGCTGGGGTCAGTGTTTTTTAGCTTCAGGTAGCAGTCCTCCATCGAATGTGCTCTGTGGCCGTGATCGTTCGGTCGCCACTCTGTGAAATAGACACTCATAGAGAAACGAGTTTCCAAACTCGGCACGACTCGTCGCAAGTTTATTATTCAGATAAAGATGATAAGAAATATTCTTATCGTAGAATAATAAACTAACAATGCGACTAGGAAGTGGTATGGCTGACAACCGTATCACACTCCGAATTCAGTTGTCTTTGTAACGTTGATGACTACACACGGTAGTCATCAACGCACCATGCTCCCCTAGGAGTTACGGTAGTAAAGAGAGAGCAGTCCTCCATCGAATAAAATAGTTTCGATCCGACAATTACAAATGCCTCCGGACGAGATTTACGTTTGATTACACTTGGGCCGGGTATTTTCTCAGAAGCAGTGAAGACTCAAGACATTGTGCCTTCCATCAAAACGCAAAATTGGTCGCTGATGAAAAACTGAGAAGTGCATTATTGGAATATGCTCGAAATCGACGAAGCTTCCCTGTTGAACCTGAAGCGGCTTGATGTGGGTATTGGCTACTTGACGCTGATCGGCAATAGGCGTGTCGGGACAAAACCACATCACGACCTCACAGTACAAAAGGTAACGAGCTTCTCTGCGAGCTATGCAGCGACACTTACTTGCTGTAGCTGAGGCTCGAAGAAATGGGCAGAATTTTTGCCGCACGCACCCACTGGTTTAAAACATATTAGTAAATAGTCACGTGCCCACCTGAGAACTAACACAACCACAGGGAGGAAAAATGGTAGTGGTTTTGGGCCCGGGGCGTCCTCACCCGCAAAAATATAGACGCAGACATGAGACCTCCATGGCCAAGCAAATTTTGAAACCCTTCCTCGAAATCTTGAATACACCCCTGGAACGGGAGATCCGGATCGGGAGGCCGGGAATGGCATCAGGTTCACTTAATGTTGTCATTGGGAAAGTAGTGATTAATGGAGACAGTCGCTGCCGCAATCGCTTGCCGTCGGAAGTGAATCCATTTCAGGTGCTCAGGCCTGACCAGGACGGGTCAGCATAAAAGTTCATATATTGCAGCGGGATGTAGAAACGCAGGGCCTCAGATTACACCACACCCATCTTTACCTCGACAGCCCCCTACGCCCCAATAATATGAACAGGAATGTCAGACCAAGTTTAACTCCAGCCCCTCCGCCAGCAGTTTTCAGTCTGCTGTCTAGTTTAACTGAAATGGCATTCACCAAAAAAAAATGCCGAGATTACTTCATGAGTTCCCACAGAATTCTGATTTCCGCTATCCAGGAGATGAAGCTTGATTCGAACTCGTCTCTTAGCGTTCATGTTATACTGCGGAAAGATAGACCGTCACCAGGAATGATTCTCGCCCTGAAGGTAAACTTACCTTCCTCTCCTCTCTGGAGAGCTCAGGATCATTCTTGGTGACTTTAATGCGCACCATGAGCTCTGGCATGCTGACCTACACAACGATGCTAATGTAGACTACCCGACTCAAGTCACTGGCACTTGTTGTCGTGCTCCTGACATAACCATTTTAAGTGCCAGGTTGATGGAGACACGTACAACTCTTCAATCTGATTACGTCCCAATCATTATAACAATTGACTAAGTTAGAGAAGCGGCTTCCCTTTACAATTTTCAAATTTATCAGTCAAACCACAGATTTGCAGTGGAATTACAGAAAGAGAAATTTGTACATTTTGTCGTATGACTATTCGTATACATTCAAAAATGTCTGAATTCCCTTGAGTGGTGGGATGGATGGATGGAAAGATTAGGCGCTATGATCGGTTGGGCTGGTTACGCCCAATACAGCAACCTATTGGCTTATTGTATTTCCCATTAAAGCGAAAGAGTTTCAGGTTTTTATCTCTGTCCTTCGTAAAAGGCTTAGAAGAAAATTAACCAGGTTTACTTTGGGTTCGCCCATTCCAATGGTTTGAGCCCCAACAAAGGTTTGTCTCCAGCACATAAGAGCGGGACATTCGAATATTACGTGCGGGGCTGATTCCTCGTCTTCGTTACAGAGGCGGCATTGTGGGTCTTGTGTGTAGATCCCGATTGTATGCAGATGTTTTCGCAGGGTACAATGACCGGTTATGAGACCTGTCACTGCTCTGAGGTTCTTTTTGCTGAGGCTTAGGACTTCGGTGTAGCTGATTTGCCAGTTGGTTCCCAGTATACGCTTGCTGTGTCTGAGCCCTTCAACTAGTCTCCATCGTTTTTGTAATTTTTCTTCGGTCCACTGTTTGACAACGGTTTTAGCAGTGGATTTACTAATTCCGATTGCCGGTTTGGGACCGGTGAAAGGTAGTTCGGAACATTCTCTTGCAAGGGCATCCGTTTTCTCATAGTCTTCGATCCCCTTATGTCCCTTAACCCATTTCAGAGTTACGTTGTTTCGGGTAGCTAGGTTTTTGAGGTTCTGTTGGAATGTTGAGTGGTGGAACACACCTAAACCATGCATAACGACCAGCAGCTGATTATGCAGCCCCATAATGACACAAATTGGTTCAAAATAAAGGTCTACTAAAATACTGCTTTACGCACAGCCACATCATCAATGTAGCACGATAGCCCGATGTCGGGCTTTGGCTGCCTGAATCGTTGACCTTCAATTTTCGCGGCTAAGGGACCTTCTCCTCCAGTTTCGGAAGCCCAGCAGCTGGTGGTCGTTCTCACCTACAGAGTTCTCCCAGCAAGCTGTCGTTCGTCCACGCAACCTCGTTCCGTCAATTCGTTGTGCGTTCCTCGCATTCTTGGGCATGCGATTATCGTCCATTCGTTGTGCATGCCCCGCCCATTGCAAACGTTGAAGCTTCAAGATTATCGATACTTCCAGCTCATCGTACAATTGATACAAGTCGTGGTTGTACGGGATGCGCTATTGAACTTGTTCGCGAACGGCCCCGAAAATTTGCCAAAGGACCTTTCGTTCAAATCTTTCCAGCAAAGTTTCGGAGGCTTGGGTGAGTGTCCATGTTTCGCAGCCATAGCATAGCTCGGGTCGGATGATCGTTCTATACACGCGGAATTTCGTGTTCCTGTGCGCATGCTTCAAATTAATAATTGAAAGGACCGAGGACCAATAAGGCGAAGTATTGGGTAGCTGTATCCGTCGCTTAATTTAATCGGTTTCGTTGACGTCCTTTGATAAGTGACTACCCGGTAGTTGAAGTTGTCTACATATTCGATTTTGAGGTCCTCCACTGTGATGATAGAATTTAGAAGGCTTTCTGCATCACCCAATCTTTGAGACATGATGTTGATGTCGTCGACGTACGCTACTAATTGAGTCCACTTTATGAGTAGCGTTCCGCTGCTGTCCATATTCATGGCTCGAATTACATAGTCTAGAGCAAGATTGAAAAGCGTCGGCGCCAGTCAATCGCCCTGCTTGAGTCCAGTACGAGTTTCAAATAGGCCAGTAAGTCTGTTCTGCACTCTGACCTTCAAGACGTCATAGTCATCATCATCCTTATGAGACGTACATACTAGCTTAGCCGGTATTCCAAAATGCAGCAAAATGTTGTACAGTTAGGGATGGGCAATATCGGTGCTTTTGAGTAACCGTTACAGCGAGTACAGTTACTGGCAAGTAACGGTTCCTGAGTACCGGTACAGCTCCTAAAATTAACTTATAACTTGTTTCTATACTAATGGTAGTCATATTTCGGATGCAATTGAATAGTAAACATATTTATGTATATTGACAAGCGCTATATCATCGTAGAGCGAGTAATGATGTGATGAATAAGCCCGATGTTTTAATTATGAAAGTAAATAATAGTGTCGCTGGTCTAGCGGTTAGTGCGCGCACCTACAGTGCACAAGGTCATGAGTTCGAATCTCACCGTATTCCATGGGTGTTTTTCGAACTCACGAGCTTGTGACGGACTATGATCTCACTCAGATGTTAAACGAGGACCCATTTATGGGGATAAATAACACTGCTGAGCGTGATTCTGATCTCATTACCTAAACAAATCAGATAAGATATTGGAAATAGGATGTCACTAACACATCCTGCGGCCTTAGTCCAATGTTGGATTGTCGCGCCTGTTATTTATTTTTTATTATAAGAATAAAAACAACCATTTATAGTTTATATCCTAGTTAATAAATTAATAAACTAATTTATTGTAGTTGGAGCTAAATAAAGTAACGTAGACATCTCAACTGAAGACAGGAGATTTACACTTTTTCGTCGAAAAAGCGAAAGAGAGAAAACGATCTACCATTGCGTTCTCCTAATGCAAATAATCTTAACAGGCCTCATACATCTGCAACTTGGTTGCCAACCTAGGTTGCAGGAACGTTACTACACACTTGCAACATTCCGTCAACCACGCCGTTCACATTCTTGCAACCTGGTATGTTACCTACAAATCATTTATTTTCCTGTTTTTATTTGCGTGTTGACAACCAAGTTGCAAGTGTATAAGGGCTGTAATGGGCCTGTCCCCACGCGAAACAAGAACAAGATGAAACCCCGTTTTTTAGAAGAGATAAAGAGAAGAGAAAAACTATTTTCATATAAAACCCGTTTTTGTTCCAGTGTAGTTTCACCCAGTTGTCTGAGAATCAGAGCTCAAGTCAATGTTACATAAACCACGACACGTGTCTTCCGATTAAGTTTTAAGATTCGAATTTCCATTTCAAATCTTTGGGATAAAGTCGAGTTTTAAATAATATCGCCATAGTATATTAAGGCTCGACCTGAGCTCACTTTATTCGATAAATGAACTTAATGAACTGAATTCTTACAAACTAAAAACTTATATTTATAGCATAATTTCACTTGACATCTTTTCTAATTACATACATATTTGTTATTCATTTTATCTTCCGTATTTGTTACATAGAATTTGTGTATTTCATTTACTGCATTACCTTCTTTTTATTGATAATCTTATTGTTATATCATTAAAGGATAATTAGTAGACATTTTAACATCTTCTTATCTTAATGAAATGGGTAACTCATATATACAACATGTCCCTTCAATGATTTCCATATTTCAACTAAAGATAGAAACACTAATTTATGTTTGTTTACACATATGTATGATCAGCATTAATGAGGTTTCATGATATGAGTCACAGGCTAGAGATGGTGATATAACTATTACCTTTGTCAACGTGTCCATATCTCACACACGTTTCGCTGCACGTATGCATGCTCCTTCTGTTGTAGCTAATCTACATGCATACAAGTGAAGCGCCCACCGTACACATCGAAGAGAGAATATGAACATGAAATGAAGTAATCACACGTTTCGCACCCTCAGCGTTGAAACAATTCCCCTCTAAACAGAGACCCGTGTGTTCTTACACACCGACCGTTCTCTGGACCGGTGCACCACTGTCCAATGTCTTGCGACGCACGTAGTGTGCCTGAATGAGAAACTCGTAACCCGCAACAGAAACATGCATTCTTCGCGCACGAGTACGATTTTCCTCTCCTCTCTGTACCGGTCCACTGTCCACTGCGGTCCATATGCTCGTGCGACGTGCGTAATGTGCCTGAATGAACCCGCAACAGAAATATGCATGCTTCGCGCACGAGTACGATTTTTCTCTCTTTGCGACCACAATCTTGTTTAACACTTGACCTAGTCTCAACATCATTTTTTTAAGATATTGACATCAGCGCAAATATGCATCCAGTTCTTCCCTAATGCTTTAGCAGCTCCATTATTCCCGACAATAAAATTCCTTGTCTTCCCCGACCCTCTTTAGCAAAACCACAACCATTTTTTGGATATTGAAACCATTCCTATCAATCCTAGTTAATGTGTTAATTTGCACAATATTTTTCAGCGACCTCACCTGCCACACTTCTTTATTCAAATTGCTGAATGTTGCATGTCTACTTATATTCAAGTTTTGCAACAATTTTTTGTCGATAAACGCAGTCAAATCTAAGCCAAATTGTCCAACTCGAACAGCACAGTGCATTTTATATGCAGTTCAGCATATTTGTCACCCATGCAATGCTGCTGCTGTTACTGCCGGTATTCTATTTCAAGCCTAAGTACAAGTTTCCATCGGTGACTGAAACAGATCCTACACACACCGACACAGCAAATGAGTACAAATCTCTACCAGTGACTGAAATAGATCCTAGGAGCCGATACAGCAAATGAGTACAACTATCTATCAGTGACCGAAGCAGATCCTATACCGATACGCGATACCGATACCGCAAATGAGTACAAGTCTCTACCAGCGACTCAAGCAGATCCAGATCCTATACCGATACAGCAAATGAGTACAAGTATCTATCAGTGACTGAAGCAGATCCTATGCCAATGGTATATTACGCTTTCAGGTCCCCAAGGGAAATTTTTGATGTTTCCGATATTTTCCGCTATATGGCGGACGGTAAAATACGTGTCACTAGTGTCGATAAGAAGAACAAGAAAAATTTCCCTTGGGGACCTGAAAGCGTAATGTACCCCCTATGTACAGTACACTTCGATCGATACTATCGTATGCCTGCTTGAAGTCAACAAATATTTGGTATACGTACATATATATTGTATTCCCAGCACTTCTGGAGTAGTAGTTTTATTGTGAAAAGCTGGTCGGTCGTTGGGGTAGATGGGTCGAATCTCGCACATATTTAATATCTTATTACGGCATCCAGCAGCTATCATGTGATATAAATTTCAAGTTTTTGGGGACATTCTATCAAAAGATATGACGGAATATTGCTTTGTAGGGGATGTAGGGGTAGGGGTAGTCGGACCTTCTCCACTTTCCACTAACTTCAAGAATATGTAACAATTGGGCATTGATGAAAATTTCAGGTCCCTAGCGATATTCTGTCGAAAAATATGGCCGAATTACACTATCACGGAGGGGTTATTTGTATGGGAGGTAGGGGAACGCATGGTCCGATTTGGCCCATTTTCAATACCATCCAAGCTTTTATCAAAACAATCATCTCACCAAAATTTCAAAACGCTAGCTTCATTATTTCGGGAGTTATCGTGCGAACTGACAGACACACGGACGGACAGACAGACGGACATGGCTTATTCGAATCAGGGACCGACCCTGATCATTTATATATATACTTTGCCATACCTCCGGTGGCTCCTTTGAGGTGTTACATAAATCGTCGTAACAAAAACAATATACCCTACCTACCATCTTATGGGTATAGGGTATAAAGATGAACACACTCACCTCTGAATATTTCCTTTAATATTCTGCTGTTTCAGAACACTCGAAATAATTCCCAATATCCTGTTCGACTGCATATCCACAACCTTGCAAAAGGTAGGATAAGCACAATACAAATCTCGCGGAGCGCCTGTTGGAAATCCATTTGCCGATTTGATTCCTTCTACAATCAAGCCAAATCCATTCTGTAAAAAAGAAGCATCATCAGCCTTGAATCATCCTGAAATGACAAAAATTTCAAAGTGCACATATTACCTTCGTAAACTCTTCGACCGTTTCGAAACTACCCAATCCGGTAGTACTTTGATTCTTTTTCGACTTCTTCGATCGCTCATTTTGTTGTCCAGTATTTTCCATATTTAGTTGAAATAGTAAAAAATTTAATCACAAAATGAAACTCGCATAGCACAGCACATGAAAACTGAAAATACTTCAACAGTGACAGCACGAGGACGAGGTTATGTTGATTTTTTTGACAAATGATTTTTTTATTTTCTTAAACACGTTTACACGCAACAATTTTCTTCATGAATTCACAATAGTTCTCATTTTCTTCGAATGAAAAAATCTGAAAAGAAAATTGTTAAAACGAAGAAAATTGATGCAGTGCTCGTTAATTTTTGATATAAGCGGAATTACTAGCGAAATAAAAATACTTTAGTTGATCTTCAGTTAAATAAAACAAATGCAAAGAAAAGTTATTGCGTTGTGGTAGCCGGTTTGTTGGCGCTGGTGTAGCGTAAACATCAGCAAAGAAAACAGCAACAAGTTGTCCACGCGTCTCTGTCTCTATCTCTACATCTCTAGCCTGCAACACGGTTCTGTTCTGTTTGTTGTGCATTTGAATCAATTCGTGTATCTTGTAATTTGCTGGTCGAAAACAAAAATTATGTCGCTCAAATTCTCACTCCTATTATGCTTCCTCTGCTTATTAGCAGGCGTAAATTGTAAATCACTGGAAAATGTGAGCGACGACGATTTGATTCACATCATAAAAAGTGACGATAACGTCATCGTATTGTTCGGTAATGAAAACTCAAATGAAATCTCAATAATTCAGGACCTCATGCTATATACCTTCATTTGTATATTTTAGCCAAAAAGGACTGTGATGAATGCGATCAACTCGAAACACATCTCATCAATTTGGAGCATGATCTCAAGGATCATTTGGATGCCTCGGCCGTGAAAGTGTTGGGCAGTAATATGGTTCGTTTGTACAATCCGGCCAAGGAGCCGGCTCTTGTGTTCTTCCGTCACGGTATTCCACTTTTGTATGATGGACCGATAGATGAAGATGTTATTCTTCAAAAGTTTATTGATAACAAGGATCCGGTTGTGAAGGAATTGTCCGACGAAACGTTTGAACATTTAACACAAGCGTCGACCGGTGCAACGACAGGGGATTGGTTTATCATGTTGTAAGTACACAATTTTTGATTTGTTTTTTTTTTTTGCTTTCGTTCAGGACCGGATTTCCCATATGGGCAACCTGGGCAACTGCCCGGGGCGGCAAACTTTGAAGGGCGGCCAATTTCTGAAACCTTTATCCTTCCATTGAATTAATGTATATTGTGAAATGTACACATATCGATATTTCCCGAGGCAATTTAAATAAATTAGAAAAAACAATAAAGGAAACTCGGCAAAAGTCGTTACTTTGGGCAGTGGCAGACTTACATATCTGACGTCAGTAGGCGTTTCGAATTTTGCCGCCCTACCGACCTTGCCCTTTATTTTTACAATCCAACGATTAATCCATTGATCCTTGACTCCCAAATTGTTACAATATGGCTGGCTAACGAATTAAGCGAACACTTCTAAAATTGGAATAAAGTCTCATCACTGAACTATTATTTTTTTATCTGTCCCCGGGGGGTTAAAAATGCCGCTGTATGCTTCAGCCTGCCAGTTCACCACTACAGCTTTGGGAATCGCGCGTGGGAGAAGTAACATACACTCGGAATCAAGAAAACCGGACACTCTTACTTTTTTACTTGTACCCTATTAAGTATAACGAAAAGTCCTGACCACCCATTAACAGATCTGTTCCCTGGAGCCATCTTCTTTCTCCTGGTATAGCATACCCCACCTCCTCCTCCCCGAAACTGCAACCTCGGGCTGGTTTCATTAAGTATTGAAAACGACCATTTCGTGGGGATGCAGCTGAAGAACGGTTGCGACGTTATGGAAACGCATCCCGTACTGAAAACAATAAATTAAGTGCGCTCTAGCGAGAGAACGAGGGTCACCACAGGGAAAAAGAGTTCAGATCCGCTCCTAGGGCGTCAAGACCTTTCGCGATAATAAATAATAAATATCGAATAAGAAAGTGCCCATTTTTGGCACCGAGTGTATGTATTTAGTTTTATATTGCCAGCTCTAAGGTATCGAATTATTTCCCATGTGACGGTCTTAGGGGTTGCTTATGCATCCAATGCGTAAATTCATCGTAGTTTTTCAAATATGTATTCTTTTGAGCTTTATAAGGAGTATCCGCTCCTTCATGAGCATCACCTTCAATGGAGTACCTATACTAAAGGTCCATCTAGATTAGTCGCCAAATGGCGTCACGTGCAGCCAAATGGCTGTTGTCATTCCATCCAAACTAGTCGACACTTGGCTGTGCGTCCAGTTTTGATATTCAATATGGCAACTCAACCAATTGTTGTAGCCAAGGATTTGGAGCGACACTTTTTTTCGCTCCGCTCCGCTCCCGCTCCGACCAATTTGAAACCGCTCCGCTCCGACTAAAAACTGTTCGCTCCGCTCCATTACAAAAATACAACAAAAATTCATTGTTCTTAGTAAATATTTATAATTTTCCGCGAATTCATCAATTCAACTTATATCTACTCACGTAATATAGAATATGGCTTAAAAGGTGCGTTTTAATCGATAATCGATAATAAAACGCGCCTAATAACTTATTTAAATTAAATTCATCGTGTCCAGGACAGGACTTTTCTGTTATGGATGATCTTGAATTTCTTAATAAGGAAGAGTGATGATTATGATGACATCAGCGCCCGCTCTAGCACTTACGCGCGCCGCCCCGGGCAAGAGGACAAATTGCCGCCCCTTAGGTGAAGTACCAGGCAGATTGATAGTAGATAGCACATGTTATGTCGTTGTTGTAGAAGCAATTTAAGAAATTTTTTATTCTTGAATCGAGTGATTTTGGCAGCTCTTGGTCGTTGTAACACATCGGTTCCACAATGGCTGCCGTAGTATCACATATCATTACAAAAATTCATAGTCACAGTGGGATTCGAACCAACGCTATAGTAATTCAGAGAATAGAATGTCTACCGACCCGCTGAGAAAGGCCAGATAGTATGTAGTAGAAACCTGTTCCGCCATCATTCATACTCTTAAGCGCAATTCAGCTCAGTTCAGCAAGGCCTTCTAGAGTTTGTTTGAAATTTCAAAATTAAAGCTAAGTATTGAATTTTCGAGCACATGCTATTCACCACCGGCAAAAAATATAGAGATGTCAAACCTTGCGGAATTTAGAATGACGTAAGAGATTGAAAATTAATGGGAACATTTGTTTTCCTCAAAAACACTCAACACGACAACACATTTTAGAAAACTCCGCTCTCGAAAATGGTATGCCAAAAAAATGGTGGAGCAGATAAACATAAATTAGCCGGGTCTCTTCGTGGACGAGTTTCTTCAGTAGTTTAAACATGGGTGGCTTATTTTCATAATGGCATCATTTCGCGAGTTGTTATAGAGAATAAGGTTAGAGCTAGCTAAATCGGCGGAACCTATAGCCAAATCCCGATATTAGCATGTCCGGAAACATATTAGGAAATACTGCTATTGCGGCTCTGGCAATGTGTACATCCCTCATTTTGCTGGAATCCAAACTACCTTGTCCTAATTTTGACCACCCAATTCTTGATGAATCATGAATTAAAGTTGAATTGCTGCCTAATCCGAAAAGAAATTGTGTTGAAAACGGTGCATTTGGGCAAGAAATTTCTCATAGAAGATTTTTTGTAACGCTTTTATGTGCTGAGCGTATATGCACTACTTATTTCTAATTTCTTACTGTTTCTCCGGAGGTTCAATATTTACTTAGTGGACAAGATCTCCTTTGACGCAACAGACTGAATAAAAATATTAGGACGCAACCACACTGATCCGGGTTTGCAAAACCGCGAACGAAACATCAAAGTTGTGGACAACACACGCCGGGAGGGTTAGAGACTTTGGGGAGATCAATTTTGTCATTTGTTCGGTTCGGTCAACTGATAGGGAATATTTATGCTATCAGCTCTCGAAAGAAGAATTTTTCTTTCTTTTTATCGCCACTAGCGACACTTTCTGCACCATTTAACGAACATGTAGCGAAAAATATCAGAAACACAAAAGTTATCCTTATGAGAATGGATAGCAGTCCAAGCCATTTCAAAATCAGGAAGCCCTTCTCTTTGACAAGAATTAGGGATAATGCAAGCAAATCCTTAATTCTGATGAAAAGAATAGGAACTAATTTTCAATTGGAGGACGAAATCAGCACACCATTCTCCAATAAGTTTTTTTTTAAAGAAGAACTTAATTAGCACATAACTTTGCAAGCATCACAGACGTAAAATTTAGGCAAATCTCACTAAACATTTTAAGAGGAATTTAAAGAAGCAATTGTTGTTCTTCTTTACTTAAACAAAGCCTTATTTCTTATTTTGTTTCACCCCTTTTTACTTCATCTGTAGTTGTCATGGCTTCCTTTACACTAAATCCAAGTTGATATTGAGTTCTTACTTTTGGTATTTCGATTTTTTATTCGTGTTTTGGCCAAAAAGCCGCTCCTAAAATTTGGCGCCCCGGGCGACCGCCCGGCTTGCCCCCCCCCCCTCCTTAGAGCGGGCGCTGTGATGACTAAACGCAAAACCTCTTTTATCACAATGAATTTCACAATAATCCGAAATTTTGCAAGTCTCTCAACGAATTCTTCGCTTTTAAATCGTCCAAAATCAGCAAATCGGGCCATAAAATGAAAAATATTCAATTTTTTTTTCGGAACTTTTTTGATTTTTTACTTCGGAGCGGAGCGGAGTGGAGCGACTTTTAAAGCTAAAATCGCTCCGCTCCAGCCTGCCGAAAACCGCTCCACGCTCCGCTCTTTCGCTCCGAAATTTAAGGTCGCTCCGCTCCATCGCTTCGCTCCAAATCCCTGGTTGTAGCGATTCAAGAAATTCTTTTTCTCTTGAATCGAAGGGGGTCTTGGCAGCTCTTGGTCGTTTTAACAACGGGTAGCTCCGGGACAATTTACATCGAAGAACCGGCTGCCGTAGGAGCATTTTTATGGAAACGCAAACATCCATGGGTCACAGTGGGATTCGAACCCACGCACCGGCAACTCAGAGATAGACATCTCTGCCACTGAGAAACCGAATGCGCTAATTCAACTCAACCAATCGCTTTGACAACCGCTTGTCAAATTCAAAGTGACAATTTCGCAACTTTTGTTCGTTCTTTTGTGTGGAATTGAATAATTCTTGATTGGCCGTGTAATAATTCAAACGCGCAGAGTCGGATTTTGATAATTAAATTTAAAAAAATCACCAAAATGAAATTTTGGTTATGTCATTTTCTGTCTCCATTTGGCTGCTATAGTGTGGATGCTAAGTAGCAGCCAAATGGCTGTACGCGATGCCAGTTTTTGGACGCGCAGCCATTTGGCGACTAATCTAGATGGAGCTTTAGACTTCTGAACATTGACTTTGATTAGAAGTTCAGTCCAAACACCTTTCCAAAAAGTAAATTAACTGCAATTTGCACTGAAGTTCTGCTACTTCCAAAAACGCCGGGAACCAACGTATGTTAACAAAAATTGTACATCTCACATGAATGCGACTGATCTACTTTCAGCTTAAACTAGTGATGGAGGGCGGCAACTCGACTACTGCCCAGGGGCGCTACAGAGGGTAAATCCGGACCTGCTTTCGTTAGGTGAAATACCGTGTGTAGTAGAAATAATGATTTAAATACGGTATTCAGTGCTATCCGGGAGTGTGGAGGTGCTCCTAGCTCCTATCAACACCCGGTTATCCATACCGACTGATGGCAAGATCCGCCCTCATATTGAAAATTCAGCTTCCCGTCATAACGTAGGTATACGATCAACGCCCCCAACGAAACAGGAATTGAGGACGCAATTATTCCACTAAAACGTGGCAATGCAGCTGCGCTCGACGGTCTAATTAATAGAGCGTGGTATATAGAATATTTTCCAAATGAATAGAAGGAAGGTTTTTTATTGTCAAACTTCCAAAAGGGCAACCTGACAGAATGCAATAGTTGGAGTGGTATTTGTGTGCTTCTCGCTGTTGCCAAAATAATAAATAGTATAATCTTGGAATGAATCAAGCTCCACTTAGAGAGCAAAATCGAGGAAGAACAGGATGTGTTTCGATATGGTTTTTCTTGCGTCGACCACATCAACACCTTACGAAGTAAGTAAGTACGAGTAATACGTCGATTATAGATCTTGTTGTTGTTGTAGCAATTCAAGAGATTTTTTTCTCTTGAATCGAAAGGGGTCTTGGCAGCTCTTGGCCGTTTTTAGCAACGGGTAGCTCCGGGACGATTTACATCGAAGAACCGGCTGCCGTAGGAGCATTTTATGGACAACACAAACATCCATGGGTCACAGCGGGATTCGAACCCACGCACCGGCAACTCAGAGATAGACATCTCTGCCACTGAGCTACCGAATAGATCTTCGTTGCACATGCTCTTTGTTGATTTTGAGAAGGCTTTCGACAGTATGTACCGGTCTTACGCAAGAGGGGTGTTCGAAAGAAAATAGTGAAGGTAAGGTGTCGGTGGGCTTCAAAGTTCATAGCGGGGTCAGACATTCTGTTTCTTTTAGTGATTGGTGGTGTGCTCCATGTGGCTTTCCCTGTAGAACGTAACCGTTGCATTCCATGGACTCTGAAATCCCACCTACAACATTTGGACTATGCTGACGACATTTGCTTACTCTCGCATAAAATCAACGATCTGTGCGAAGTGGCTCTGGATCTCGAGAAAAAGGCAAAGATTAAAATCCTTAGCTTGACTGGAAACTTTACCTTTCCCATAAGTATCAATAAATGAATGCCCTATGGAGGGGATTTAACGTCAATTCCTACCGTAAAGGTTTACCAGACAGCCTCGAATGGGCGAACGGATTAATTTTGTGACGTCAATCAGCGCCCCTAAAAGGTAACAGTTTTTCTTACCAAATGATAAGACTTGTTTACATACTGCTTGATGCGAGGCCTTTCTACTACCTCTGCCGTTCTATGGGTCCGGCACTCGGTTGTAGCGCAACTCCACGCCGTTGTGAAGTTTGCGTCTTGTTCTTACAAAAGAACTACCATTTGTTTAAAACCACGGCACCGGTAGCATGAGGGAATAGGCTCGATTCGTCTGACCCTAAAACTAAATAATTTAACATATATCCTCTCACCTGCTACCAGCGATTATTCTCATAAATTGACTTCATAACGTCTTGTTGTAGTAGCGGTGCAGAAAGGCGTGAACCGCTGTGCATGTCTGTGCACAGGCAAATCTCACTGCTTTTGATTTAGTCCCAGTAAGCGGTAAAGATATCTTATTTTACTGAATACATTGAATGACAAGAGAAACAGAAGCACCAACACAATCTAAAAAAGCATTATCCCCACCTTCCAATTTTCTTAACAAAACATTTTTATTTTTCAAGTAAATTTGTCCTAAAGTATGTATTCATATAAAGACTTGCAGCTTTGCCAAGCAGAATCAAATCTGTATAAAAAAAAAACACTTTCGAAAAACCATGTTTTCAGGATTTGGAACTCTCTTGTTACTCGCAAAGTTTTTATTGCTGTTTTATGCGAAAAATCTACTAGAAACCCTATGCGTATGCTCATCCACAGAAAAAGAGACGAATAAAGATAGGGTTTTGGGCGGTTTAGGCAATATTGTGTGGGGACGAGTTGAACGAGGGTTTTTGGCTGTTTTCAACGCAAAATGTACTCGAAACCCTATGCGAGTTCGTCCCCTTGTGTGGGGACGAGTTGAACGAGGGTTTTTGGCTGTTTTCGACGCAAAATGTACTCGAAACCCTATGCGAGTTCGTCCCCTTGAGTTCAACGAGGGTTTTTGGCTGTTTTCAACGCAAAATATCCTCGAAACCCTATGCGAGTTCGTCTACTTTTAGGAGACGAAATCGAATAGGGTTTTTGCTAGTTTTGGCACAAGAAAGGCTAACCGATTTCGTCCCCAAGCAGGTGACAAACTGAACTAGGGTTCCTAAATACGCGTCCGGGTCTATTCGAGATAAGTATGAATTGAGGCGCGAGCCAAAACCCGACCTAAGCTGGGCTAGTGTCGCTCTTGTGGCTCTCCGGAGCCTAGTTTCCTCAGGTGATATAGGTGGTGGGGGCGCTGAAAGGACTCTATTCATACCTTATCTCCCTATTGACCGATTCACAACGGTTGTGTGAATATCTGCGATGGCCGCATGGTATGATGTATCATCAAATATATCGGGAGGTTTGTATCCCTGGACGTCTCTCTCGAGGTCTCTGATTCCACTCCTGACATGTCGTGGAGGGGAGTATTGTCCATGAGATTATGGTTCGGGTGATTCTCTCGATAGCAACCGACCAGATATCGTAAAGACAGGAGAAGGTTATGATCACGTATTGGCAACATGCTGGTTTCTTGATGAAGATGATCCTGGGACGACATTAGGTGACAACCTGTAGCGATACGTAGAGCAGCGTTTTGGCATGTCTGGATTTTGTTCCAGTTTGTTTCACAAACGGTTTGTAACCACACCGGTGCTGCGTAGCTGGGAATTGCTCTACCTAAAGCTTTGTAGGTGACCAACATAGTTTCCTTGTCCTTGCCCCAGGAACTCCAGGCTAGTGCCTTTAGGACGTTGTTTCCACTGTGCATTTTGTCGACTACGTCTTCGACATGATTTTCCGACTTCATCATGGTGTCTAGATAGACACCAAGGATTTTGGGTAACAGTAGGAACAACGTCGTCAGCATGCTTGTCAGTACGGATCCTAAGCTCCTCCAAAAAATCCTTCGTCCAGGTGGTAAGAAGTGTTGCAGTGCATTTTGACGGTGAAATGACGAGGTTGCGGATACTGAAAAACTTCACCAGTTTCTCAATATAGTCATTTAATCGAGCACAAATGCCATTTAAATCATTCCCCGTGGTGAGTACGGTGCAATCGTCCGTATAGGAAATTAGTTCGATACCTTCCGGGGGTGTTGGAAGGCTCGACAGGTAGATGTTGAATAATGTAGGAGAGGGTACGCTACCTTGTGGAACACCCTGCTTAATTTTCCTATGCTTTGAACAACTGCCACGAAACTCAGTATAGGATTGCCTCCCAGCTAGATAGTTGGCAATCCATCTAACCACTTGAGCAGGAACATGCATATTAAGGAGGTTTGCCAACAGCGCAGAATGGATAACCGTGTCGAAGGCTTTCGACAAGTCAAGTGCCACTAGGACAGTTCTGTTACAGGGCGGTTTCTGGTTGAGGCCATTATGGATGTGATGGGTGATCAGATCCAGAGCTGTTGTAGTACTATGCATCTTCCTGAAGCCATGCTGGTGAGAAGCTAGCTCAGCATGTGATACAAGGGTGGGGTGGATGAGTGCTTCGAGCGTCTTTAGAACGGGTGATAAAATCGTGATTGGACGGTAGGAATCGGCGAGTTTTGCGCTTTTACCGGGTTTTAGAAGGGGGGTACTTTTTCCAAAATTCAGGGATGACAAGCGTGGATATCGACAAGTTGAAAGCCATCGTTAGGTATTCGATGGCCGGAAGATCTAGATGTTTCAGCATGGCCATTGAAATGCCATCCGGTCCAATGGCCTTAGAGTTTTTAGCGTTCTTGATCGCTGCTGAAACTTGGTCCGCAGTATAGGTGGGAATAATGTCAACTGTTCGGTTGCGTATCCTTCTTTTTATTTTACAGTTGAGCGAGCATTTCACCGTGGAAAATATCTAATGACCGGGGAATCGAAAAATAATACATAAAATGGCCGAGAAAAATGTGGAATTTCCCATCATTTCCGACATGTTCCACGACAGTAAGCATGCATTTTCATTGAAAAAATCGCAGCGGACAAAAATTTCATTTTCATTCCGCCCGAGGTCTATTTAGGCCTTAAAATGAAAAAATAACATTTATTTCTTAGAACGTCATTATAACAGTTAATTGTAGTCTTGTAAATGTATATTCAAAAGTTTGTACCAGAGCGTGCCTTACAAGTACGAAAAATGTGGTTTGAAGGTTGCTAGTACACGTTACTCGATTTATTCGGAACTAGCCTTTGAACTAGTACCAATGACTTTCAAACACAATTTGTTGATACTTGTAGTGTACGCTTTGATGCAAAATTTTGAACATACATTCAGAGGACTACAATTAACTGTTATAATGTCGTTCTAAGAGATAAATTTTATTTTTCCGTTTTAGATAGAATTTAGAAATGAAAAAATGTGAAATTTGTTAGAATTTTCGTTCACTTGGTATGGGGGGTACCCTTAGTTTTGATCGGATGGTAATAATTTTTGGTGGGGAGCATAATGGAGCTTAGACTAGGCACCCCACCAAATTTGATCTGCCTGGCTCAGTTTAAAAAGAAGCTACCGGCATGCCTTTTTGAAAAATGTTAAGAGGAGTGAGGGGGGCGTCAATGGTCGGAGCACTCCAATTTTTGGTACGAATCAAATAAATTTTGTTATCAATATATGGACAAGATCTTATGACAGTATGTCCATTCTATCAAGAGTTACAGTGCGAAATGTAAAACTCGAAAAAGCCAAATTCAGTATAATACTTTTGGGTCTAGGGTATAATTTTCTGAGAAAATGTCTAGAGTGTTACATATCATTACAAAGGTAATTTTATGTAGTTTGTTTCGTCCTCAGGACATTTAAAGCTCGGACTCATAGCTTTCCAGATATTTGCAAAAAAACTGAATTTTCACCCCTTTGCCACCCCCTCCCCACTTAACCCATGGCGCAAATTATTGTAACTTTTTACTGCGTATATTAGGCAGTGTATTCAACAATTTGGCATCAAAAATTTCTTTTCTTTTTGGATGTTTAGGTTTGGGGCTATTTTGAACCAATTGTACTGGACTAAAACGGACGATCTCGCTGATCTTCTTGCAAATGCCATTGCAATTAAACTGCAATATGGTGAGTGGGGGGTGCATGTGTTAAACTTGAGCGAGTATACCTTGTTGTATTGTTGACTACGGGTGGCGGTGGTGGAGAATTGGCTCTGGAGCTAGGGCCAGGAATGGCAGGAGATGGTGGTAAACCATTAGCATGTGAGCTAGAGCCTGTGGAGGCTGGGGGCCGACCCGTATTCAGACACCCAGGAGCAACAAAAGACAACTTGTTATACTGACTCATTTTTGTTAAGCCGGAGCAATAAAAATTACACCATTCTCTACAGCAGGTACATCTCAAAGACCTGGCATTGCCGAAGATGACAGATGTAAATTTCAGGACCTGGATTAGTTTCGATGCCGGCGCGGATTAATAGAATTGAGAGCAACCGCGCTGAGATGAAATGCTCCCAATTTGACGAAAAACCACATAGAACAGTTCCACACACATACACAGACATACACAACCCTCCTGCATCGAACCTTCACAGCTCTTGCCATGGAGGGGTTTTGTGGCAACTCTTGGCCGTTTCTCGATGAAAAACGGGTGTGGTCCGCCCAGAAGAGGCTTGAAACTCCCGTATGGCAGCGAGGCTGCCATCGGAAATGGTCGCCAGTAGGACCACTCATAAAGTCTTCATTAAAAATAGTTAAAAACAGGTCACGTTAGACACGATAATTTTCGGACCTAGTTTGTCCAATAACATTAACTCCACGACGCACTCCTCGATTTTTTTATTAATCGCCAGTTTTTGTCTCTCCAACTTGGAGGGCAACCGAATGGCCACTTACTTCACCATTTTCACCCATAAAAGGGTCAACCTCATTAACAACCAAATCGGCAGCTTCCTTGGTCGTAGCAGTCTTGTTTTTGCTGCTCACCATCATTTCCGTGTTTCCGCCGGCTTTGCAGACGGAAGAGATAACCTACGGGGCAGATTGCTCTCCGCCTGATCGTAACTAACCACCTGCGCAAATGAAGGCGCCACCACACCTGCAATCTGCGCAGGCAGACGGCGCACTTGTTGGCCAGGACTCAAGCCCACACCCTGCAGCTGGCTTACTACTGCCTTCGTAGCGTCCAGCTGATTGCGGAGCCTCTTGTTCGCTGGCATATGTCGAGCAACAACCTCCGCAGACTTCCGCATAACCCCAAAAACTTTGAGGATGTGTAAGGGGAGAGCACCGTTCCTCTGCGAGGATACGCCTCCATTATAATGCTTAAGGAATTACGTTTCGGCTTCGGCATCCTAACCGCTTCAGATGTAAACAGGCCTCCGTTATAGTACAAAAAAAAATTGAGAAAAATTCATATTTACCGTTACAGTACGTGAACAATTAAAACAAGGCGTGCTTTTTTCCACTTTCTTTTGATTGCGTATAACTGTAAAAATAGGTGACTGATTTTTTTTTCGGGCACCATGTATGCTTGCTTGCTTTACTACTTATCAGAAGACATCTCTTATTTTCAATTTTTATGTACATATTTCGATCGCCCGATTATGAGAAACATGGTCTTGATTTCGTGATCTTTCTCTCCACACCCATTTAAAAGTCGAGTGGATGCTGGGGAAACATTTTCACACTTTGCATTGAAAAGATTTTATATAACTCTCGGGTGGGCTTTTTTTCTACATCCCTACTCTTGGGGCAAATGAGGGTTGTCGACCAACGTTTCTCGTAAGCAAAATCACGACTATAAAGAAAAAGAAACGTTCACAGTATGTTGGCAACATTTATTTATTAAAATCTCTGTAATTCATTCATTCAATTCTGTCAAAGTACACTAACAACCGATGCATCCTTTGCCAAATCTGACTGTCGCAAATCCGTCTTATCCGACGTAAACCGAACTTTCTCATCTCTACTTTCCGAAATACTTGCCGCCGTGGTCAGCGCTTCCAACGCCCCTTGCAATTCCAACAATTCATACGTCAAATCAACCTCTCGTCCCAGCACTTTTTTCAGATTTATAAAAAGCTTTCCAATATCACCAGTAAACTGATCGAATTGCTCCCCGTAAACGTCCAGCAAAATGCCAGCCACATCTGTTAAAACTCGCATAAACCGATTCTCGCCAATGTAGCGCATTATGAATTGTATAATTGTGGCCAATGAGGCGTTAGTACGGCCGGCAAACGCCCGCTCCAGGCCCTTACGACGAATCAATTCTTGCATAACGCTCACCGTGATGTGTGGCGTTTTGTTAGCCACGTACGATTTCAGTACAGCGTCCAGTGCTTTTGAATATTCATACTTTCGCAGCCATTCATTGTACTTTGCCTGCTTTTGGACTTCGTAGTCTTCAACGACTTGATCTACTTTGCTGATGTTTGTGGGTAGACGTTTTTTGATTTCCGTTTTGACTTCGTCCTCCTTTTGTTCCATGTTCTGAATCGAGACGAGACCGTCGACCATACCGACAGCTAGAGTCTGGTCATTGGGTGACACTCCCAAGCTAAGAATGGAATTGGGGAAGTCAATGTTGTGCACAGGCTGATAGGTTGCCACATCGTAGATCTTGACATGCCTATCCAGACCGCCGGAGATTATACGTTTCCCGTTGCTCGCCAATCTTATTGTCGTGACAGTTTTGTGGTGTTGTGAGAGTTTGGCCAGCAATTTACCACCGGCCATAGCATCCCATACACGCACCTCCGTTCCACCGGCACTTAGAAAGATTCCACCAGTCGGCAGGAACAGCAGACTTTCCACCGGACTGCCGTGATCCACATTGAACACCACCGACTCCGTTCGTGTGTCGTACATTTTGATTTTGTTATCATAGCCGCCGGAGAGAATAATATTCGGCGAAGCCGGATTAACACTTCCCGCTCGTATATAATCCGTGTGCTCTTCAAATGTATGAATTGTCTTCTCCGCTGCCATATCCCATAGACGCACGGTTTTATCGTCCGAAAAGCTCGCCACCTTGACCAGGTCTTGAGTGAAGAATGTTCGATGCACGGGCGCTTTGTGACCGCGAAACAATCTCAAAACATTTCGACTCGACACATCAAACAATTTGACAAATCCTTCCTCGTCGCCGGCAACCAGGAGTCGTCCATCCCGTCTGAAGCATCCGCCATAGGCATTCTCTTGAAACCGCGACAAATTCTTGGCCACAAGTTTTGTAATCGGATTGTAGATTTGCACTCGCACGGAACAGGTTACGGCGAAGTAGTACGGCTCGACGGGACTAAAATCGATGTAGTCGATGGCTCCGAATTCTTTGACCAATGTCGGGACCTGTGTGAAGTAGTCGAGTGGGTGTGAGGTTATACGAAATTATTTCTTTAAATCTGCCGCACTTACGCTCAATTTTTTCCAATAGATATTATCTGGGGTTAACACCGCCCCGGCTTTCATGTACTTTTTAACATTTAGCGATTGAAATGACGGCATTTTTGCAATTTTTATCGCTCACTTCACTTCATGCTAACAAGCGCAACGCAGAACCAAAACTCGCACGACAACTGGAAGTGTCACAACAAATGCACTTTTCACGTGGTGCGCTGTTGCCAGATTTGTGTTTACATCTCGCTATTGTGAATCCGCCCGGTTTTGCGAATTTTGCCGATCTGTCGAAGATGACAAGGGAAATGTCAATGTCATCGAGCACACGTCACTGTTGATTTTATTGGCACTATTCGCCTGCATTTCGGACTTCTTTCTGATTTATAAAAAAATGGTGACTATCTGCTTGCAAATTAACATCCATAACTGGAATTGAAATACAATTTTCCGTATTCTCCATCCCATAGAGTGCTGTATTCAACTTTCAAAGCTTGCTGACAGTCATCTTGCTGATGATATGCACTTGCGCATATTTACGCTCGCTGTTTCCAAATATTATGGACCGGAATAAGACTGGGTAGAAATATAATGGACAATTTGCATACTCTTAGTGTGTTGCATTTACTATGATCTTGATGATTTCAGGATGCTTGGAATATTTTGGAAGCTGGCGCGGATAGGCGAACGCAAGTCGCCCTATGTCGCCTGTGCGTGCGTCCTCATGGCGGTGTCAATTCTGTTTTGGTCCTAAGTTCAAGTTTCATGTTTTAAGTTAAATAAATCCTCATTCCAGAGACTTATTTTTTGTAACACTATTGTCTTTATTCGTAACGTTTTTCTTAAAACTAAAATTTAGCGATTAACTTGGAACAGCATTGGCTAAACTATGAAGGAATGAGATTCATCCTAAGCTGTCCTCTACTTAGCTCCGGATCTCAGTGCATCCAATTCATTTTGAATACTCTCCAGTTGTCCGTAAAATGCCGCCAACTCGTCGTGATTCATTTCCAAATTGATCGGTGCCTCTTTCGATGTATACAACTGAAGCATTCCCAGGACAGCCTTTTCGCGCTGTTGATAGTGCGACGACATTTGCACTTTCAATTGCCACGCCACATCTTGCAGCTCGCGGATGCTGGAGTCGGTAGACTCCAAATTGTCAAGAATTGGTTTTGTATTCTTCACCCACTTCTTGATGATTGCCTCGACTTTATCCTCGTGCAATTTGAGTTTATCGCGCAGCTGGTGCTGCAATTTGGTGGGCATTATCACAAAAGTCGACGTTCGTTTGAGAATGTACGAAAGCGTTTTGATGAGGAGGAGGAAGTCGGCTCGTGGCACGCCCACCAACTTTTCAAGTTCTTCGAGAGCCGTTTCGCGTTCGTCGTGCTCCTCCTCGACGGGACTCATGTTTTTGTGAACATAGTCGAGGACAGTGCAGTAAACGTCGTTGTTCAGGCTGTTGATGATGTTGATACCCTCGCGAGCTCTGTGGGGATTAATTCTTTTATTGGAAGAAGGGGTTGTCTACGTAAAGGATTTACCTTTCAGTGATTTTGATCCAATTGGGGCTCATTTTGCAGAAGTTTTGAAGATGCTGGGTGAGAAGTTGCGAACCTGGCCAACAGATCTTTTGACAGTAGGCAAATGTCAAAATAGTACCAGTGTTACCGTAATACAGTAGACATTAGAATATTTTAATTTTTTTGTTGTCGTTGTAGCGGTGCAGAGGGGTGTGAGTCGCTGTGCATGTCTGTGGATGTGTTCTAAGTTTCGTCGTCGTTCTCGCCTATTGTCTCAAGCGACAAGAACGTAGCAGCTGCAATAGGGTTGTCCCATAATGCCCTCGGAGTGAGGTTAGTGGGTGCAGCGGGGCATCGAAACAGGTGGTCCACATCGTGTGGCGCACCACCGCAGCTCGGACAAATATTCTGTATGTCCGGGTCTATTCGAGATAGGTAGGAATTGAGGCGTGAACAAAAGCCCGACCTAAGCTGGGCTAGTGTCACTCTTGTGGCTCTCGGGAACCTAGTCTCCTCAGGCGATATGGGTGGTGGGGGCACTGAGAGGACTCTATTCGGACCTAAACTCCCTATTGACCGATTCACAACGTTTGTGTGAATATCTGCGATGGCCGCATGGTATGCTGTATCATTGAATATATCGGGAGGTACCCGTTTGTATCTCTGGACGTCTCTCTCGAGACCTCTGAGTCCACTCCTGACATGTCGTGGAGGGGGAGTGTTGTCCATGAGATGATGGTTTGGGTGATCCTCTCGATAGCAACCGACCAGATATTGTAAAGACAAGAGGTGATTATGATCGCGCACTGATAACATGTTGGTTTCTTGATGAAGATGATCCTGGGACGACATGAGATGGCAACCTGTAGCGATACGTAGAGCAGCGTTTTGGCATGTCTGGATTTTGTTCCAGTTTGTTTCACAAATGGTTTGTGACCACACCGGTGCTGCGTAGCTGGGAATTGCTCTACCTATCGATTTGTAGTTTCTTTGTACTTGCCCCAGGAACTCCCGGCTAGTGCCTTTAGGACGTTGTTTCTATTGTGCATTCTGTCGACTACGTTCTCGACGTGATCTTTCGACTTCATCATGGTATCTAGATAGACACCTAGGATCTTGGGGTTGGTAACAGTGGGAACAACGTCTTCAGCATGCTTACCAGTACGGATCGCAAGCACCTCCGAAAATTCCTGCGTCCAGGTGGTAAGTAGAGTTGCAGTACATTTAGACGGCGAAATGACTAGGTTGCGGATACTGAAAAACTCCAGTTTTTCAATATAGTCATTTAGTCGAGCACACATGCCGTTTAAATCATTCCCCGAGGTGAGTGCGGTGCAATCGTCCGCATAGGAAATTAGTTCGATACCTTCCGGTGGTGTTGGAAGGCTCGACAGGTAAATGTTAAACAATGTAGGAGAGAGTACGCTACCCTGTGGAACTCCCTGCTTAATTTTTCTATGTTTTGAACAACTGCCTCGAAACTCTGTGAAGGATTGCCTCCCAGCTAGATAGTTGGCAATCCACCTAACCACTTGTGCAGGAATATGCATATTTAGGAGATCGGCCAACAACGCAGAGTGAATGTCGAAGGCTTTCGACAGGTCAAGGGCTACTAGGATGGTTCTGTCGCAGGGCGGTTTCTGGTTGAGGCCATTTTCGATGTGATGAGTGATCATATCCAGAGCTGTTGTGGTGCTATGCATCTTCCTTTTCCATGCTGGTGAGAAGCTAGCTCAGCATGCGATACAAGGGTGGGTTGGATGAGTGCTTCGAGCGTCTTTGCAACGGGTGATAAAATTGTGATAGGATTCGGCGAATTTCGCGCTTTTACCGGGTTTGAGAAGGGGTATGATTCGTCCCTTTTTCCAGAATTCAGGGATGACAAGCGGGGATATCGAAAGCCATCGTTAGATTTTCGATGGCCGGAAGATCTAGGTGTTTCATCATGGTCATTGAAATGCCGTCTGGTCCACTGGCCTTAGATTTTTTCGCATTCTTGATTGCTGCTGTAACTTGGTCCGCTGTATAGGTAGGGATGATGTCAACCGTTCGGTTGCGAAACCTTCTTTTTATCTTGCAGTTGAGCATCTTGGTCTTGGGGTGTTCAATAAATTGCTTATTGAACAAGCTCGCGCAGAGTTTTGGATTTGCGGTGGTTTTCTTGCTGAATCTGATGGCTACACAGCCTTTGTCTTTCGTTGGGTGAGACAGGGCGCGGACCGTAGCCCATAGTTTGCTGACACCTTGTGAGAGGTTGCAGCTATCTAGATGCTCGTTCCATTTCTCTTTTTTGTAGGTGTTAACTAGTCGATTTATTTCGGAGTTTAGCTCCTGAATTCTGGGGTCTGCCGGATTTGCGCGTCTTAAATCGTCCCGTTCGTCGGCTAACCTTGCGGCAGCAGTTGGAAAATATGGCCGAATTTTTGGGATACGCCCTGCCGGAATGAAGCGAGCTGCCGCTTTGACAATGACGTTCCTAATATTCTTTTCGGCTTCCCTAGCATTCGTTGGAGTAGGTAGCGCGGCGAACTTCGTCGAAGTGAACGCAGTGAAACCCTCCCAATTTGCCTTTTTGTGGTTGATAAACGTACGCCGTTCTGACGTCGGCGTCGTCAGTTCCGCTGGTTTATCAATAGTTATTAATATGGGGAGGTGATCGGATTGAAGAGATCTGGTTGTCTCCCAACGGGTTTCACTTATCAGACTGGCGCTCACCATAGTTATGTCAGGAGAACTATGGCAGGCACCAGCGACGCGTGTAGACGAAATTCCATTGAGTGCGCAGAAGTCTGATGGGTCTAATTTGGACGCGATATCTATACCTCTGGCATCATTTTCGAGGTGAGAGTGCCAGAGTTCGTGATGCGCGTTAAAGTCGCCAAGTAGGATCCTATGCTGTCCTATGAGGAGTGGACCAATATCGAACTTATAGCCAGAGCCACAGCTAGATGCTGGTGGAACATAGATGTTTATAAGTTCGATATTGGTATTGCCGGATTTAACGGTAATAGCTTGCATTTCCGCCGTGCCGTCGTTGAAACAAAGATCTAATACACTGTATTGCACGGTTCTGTGTATTAGGAATGCGAGCCCTCCTCCTGGATTAGGACCCTGCCTGCCGACTCTATCGCGCCTCAAAAGTATGTAATCGCCGCGGATGTTAAATTCGGGAGTTGATGGTTTGAGCTTTGTCTCCTGGAATGCCGCTATCAGAATTCTGCGCATACTCATGAAACGGACTATCTCACCGATCTTCTGACGGATACCATTGCAGTTAAACTGCAATATGGTGAGTGGGGTGTACACTGCTGCAGGGGATGCAGGTGTTAAACTAGAGCGATTATGTCTTGTTGTATTGTTTACTGCGGGTGGCGGTGGTGGAGAGCTTGGGCCAGGAATGGCCGGAGACGGTGGTGGGCCATTAGCTTGTGAACTAGGGCCTGGGGTGGCTGGGGCCGACCCGCGTGCAGACATCCTGGAGCAACAAAGGACAACTTGTCATAATCTCTCGCTTTCCTTAGGCCTGAGCAGTAGAAATGACACCATTCTCTGCAGCAGGTACACCTCACGGACCTGGCAATCCCGAAGATACGTCGGTTGCATACACAGCAGATGTAGATTTCGGGACCTGGATTGGTCTCGATGCCGGCGCGGATTAGAAGAATTGAGAGCAACCGCGCTGAGATGAAATGCTCCCAATTTGACGAAAAAACACATAGAACACATCCACACACATACACAGGCATACACGTCCCTCCTGCATCGAACCTTCATGGTTCTTGCCATGAAGGGGTCTTTTGGCAACTCTTGGCCGTTTCGTTGGTGATGAAACGGGTGTGGTCCGCCCCGTAGAGGCTTGAAAAACCCGTGTGGCGGCAAGCTGCCATCGGGAATGGTCGCCGATAGGACCACTTTTTGTGATTAAGATCTCTAAAATATTAAGAATTTCAGACGGAAAAAAATGTGAATAAGGCCAGTGAAATGCGAAATGCATGTATAAATTTTATTGATTACTCTTTAGATAACATTTTAAAAATAAAACGCTCTCAAAATTACTCACATTTTTTCAAGCGAGGAATCCTGAGCATTGAACTGCATCCACGTGTCCTAAAAAAACAATTGGAAATTGTTAAAAGATTTGGTCCTTTTCAGTGACGATACTCTGGCACTTTTCTTTGAATCCCGTTGCGATGTAGAGCTTGCCGCGGGATAACTAAATAATGTACTCATCTCCGCCTACCAAGTCTACTCGTAAGGCAAAGCTTCGAGGATGGAGTCAGACTGGACCTCCTATAAAAAACATCTCAATTCTTTCAAAAAAGAGGTAAGATCAGCTAAACGCAATGCATGGAAAAACTTCTGTCAAAGTATCGAAGAGACCGCCGAGACCTCTAGATTTAGGAAAATGATGGCATCAAATCCATCTATGCCCAGCTTCCTTCAAAAGGAAGACGGATCGTGGACGTCCTCGAGCATTGGCGCTACGGGGTCGTTGATTTTTTACACTGATGGTTCTAAGACGGATGAAAGAGTCGGTATTGAAGTCCACTCGGACGGTCTGGACATTAACTTGACACACTGTCTACCTGGCCACTGTAGTGTCCTTTAAGCGGAAATTTCTGCAATTATGGAAGTCCTAACCTGGTTGGAAAAGCAAATAGTCACAATGAGGGATGTTATCATATACACTGACAGTCAGGCGGCTATCCGATCACTCGAATCTGTCCTGACTACATCCAAAACTGCTGATAGTTGTCGCTCAGCTCTAAGAGTGATGGGTCAATTTTTCAACATCGTTCTCTGCTGGATACCCGGTCACAGTGGATTTGAAGGGAACTTTAATGCGGACCGTCTCGCTCGTAATGCGACTTCTATAGCCTTAGACGCCGACCGAAACAAGCTGAAAGCCCCAATCGCTTCTTGTAAACTGGCCTATCGGGGAGCACGCCAGGAGGCTCAAAATTCCCCATAACGACTTCTGTCGCAGTTGCGATGACGAAGAAGAGGAAGAAAGTGTACATCATTTTCTTTGTCATTGCCTGGCCCTGGCCTAGAAACGTAGACGTTTTCTTGGCTCAATGTATTTTTATGATGCAGATGATCTGCGTGATGTGAGCCCACTATTGCTCAACAAATATATTGCCAGCACGGGCTGGTTCTCGGCTTAGGCGTCAACTGTACGGACGTTTCAATCGGTGGTATCACAATGGACCTATTTTTGGTCTAAGTGTGCTAAGTGTTTGATTACTTAGCGACCCCTTTACCTAACCTAACCTAAGATCCTACCTATCCGCGTTCGATAGTTACAGCTGCCCAGAACGCACTTTTGTCTTTGCTAATCAAAAATTTGTCCATAAAATTTTTCAGTACTCGGAGAGATTACAATATCTGTGGCGCAAAATTTTGATGATGCCATTTCATTAATATTAGCCTGAAACAATAGAATCTGCAAATCGTTTTCGCGAAATTATAACGGTTCTCTAGATATTCAATATCAAAGTTTGACGATGAGGCAAGTTCAGTATTTTGATAGGAAGACGGAAATTTCCGCTTTACTAATTGCGGAAAGTGTTTGATGCAATCAAATCTACGTTTAAATTTTATTCAGTCCCACTACAAAAGTAAGTTTTAGCAATTGGGGTAGATGTTGATAATACGGATATGGGGAGATTTCAGTATCTGTGGCGCCAAATTTTGATGATGCCATTTAATTAATATTGGCCTGAAACGACCGAATCTGCAATCCTTTTTCGCGAAATCGTAACGGTTCTCCAGATATTCAATGTCAAAGTTTGACTTTTCTATGAAGCCAGTTAAGTAATTTGATAAGAAAAGGGGGGTATTTCCGCTTTAAACATTGGGGAAAGTATTCGACGCCATAAAATTGACGTTTTAATTTTAATCGGTCCCACTAGAATAGTAAGTTTTACCAATTTGGCAAAGATGTTAATAATATGAAATGTCAAAATATATTTGCGAGCAAGAATTGTAATTGTTATAGTCTGGCTGGTCTAGCGGTTAGTGCGCGCACCTTCGGTGCACAGGCTCATGAGTTCGAATCTCACCGTGTTCCATGGTGTTTTTCGAACTCACGAGCTTGTGACAGACTATGATCTCACTCAGATGTTAAACGAGTACCCATTTATGGGGATAAATAACACTGCTGAGCGTGATGCTGATCTCATTACCTCAACAAAAAGCAGATAAGATCTTGGAAATAGGATGTCACTAACACATCCTGCGGCCTTAATCCAATGCTGGATTGTCGCGCCTGTTATTTATTTAAGAATTGTAAAATTTGCTAGACAGCGAGGCAAAATAAATTGAAAATGTTATTTTCGGGGCAAGGCTATTGATTCACATCAAACTGTGGTAAAAAATACCCCCAATTTCCCATTAAAAACTGAACTACCCCATATAAATGTCAAACTTTGACATCGAATATCTGGAGAAACGTTATGTTTTCGCGAAAATAGTTTGCAGATTCGATCGTTTCAGGCTAATATTAATGAAAATCCATCATCAAAATTTGGCGCCACAGTTTGACTCCTATACGATGGATATTAAGCCAGATAATCACACTTTTATGTTTGAAAATCGATTCATTTTCGATATCTAGGGAACACTTAGACCGATCTTTCGGAATAGGCACACTTGTAGTTTGTAAAGCTACTTGGCACTAACACTTCCTCCGAATTTCAAGGTCCTACTACCTTTTTGAGCTCGGGATATGTCCATAGCTCGGATAATTTCGAGCGGCAGACTTGTATATGTATATGAAACCTCTAGAACAGTGGCTCCCAATTCACAAATGTCGGCGGATCACTTAGCCTTAAAGTGAATTGCTGCGGACCACCATTAGAAACACTTTCTCTAGGATGATGATAAACTATGAATCGGAAAAAAAGGTTAACATTCCGGTTAACACTAGTTTTTGTGTTTTTTCCCCACAAAGATATGGAATTTCAACCGATTTAAAAGCCATTTAAATATCGTCCTTTAATTTTAATTTTGGGCATTCAGTGGCTCAGTGGTAGAGATGACACTCTATCTCTGAGTTGCCGGAACGTGATTTCGAATCTCACTGTAACCATGGATGTTTGGCTAGGCTTGCATTAAGGTTATCCCCTAAAAAGCCTTGACATTGACACAAAAAAAAATAAAGTTAAAATTGTTTTATCGCGTGTAGGGAAAAGCGTGTGGTGAAACAGTCATAAATTGTTTGTTGGCAAACATCGGGTAAATGGATTCGAATTTTTATGGGACGCATGAACAAAAAATTGTAAAGGAGAACTAAGCGCCAACCGGGGTAATATTTCAAAAAGAGGCCGTAGTATCCAGTAAAGGACAGGATAACCTCACTTTCCATTTTAGGTTTCACTAATACAAAAATTTGAATATTGATAAACAACATTGTTCGGTAAAATATAGGTCAGTACACGGTCAAAGACGCTGAGGCATAGGGTGGGAACCAAGTTCAGAAACTTAGAAATAAAGTAGCAGATTTTTTAAATTTCGAAGCATTTAAGTTTGTGGTAATTCTCGGAAAATATGCCTATCCAGAAACAAATATTACACAAAGCATCGTTAAACGAACATCTTAAACATTGATTTCATCGCGGAGAAATAATACATTTCTGTAAGGACATAATCAGAATTTTCCCCGGATCAGCTCCGATACTCTCACGGATCACCGCCAACCGCTTAAGAATTCTCTGCCCAATGCGGTACCAGTTTATCCAATGCAATGAACGAAAAGAAGCTGTTAAATAAGTACAAGGAGGGGCGGTTTACCACTGGCCGACGATAAGGGTTATTTTTCTTACCGGTGTACCACCTAAAAAATCTCTGCGCTACGATTTCAGAGCGCCTGAATTTACGTACTTCAAATAAATTATTTCTGTCTCAGGGTCTCGGATTGTCAGAGATAGAGAAAGAGTCATCATCATCCACACAATGCTGCTGAGACTGCAGACGCGAACAGGGAAATTCAAAAGTTAAAACCCGCTGACCTTAAAAGTGGAAAATAATCAAGAGGTAAAGGCTAAACATGTGCAAGAGGTTATTGGGTTCTATACAAAATCCACAAGTCAAAATCCACAAGTCAAAATCCAAAAGTCATAATCCATAAAGACAAAATCCATAAAGACAAAATCCATAAAGTCAAAATCCACAAAGTCAAAATCCATCAAGACAAAATCCATAAATTTTTGTATGAAGAGAGCCATAATGCTTATTGCGTGGGCACTAGACAATTACCAAACCCCGAAGCATATGCGCTTTACCTGTAGACACGGGGAAGGATGCACCCGGAGCATATGCGCCTTAGGTGTCTCTGTCTTTACCTGTAGCGCTTATGGTCCGGTGCATTCCTCTCCGTGTCATCGGCTAAATCGTATATGCCACGGATGAATCCTTTTCCGTGTCTTCAGGTAAAGCGCATATGCTCCGGGATTTGGTAATTGTCTAGTTAACGTAATAACGTACATAAATATTCTCAATATTCAATTGTGATAAGCAAACTGATGTAAATTTTAATTTATGGATTTCGTCTTTTTGGATTTTGACTTTGTGAATTATGACTATGGATTTTGTCTTTGTGGATTTTGAATTTGTGGATTTTTCAATTTTTTGGATTTTGTATTTTTGGATTTTGTTCAGAACCCGAGGTTATTTATCGTAAATTTTATACATTCTCAATTGTCCTTTCTTTAAATATGGTTTTAAAATTTGTAAAATCTTTTCTTACAAAATTGAACCGCCAATTTAAACTGACAGGAAATCTTAATTTTTGTCGTAGATTTGCCTTATGTTAATGGAGATGCTAAGTAGCTGTCAAATGGCAGCTCGAGCTGCAAATTGGAGTCAGTGTGGATACAGCTTAAGGGATAAATGCCATCTATGCAGTTACAAAGTTACAGAAAGATTGACTGAAGCTCCAAAAACTTAATCATCACACAATACAAGTGCTCACTTGGGAAGTTTCATTCATAACAAACCAAATAGTAAAGGCTTCTATCAGAAAACTATCGAACTTATCAACGGAACCATTTGGCTCTTTCATGTGTACCACAAGAGAAATTAAAGAATATTTGAAAACCTTAAAAAAATAGTAAAGCACTGGGGTACAATAAAATTAACAATTTGTTGCTCAAAATCCTTTTCTTCCCCTGCTGTGGGAAACATGCTATAATTCCCCCGATTATTAAGGCGGGCAAGGATCCGAAACTAGCGACCAGCTAACAGACCTATTAGTTTGCTACCAGCTATAGGAAACCTGTTTGAAAAGATGATTTTCGTAAGGTCGAGTAAAGCTATAAAGCCTCTGAAAATTATTACCGATTTCCGCGAAGGTCATTCTACAACTAATCAAGTGTTAAACGTTTCTAAAGCCATCAAGGGTCAATTTGCATCTCAAAAATTCGTAGGACTTGTTACATTGGACATAGAAAAACCCTTTGACACAGTGTGGCACGAGGGGCTTATCCACAAACTGATGACTTTTAGATTCTCAGCTTACCTTATAAAGATTTTAAGCAGTTTTTTTTCTGATAGGACTTTCTCGCTAAAAAATCGAAGCTAAACTGTTCGATATCTTTAGAACCAACAATGGCGTTCCCCAAGGATCGACGTTAAGTCTTATCCTTTTCAATATCTACAGGGCTGAAATCCCCAAAACCAATAATTGTGATATGGCCTTATTCGCCGATGACTTGTGCATTTACAGCAGCTCTGAAAACCCGAATACAATTACAGCTTCCCTAGGGAGTAAACTCAAATTACTTCATCAATACTACCATAGATTGAAGATAAAAATTAATCAAGCGAAAACAAAGGCAGTCTACTTCAGCAGAAAATGAAAACTTCTTAGGTCAGCTAATCTTATGGGATAACGATATCATCTACCTTGGAGTTAACTTGGACAATAAATTGACTTTTACCAAACATGTAGAATTGATCGAATCTAAACTACAAAACAGCACATTCTCTATATCCGTTGTTAAAAAAATTAAAAATTAAAAATTAATTTTTTTCTTTGACTCGTAATAATATTGTAATTCGAATATTTGGATAGCATAGCTACAAAAAAAAATTAAAGTTGCATAGATTTATCTTATCTGTACTCTAAAGAATTAGACATCCACAATGTGAATTGTATCCTTATGAAATAATAAATTGTGTCTACACCGCAGATCGGGCGACGCGAAGCCATGGAGCGGTATAAAGAACGAGGCAAGGAAGAAGAAGAAATAATAATTTGAATTGAAATTTTATTTAGATATCCTCCACATTTCCCTACCACTTCTTTGTATAAGGGAACATGGAAAACGCTCTGTTTTGCCTTTAGCCAGTTTTAAAGTAAGTTTATGCTGTTTTTATATTTTAAAACTTGAAAACTTTCATCAGAGAACGGGATAGGGGTAGTCGCCCGGCCTGCTCAGTCGGACACGAATGAGGTGACTGATTGAAAGTTCTTCAGTGGGACTATCTACTCAACATAAAAATTAAATTCTATATGTTTTTAAACCGACTAATGAAAATTAATTTTCTAGATGTCAATTGGTACCAAAAACCGTTCTTCCGTATATGTGCTCTAATAGAGAAGAGCGCCCGCTTTTTTGAAACTTTACCACTACAATAGGGGACAGCAACAATGGGCAGATTGAGAGGGATGTTGAAGACAAGGTGCTGATTAGCAGAATCTATAAGCCTTACAGTTTTCCTGTTTTAGGAGTCGGAGGATAACGGTTTAATCTAATGTGAATCAAGAAATATATCAATAGTTATCCTCTGTAGCCTTCTACTGAGGATAACTCAACTCATCTTCCTTCTATGGGTACTTCGACGTCCCTTTGTGTTCGGCAATTCAAATGAAATTTGAATTAAGTAACATGTTTAACACTTCCAGCTATTCTCAAGACTGCATTGATTGTCAACGTTTGTCAGCCGTATGGGAAGGACTTGGAGCGAACTTGAAGAATCGTGTCAATGTGGCTCGTGTAAATCGCTTGACGGCCGGATTGGCAACAGCAAAACGATTCAATGTTGAAAAATCGCCCGAGTTCATTTTGTAAGTTTGTCCGCTCATCATACTTTTGACAAAGGTTTTTAAACAAATCAAATTTACAGCATCCGTCAAGGAAAATTCTATCGCTACGAAACACCAAAATATGACATCAAAACATTTACATCGTTTGCCCAAGACTGGTTTAGAAATGCACGTGGTGAAAAGGTGCCCGTGCCAAGCTCACCATTGTAAGTTTAGGTCACTTTCTCATTTTATATCCAAATGCCAATTTTTGTTTTTTTTTTTTTCTTTTTCAACTTAGCGACAATCTCGTTTCTGCCTATGCCGATCATCTGAAAAAGGGAATTGAATATGGAAAAACACTTCATAGCGCTTATCCATACGGAGTTTATGCTGCCGTTGGAGTTGCTGGTCTCTTAATTCTAAGCTTTATCGTGTCCAAGCTGCGGAGCGGCAAAAAAGCTGGTGCCAAATCAGCGAAGAAAGCAAAATAATAAAAACTCACAGTAAGTATAAGGTTTGATGTCCATGCAACGCTAAACTAAACTATGTAGCGGATAAGTGTCAGTTTTCTGCTTCGGGAGTTTGCCGTTGAATGTACATCGGACCGAAGGTCTACGGAGGTTGGGAGCTTACAACTAAAGTCGTTTTGTGTTCTTGTGAAGAACATACATAACTATGCAGTTACTTACTATTTTGATATTTTTGTACTTAGGCTAAATGGAAATTTAAAAAAAGAACAAAATGTTTATTTTTAAAATATTACCGGACATATCGACACTATTTTTGGGAAAATTGTTTTAAAAAAAACTGTAAACAGAGAAATAAAAACTCTTAACAAAATAAAATACTCAACCAATTTATTAATACATATCTTCATTTTGTAATTCAATTAGAATCTATTGCAAATTGCAAGAAGTGGAGTCAGTTAATTGAAAGTGAATTGCTTTAAAAGAAATAAAGAATTGTTTAACATAGTAAATGATGCAATGTATTTTTTTATTTTGTTAAGATTAATTGCCAGACAGATAGTAGCGTATTTTAAATTTAAAGGGAGCCCCCCCCCCCATTTTGCTTTGTTGGCCATATGGGCCTCACGGACCGGATATTTTTTTGTGCAGACGACCAGGACGTCCCACGCCATCGGGGCCCTGGAGCACAATATTGAATGGAATTTGAACTGGCTGACGCCGTTCAAATTAAATTTCCCCATTTTTTTTCTCCTTGTGTTTGTGTTTGTCTTACCTTAGGCATGTGATTCCTTTTTTAATATGTAATGGACCTGAGGCGGCGAGCGGCACATAACCCGCCCACTTTGCGGAGCCTGAGTTACAGCAAGCACATGCCGCAGCTCGCCGGTAAGACCTTTCTCTTTTCAATTTTAAATTACCTGCACGTGCGTAAGAGCTTCGTTCTCAATGGCACTTCGTGTCGATCCCTTCTTTACAGGTGTTCAATTGAAAAAAAAAATTATTTTCCCCTTTCATGAAGTTTTTCAGAAAAACCCAATCTATAATAAAAAATATTCTATAAAATTTTGACACGCAAATTTAAAAAAAAAGCTTATGAAAATATAAATGTCTTATAATATTTTCAGAAGATCGCCCTAAACATTTTAATTTTGAAAGCGGCGTAAGTCACATGAATGGACTTACGCCAGTTTCAAAATAACCACTTTGAAGTTGTTGTGAAGTAGAAAAATTTGTGGCTATGAAAATAACAGTACATTTTGCAAATATCTGTTAAAACGTTTTTGTCATAGAAAAAAAAACAGTCAAGGGCACAATAATGTCATATTTAGCTCGATTTTCATAAAAAGTGGACTTAAGCCAATTTCAAAATAACCGGCTCATATATAGAAAGTGAGTTTAAATGAAATTTTGTTTAAATTGTTTTTCTTTCCGGCACAAGGGCTTTTACTTTCCATTATCATTTTTGTTTCTATTAGATTTTTATGTGCGAAGTGTCAACGATTGATCGTCGGCAGCGAATATCATACTTATGTAAGTAACTTTTAAATTTATTTCAAGAGTTCTTTTTATTCATCGAAGTTAGATAATTTGTTGTAATCTTTCGTCTTTTCTTCACATCATTACTTATTTATTATAATGTATGTATATAATTTATGTACACCCAAAAATACTAGTAAAACTATGAATGAAGAACTATTAAAATTATTCTCACTAATTAGGTACATTCAACAAGAATTACAATTGTGAAAGTTCGCGCATTTAGTAAAAGTTGCATAAGATTGGCGCATTATTTCTAAATTAAGTAGAAATGGTTTGGCTACGATATTCCGCCCATCATATTCACGTTTTTAAAATCCCTACATTCATTATCCCGCCATTTCAATATCCCGCCAGTTTAAGATCCCGCTCAATTGAAATCCCGTCTAATCAAAATCCCGCCAATTTAATATTCCGCCATTTCAATAACCTGCTAATTCAAAGTACCGCTTTTTAATATCCCGTCATAGAAGGGGGTCCTTGCACGCGCGCGCGATTTATGAAAGAATACTTAAGGTTTGTGTTCGTAGAGACGACTCATGAGATCATCGCTTAGCGATCGAAGTTAAACCACCAGTTTGAAGCACTATATGGGTATATTTTCTATACGGACATGTTCCTTTAGCCCAGGGGTGTCAAACTCAAAACCTGGCGCGGGCCAAATAAGACTCTCCTCAGGTTTAAGTGGGCCGCAGGAGGAAAATATCAAAAACTATGTAATGGTTTTACGAAAGTTGATTACAGAATATTACTTTTAAAATATAGCAGAGAGTCTGGATCACTATAGAGGCTTCGCGATTATCCGTGAGAACTTCCTCCTTTCGAAAATGTACTTCAAGAACATTAAAAAATTAAGACAGGAACGGAAACTTGAAAATATGATTGATCTTCAAGTAACCACAATAACATAATTTGCGCCAAATTTTGGACAGACAGATGATAAAAAAATGTTTAGCGCCAGGCATCTGAGGTCATCCAAAATAACATTGGGAGTCAAAATAGTCAGAATAAATTAATTTCAGCAGAAAGGTGGCTAAAAGAGACAAAAAGTTACTTATATGAAGTTAGCCCTCCCACATTCTCAAATTACGCTTGTAACCGTTTATTCGGCGGTGGCTACGTTTCTTCGTCAATTAAAATCGTTTGTTCGTGTCCAATTATTTAATAATAGCAACTTTACAAATCTGAGTATTAACTACGCCCGCCATCGTTAAATTTGGTCGAATAAATATAAATCTGGTATCAATCGAAAGCCAGGCGTTTGTTCGTCCTGCAAACGCAAGGATTCAGGAGTAATTAAGGAAAACCAGAAGACGAGATATAAACCATTCCATGTTTTTTATATTCAAAGCTGTTGAATTGGAATATTCAAACCAGTTAATTAGAATATTCAAACCAGTTGAATTGGAATATAAAAAACACGCAATGGTTTCTGTTTTTTTCCTCCTGAATCCTTGCGATTCCAGGACGAACAGACGCCCAAAACAAATACCAAATTTATATTTATCCAACCATATATAACGATGGCGGGCTAAATTCACACTCTTTATTTTAAAGTTGCTATTAATAAATAATGAGAGACGAACAAACGAAAATAATTGAAGAACAAACAGTTACGAGCGTAATTTGAGAATGCGGGAGGGCTATCTTCACATAAGCCCAAAAGTTGTTTGTGATATGGTTTTAAACAAACTCATGTACCAATACAGCTTGATAAGTATAGTTCTAAAAATCAGGTACTTGGGCTCTAATTATTATGTTGGAATTTCACATCCAGGTGATTTAGTCACCAATTCCAATATTTCCGTAGTTTTTAAAGCTTTGCCAGTTTTCCAAATAAATCTCAATTCATGTTCAGTAAAGCCAATCAATTTTTTATTAACTGCATTTCGGGACAGAACAGTTTCATGAAGAGACTTAGTATTGTCCTGTGCAAAAAAGATGAGCTGTCTTATAAAATCAAATAACCAGCCTCAAATTGTTGGCAGTATTTGGAGAAAAAATCCTAAAATAATATTGCATAAGCCACTGACGAGTTTTAGTAATTTTGTAGACTTGAGTTCAACTTTTGAATTTGTTCACCTTACCAATTTCACAATTTTTATGTTGATGCAGATTGTGCTGCTTCGACATGGCTGCGGGCCGCACAGAACTGCGGGGAGGGCCGCGAGTTTGGCACGTCTGCTTTAGTCCATAGTCGATAGTAGGAAAGAAAAACCATTCAAAAAATATTTAAATACGGGTCGAAATTGAATCCAAAACTACGATCGCTGAGCGATCATCACAAGAATTGTCTCTACGAACGCGTTTCTTAACTTTCTATGACTGGATATTAAAAAGCGCCACCATATTTACCGTTAAAATTCTCGGAGACACACGGACCAAGTGACTTAATTTGAAAAATAGCTGGTCTGGTCGAGAGTCGAGTCGAGAGTTAAGTATCCCCCCCCCGTATGACAGTATTGTTTTGTAGGAACTAAATTTCTGTGTGTCAACCCCCAAATTAAGTTTTTCTAAAAAAAACTTTTTTATTTGTGAACCAATTTCAACCAAATTTCACACAAATGTGTTTCTATTGATATCACAAAACATATGTAAGAATGGATCAAATCTGACCATGGGGTCTTGGTGCTGCCCACCAAATAAGGTTCTTCTAAGAAACAATTTTTAACCAATTTCACAAAACCTTGAATTAATGTGTCTTTATCAAAGCAACTCATCATCAATGTGGCACGATAGCCTGACGTTGGGCTTTGGCCGCCTGAATCGTTGACCTCCAATTGTCGCGGTTACGTGACCTTGTTGTCCAGTCTCGGAAGCCCAGCAGCTGGTGGGCGTCTTCACCTACGGAGTTCTCCCAGCGAGCTCTCGGTCGTCCACGCAACCTCGCTCCGTCAATTCGTTGTGCGTTCATCACTTTCTTTGGCATGCGATTATCGTACATCCGTTGTACATGCCCCGCCCATTGCAAACGTTGAAGCTTCACGATTTTTGATACTTCCAGCTCATCGTACAATTGATACAACTCATGGTTGTACCGGATACGCCATTGATCTCGCTCGCGAAAATCCGCAAGGACCTTTCATTCGAATCGGTCAGCAAAATTTCGGAGGCTTGGGTGAGGGTCCATGTTTCGCAGCCATAACATAGCACGGGTCTGATGATCGTTTTGTACACGCGGAGCTTCGTGTTCCTGTGCCCAAGTTTCGAATTAATTATAGGGAGGACCGAGAAATATGTCTTATTGGCTAGTTGTATCCGTCGCTTACTTTCGTCAGTTTCGTTGGCGTCCTTTGATAAGTTACAACTCAGATAGTTGAAGTTGTCTACATACTCGATATTCAGGTTCCCCACTGTGATGCTTGAATTTGCTGGCGTCCTTGTTTTCGATTGCATCATGGCCTTTGTTTTGCTTTCGTTGATATATAGTCCAACTTCCTTTGCGGCGTTATTAAGGTTATGCAGAAGGCTTTCTGCATCACCCAATCTTCGAGACATGATGTTGATATCGTCGGCGTACGCTACTAATTGAGTCGACTTGATGAGTAGCGTTCCGCTGCTGTCCATATTCATGGCTCGAATTACATATTCCAAAGCAAGGTTGAAGAGTGTCGGCGCCAACCCATCGCCCTGCTTGAGTCCAGTATGAGTTTCAAATAGGTCAGTGAGTCCGTTCTGCACCCTGACCTGCGAGACGGTACTAGTCATCGTCATCCTTGTGAGTCGCACTAACTTTGCCGGTATACCAAAATGCAGCAAAATGTTATACAGTACACTTCGATCGATACTGTCGTATGCCTGCTTGAAGTCGACAAAGATTTGATATACGTCGATGTTATATTCCCAGCACTTTTGGAGTAGTAGCTTCACTGTGAAAAGCTGATCGGTCGTTGAGCGACCAGGTCTGAAGCCGCTTTGATACTCGCCAATGATTCGTTCTGCGTACGGATTGATTCTCTTTTCGAGAATTTTCGATAATATCTTATGGCCGTACAAACTAGTGATATGCCCCTGTAATTCTCACACTCCAGCTTGTCACCCTTTTTGTGGATTGGGCAGATTATACTTTTGCGCCAATCTTCAGGGATTACCTCGTCGTTCCATATTTTCAGCAGTAGCACATGTATAGCGTTGGTCAAGCACGTTCCACCATGCTTCAGTAGTTCTGCTGGGATCTCGTCAACCCCGGGCGCTTTATTACGTTGGATCGATTGTATGGCGAGACTCACCTCCTCTACTGTTGGGGGTAGACCGGGAGGGCATTGTTCGGCTAACTGCTCAAGAGCTGGCTCCGCGGGGGATGTTGATGGTGCATTGAGGAGCTCTTCAAAATGCGAGGCCTATCGTTTATTTGACGCTTTCGATGTCGCTGATGATATTACCATCCAAGTCCAAGCTTGTCCTGGGTTGATATCCGTTCTTGATATTATTTATAAGTTCGTACGCCTGTCTAATGTTCTTACTGGCTAATATTTGGTTTATTTGCTGTAACTGCTCGTCAAAATGTTTGCGTTTACGTCTAAGTAACCTATTAGATAGTCGCCGAAGTTCGTTGTATCTTTCTTTCTTGGCTCGGGATGCGCGTTGTGTGTATTGACGATAGGCTTCATTTTTCGCCTCAATCGAGGCCCTGCATTCGTCGTCGAACCAGTCTGCTCGTCTGCGCCGGCCTTTATAGCCCACGACCTCTTCTGCAACTCATTTGATGCTGTCTTTTAGCTCCTCCCAGAACTCATGGATGCCTAAATAATTGATGTTATCAAGCATGGGCGACAGTTTTTCCTGAAGTGCTGTAGTATGTATACGCAGCCGCCGTGGCATCATCAATCAAATTGTCAACCTCGAAGATCATGGCAGGGTTGATTCTCGTTAGGTGCACCGAAGAGATTCTGCACCTGTAGGTCGTCTTCACCAAATAGTGATCGGAGTCGCAGTTGGCTCCTCGATAGGATCGAACATCTAAGACATTAGAAGCCCATCTCTTGCTGATCAGTACGTGGTCGATCGTGTTCACGGTGTATTCATCTGGAGACTTCCAGGTCTGCTTATGGATTCGTCGATGATGGAAGCATGTAGAGCTTATGACCAGGTTTCTGCCGCTCGCGAAGTCGATAAGTCGCTGACCGTTGTTGTTGTTTTCGTCGTGGAGGCTATGACCTCCAGTAGTTCCCCTATGCCAGCTTTCATTTCCGACTTTGGCGGAAACAGCCGGTCAAAATTTTCGGGATTTGACCGAAAAACAATTTTTGTGATTTTATCGGAAAATTTTTTTTCCATCTCAATTTTCTCCAGCTTCTGTCAAGGTGAGGCGCTTGTACGATTCTTTTAAAAATTAGCGCATAGTCTTACGATTATATCTATCTTACATAATTTTATTCTAGCTCCATTATAATCATGATAATTATGATAATGAAGGTCGGGATTTAAAAAAACGGGAGTATGCTGGGCGGGATATCGTAGCCAACCCTTTATAGCATAAGTGCTTTAGACTTGCTGGATCATATTTACTGGAAATCCCATATAAAATGACAATCTGGAAAATTTATCCAGGCTTGGATGGATCATTTGCCAATGTCGTCCGCCAGATGCCTCCGCGAACAATTTCCCTATGTCATTTTGTTTTTCACTTTTGGAAGATTACGCTATCAGCTCTCGAAAGAAGAATTTTCTTTGTCTTCTTATCGACACGAGCGACACTTACTGTACCATCTGCCATATAGCGGAAAATATCGGAAACACAAAAGTTCTCCCTATGAGAACGGATAGCAGAACAAGCCTCAGTTTTTTTGGTTTCTAATCTTAATCGGTGCATAATATCAAATGCAAATTCGAATTCACTGATGACACAATAGTCAGCTGTTACCGAAGGGGGAAATTTTGATCCGTTTGCGTTTTTCTTGGACAATAATCATGTCCGTCCAAGTCGAAAAGAATTATAATATACAATTTATTTACTTTCCCGAAATAAAATAATTGCTGTACACTGTTTAACCTATAAAAGCCTTATCCCGTCATGCGATTTTATTGAAATTTATTTGGAAGTTTATTTTGGTCAAATTTGGAAAATTTCAGACCACAAGGTGCAGGGGGACGGAGTTATGAGATGGGTATTTAAATACTAAATAGACTTTAACGATGAATGAAAACATACGAGTCGGAAAAGACAGAGAATCTATATTTTTCTCCTTCAATACCATGGTACATGTATCTCACAATCTTCAGGTATATGAGTCACATGTGACTCATAGAAAAAAATGGTTTTCAGAATGCGACCCTTGAAGTTATGTCGTCGAAAATGATCAGACAGTGAACGTGTATATCCTGACGTGAGTCATATGGGTCACATGAAACAAAGGATTTCACAAGTAAAGCATACTAGCCGTAACAATGTGGCGGTGGTAATAACTCCGACAAATTATTATCGGACAGTAAATTTGTTAGTTATAAACAAGCAATCCAATGATTTTAGGTTCTGCAAAATTGTGAGCAGTAATAGTGGATAGTTGGAGTGAAGACGAATTGTTCGTCCGGAGAGACCATATTGACTCCTCAACACCTCAACTAGCTATATGAATTCGAGAAAAGCAAAAAGCCATTGATTGATTAAGTCGCCAGCGATGGATTCTGAATTGGATCCCCCTCTCTAAATCTACAATGCCACAAACCTTGGCTGCCAGCCCTCCTCTTATAACTCTGGAGTGGTGCATGTCCACTACCATCTGAAACATCGAAGGTGCAGTAATAAGAAAATTATCATAAATCGGCAAATCGTGCTACTTTGTTAGAATCAGTTGTTGAACCTTAATTTCTTACAACTCATACACCTAACTCTAGTGAAAATGAAGAGTACTAAAAAATATACGAGTATTATAAAAGCTCAACCTATTTTTTCGCTCATCTTCCAATTTCATATCACCGTCATATAAAAAAACGATATAGAGTATAATACGAAAAATGTGTCTTTATATTCTAAAAAGATTAACTATGCTTAACACGTGATTTTTTGTTGGAATGAGTAATCCCCCGCAAGGGGGATGTCAAAAAAGTGGTTGATTCCACGGTTTCGAGATAGCCACGTGCTATCTTCTGATCCGCCACTTACTCAACTTGTTTTTGGTTGAGAGACAATGCCATGATCATAATGAACATTGTTTGTGGTCGCGGCCTCCGCTCTCCACGCAACGTACGAGGCACCCTCTGCCGACAGAGTGGATTACCCTGACACCCTGAGTAAACCTGATGGGGGGGGGGGGGATGTCAAAAAGTGATTGATTCCACGGTTTCGACTAGCAGTGTATGGTGGTGGTACGTCTCATAAGATGCCGTCGCTTTTTGCGACCACAAAAAATATCCATTATGCTTAACACGTTCACTGTCTGACCGGTTTTCATCGACATTACCACCACGTCTAGCATCCGAAAATCTATATATTTATGAGTCACATGTGACTCACGGACGTGAACGAGGAGGAACGCTGTGTGCATATGTGACTCATAGATTGTTAAGTAAATTTACATGCGCATTTTCCGCTTATTTTTCTATACTTTTAGACCACCAAATAGCTTTTTGAAAATTAAAAGAGATTATGAAACACATTAGACTCATATACGTAAATCACTAGGGCAGTGGTTCCTTACTGGCAGGTATCGACGGACCACTTATCCTAAAAGTGAATTGCTACGGACCATCATTAGGGTGGGTGGATTGAAAAGTTTCCGGAATGTGTGAGAAAATGGAATAATAGGGCACGTCTTTATTCCATTTTCCAATAGGTTCCCGCTAGGGTCGATGCTCTTTTCTTTTGCTATACATACAGCTATTTTAGGTTTTTGTATTAACACGAATTTCGTAAAATTCAACAAAAAAAAAATCGTGGTAACCCACAATATTTTACCTCAACCCGAAACACAGCGACATTCATTTAATGTGATTGTCCTTTCCTACTGCTTGTTGTTCTCTGGACAAAAGTAGTAGGTTAAAATTTTTCGGTGACCACGAATTTGCGAATAAGTTTCAATGTAACGTGACCAAACAAACGCTCGAAATGGTTATCAATAACTTGTTGGCAGGCATAGTTTATCATCAATCAATTTCTGAACGAATTCTCGCAAAACTTACTACCTTGTTTAACAAAACACCCAAGCAAGAGTTTCCTAAATTAACTTGAGCTATCTTTTCTTAACAATTTCGGGATGTAAGCGCCTCTCATACTCATTCCATAAACTTTTCAATGTTGCTCGTATGATCAAATGCCATGTAATTCAATTAAATTAAATTAAAAATAAGGCACTTTAGCCCAAACATAAAATTACAGCTTCAGCTAATTTCGTTTTTTGTTTTTACCTCTTAAAAACCCTCTGCTGGGCAATAAAATCTTTCTTTTTTTTTTGGGAGAACTGTTCTCGTCTTTAAAAAGTAGTGTAACGGACTTTGATCTCTCTCAGATATTAAAACGAGCACTCATTTATGGGGATAAATTACTCACGTGCTGTCACTTTGACAACAAGTAGTAAAGATCTTGGAAATTGAATGTGACTAATACATTTGTGGCCTTGGTCCAATGCTGGACTGTCGTGAGTTTGAAAAACACCCTAAACTGAATTCGTTCAGGGTGAGACTCGAACCCACGACCCTGTGCACCGAAGGTGTACGCACTAACCACTACACCAACCAGACTACCAAATTAAATTATAGTAAGCTTAAAAATCTGACGGTTCAAAATGGACTACCAGTTAAAATATTAAAAAAAGAACGTTGTGGCACTTGTATGTATGTACCTAATTCAAATTAGTATTCCCCAATTACACTAATATGTACTTAAGTAGTTTCAAAGAAAAACTTGACCACTGCCATGCCATCTGTTTGCCAATTTTTGCACAAGTCCTTGCCAAAATTCTGCTCTACAATTGATGCAAGCGGTCGCGTATAACTGTTTCTTTCCAGTCGCGAACAACAGAACAGACATTCGAAGATTTCCTTTCAATTCAATCTTTCTCCCGGAACACGCATGTACCCACTGTTTTTTGTGATGTCCAGCTTTTGCGTGCTGAACGTAACGCCCTGGCGTCCACTCGGCCCCAAACTGACAAAAATGTTTCCTCTTACTCCAAAAGCTTTCGAAAATTTCCCAAAAACACTAACAAAATACTAGTGGCGAATAAGGAAGCCACCCTAAAGTTCAGCCACTTGGGTGGGAAAAGCTTTCCGAACGTTGGGGACAATAATTGAATACTTTCTGTATTTTCACTATAGAGAGCCACACATAAGTGAAAGTTTTTTACTTCGGTTTTCCATCCAGCTTTTCCGCCGAGTCGTCTATCGTCAAGGTGGCAGGAGTGCGCGAGACGAGCGAAAAGTCCCAACCAACTATTATACATACGACGACGACGGCGAGGATGCTCGTTGAAAGTCGAATGAAACTTTGGAACACCCCGTGAAAAGCTGAAAAGGTGTGTTTTATCCGCGAAGGGTTTTTCCAACGCACGCAAAATAAGCGCACGACACACACGGAGAGAGGAAAATCGAATCGCATAGTATAGTAAGGAAGAAAGTGAAATATAATTTTTCTTGCATTTTTTCGAGGAAAAACTTTGGTTTTTGTGCAACAATAAAACGAGAAAAATCCACAGAAAATACAAAAAAAACGGAATAAAAGAAAATACGCGGCACTAAACTAAAAAATGTAATTGTGTGAATTGGGGTGCAAAACGCAGAGAGAGAGAGAGTGTGTGTGAAAAAGGCAAATGTCGAAAACGAGAAAATTTTTCGAGAGGCAAACGAAAGATAAGGGAAAAACCTCGCGACCGATGAATTCTACTTCTTCATTTTCCGTTTGGTGGTAGTGTGAAAATTCTTCGTTTTTCTTATCGTCGTCGTTGTCGTCATCTCGGTCGTTTTGTGAATTTTCTTTCGCTGAGCTGCCCGGAATACACCGTCGTCGCACAAGTGTATTCAGTTCGCGCGAGGAAAAATCGACAAATTGTGTGAAAAAAGAAAATTCCTGCGTTTTGCATGTGCGTGTGGTTATCGTTCGTTCGGTTTTTCATCATCTTCCCTTAGGTATTAAGTGAGTGAAAGCAAAGAAAAAAAAAAGATGAAAAATGATGTTCTTGTTTTTCCCTAGTTTCATACGATTCTGAGTTTTCTTCTCCCGATTCCGTTCGTGAATTTTCCAATTTTCGCATACTTTGCGAGGCAGTGCAAATCTTTGAAAAAATAAAAGTCGAAACGAAATTTCGTCCGTCGAAGGTTAGTCGTCGTTTTTCCGGGTGAAACGAGACGTGATGGGTAGTTCGGGAATTCGCGAGTGATTTGTGAAAGATTAAAACTGAAAGAATCGCTAAAACGCACCCATTCCCTTGCAAAATGGATTAAAACGGACGACGGACAGTGGCTATGGATAACCATTTCATCGGACCGTAAAGGTAGCAAAATTCATAGCAATTGTTGGCACCTTTCACGGCCACGGATACCGTCATATTCAGTAAGTGCATAGGGAGGCGGCCATCAAGATCATCCCCACCCTAGCGCCGCGACCGACAGGATAAGCGCAGCCAGTACCGACCATATAGCAGCCAGCAACAACAACATTCGTCGCAGCGCTTGTAGTAACGTTTTCCCGTCCGCCAGGAAAATAAGGAAACGTCGCAAAAGTGGATCTGGAACAAGTAACACCCGAGCATAGGGCTAGCCAAAATGGATGACGATGCCGTTTCGAGTCGTCCGCACTTGATCCTAGTTCGAGTGGCGTGAAGTCTCGACAACCGGCGGAAGATCCGTGGAATTTCCATTCCTTACACTCTCCACACAAAATGGCGGATGGTGGACACTCATTCGGGAAGAAAACGTTTCATAAGCCAACCTACTGTCATCATTGCTCGGATCTACTGTGGGGCCTGATTGGACAAGGATACATCTGTGAAGGTGGGCATCATTCAGTAATTATCCTAAATTTTGTGTTTTGTATCAATTGGAAAGTTCAATATCGTTTTCTCTCAAACGGGATCCTTTAAGGATCTCGGAGCCTGGATTACATACATTCATATACGATGGAAAAAATCATCGTGTCCAAAAGCACACCAATTGCTCCTTGCTCCTAACTGTCGAAAGCTCTTCGTACGATTCGTGAAATTTTCCTATTGCCCGTCGAGCATTACTATAAATGATTGCGTATCTATGAGCGTATTTAAAACATTTTTTTTTTTGCGAAATTTCTTCATCTAATTAGTTGGCAGTCCAAGAAAAAAGTCCAACGACGAAAAAATATTTGTACAAATAATGGCACTTTGCTGAAATTCAAAGCATGATTTCGCACCGTTTCGTACACCACTTGGTGTGTACAACACATGAGCAAAGGCAAGAACATTGCCACCCTGCCTGTTTGCGTATCTATACACTTTGGGGGCTCTCTATAGTGCTCTATGTGTATCTATAGTCGCGGCCCTCCCCATGGCCATCCGCACTCGCATATGTATCTTTTTCGAGGGGAACTCGAGGGTGGAAGTGAGATTTGCACCAACTGATGATGATGACCCAACCAACACCCGCCCGATATGCCCGTCCACCCACCCAACGGCATTTTCCAATTCTATCGCTGCCTCTTTCGCACTCTCTGCCTGTTTCCAAGTTTTTCACTTGTTATAATTAAAAATAGACAAAGTTCATATCCAAAAATACATAAGTTTATTTAAAAAAAATTCGTATGTTAATGGTAAATGGATTTTGAGTTAGGCGAACGTATCGCACAAGTATATTTTTCATAAGTGGTGTTTTTGAGAAATTTTTATTGACAGCGAATTTGATTTCTACCCGAAGCGATGCTATTAATTTTCCATGCTTTATTTTCCACAAGTTTTTGTGTTTCTTTTCGATTTTACCTCGCGGCAAGCGGGGAGTGGGCATGGGTCAATATGGGTGTAAACATAATATAGCCTTATGTGAAACATGGATAATTTTTAATAAATATATGGAGAATTCAATGAACAGACTTAAGTTGAATGAGAAACGTGCAAGGGGAATGAATTTGTATTGGCATCGATTTTCGCAGGATATGCATACATGTTCGTCGATTGGCAGGACTCTTGTGGAATTTGACCTTTATCTTGTGTTTGTAGAAATCTCGTGTTAACTCACATAAAGACGTTTTTCGAAATATCAAAGTGGCGTTTACATTTCCACCAAAATGTTGTGTAATCGAATAGTCGCTTCCGCTTTGTGACGCACAGAAGTGATTCATTGTACACATAGGCTTCTTGTCAGAGCTGCGAATGAAAACTGCTGAACTTTGATATTATAAATGGATAGCATGCGGTGGTTTTATTAGTAGAGTTTAGAAGAGAAGATGGGTTTTCCTGTGACACTTATTTTCCACCAATAAACGGATAAGGATAGTTTTAATATACCCTTACGTTTTAAAATTGACAGAAGTTCAGTGAAAATCAGAGACATTATGTATTTTACTCTCCATGATTTTTGGGTCGTTTATAAAATAATTCCCGAGTCTCGTTCTTTGCTTATAATGCAATATTTTGGCGAGTAAAAAAATATAGTAGTATAATGTAGAACCCCGATAATCCGGACCCCGAAAATGTGGATATTCGATAATTCGGATTCAGAATAAGACCCCCAATTTTCTTTGATTTCGAAAAATTTTTGAATTTTATGAAGGCTTTTTTATTCTAGTGCGTCCTAGATTTAAATAAATAGCAATTTCGACCATAAAATTAATTATTTCGGTTAAAGACAATTGAATTTTGAGCAATATCAGCCATACTACCGTCTACCGGAGTCTTAATAGGTGCATTTCGGTGGTCATCTCGAGTTGGTGGATTGTCGTCCAAAGCCGATTCATCCTCATCGACGTAACACTTCCTTCACAAGTTTAGCACAATTTTGAACATGCATGCCCAGCCAGCAACCACAACTTCCAGTGCAGCCCTTTTTTGTATGAAATTCACTGTAGAAGTTTGGCTGGTGCAAGATCTTCTAATGTTGTATTAGCTTCAGTGCGTTCCTTTTGATTTTCCACCCAGACTTCTAGATTTTCAATTATTGTATTAAGTCTGGTTCCCAAACTTCGTGGGTGCGAGTATTAACTAATTGTTGAAATCTTGACTTATCGATATTTCTCCCGCAGGGATCTCTTCTCCTTCAACAGACATAGTTCCACGTAGTTTCCATAGAGCTGGTAAGTTGCCATGTCAAAAATACTACAGACATGCACCGCAGTTGGTGTATAGAATGGAACTATAAGTCAAGATTTCAACAATTAGTTCTGGATTTTTTTTCTATACCAAGTCACTGCTGAACTTGGTAGTAAACTGTTAGGGAATGCTGCCGGACAGCTGATTCAGTGTAGGGTGGAGTGCATCAATATTTATATTAGGGGTCACCTTAAACTGAGGTGATGTATAGTTTGAATCTCAGCTTGTTCAACGATGTGCATGGTTTCACTAACCCGTACACAAAGAAAGGAGATTTGTTCACGTGCCTTGATAATTTCCCCTCAAAAAGTCACTGTTTGGTGTGCTCTATGGACAGAGCACCCAGAAAAAAAATTACTTTTATTAAAGAAAAGTTGCATAGGACGTATGAAATTTTGGCTCTGATTTGGAGCCGATGAAATAGCCTTTTTGGGACAATGATAGAAATATCATTGAAAATATCAAGTGAAAATTTGATTATAACAATGATATTGTTCATCGATTCTATGTAAAAATTTCATTGAATTTTATTTTTAGAAAAAGTGAAAAGAATATTTTTTAATTTTTTTATTATTATTTTTTGCAATTTTTTTTTTTTTTTTTTTTTTTTTTTTAATTTTTTATTGTGATTTAATTTTATTTCACATTTTTATATTTTTTTATTCATAAAAAACCTTGTGCCGAAACTTGGATTCGAACCCGGTCCGCCTGCGTGACCAGATATGGAATGTTGTCAACGTTTCTAAAATCGTAACTACAGTCGAGACTCGATAACTCGAACCTCAACAACTCGAATACCTCAATATCCCGAAGAATTCTTCCGGTCCCACGAATTTTCTATGAAAATCTTGGCATTCCAAACTCGATAATTCGATTGAATGTATACATAACTCGAATACAAATTCGGGCAAAGCAATATACATAAACCTCTGTTACTCGAAGAAAATGGTTTGGAAGCCTCTATAACTCGAAGTACAGAGCCATTTCAACATAAAAACAAGGAAAAACAGAAAAACTCCACAACTCGAATTTTAATTGTTTTAGAGCCCTTACTACTCGAAGAATTTTACAGATTAACCGTCAATGCATTTAAGAACACGAAAGAGAAAGCCAATTTACAAACGTCAAAACAACACAATAAAGGAAACCTCTACAACTCGAATTTTAATGTTTTTAGAGTCTCCGCTACTCGAGGAAATTCACCGTTAGAAATTCCGTGCAAAATGCAAGCGGTTTACGGAAGGAAATTGTCATCTTTTATTTTGGGTTTGGCGTCCATTGCTTGTGTCTCAACTAAAGGATTTTTCTTGTTGTTTAAAAATCGTCCTTTCTCGTTCGAAAAAGACGCTTAATTGAAGCTGTAAAAAAACTAAGATCGCGTTCGAAAGCTGAAATCGCCGCCGAGTTAAAAATTCCAGCGAATACATTGTCAATGATTAAAAAAAAAAACAAGGACAAAAAAAAAGCCGTTAAAAGCCCAGGCCAATCGAACGGTTTAAAAAACCAGAATTTCCGGACATTAATAAATGTTTAGTCCAGTCGTTTGAACAATGTAGAAGAAAGAACGTTAGCCCAGAAATTAAATCATCCAGAATTCAGTAATGGCTATGGTTGAACAACTCCAAAAAGAGGAATTCGATAGTTCATGACGGTTTCTGGCGAAAGTACAACAGTTGATATGACTGTATGCAACGACTGGAAGCAACAATTTTCGTTTAATCCAATATTATTCAACACAGGAAATTTATAATGCCGCTGAAATAGGACTGTTTTTTCGTTGTACACCAAACAAAACCCTGACTTTTCGAGACGAACCCTGCTTTGGTGGAAAACAGAGCAAGGAGAGGCTTACACTTGCTGTCAATTCAACTGGAACAGAAAAAAAGGAAACCCTTGGTAGTCGGCAAATATAAGAACCCGCAATGCATGAAATACGTTAAGTCCTTTATGAAGCTAATCAGAAGGCTTGGATGTCGTCTTCAGTTTTTTCAAAATGGCTGAAAAACTGCGGGATAAGGAGTTTCAAAACAAAAATAAGCGAGCATTATTGTTTATTGACAACTGCCCCGCGAACATTCGGATAGGAACATTTGAAGATTCAAGTTCTGCTCGGAATACAACATCAATATTACAATCCCTAGACCAGGGAGTCATCAGTAAGGTATTTTACAGGCAGGAACTCATAAAGAAAATGATGAGAGAATTAGACGGAAATATAAAATTGAAACCTATCAATGTTGGAAGCAATACGTTTAATCGATAAAGCATAGGAGAGCGTAACAGAAGCTACATCAAAGAATTGCTTCAGGGCTTGTGGATTTTTCTCTAGCAATGAAGAGCGTGAACGACCGAGAGCTTGTTAGGAGAACTCTGTAGATGAAGACCCCCTACTAGCTGCTGGGCTTCCGAAACTGGAGGACAAAGTCACGTAACCGCGACAATTGGAGGTCAATGATTCAGGTGGCCAAAGCCCGACGTCGGGCTATCTCGAGCCATAGATATTGGAACGACCTCTTTCGAAGAATTCGATGCAGTAGACGAATGCCTAGCCACAGACGATTTTCAAACCGGGGAAGACATAATTGCAGATGAAACAGCAGCCACGGCGAGATCGGAGGATAACGTTAAAGAAGAATTACCGGAAGTAGTTTAAGTACCGACCTCTAAGTAAGCTCGAGCTAATGTTCAAACGTTTTGGCTTTGATATCACCTCGTTTTGACTTTTTATTTAAGCATTTATTGATAGTTCAGGGATAAACTCGATAAGTCGAAGTTAACGTTTTACAAACTTCGATATCTCGAATTTTGATAAATCGAAGTATACATAACTCGAAGGAATTTGTCGCTCCCTTGAGATTCGAGTTATCGAGGTCCGACTGTACTTGATACGCGGTGCAATAGAAACTTAAAATGTTTATACATAGAGGCTATGCAAAATAATCATAGTTTCCATGAATTTTATTTACTTCATTCTAAGTAATTTATTGCATTAGTTGTATGTGGGCATGTTATAATTCGATTACTACTGAAATCATAAATTCTATGAAAGTGTATTTGACCCAATGACATTTTTAATTAATTATATTCAAACTTCATACGTTTAAAGAAATTTTCTGTTTACTAGAAGTAAAGTAAAAACTTCATTGGTTTTAATACACGTTTTTTGCTGGGTGAGGGAATTGGTCGGATCATTTTTAAATCTTGAAATCGCTCTCCCTGCTCATCACCAGTTATGTTGGTAAGGCTTTTACAAATTGTTTCATCAGGCCCAGTTTTATATGCAACGGCGGGAAAATGATTTTTTGTCGATCCACAAGCGGCTCATGAACAATAGTCGGAGCATCAGCCTTCAGATCAGATGTCGGGAGCCAATTCCTTTGTGTTCATTGTTTATTGCGAGCTCTGCTATCCCACATACACAAAAAGCACGGATATTGTAAATATCCACGTTGCTGACCGAGAAGGAAGCAAACCATCTTGAAGGCTACACATATGATATGCCTGGTGGACAAGGGGCCTATTTTTGTCCTCTGACTTAGAAATGTGTAACTGCCACATATATCGCAAAATGAGTCCGGGTGTTGAGACAACGAGAGTAGTAAAGGCTTCCATTAAACAAATGAACCCATTGGGAGAATTCACATTGTAAGACAAAACCGGACGGGTAAACTTGCAAGACAAGAACCATCGTTCTTACAATCTGAATTGCACAATGCTTGTCTGCTGGCCACTACAAAAGCTCTCGCCGTCCGTTTATTAGCACAAACAAACACCCGGCGAGAGCTTTTGTAGTGGCCAGCAGACAAGCATTGTGCAATTCAGATTGTAAGAACGATGGTTCTTGTCTTGCAAGTTTACCCGTCCGGTTTTGTCTTACAATTTGAATTCAGCCATTGGCTGATTTCAGATTGTAAGACGAAACCGGACGGGTAAACTTGCAAGACAAGAGAGCTTTTGTAGTGGCCAGCATGCAAGCATCTCATTGTAAGAACGCGTCTTACGAAAGAAAAAAAAAACGTGACATGATTGTTTTTCTTTCGTAAGAATCGTACGATCGATAAGACGATTGCATCTACCGATAGTTCAGGCGTTCTGCGACGACAATTAGCGCGTGTTTTACTTGCATTTTAACCCTGGAATACTAACATGACCGTTTAGGGCGTTTTTACTAACAACACGTAATTTTGACGTGTTCATATTTTCCTACAGTCGCTTTCCCAGTTTACATATTTTACCGAGCATATCATCTTTCAGTGCCACAGACAAAAATTATTTGACCAAAATATACCCTCGGAAAATGCGCTTATATTACTAACAAGACGTATAAATTACATGCTATTTTCTATTGGTACTACTATTTACACGTCAAATAGGTAGTAGCATCTAGAACATTGCTAAGCTTACCGCCATAGACCACAGATAGGATGCTGCCACTCATATGGACATACAACAACTAACTGAGGAAAGCACTGCTGCAGTGAGTAGTCAACCAGACTACAGCTTATACACAGTATAATGTGAGCGAACACGTCAATTTTACGTATTGTTAGTAAATTAGGGTTAATCTTGTCGACTCGTCACTTCATTGTGCACTAACTTTGGAGCGTGCATGGCAACATCTAGGGACGCGGGAGCGTCCCGCACGCCAAAGAAAAACGAAGAAATTTGAACAAATAAAAAGTGAGAAGCGACTAAGACTATGTTTACACGACGGAACAAGTACGGGTTTTCGGACCTCTGTAGCTCGGACCCTGGTTGGTCCTGAGTCTTCAAATTCGGTAAGCGTTGTCGCTCGCGCCGTCTTACGAAGTGTAGAAAATTTCAAGATGATACGATAAGAAACACCGGAGATATAAGAGTTTGAAAATCGCATTTTTTCAAAAATCTTGTTCTCGTTGTTCTCTTTGTTCTCGTTGTTCTTGTCGTTCATTGACAGGGCTACAGCATTGCAGAGGGCATCTCGGGATTTGGTCTCTTTTCCCATTGATAGAGTCTGTCGTGAAGGTGTGCATAGGCTATCGTTTGCTCCGATCCGTGAAGTAGAAAAAAAGATACAGCGGAAAATGTGAAAAAATACATAGAGTTTCTCGCTTAAATTTTTTTATATGTTTTAAAGGAAGCATTTGGCAAAAGTCGGGGATAGGCCCGAAAAGAGCCTAGAAACGAATCGTATAGTATAGTATAGTATAATTGGTAGGACCGAACAATCTTTTGTATCCAAAATTTTCAGTTTTAGATCGTCTGCAAGAGCGGGGGCGGGTCGAAGTTCCTGTTTTGGTTCGTCTCATATATACGAGTACGTACATATTAGTTTAATATTGGATGTTTCATTAATCCCGATGATCCTAAAGCTTCCACCAAATCAGCGCGGTAGCGGTACGCGGTACACACAACACACACACCACAAGAATTGACAAGTACTCCGTGGTGTACCGCGGCGGAAACTATTTCATACATTCTGACACGTACCGCTACCGTTCTGCGCTGGTTTGGTGGAAGCTTAAATATGGCGCTGGGACACCAAATCGGTTTTGTCAAGGTGTATTCTGTTGTGTTCAAACCAGAGTTACGTGATGATGGCATATGGAAAATCGATTTTTCAAGGAATTCTGATGAGTTAATTTGAACAAAATTTGGCATGTAGATTTATTCTTGTAATTCCACCCGGTTTGATCCTGTTGTGGTAGGCAAAAAGGTACTGTTAGTTTAGTGAATTTCATAGCTATCCTGATTCTTGGTCATGAAACCACTTTATTGTTGTAAAAGCAATGCTCGTCAGGACTCAACAGGTTTTCGGGACCTTTGATGAGGGATAAAAGGATATTTTCACATGTACATGTCTTTCTCTATGTGTCTTAGGCGCAATGTGGAACTTAGGAAATATGGATGTTATTTGATTCACATATTGAGTACCCAGTGAGGCTTAATGGTTACATTAAAAATTAAGATTTAAGATTAGGATGAATGTGATGGAGATGAAGTAAAGGTTTAGACTCAATTTAGGGCTAATGTGTTAAAGTCAAAATCAAGTTTAGGGTAACGGATAGGGTTAAAGTTATTGTTACATCGCAGTTAACGTTATTATTAGGGTTAAATGTAAGGATAGGGTTTGGGTTAAGGTTGAGTCTGAGTTTGAGGTTTAGGTATAGGCCAGGGTTATGGTCAAAGTTAGGGTTATCATTAAGTTTAATGTTATGTATAAAGATACCAAGGTTAGTGAGGTTACTAGGGCTACCAAGGCCATCGGGGTTACCAAGGTTACTAAGGGTTTGCAAGATCACCAAAGTAGTCAAGTGTACTATGGTTACTAAGATTACCAAGGCGAGCAAGGTTACCAAGGAGATCAAGGAGACGAAGGTTAGCAAGGGGTTTATCATTCTTATAATTATTGTTCTCAAACAAATTCGTGACAATAGGGCAATGAATATCGTCTTCATAATATATTTACGAATTTTGTAAATCGAAAACTGCAAAAAGATATGATATCTCACAAAACAACTGTGTTGTAAAAGGTGTCCGCCAAAGAAAAAGTTATCAGCCGCAAAAAGGATTGATATAAATACATTCCCGCCAAAATACTCGCATCTTGTCTCAATGATGGTGGTGGAGCAAATTTTTGTCAACGCTATTTGGCGGAGAGCTTGAATAAGGTTAATAACAAAATAAAATCAATGTTAAGAAATTTATGAAAGAACTTTTATCGTATAGAAAAAAAAACGAGTTTCATACGAAGGAAAGCTAAATAAGGTTCTAAAACGCATTTTTATTTTCTATAAGACTGGAAGCTTCAAAATTATCAAGAAAAGAACATAGCAGCAAATAGTACCCTCGTTCAGCTCCCCGCCAATAAGCGTTGAAAAAAATTTGCTCCACCACCATCATTGAGACAAGATGCGAGTATTTTGGCGGGAATGTATTTATATCAATCCTTTTTGCGGCTGATGACTTTTTCTTTGGCGGACACCTTTTACAACACAGTTGTTTTGTGAGATTTATACATACTTGCTGTGTGATTATTGTTCGCCGGTTCGTGTTTTGATCGGATAGTGTGAAATGATCATACGATGGTTCTTGTCTTGCAAGTTTACCCGTCCGGTTTCGTCTTACAATGTGAATTCACCCATTCGTGCCCACCGTTTGGAATATCATACGTAAACAAAGATCAGCTGAGTTTACATTTTGCACTGCTACTAAAAGTATTGTGAAATAATTTAAATGGGATCCATAGTTTGGAGTGTTTAGCATCAGAGAAAATCCTTTAGTCTTTTTTTGGCAAAATACAAGTTTGAGAGAGTGGCGAAAAAAGGGACAGTTTTCATTTTTCCCAAAATTAGCAACCTACAAGTCTACGCCTTAATATCCACGCTTGTGTAAATATTATTTTTGATGTTGATCGTTGAAATAAGTCTAAGGTTCCTGTAAAATATATGGAAACTTCTTTAAAAGTTTTCTTGCGCATTACAGCTTCTCTACCATCAATTACATTTCGTGTATGAAATATTAATGGACACATAGGAGTTCCTGTTCATCACAGTAACGTATAATGCGGCGGGCGCAAATTTAATGAAAAAGTTTTAAAAACTAAGCATATCTGACAGTAAAAGCTACGTAAATATTACTGATGAATTTCTATAACAACAAGCTAAATCACTGATGAACTTGCGGCTGATCCTGGTAATAAGTGTTTTGTTAACATTGGCACAGGGTGCCCAGAAAGACTCCTGGGGCTCAATGTCATACGAATTGGTATCCGCTTTTCCGGTGGTTCTTGTAAAATAATCATCATTTTGTTAACATATTTATAATTTCTCAAGTAAGAGGAAATAAAACGCAATACAGAAAGCATATTTTTACATATTTTTTTTAGGTAAGCCTAGAAAAACAATGAAAATTAAAAAAAATATATGTATATAAATCCACTAAGTATGAGGCAAAACTAATTGACCTTTGACCTCCGTCTATTTCTAAATTATCCCAAAACCTGTTGAAAACAATCGTAAAGTTATTATACGTTTTCATTTTCTAAAAAACATCAGATTTTCTTGGATTTTGCAACATTTTTTAAATTGAATATTGATTTATGATCGATGCCCGATCTGTCCGTCGTATGAAATTTCATGCGGTAAAAAAGTACACTTTTTGAAAAAATATTCAAATTTTGTACTAGATTAGTATTAATCAAACCATACAGATATGTTTTACCAGAAAAATTTATTGAAATTCGTCAAAAAATTACTCGGGCAGCATTGGCTTAATCCAGGTAGCGACAAATTACTTGCTTTTAATTTTATTGTACATATCTCTCTCTAAATCCTGTCAACCTCTTGTGGGCATAGGGCATTAACCACGCCTACACTCCACCTCGTTCTGTTTTGCGCCAACGGCGCTAGCTGCGACCATGTAAGATTTAGCGTTTTCGCTTCGCTAGTTACCGATCTTCTCAATGTGTTCCTTGGCCGCCCAACACGGCGTCTTGCTCCGGAGTCCTGTGGATTCCAGTTTAGAGCCTTTTAGAGTACATATACAAGTACTAAAAGGTCCTGCACAAGGATGCAACCCCGTAGCCTTTTGTAATTTTTCGTAATATTAAAAAAAACGATATCTCAAAAACGTGACGTATATGGGAAAAACGGACTGTATTTTTGGAATTAGCGCCGGCTGTTTTACTATACATTAGGTGCAAAATTACTCCAAATTCAGTTGTTGCCGAAACATTTTTGACATTCATATACTAGTCGACAACGCTTCTCAAGCATTTGCACTAAAAAGAGGAGTTCTGTAGGCACGCCCACGCCAATCGAACAACGAGAAAAACTCTCCCTAGAAAAGTCGCATTGCCGAAAACAAAGTTGATTCATCGAAACTCCGACTAAAAAAGTTGATGGGATTCTGGCAATCAATCGTGCTCGTGGTTTTGCGAACTCTCTGCATTTACAAATTTCTCTATTCCCAATAACGAGAAACTTTTTAAAAAAAAAGTTAATCTAAAATAAAAGAAAATATTTTCCACAATTAATTTAAAAAAAAATCCTTTTTTGTGAAACAGTACAAATTAGATAATTTTGCATCTATTCGCAAAAATGAGCAATTTCCGCCGAATTTTGCATCGTTTTAAATGTCCATTTTGCATCGTTTTAAATGTCCATTTAAAACGTAACCCATTCCAGGTTTACCATTAACAAATTAACAGCGGATTGGTACATTCCGCGTACCGGTTTTAAGGTTGAGCACCAAACATCAATTTTAATGAAAACATATTTTTATGATCATAATTTTGTTAGAATAAGAATTCGATGAACAATATTTTTAACATGAATTTACAAACAAAAACTATTTTTTTTCGCACACAATTGTAAACTATACCTTAGAACTATTCATTTTAAAATTTAATTTTAGCTAGTCATTGGAAAACGTACTAGAAAACAATTGGGATTGCATACATTTAGGCGAGTTTTGGAAAGCTCATTAAAACTGGATAGCAATATAATTTCTAACCTGAATAAAGTCACAGGTTAGCGTTTGTATGAAAATTACCCCGTATAGTGTAGGTTAGCTGATTAAAAAACACGGTCAATGTTTCTGAACATTTCTACGCAATTTATTGTTAAATCGAGTTGCCTTTTTAAGCTTCCGGGACGTGACTTGAATGAGTTGCCCGAAACTGAAAATTACCTTTCACTCTGATTCCAGTGAGGTATGTAATGTATCGCACGAGTCATGAGATCACACAATCTGGCGATCTGCATTTAATTTTTTGCATTTTCAATTATAATAATTTATGAATATGAAAACTCTCACCATGCTTGCGAAATTCCGCCCTTTTATGGCAAGTTGACGACTATCTTATTGGTGCAGTCCTGTCATCGTGTTACCACCTAAAGACGAAGTTCAGATGCGTCATGCCTATACAACAATACCCACTTTTTCTAGATTTGACTTCCCTCTTCTACCTTTCCACAATTTGAGTTAATGAATTTTGGATTTCACCGGTTTGACACGTCTGCTCTAATGAATTTTTGCAATGAACTAATCCGTCATTAAACGTTCACAAATGTTGCTAATTCTGCCAACAAATTGTGTGCTCTTAAGCGTGTTGTGCACTTATCCGTCTTGAAATGTATAGAAAATCGCAGTGAATGGATGGTGCATAAAAATTGTGTGCACTTATCCATGTTTTACACTTATCTGTGTTTTACTGTATGTACTGCAAAACTGCTTAATAACTACTGTTCTTTTAGAAAAATAAATAAATTGTGGTACTCTATTATATTTTACTTTTCGCCCTTCTGTATATGTACATTTTCTGCAAACAAACCCATGCGTAATATACTGTACAGCCTCCACGAATAATCGGCTGGATATAAGCCAAACAGCAACCGAAAGCTCGGCTTCCTTCCATTGTTGGTTACATCCTGAAGGGATCGTTAATGGCACTTATGACATTTTTGCAAAAATATTTACTATTTTCGCAAGAGCGCAATTGGTGCAGATGCGCTTAACATATTTGGTGCACACAAAATTGATTTCTATGCACTTTACACGGAATTGCACAAAGCTTTTGGGGGGGGAGGAGGGGGTGTAGAAGAACGTTCTTCTACACCCCGCCATTTCAATTGCTAATATCTTCTAAAGTTGACTAGCACAAAATGTTTAATTTCGGTACATAATTAGCACATAACTCAACAATTACGAAAATATAGTTTGGTGGGGGGTGGGGGGGATGTAGAAGAACGTTCCGCTACACCCCCATTTGAATTGCTAATATCTTTAAACGTTGACTAGCACAAAATTTTTAAATGTGGTACATCATTAGCACATAATGAGCACGTAACGGTGCAATGATTTTTTTGGTAATTTTCCAAAGTGGGGGGTGTAGCGGAACGCACCTCCAAAACCGTTTAGTTGGGCTATGATTAGAGGACTGTTTTTGAGAAACATAAAATCCTTCTTGGTCCCTAGCTGGATTTCGAGTTATCCTCCGTCCTTTTTATACCCTTCGCTCATAGAGTGAAAGGGTGTATTAACTTTGTTATGAAGTTTGTAACGCATTGAAGGAAGCATCTCCGACCATATAAAAAGTATACATACACTGCGCGACAAATGCTTAGGTTCATGGATATTTTGCTTTAAAATGATATAATTTCTATGTACTCTGATCGGATATAATTTTTAAATAATGCTCTCTCAATTAACGGTTATTTTAGTAAATATTGCAATTCTATCAAGCAACTCGCATAGCTAACGGAATTTTTTAAAATGAAAATCGCAATTTCCACTGCGACAATTGTATAGGTTCACTTACTTTAAAGAGTTGTCTCGTCGTGGTGAGAAGTGTTTGTGGAAACATTTTTTTTCGCGTTGTACTCTGTGTCATATAGTGGATAATGTCAAAAGGAAAGCAATTTTCTGCCGAAGAAAAGGCGAAAATTTCCATACTAAAGCAAGAAGGATATTCAAACCGACAAATTGCAATACGGATTCAGCGGAGCTCGAACGTTGTTAATAATTTTATACGAGGTAGTGAAAATTATGGCCGACGATACGTAGGAGGCAGAAAAAAAGCGATTTCTGGTTCATCAAGGCGAAGTCTCTTAAGAGAAGCCTCGAATTCGTCCCTTACTGCGCGCAAGCTTGGGGAGATTTTGGTGTTTTCAGCAAGTGTAGGGACCATCCAACGAGTTCTTAGATCTTCATCTTGTTTGAAACGTTTACCGTTAAAGAAAAAACCAGCCTTACCCCGCAACATCGCCTACAGCGCCTGGAATTCGCCTCAAGAATCATGAACTGCACATCACAATGGAGGCAGTTAATATTTACGGATGAAAAATGGTTTTGTGTGGACGGTCCAGATGGATTTTCCTACTATTATCATGATATTAGGAAGGAACCTATGTACCTGTCACGCAATCACTCCCGAATAGGTTCCGTTATGGTATGGGGAGCCATATCATATCATGGAACTATCGACTTGGTCATCGCATGTGGTCGCCAAACGGATTCATCTTATAAACAGCTCTTAGAAGAGGAAATTCCTAAGATAAATGTCATGTACGGAGGCGATCCTTGGATATTGCAACATGATCTTGCCCCAATTCATACAGCGAGGGTGGTTAAATCGTTTATTGAGGTGGAAAATGTGACTTTGTTAGACTGGGTGCCCATCTCCCCTGGCATTAAACATTTGGGGGTGGCTTGTTCGGGAAGTTTACAGTAGTGGTAAATAATACGACTCTAAAAAAGAGGTAATTCATGCAATTAAGACAGCTTGGTCTAAAATACCGATATCCGTGCTGCATTCATTATACGATTACCTGCCTCGAAGGCTTTATGAAATTATAAATAAAAATGGCGGAAATACACACTATTAAATTACAAAAAATGCTCTTGTTATTTCGTATTTATCCTCTTTCATACTTTTCTGAAATATTTTTCAGCGAAAACATTATGTAAAACGGTAAAATCATCTCTGAACCTAAGCAATTGTCGCATTGGAAATTGACTCTTTGAATGAAATAAACTACTTTTAAGGAAAATGACCTGTGGGGATTCAGTCCATTCATTTTGTCTGTGATATTTAATAGGTCCGAAAATAACATTTCTTGAACCGGTAAGCTTTTATTTTACCGCTTCATGGAAGGAAATATGAGTGAACCTAAGCATTTGTCGCGCAGTGTATATCATCAGCATGACGAGATGAGTCGATTGGACGATGTCCGTCTGTTGCAGCGCGTTTTTCTCGGCCGCTATAAAAGCTACGGAGCTGAAATTTTGCATAACTGCTTATTATTGTTGCAGGCTGTTTGTATGTTTGAATCACCGAAATTGGATCACTGGGTCATGGGGCTGACATACAAACCTAACCCCCCAAATTAGGTTCTTCTAAGAAAAACTTTTTTATTTGTGCACCAATTTCAACCAAATTTCCCACAAATGTGTTTATATTGATGACACAAAACATATGTAAGAATGGATCAAATCGGACCATGGAGTCTTGGGGCTGCCATACAAATCTAACCCCCCAAATAAGGTTCTTCTAAGAAAAACTTTTTTATTTGTGCACGAATTTCAACCAAATTTCACACAAATCTGTTTCTATTGATGGCACAACAACATATGCAAGACTGGATCAAATCGGACCATGGGGTCATGGAGCTGCCATACAAACCCAACCCCCCATTTTGGTTCTTCTAAGAAACATTTTTACACCAATTTCACAAAACCTTGAATTAATGTGTCTTTATCAAAGCAACAAAAAAGTTGAAAACAAATGGAATCGTACTGTGGGGCCATGCTCCCGCATCCCCCAATAAAATTTTCTGAGTGAATATTTTTATTTGCCCACTTATTTCAACCAAAACCCACACAAATATTGTTTTGTCGACGCAACGGAACTATTCTGAAGACGGAAGGAAAAGAATGGGGGGGGGAATACACGTTGTAGGTACGCCCGAAAAAGCTTTTAGCCCGAGGAGAGCGAAGGGTTCCCGAATTTCGGCCGCGCCCGAAATTAGCCTTTGTCTCGTTTCTATTTCTAGATCCTTTGTGCAAATTTTCATTTGAATATCTTTATCCAAACCGGAAATAAAGCCGATGTAACATTTGGTAAGGGCGTGTTCCATTGTCAGGCTAGCGACTTTCCACCTGTTTACCAAATATCTCGTTATGAAATTTGGTAAACACACATGAAATGAATTTCTATTTGTTACGAACAGCTTTGAAGGTTGTAGGACTACGTCAACAGGGTGTCCCGGAATAGGTACAAAAGCCGACTCTTTCATTATTCATCGGAGAGAGGTGTGTGGGCACTCATATCAAAGGGCTTGCGAGTCAAATAAAATTTATTTTGGGTGCATTTCGGGTGGCATTTCATCTTCAGCAACACGACTCTGTCTAGTCGTGTTGCTAAAGATGGGTGGAGTGCCACCCGAAATGCATCCAAAATAAATTTCATTTGACTTGCAAAGCTAAAAAACGATGTTTTAATTTGCCCTCCTTAGAGCGGGCGCTGTCACGAGTTTCGAAACGTGTCAATATAATAATCTCTATATCAAAGATTGGCGACAGAACGATCAGAACCCATTATAATGATTTCAATTTAAACAACAACAGCAAGAATGTGGAAAATGATGAAAACATTTAAGAAATTACCCCGACTGGGCGCACCCGAATTAAGGATTCGCTCCAGTGTTCGTCAACGCTCAGTTTGACGTACCGTACCGTGCATGTAGTTAAGTAAAGTTCCACCACCTTAAAATGGACTATTTGCAGGAAATTTTTACCATTTTTTGGTGACGGTACGTGACATAATATCTACAGACAAGTGGTAGTGTCTCACAATTAAAAATTTTAAATGACAATCGACTATTATGCATTCATTGGTTGTCTCAAATAAATCACTTCCAGGTGCACATGATTTTTTATAAAAATTGTGATTTTTTTTATGGAAGTATACAAAGAATTTATTGGAGGTGTTTCCGATTGTTTTCAATTGATAACTTTTTTTTTTTATAAATTCATAAAGTTTTTGAGTTTTGTAATGAAGAAGACGACATGTGATTGACTTTTTTGTCAAAATAAGAATATAGAAATTGCTTGCCAAACACCGAGCAAGGTGTTTAGTCGAAGGCTGTATTAACGAACTTTACTTCCTGCATCGGAATTTTTGAAGGTAGAGCTTTTCTCGTGGTTCGAGGAGCCTCAAAATTTAAATGAACTGTACAAAAAAAAAACAGTACTAGCGGCTTCTTCACCAGAAGTTTATCTTTTTACCGTAACTTCTTGAGGGGCGTTGTCGACTTGTCGTATGTAGTGTCAAAAATATTTCTCGACAACTGAACTCGTAGTATGATTCAGTTTTCAGCCACACTACTTCCTAGTCTATTAAATTATTAAAAATTTCTGAATGAAATGTGGTCGTGATTTTTGAATATTCGTTTCATTGGGATTCTCTAGAATTTCTAGTTTGTTAAATTTTAACAGAAACAAAATGAACAAAATCATGTTTTTATGCGAATTTAAGTGAAAATTCTAATTTTCAAAATTAGTTTATGCGAAATTCCTGTTTTTTATTTGCGAAATTTCCGTACCTCTACCCATCATATTTAAATGAAACTTAAACTTCTTTTGTGTTAATATTAATTTCTACCGCAGGCCTATGACGTGTTCCGATTCCATCTGTTCCTGGATATGTTTTCAGGCGTTACTAGGAACACACTCGGGTGAAGTTTGGTTAAAATTGGTTTAAAATAAAAAAGAAGAAAAAGAACCTGATTTTTGGTTGGTTTCTATGGCATCCCCATGACGCCATTGTCTGATTTCATTCGTTCCGACATATACAGAGTGTCTCACGACTCATGGTACATACAATAGTGGATGATAGTACAGCTCATTTGGGTAGAATGTTCTACATGACCCCTCTATCTTTAACCGTTATAAAATGTTAGCCTTTTTTTTTTGTAAATAGTGTCAAAAAGCTCGACTTGCCGAGCAAAATCACTATTTGACATACATACTCCCAAATATTTAATCCGAGAGTTGACTTCACTTTCTGAAACGGAACAAAATTATACATAAAATAATGAAATCTTCTGTGCTAAAGAAAAAAAAACGCAGGCCTGAAGCAGAACGAATATAGATATATCAATCAAGAAAATTAGGAAATTAAGGTGTCAACAAACTTTGCACTGGCAATGTTTCGTTTTAAATATATGTGGAAGTAAAAAAAGGAGGTCAAAACTTTGCTACAACAAATTCTTGCCATAGCTTTTTCCCAGTCAGATAAAGTAGCTGAGGCATCTAGAAAGAATTCAAGACAAGTCTGCAGGCCCTAAGCTTTTTTATCATCCAGAAATTTGTCCTAAAATTTATCCACATTACTCCAGGAACGAAGTTTTGGTGTTAGTCCAAAGCAGAGGGGCAACAGGTAAAAACGTTGATCGCTTCAATCGCTTCAAATGTGTACGGCTTGTTGCAGTATGTAAAAATTGTTTGATTAATTCAATTGAATATGTTCAAGAACATAACAAAGTACTTATAATGTTCCTTTTTTCCATTTTGATGCAGCGAATACACCTAACTAAAACATATTACAAATAGGAAATTCATTTTTTTTCTAATTATGTCAATTACTCCGTGGGTTGTCAAAATGCATCTTTCAAAGAATTTAAAACCAATTAAACGTTTCAAAAAATTACGCCACTCCTCAATATCTGCCGCCCCAAACAGTTGCGCAGGTTGCCCATAGGGCACTGGAACTGGCTATATCAATCAAAAATTGCACCGCACGAGCTTCTTAAATGCCGGGACCTGTAATTTTTGTCGTTATAGCCGATACGTCATTAGAAACGATATCCACTGTAGTTCATGTCACAACATTGCAAAGTAAACTTGTGCGAATAAACTTTCAGATTGTAATCACTCCAGTTGATTACACTTAATTTCTACACCAAGTTCGTGGCAACATTTCGCAATTCACAAAAGATTGTAACCGCAGTCTTATGCATAAAATTGCAGATAATCTATCCGTCCTTGTGCGTGCGATCTAATTCCACTAACTAGACAGTTTGTCGCGTCACTTTGAATATAGGTTAAACGAATTCATATCGATAAACCATATCACCTCATCATCCTATTTCCATAGAAAATCCAATTTATTTTAACGTGTATGTCCATAATTATTTGCAAATAGCACCCCACTTTGATTTCAACATTTTCCTCAAATTGTGTGCAAATTCTTCCGATTATCTCGAGGATTAGAGGAAAATGCATTTTCCACTCTGACGTCATTTAAATTGATATCTGTCTCTCTTTCTGTTGCATTTTTTATTTAATTATGTCATAGCAGCGCCGAAAAGCTTTAATAATATCTCTTTCTATAATACATACAATGTACGAGCATAGGAGGTATCTATAGCTACAAATTGTAAGATATATATGTACATAGTTTATATAAATAGATACAGAAGTACATCAGTTTCTCGAAACACATGAAAATATTGGGGTGAAAACACAAAATTTCCCATGGAAAACATTCAATATCGCAATGGTGAAAGCTTTTCTGTGTGTATGGTGAAAGTGAAAAATTTTCCTCGGGAAAATGGGAAATACATAGGATTCCCCTGCCGTTTGTGATAATATGGTCATATAGAAATAAAATTTCAAGATAACATTCATATACTCTCGTAGAAAGTTGAAATATATACACAAGGACGAGGTTGAATGTATTCGTATGTACTTCAAAAGGGATATTAACGGATTTGTATGAGTGCATGTGGTGGCTATAAATGTGTCCGTGCGCATACATATATTTTTGTCGGTCCATTTCCGTTGGTGATAATGCCTGTGTGTTTGGGAAAAGGAAAATTCGCTTGCGCTAGTTTTCCCAAAAATGTGTGTTGAATACATACGACACGACCGACAAGCAAACAGGCAATGGCAACATCCACGCAGGTCAAGAAAAGATGACACTAGGTCACGAATAAATTTTCAGTTCTCGTCGCGTACTAACGTGTATAGGATAGAATCGCAGCTTCTTCTGTAGTACATAAACGTACCTTGCATGTACGTTTGAATGATGCTGCTATTGCAGAAAAGCAGCACTTCCATTCCCTGTATGTATGCAGCGAATAAGCAAACTTTTTGATATTAGACGATTTTTCCTTGATGACGTCATTGGTAGATAGGTCAGCGGTCTGCACTAGTATGACGTTGTAAGTGTACTGAATTTACTCTTTTTTTTGAAGGGAAAGCTGTTTTTCATGGCAAGGTTGTTTCTGAGCGTTCAATTGATCGAATTTGTTTGAGGTTGTGTATTTAGTATCGTCTATTTTTAGTAATCATTATTATTGAAGACACCTTGAAAGTGAATTCGTGAGGAAGACTATTTACGGATGATAGGTGTTGAGTATGAGCTAACATAAAAATTACGCTGAAGGGGGATGTATTTTACTTTGAGTTATGGAGTTTATTGAGTTTTCGAGTTATAGAGTCGAACTACAAGAAAATTCGAGATATTGTGCCCGTTTCGTGTACTTGTTACAGCGAATTGCATACTTCATTGGAAGCGGTAATGCAAAATTTCGACTTATAGAGTCTTTCGTTAGAACACTTCGACTAATAAAGGATCGCCGAATGCCAAACAAAAAACTTAACTTCGAGTCATTATTTGAGTTAATTGTTCATTGTTTTTCGTTTAAATGAACTGAGGAATCAGTTTATTTTTATCTAAAGGTGCTTTTCGAGTTAAGGTGTTTGAAGCTATCGAGTTTTCACTGTATTTACATTATTATTAAAGCTTTTTATAAGCTACGTCCGAAAATAACACAGGTCTGCAAAATCAAATATTTTGAAAAATACAATAAATGGTTTTGCAGATTTTAAGAATGTCCAGTGTGCTGGTTTTGAAAAGCCATTTTTCTTCATCATCAATTCTTTTTTAACCGCATTGGGAAATGTATATAGCATTCCCCATTCAACACAATGAAACCCAATTCACTACCTAATAAGTGAATTTCGATAGCTCCACAGTTCAAAATTTTGGTTTAAAAAGTAACCTTAGAGATATTGTATATAGGTCTACACCAAAAATTTATTACTTTTTAATAGTAGCCTTGTATTAGTTTGTAATGGCTAATACATACTATGTTAATTTTCAATTTAAGATATTATTATAATATAATAGGTAAATTTATTATATTTTAATATTATGTCACTTTAAATAAAATATATTGTTATATTGATTTTAAGTACAGATATATTGAAAATTTAAAACCAACAGTCGATTGAAATATAATACCTTTGTATTATAGGTTATAATATAATGTTAGATTAAAAAATAATATACAGAACTTTAAATTTGATACGTAATGTATTGGCAGTTATACTTACTACATTAAAATCCGTCGATATTATCTGCTCCAATAATATAATATAAACGAACATTCAAGTATTTAAGAAAAAAGATTTATTCAATAATAAAGTAAATCGATTAAAAACAAAACGATATATCTTATAATTTACTCCATTAATTTTAAAACATTGACAAATGTTGTAAATTCATAGAAGATAATTGAGTAAAGGCTTACTTAACTATTTACGCTTTTATTAGTTCTAAATTAATAGAGATGGCACTATAATTAATATATTTGTGTCAATAATTTTCTAATTGAAAGGCTTAATAAATTGTAGACCATTAAATTATTTCAAGGCTTGTCTTCAATATATATTTTACTTGGTATGAGTTGAAGATTTCAGAAAAACAAGTTTCTAAAATCTTTTGTCTTTTACTGTATGATGAATACTTTTTAAATTCGTTAGACATATCTTCAGAAAATATCAATTAATTTTGCTGCCTGCGATGAATGGGCGACTTCAAGCGTTGATATTTTTTCCTTCACCTAACCCTGTCAATCTTCAAAAGGAACTTCAATTTCCTGATGGTCGTGCTATGCGTCTGGAGGAAGTTCATAGTTTTCGAGAACTGCAAATTAATTTAAAAAAATACACGTATAAATTCACTGTAACTCTAATGAAGGAAACTATAAAACTCACTTGATACCACTATATCACTGGAAGTAATTACCAAACTATTTTGCTTATACATATTTGACAATTTTAAAGTATTTTTTTGAACTACCACTTTTAATTCACAAGTAAAACTTACTGGGGACACAAACGACACTTTCCTCTTGCTTCATTGTTATCAAACTAACATTCCAGACGCCGTTATAATTGGGAAAAATTTCTTTATTTAATACAATATGGTCTAAAAAGTAAAACCAAGTGTATTAATCACGCAACATGTTTCAACAAAAGGAATCAACGCTGGATTCATTTTTAATCTTTTTTGGATTAATGTTCCGATATAAGTAATACAAAGTGTTTAAATAGTAATATCTGTTGGTTTAATTTTAAGTGCGGATGAAAATGAGAAGAACAGTATTAATTCTAAATACAAATGAATTAATTTTCAATACAAGAATACTAAAAGTTAATGTTATATCTGTATTTAATGATACAATTTAGCTTTTAGTCCATTTTAAACTACATTTTAGGTAAAAACTATATTGAAAAGTTAGTAATCTAATGAAAGTATTACTTTTTAGTTATTTTTGGATTAAAATTAAGAGTAATACAACGCATGGATTAAAAAAAAAATCCAAAATTTTGGACTGTGTCGGGAACCCTCCCCGATCTTTTTTAAAATTTGTCACACTTGCAGAGCTAATTGGTGCACACATTACCTCAAAATTGTATGGTCCTAACTTATCTGCAGCCTTAAGTTACGGCTACCGAAATTGCAATTTTGAGTTTTCTAATTGAAATAATAAATGGTCCATCACTCGGAAATTCGGTAGCGAAAAATTTTTAAATTTAGAAAACTTGTAGAGCACTGTACTGGCGACATTTGGCGAAAATTGCAAGTCTCTAGGTGTCGGTTCAAAAGTTGCGATTTAAGGTGCAAAGTTTGACCCATGGACGATCGATATTACTCAGATTTTCTCGTTTATTTTCGATAACTCGGAATCCGACCGAAATTTTTGAAATTTTGGATACTTGCAGACCTACTTGGCGCACATTTCCTCCAAGTTTGAAGAGGCTACTTCTCCGCGTTCGGAAGTTACAGCTGCCCAAATCGCACTTTTGTGTTTTTTTGTACATAACTTGAAAAATTTTGAAATTTGTCAGTCATGCAGAGTATTGCACTGTATGTGGGGAAGATTTCAAGGTTCTAGCTATCAAGGTTTTAAAGGTACAGCCGTCGGAAGATGCGATTTTTATGTAGTTTTCCTACCGCAAAACGATGGAAAATCAGGCACTGTACTTCATCTGATTCCCTCTGCAAGGCTTTTAAAAGTTCAAATCCATTAAAATTAGTTTAAGAGCTGTATGGATACTCTCCTCTACGAATATCGCAACCAGGATAAGCCACCCTTCTACATCTCTGGAGGTTCTCGGACTCCACTCAATAGCCCAAAAATATTAACATTGTTGAATTGAATCTTTTGATGCTTTGAAAAAAAGCTGCCGTTCTTTGACACCTTTCTATATGTTACATTTCGTCATAGTAACCGCAGTTGTCAAGAGCTACCTTACAGCTTACATACCTCCGAACTTTGATTAACGTTCAATTAATGCCTTTTTGTCCTTTTGAGCTTCTCTACAATTTTATTTCAAAGGAAAATTTGTTTGCGAATCCTGTGATCCAACGGTTTTCAAAATAAACATAAGAAACTTTTTTATAATGCCTTAATTAATAGAATTATTATTAACAAGTTCGGTGAGTATTAAAAATAAAATGTTCTTGGTCCTCACCATTACCAATAATTTAATTGATATATGTATATACCTGGCATGTTTTTTCCGTAATAAGTAACAAAAAAAATAATGCGGAAAGAAAGTAACTTTGCAATCCAAAATAATGCTGGGAAATTGATTCTGAAAAGGTTTCAAAATACGGCTAAATATTATATAACTCAAAATGAGTAAACAGTAATCAGAGAGAGATTTCTGGGTTGTATTACGGTTTCTGTAAAATTACTGCCCAAAAAATCATATCTCAGTAAATCATCAAACTTTCTCTAAAATCGCAAATTTAGTTTACTTGGAAGTTGAGAGTTAATGAAAAATTCTGAAGTGACTGAGGATTTGCCTGAAAGCTGAACTTCACAAGTATGTTTACAGCATTGGGATTCTGGTCTCCTTACACTAAATGACTATTACTATGGTAAAATGGGTTAAATAGAGCAGAGTTAGGTAGGTTTGTCGTTTTTTTCAGAATGCAACGGAAATTTCTGTCTCTAGGGGTTATTCAAATCGAAAGGGGTTTTGGTTTTACCGTTATAAAGTAGATTAATGGTCAGATAAGCCAAATTTTCACAAAAATCCAAGTAGAAGTCAATATCCCGCCAGTTGAAAATCCCGGTCAATTAAAACCCCGTCTAATCAAAATCCCGCCAACTTAACATCCAGCAATTTCAATAACCCGTTAATAAAAAACACCGCGCGCGTTTTTGAAAGAATACTTACCTTCTATGACGGGAGATTAAAGAGCGCCACCACATTAACCAGAGAACGCAAGGACCACGTGACATTATTTGAAAAATAGGTGGTCCCTGTGTGACAGTCTTGTTCAGCATTTCTTGACCGAAGAAATAAGCAAATATTCCGACGGATTTGTGTTTCGAGAAACTATGGCATTAACTGATGGGAATCACATAACAGAACTGGGAATTTATTTTTTCTTAACAAAGAAAAAAATTTTTGGAGGTTTTTTGACGGGACTATTTCACTATCCACTATAGCAGGACTCTAAAACGGCAAAGTTTTTATAATGGCGGGATTTTTAATTGTCGGGATCATGTATAAAGGGTTTTTTTCGTAAAAAGCGGGATTATGAATGGGCGGGATTTTGATTTTTCGGGATTATGTAGATATCCCGAGTCTACCATTGAAAAGAAAATAAATATATTTATAATTTATTTTCATACAATCTTATAAGTAGATAATAAATTTGCACCACGAAACATGATTTTCCATCACGTTAACTGACAGATTTTGAAAAATAAAAGTTGACGATTAAGAATCCAACAATTGTTATATATTTTTCTCGTCTTTTCTAGACCTTCCAGTGGGTTCGATAGATTTTCGCGTACACGATAATGAATAACACTCGCTTTACTGTACCACTATTTATTACAACCACACGGATATACACTTGATTTAGAATTTCCCGACTATGTATAATTGTGACTGAAACAGAGAAGCATCCACACCACTTAACATTTTAAGGTACCCACATTCAGTCCGGATATCTTGCTAATCCATTCCACTAAATGTCTCTACTTCTCTACTATTTCTTCTATAGATCGGATTTCGACAGCAATTTTTTATGTATACTCGGAAATTTTCAGTACCTATGTAATGCCAAATTTGTTTTGTTTTTTGTTTTAAACACTTGGAAGAATATTTTAGAAGATTCCATGTTCACTGTAGTCAGCTTATCTGGACCTACTATAGTCTACTGTGAGAAAAAGAATGGCTAAAAATCAAAGGTGAAACATGCATTTTAAATGTATGACGTCACACATTTAAAATGAATTGTGCTGCATGATCATCGCTGTGGCTGCTGTCATTATGCTTCGAGCTGAACACTTTCCATTGATATTCGGGAAAATTTGAATTTCATTGTTAGTTATAAAATTTGAATTTCCCCCTGAGTTATTTACCAAAATTCATACTTCAGCGAGTACAATGAAACTCAGTAGCGTAGATAAGGGGAAGTGGTCAATGGGATCAACTCTGCTTGTAAGAAGCGAAAGCAATGCGAGTAGCAAAGTTTACACTGCATAATTTGCTTTCATTTGTATTCCATAGTATTATTAAGAATAACTTCTAAAGCCCGTCTCGCTACTTATGTTTGTCTGGCTGCAGGCTGCCTAGGAGGTTTTTAATTTAACAATATTAAATTATCTCTCAATTTTTTAATTTACTAAATAAATTAAAAAAATAAAACCGGGGTCGCAATGTTTTTTAGCTTAAAAGTATGTGTAAGCCCTAAGACAAATATCATGCATCGTGGTAATGAACACCATTTTTGCATTTTGAAGAAACGAATTCGTAAACAATGTTGATAATGAGACGGGTTTAAGAGCGATATATAAATTTGAACGTTCTAATAATAAAATATGGATCTATGGATCTTCAAACGTTGTATTGTTGTAAAAAACCTTCTTTTGTCAATGTGATGTGGGCCGAAATTTTGTGAAAAAAAAAATTGCACCCAAACATTTGAACAAAAACTATTCAATGAAAGGAGACACGTATTCGCTCTCTCGCCGAAGAGCTATCTACGCCACAGATGAAACTCATTAATGGCAAAACGATACAAAACAGTCACCCAAACTGCATCCACTGGAGCATAGTCTGTTTTCTGTTTGTGATTTTTTTTCACTAGTCCAGTCATATTAGCATTTCAAATAGAAAAAATAGAGTAAGGCTAATTTTTGTTGTTGTTAATCCGTTGGATCCAAAGAATTTAAAACTTATTTTGCTAAAAAAAAATTTGGACCGGAAAGTCCCAAAAAGGATACTTTTTAATCCTTGACCGGAGGTCGGCATGCGGGATATCATATCAAAGCGGACATCGATTACATTACATATCCGGTGTTTGTTTCCTGTTTCAAGGACCCTCAACGGAATAAATCGAGCTTAAATGGAAAATTATCGTGTTTCCCGTGTATCTTTCCAAAGCCATAATTACGTGAATAATTGAAGTTGTCAATACTTTTCTCACTTTTCACAATCTATAATAGCTGAAGATTCTACCATCGGAAAGCTCTGAAAAAGGACATAAAAGGACACTAATTACACACCTTGAATGAACGTGGGCATGCGGGGTGTCATATCAAAGAGGACGTGGAGTAAATTCCATATTCGACGTTTGTTACTTGTTTCAAGGACCTTTAAAGGAGAAAATCGGGCTCAAATGAAAAATTTTCTTGTGTTTCCCGAATTTGTATCTTTTCGAAGCAGTAATTTTCCATTTAAACCTGCGTTATTCCATTTAGTGTCCTTGAAACAGGAAACAAACACCGGATATGCAATGCACTCCTCTTTGATATGACACCCCGCATGCCCACGTTCGATCAAGGTGTGTAATTAGTGTCTTTTTGTGTTCTTTTTCAGAGCTTTCCGATCAATTTTTTTGCTTAGCAAATTTAATGGTCGAATCTGCGGCCCAATGCATTTTAAATGGGTGACGTCATGTTCCGAATTACCGCAGTTAGGAGCAGGCTTAGTGTCGTTTTTCGGATAAACCTATTTTAGCTTCTCTCAACATGTTGCCATAGAGATTTTCTCAAAAATACATTACATCACATTAAAAGGTCATTCAGTAGGCGCTGGATATGAGAAATACATCTGCGCCAGAGAAACTTGCTTTTTTTGAAAAAAAAAAAACTCCCGAGCCGTCAGTTGGACGGGTATAGGGGTGGAGGCGTATCTAGAGGGGGAATTCCCCAAGTTTGTTTCCCATCTAGTCACCATGTTCTGGTCTAGAGAGCAGCGGGCCTTCGCCGTCAAGACCTTCTCTTCTAACGGTCGCTCACCATATACATGATCGAGGATTTTTTTCTTCCAAGCCTCGAACAAATGAACGTTAGGGACGTGTGGTTTCAGCAGGATGGAACCACAGTACACACAGACCGAGGCTCAATGAATTTGTTCGACAACATTTCCCCGACCGCCTCTCGCCTCATCTCTCTCAGAGGCGATCTCCCATGGCCCGCACGCTCTCCAGATTTGCCTCTATGTGATATTTTATGGGGTTATTTGAAATCCCTGGTTTATATCGATCGACCACTGACCATAGCTCACCTCAAGAACAACATTCGCGACGCCATTCCCAACATACCGATTGATATACTGCAAAGAGTGGATACTAACTTCAAAAATCGACTTAATCAGTGCATGCACAATGGAAGTCGTCATTTAAACAATGTCAGTTTCAAGACTGCATGAAAAAAAAACTTGGGATATTGTATTCTCAAATAAAAATAGAATTAAAAAATAAATGAAGTACTTTTGTTTTTAATGACCCTTCTAATAAGTAAGTTTCTCTAGCGCACCCTGTAGATGATTTTAATGCGATTTTCCATTGATTGGAATACCCTAAAGAAAATAAGGCTTATGGTGAAGAAATTATTTTTAGATTTTAAGACACTAATAAAATCAAAATAAACATTTTTAAATTAGTCGAGATTTTCGAGGTTATAATTTGTCAATATAGTCAACTGTCGAGAAATTGTAAAATCGAGATTTTCAAAAATCGGGATTTTGAAATATTTTTAAGAAAGGAAAAAATCCCGACTTGTGTTGCCGGGATTTTAAAAATCGACTTTTAGTACCCCTACCTCTCTCATCTAACATATAAACAAATATGATTCGAACTAGACCACGCTCCTATCGTGCGAATAGCACGCTGAGTATATATCCTTATACCCATGTACAAACCTAGAAGGCAAGAAGACTCAAAATAATCAATTTCAAGTTTTTTGTAGGGGAAACATGGGTAGATGGGTTGGATCTGGTGCGCATTTAACATTTTCTAAGGACATCCAACAGCTACCATTTAACGCAAATTTGAAAATTTCCGCGACATTTTATCAAAAGATATACATAGCTGAATATAGCTTTGTAGGTGAGGTAGGGGTAGTGAGACCTATTCCACTTTCCATCAACTTCAAGAATATGTCACAATTAGGGATTGATCAAAATTACAGGTCGCTAGCGATATTCTGTCGAACGTTATGGACGAACTTAGATATCAAATCTTAGCTCGTCCATAACCTTCCACAGAAAGAGGGGTAATTTCTATGAGAAGTAGGGGAATCTTTGACCGATTTGGGCCATTTTCAATACCTTCCAAGGTTTTAGCAAGACGAACGCCTGACCAAAATTTCAAACCGCTAGATTAATTATTTCAGGAGTTATCATGACATGGCTTACGCGAATCAGGGACCGACCCTGATCATTTATATATATACTATACAGAGGCGGCGCATAAGGGCCCGCAGGGCCCGCGTGGAGGGTGGCCCACGAGATTTAGGGGTCCAAAGGCCACAAGAAAGATTTATCGAACCATAAGAACAGCACGAATGCGAAAAACAACAATCCGACGTAGATATTTTTTGTAAACACGAGGAGATATACACTTTTCGAATGCAAAATAAATGCTAAATTTATTGTTCATCTTTCACAGGGTGCGTTAGATAAACAAATTTAATATTGTCCTGAAAGTTCATGAGGCAATCCGAATCCCCTAGTTTTCACAAAAAAGAAATTTGTTCACGGCATGACTGCGCTATTTGCTGTAACTTTTGCGTGATTTGTAATCCGACCCACCCTTTTCGTTGCCAAGTACCATATGGGCAAAAAAAAATCTTTAGGTCCCTCTGCAAAAAAAAAATTAATTTTTGGTGATAGTAACTTTTCTAAACTTTCGCACTAAATTCCAATCCACTTTGTCATGAGCTTTCAAACATAACAAAATAGTTTGAGAGAGTATTACAAGCTTGACACACATATTTTCGAATGACGCAAGTGCGTCATTATTACGAAAATTTACCATCATTAGCACGAATTCCAAATTGCGCATTTAGATCATCATTAGCTCAACAATAACAGGAGACGCCATCTGTTGTAAAATTGAAGAACAAGAATTTTTGCAAAAATATTAAATTTTCTACCAATCTTTACACATTTCTATTCAAATTCCATAAGAAAAGTGTGACTTCAAATTATTGAACAGAATATTCATCACATATCGCTAATGTGGGGGACATTTTTACCATTTTATACAAATGTCAAAAGTAAATGACGAATTCCAATGACGTAAACCTATGTGTCACCCCAATTTCGAACTTGCATCATCATAACGGATTATCGTCATGATGATTTGGATATGTGTCTCGGGCCTTAAGCTTAGTTCAAACTAGATAATACGGCCTGTATATGTCGTTGAAGACTAAAAAATTTGATCTTGCTTGCGGTGTATACACGGTCATAAGGACCTTGGTGTAGAGGCCACATTTGATCTGAAAGGAGTCTTGCCAAGATTGCTGTATTTAATTTAATATTAAGTACAGACGGTCTTAAAAATGAAAGATTTAAATCAGAGCACACTTAAATTTAAAGCTGAAACAAGGAATAGAGTTAATTTAATAACGTGTCGATTTTTTCAATTGTCTAGCAAGTTACAAACTTAGGTCACTCACAGACGAAGCGTCCGAAGCCATTTTTTTTATTTTCTTCGATTTTGGGAGAACGAAAATAAAAAAAAATGGATTCGGATTGATTGTGTGTGTGCGGCATTAGGGTAGATAGGGCGATCGCCTTCAAATTTTCCATTTCGGGATCGAATCTCATTGTAGGCACAGGTAGTTTATTTTGCCTAAATATCACAAATGCCAATAGAGGTCAATTATGCGCTACGTGGGTTATTTTAAGTAACTTTCTTAATTTTAGTAGAAACACTGTAACGTCAAAATCATGTTTCAAAAGATCTGGATTAAGGTCGATCCATCAGTCACAGTCATTCCCCATACAAATTGACAGATTGTCAGTCAATCAATTACGATTTCACTCTACTTTTTTCTCAGTGTAGGGGGCCCACTCAAGAAGTTGTCGGGAGGGCCCCGAGTGAAGTTGTTCCGCCACTGATACTATACATACCTATACCACCTCCGGTGGCTCATTAGAGGTGTTATATAATATAGGCGTAACGAAAGCAATATGCTCTATACCATCTTATGGGAATAGGGTATAAATATTATATTTACTTCTTCGAGTAAAAGGTCGTCTCAAAAATGTTTTTCGACTTTTTGAAGTTGTATCCTTTTTGCTGATTTTCGATTAAAATATTGACTTTCCAATTTTCACTTTAATTTGTTTCAAAAATAACAGAGTCCAGCAAATTCTTTAAAAAAATTACTATTATCATATTTTCTTCGTCTTTTTCAGTATGCAATTTCATAGTCCACGAAAGATGCGTAACGAACGTTGTAACACCTTGCACTGGCATTGCGCCATGCATTATCAAGGTATGAAAATTACAATATTGTGTCATTGTTTAAATAATTTATGTACACAAAAAAATATATTCCAAATCTTTCAGAACCCGGTTGCCCACTGTTGGTCAGAACCGACACATCACAAAAGAAAATTTTGTACGGTCTGTCGAAAGCGTTTGGATGAGTCACCAGCTGTCCATTGTCTAAGTATGACCATCAACAATATTTTAACATTTGACCATTCTTTAAAATGAAATATCTTTTTTCTGTGCAGTTTGCGAATATTTCGCCCATATTGAGTGCCAAGATTTTGCGGTTCCTGATTGTAAAGAAAATGCAACCTATGTTCCCGGTAAAGAGCTGTTGAATGTAAAACATCAGGTAAATATGTGTTATTTATAATCACGGAAAACCTTTTTTTTTTAAACATTTTTTCATATGAGTTTCGTACTAATAAACTATTTTTTTCCATCAGCATCATTGGCGTGAAGGCAACCTACCATCTACATCTAAATGTGCATATTGTAAAAAGACATGCTGGTCGTCAGAATGTTTAACAGGTTTGTATCATATTAGCATAGCTTCCTGTCGAATATCAGTAATTTTTTGAAAAATTACATTTTTAGGCTACCGTTGCGAGTGGTGCGGGATCACAACTCATGGCGGTTGTCGAAACATGATAACGAGCGATTGTACCTTTGGCATATTGCAACCTATCTATTTACCACCGCATGCCGTTTCCATACCACGAACCGAAGTGCCTATGGAAGCCATAATTGGTGTACAAGTTAAATCGAAAAGTACACCATTGCAAAGGGATTATTCATGTCGTAAGTAGATTTATCCATTAAAACATAATAATCAACACTAGAATAGCACTGTTCACATAACGGTACACACTCACTAGTAGTGCGAGAATAGCAGTTTACACCGTTCAAGTTTAGAGCAATTAAATCTTACTTATTATAGATGTATGCAATGTTTTTTTTTTCACACTATAAACATTCTATTTCCTAGTAAATGACGTACTTCTTTTCATATCGCTCCAATAATGTTATGAAAGTTAATCGTTATTTAATTTGTCAATGTGCTATTGCATTGCTACCGTTTTTAGAATTAAAGAACACAAATAGCGACGTATTTTAAATTCATAAATCGATTTAATTTATCCTATTAGCTGGGAAATATTTTATTTTCTCTTACATGTTTGATAAAGATCTAAAAAATGTTTTGATATATTCAATTATGGAAGCAGTTTAGATTAATCAAATTATTATTTATTTTTAAAAATGGAAAATAAAGTATTCCCCATTCTGTATATAGATTTACTTAATTGTTTGCAATATTTAAGTATAACATTATTTTCAACATTTCCTTTTTTATTTCTTCTAACTTTCTTTTAACTGTCTCGTAACGAACTGGCGCTATAATTATGCTCGGACAATAATAAAATCTTACACACACACAAAAACTCACGCATCCAATAATCCTTTAGCCGAATTGCGAACAATAGCGGGTAGCTTATCCGATAATTTCGATAGTGACATATCTATTTCACAAGCCGGTGGTAGTAATCTAATGTTACCAACATACACTCAAGACACGTCATCGTCACGCGAAACCGTCACGGGAAATACGAGTAGTCGCACATCGAAATCGGGCAATCCATTGGAGTGGACATATTCCACTTTCAAGCCTTACAATCATTTAAAAGATAGTGATATGTTTCTTGGTGCAAATAGTATTCATGGAAGTAATAGTTTAAAATTAAGTAATTCGTCGGTAAGTTCAGATCGTAGCGGTAAAATTAGTAGTAGTACGTGTCATGGTGACGGTAGTGGCGGTAGTCGATCGCTTTTCTATGTCGACTTGAAACCGTTGAAAGGCGATACGGCGGTAACGCGTAGTAAATCATTTCAAGAGGCAGGCGTTATGAAAAATTCCCGTTATATTTTAAATCGACCTCATCATCCGCATCATTTGTGTCCGCCAGGAGAGCGTTGCTGTCGCAGTGATTTCAGCCTTAATGTCATGTCACAGAATATTGAGATTACAATACAGGATGAAAGTGGCGTTGTCGCATCATCAACGTACCAGGGTCGTTCGCCGTCGCCCACGGAGAGTATATTGAGTGATACGAACGTTAAAAAACGGCACGTTTTAAATCGAATACTCAGACAGATGCGTAGATTTTCTGTGGGTTGGCGAAAGTTACGTTGTAAAAATCAAAGAGGTGATTGGGTTTTTCGTTTTTATTATGTTTTATTTTTTGTATATTTTATGTTTTTGATTTTAGTTTTTTTCTTTTTATACGTTCTAATGAACGCGGATGCAGATATATTACAGAAAAAAAACTAAAAGTTACCTTGCTCTGAATACATTGCGTTATTAATTTTGGAAATAGAAATTATTAAATTAATTCTGTTCTCAGCAATTGAATATGTATCCGATTCCCGTTCATTAGCACAAGCTGTGGTATTTATTTTCTCGACAGAGCATTGTGTATAAGTACGTTTTCAATCCTCTTATTTGCTTTTAGAACACATCCACTGTCACAGTAAATCAGAAAAAAAGTTTGTGTGTGCTTTAAGTAGGGGTCGGTGTTTTTTCAATTCATACTAATCGCATGTTGTAACATGTATACCCTTTTTATTTAAATACGAATGTATGTGAAACTCATTTCGTGTTTCTCTATTCTGTTTTTCGTAAGATAAGCTACACGTTTGTCACTTTTTGAATAGTGCCTTAAGCTAAGCTAACCAGAAGTATAGCATTTCGCTGTACAGTACAGCATTTTGACCTGTCGTACAGCATTGGTAAATGTACAGCATTCCCCATGCCACACATTGAGTGAGATTACGAAACAAAACAGTTGCGTATGTTCCGCAAATATGTTCGCCGTTCTGATTCGTCATCATCAATGTGGCACGATAGCCCGACGTCGGGCTTTGGTCGCCTGAATCGTTGACCTCCAATTGTCGCGGTTACGTGACCTTGTGCTCCAGTTTCGGAAGCCCAGTAGCTGGTGGGCGTCTTCACCTACGGAGTTCCCCCAGCGAGCTCTCGGTCGTCCACGCAACCTCACTCCGCCAATTCGTTGTGCGTTCATCACTTTCTTTGGCATGCGATTATCGTCCATCCGTTGTACATGCCTCGCCCATTGCAAACGTTGAAGCTTCACGATTTTCGTTACTTCCAGCTCATCGTACAATACAACTCATGGTTGTATCGGATACGCCATTGATCTCGCTCGCGAACGGCACCGAAAATTCGCCGAAGGACCTTTCGTTAGAATCGGTCTAGGAAAATTTCGGAGGCTTGGGTGAGGGTCCATGTTTCGCAGCCATAACATAGCACGGGTCAGATAATCGTTTTGTACACGCGGAGCTTCGTGTTCCTGTGCGCAAGTTTCGAATTAATTATAGGGAGGACCGAGAAATAGGTCTTATTGGCTAGTTGTATCCGTCGCTTAATTTCGTCGGTTTCGTTGGCGTCCTTTGATAAGTTACAACCCAGATAGTTGAAGTTGTCTACATACTCGATATTGAGGTCCCCCACTGTGATGCTTGAATTTGCTGGCGTCCTTGTTTTCGATTGCATCATGGCCTTTGTTTTATTTTCGTTGATATGTAGTCCAACTTCCTTTGCGGCGTTATTGAGGTTATGCAGAAGGCTTTCTGCATCACCCAATCTTCGAGACATGATGTTGATATCGTCGGCGTACGCTACTAATTGAGTCGACTTGATGAGTAGCGTTCCGCTGCTGTCCAAATTCATGGCTCGAATTACATACTCCAAAGCAAGGTTGAAGAGCGTTGGCGCCAGCCCATCGCCCTGCTTGAGTCAGTCCAGTACGAGTTTCAAATAGGTCAGTGAGTCGGTTCTGCACTCTGACCTGCAAGACGGTATTAGTCATCGTCATCCTTGTGAGTCGCACTAACATTGCCGGTATACCAAAATTCAGCATGATGTTGTACAGTGCACTTCGGTCGATACTGTCGTATGCCTGCTTGAAGTCGACAAAGATTTGGTATACGTCGATGTTATATTCCCAGCACTTTTGGAGTAGTAGCTTCACTGTGAAAAGCTGATCGGTCGTTGAACGACCAGGTCTGAAGCCGCCTTGATACTCGCCAATGATTCGTTCTGTGTAAGGATTGATTCTCTTTTCGAGTATTTTCGATTAAATCTTATAGGTCGTAAAAACTAATCATATGTCCCTGTAATTCTCACACTTCAGCTTGTCACCCTTTTTGTGGATTGGGCAGATTATACTTTTGCACCAATCTTCGGGGATTACCTCGTCGTTCCATATGTTCAGCAGTAGCACATGTATAGCGTTGGTCAAGCACGTTCCACCATGCTTCAGTAGTTCCGCTGGGATCTCGTCAACCCCGGGCGCTTTATTACGTTGGAGCGATTATATGCCGAGACTCACCTCCTCTACTGTTGAGGGTTGGACGGAAGGGCCTGGTTCGGCTAACTGCTCAAGAACTGGCTCCGTGGGGATGTTGATGGTACATTGAGGAGCTCTTCAAAGTGCGAGGCCCATCGTTTGTTTACGCTTTCGATGTCGCTGATGATGTTACCATCCTTGTCCTTACATAGGCTTGTCCTGGGTTGATATCCGTTCTTGATCTTTGGTTTATTTGCTGTAACTGCTCGTCAAAATGTTTGCGTTTCTTACGTCTAATTAACTTATTAGATACTCGCCGAAGTTCATTATATCTTTCTTTCTTGGCTCGGGATGCGCGTTGTGTGTATTGGCGATAGGCTTCTTTTTTCACCTCAATCGAGGCCCTGCATTCATCATCGAACCAGTCTGTTCGTCTGCGCCGGCCTTTATAGCCCACGACCTCTTCTGCAACTCCTTTGATGCTGTCTTTGAGCTCCTTCCAGAACTCATTGTTGATGTTATCAAGCATGGGCGCGTAGTATACGCAGCCGCCGTGGCATCATCAATCAAATTGTCAACCTCGAATATCTTGGCAGGGTTGATTCTCATTAGGTGCACCGAAGAGATTCTGCACCTGTACGTCGTCTTCACCAAATAGTGATCGGTGTCGCAGTTGGCTCCTCGATAGGATTGAACATCTAAGACATTAGAAGCCCATCTCTTGCTGATCAGTACGTGGTCGATCTGGTTCACGGTGTATTCATCTGGAGACTTCCAGGTTTGCTTATGGATTCGTCGATGAGGGAAACATGTAGAGCTTATGACCAGATTTCTGCCGCTCGCGAAGTCGATAAGTCGCTGGCCGTTGTTGTTGTTTTCGTCGTGAAGGCTGTGACCTCCAGTAGTTCCCCTATGCCAGCTTTCGTTTCCGACTTTGGTGTTAAGTCTCCTAGCAACAGCTTGACGTCGTTTGATGGAAGTGAGTGGAAGAGTGTTTCTAGGTGGTTATAGAATTCGTCCTTAATCGCGTCTTCTTTTACTTCTGTAGGGGCGTGCGCATTAATGAGCCAGAGATTAGCGAAACGGGTCTTGATGCGGATCGCACATAGCCGCTCGTTTATGGGTTTGAAGTCGATAACGTGGTCCTTGAGCTGCTTACTCACGATAAAAGCTACTCCAAACTCCTTGTTGCCCTCCTCTTTACCACTCGTAAAAATTGTATGTGATTTGAGGTCGTTAATCTCGCTTTTTAGCCATTTAGTTTCCTGGATTGCAACTATGATCAGCTTGTATTGTTCTACCTGATCCAGGAGGGCCTTTAAGGCCCCTGGTCTATTCAGGGAGCGTACATTCCAGGATCCGAAAGAGTAATCCGTTGTTCGTTTGCAGGGTCGTCGTTGTTTTGTATCCGTCCAATCCGAGGCTTTTGTTTCAGGTTTCTTGACTTGAAGTTTTTTCTTAGGGTGAGTTGTCGGCACATCGCTAAACCATGATAGGGTTTAATCGTCGACGAACACGCGTTAATGGTTTCACATCACAAACAGATCCACTTTCATTTAATTTTTTAATTAATCTTCGCACAGTTGCTTTGTTGCGTTGTTCTTTTGTATTGCGCTCCATTTTTAATAACCTCATACTGTCAACGATCGAACGGCCATCTATGTTTGAGTTTCACATGTGAAACCTAACAATATCCTGAAATTCGAATCCGGCGCTCTACTTTGGACACCCTTTTTTATCGTTAGGGGAGACTAGGCCCCGAGAGCTACAAGAGCTTCAATAGCTCAGCTTCGGTCAGGCTTGTGTTCGCGTCTCAATTCCTAGCTACATATCTCGAATAGACCCCCGAGTATCCATAACTTTTGAGGGTGACGGTGATGCGCCTAATGGTGTGAATCTCCTGTTTCGGTGACCTACTGCGTCCGATACAACCCGATGGCCGCTTCTACATTCTTGTCGCTTCAAGCAGTAGGCGAAAGTAACGATGAAACTTCCAGCACATCCACAGACATTCACAGCATTTCACGCCTTTCTACACGGCTACAACAGCCACAATTAAATTCTAATTAAGGCTTTTAATTCTGCAGAGAAGGAAACAGCAACAATTTTTACAAAGGAGAAACGAAACGAACAAATTGGTTAATAATGAGTCAACAATTTGGCGATATATCCCACTTTGATTTATTTTATAGTGAATGCGCAATTTAAGCTACGCTTCTTCTTGTATTTAAGAAAAGTCCTCTTTGCATGAATCTGATTTTTTAAGTTACATTATTCTATTTGTATATTTATGCCTGATTGTTGTCAGCTTGATGTTTTCACACAAATAACACAACATCTGTACTTCATTAATCCTGGTGAATATTTGCAGTGGAGTTTGCATTTTATATTTTTTTTTTATTTAACACATAAATTTCAAACCATTTCCGCTCTCACTTTCAGCACGAAGTATCTCTGAAGAATTTAGTAGCGGCGATGCTGCTGGCCGATTTCGTGAAGAGGAAAAAGTTGAAACACCAGCCAGTACGGGTACGAGTGGCGGAAGCGGTGGCGGTGGTTCTTCTCACTATAGATCTGAATCAGCACACAAGACTGATAAAGACAAGGATAAGAAAGATAAGGATAAGGAAGATCGCGATGAAGGTACATGGTTACACGGTGAAACCTTTCGAACTAATCTTATTTAAGTTTGAAATCTGTTTGCAGAATCCATCAAAGTTTTCGACGGCAACTGTTCGCTTAAACGACGACTATATCGTGTCATAACCATGTCCCGAACATGTCCATTAGAACAATTACTAACGACCGCCTTAAGAGCATTTCATATAACTCGTGATCCAACTGTAAGTAGAAAACAAAATTGCAGAAATTACATTTGGGTGTAGCATTTTCCCTCGCAGGCATTTTACTTAACGGACCTTTACGCTCAAGGAGCCGAAGATACGCCTCTTCAGGATCCGAATCCTGTCATGAATCTAACACATATTGAAGGCAAACGGCCGGCAATCTATCTTCGATTTCATGATAAGGAAAACGAAAAAGGCTACGTACGTGTGTATCCGGGAAAACTTCAAACTTCACTTGTGGCTCCTTTCGCCAGTGTTCCGGTAGATAATGAAACAACGGTTAAAGATTTGATTCGTGATGCATTAGATCTGTTTGGACTACAAGATAATCAAATTCAGGATTACAGGTATGGAATTTAATTTTAATTTATCGGATTGATTGAGATTCTCTTCCGTATAGGTGTTCCGAAGTTTTACTCGATCGTGGCGTAACGGAACGTATTCTCTCGTGGAATGAACGACCGTGGGAAATTATGAAACAATTGGGCAAAGAATCAATTCGACAGATGGAACTAATGCGATTTTATCTACAACATAAACAAGATCCACATGGACCAAATATAGCGCTATTTGTTGGCAATTTACCGCCGGGCTTGTCGCAACGAAATTACGAACAGATATTGAGTAAATATGCCACCGAAGAGAATAAATTTACAAGTATTGGTCCCATTTATTATGAATACGGCTCAGTAGTTATAACATTTGAGGATGCATCGAAAGCGGTAAGAGACGCATTTATACTTCCCGAATTCAGGCAGTTGTTTGACACAACCATTTTTTTCGGTTTTAGGTGCGAGCATTTTACAATCTCCGTGAAACGATTGTGGAGGACAAGAAATTACTTGTGTTATTGCTACCAAATATAGAACCTAGTATGATACCACCGGATGTACGACCACTATTAGTTTTTGTAAATGTTAAATCGGGAGGATGCCAAGGATTAGAGTTAATATCTAGTTTTCGAAAGCTATTAAACCCCTATCAAGTTTTTGATCTTGACAATGGTGGACCATTACCTGGGTGAGTTACCGCGAGTGAATAGTGAATTGGCACAGATTTGTTAAGAAAAATCCTTTTTTTCTATCTATTCCAGACTGTACGTATTTCGACAAATCAAACATTATAAAATTTTAGTATGCGGTGGCGATGGTACAATTGGCTGGGTTCTACAATGCCTGGACAATGTTGGCCAAGATTCCGAATGTTCGAGTCCGCCATGCGCAATAGTGCCATTAGGAACTGGTATGTCTTCAAAATTTCTAAATTCTTCGATATCTCCTAATTTTCATTTCTCTGAAACAAGGTAACGATCTGGCAAGGGTGCTACGATGGGGTCCTGGCTACACGGGTGGCGAAGATCCCTTGAATTTACTACGTGATGTCATCGAGGCCGAAGAAATACGATTGGATCGTTGGACCGTTGTATTTCATCCGGAAGATAAGCCGGAGGAGGCAGCGCTTAAGGCGCCATCCAATTCTACTGGTAAGAAGAAGAAGGTTCACCAAGCACAACTATCACAACAGAATCAGCATCAACAAATTCCGGCCATTACATCGAGTGATATATCAGGTCATTTGATGTCGAAAAACAAATCAAACATACAATCTGAATATTATTATTATTCTAATGCGGAGCGCCAAGTGATATGTTATGTTTGCCAGAGTTTTCGAATATTGGTGTTTTGATGAAGAAAATATGTTCAATGGTTTTTTTTTTGGTTTTGTGAGAAAGCTTGTTACAAGCATACTATACACTTAAGTGTATAGCTGAACGAAATCTTGGCAATTTTTGTTAGTGTTCGTAGACGTTCTCGTGAATCTGCATGCATATCAGATAACTTAATACTTTGGTATCTGTAAGTACTTATGTTGGATAAAATTCTATGTACTCTTTCGATTGAGTAAGGCTAAGTAATACAACGCATCACGTGTGCTTGTAATGCTATTCTGTGTCGTAAACTTGGTGTAGACGTATTGGCTATATGGAAGTTTTTTGTTTTATTCATGCATCTAGGATTTTTATGTCCATCTTAGACTGTAATTCCGAATTTTTATTTTGTGAATAATTCAAGTTAAATGAAGAGCAAGAGTCTCCTTTGTATCAAAAGTAATTAAGCTAAGCTGACCAGACGTATAGCATTTTGCTGTACAGTACAGAATTTTGTCACCGTTTACTTTATCGGGAGCCTTAAGAAAGATATTAGACCAATTTCGGCCCGGTTTTTGCTTGTGCCTAAACTCCTATTTTGAACATGTAGTACGGGATATTCACGAATTTCATGCCTTTTTTTCAAAACTAGCTGCACCCCTTGACCTTACTCGTAGCACCTCCAAATATTTGTTCTCCAGGACCATACGTTTGATAAGGACAACAATCCTTTGACAAATCCACATAATAGATACACGACGATATTACTGTACCAGCAACATATGTACAAATGGCCAACCAAAATTTAAGCCGAAATTATAGAAAATAATCCACCCAGCGATGATTACAAAACATTTCCCAGGTCCTGAAAGTCCGTAGGAATCAGGACATGGTGAAGCGTAATAACTTCTTCTTGTCTATTGATGTCTTTTTTTCACCAATTGCAATGCTGGAAAGAGTGATACAGAGTTGGGTTTTCATGAAAACAAAAGAAAGAACGTGCAACAGCAGCCTTTAATGGTTAGTAATATTGGGATGACCTTAGCCCCCTCCAGGACAAGATTCTACAAAGCTATATTTAGCCATATCTTTTGATAGAATGTCTCGAAAACCTTTAACTTAGTGTCAAACGGTCAGTGGCGGATTTACCAGTAGGCTGAGTAGGCTGGAGCCTAGGGCGGCAGACTTGACGGGGCGGCATATTTGGGGCAAATTTTTTTTACGTTAAACACATTACATACACTTTTATTACAGTGGAAACCGAGTTCCGAATACGAATTTCAATGCTCCGATTTAGCATGAGAAGTATCATGAGATACGTTTTGGGAGCAGTGTGTGAGTGTGTTTGTACGTCAGTGAGATACAAAAGTGAAGAACTGTTTGTCACCGTTAGCTCAGAGATCAGAGTTTCATACACCATGAACGATTTGTAATTTAAGACGAATCTTGGAAAAGGCCTCTTAAAGTCAATTTAATACAGGCTAAACTTCGAAAAATGAATCACCTCGTACTAAAATTCAGACGGCCGATTTTGACAGGGGTTTCAAGTATGACAAGTGTATCACTTTAACTGAATATCAGGGGAGGGAAGAGATATATTTTTGTAGTATTTTGATCCTTCAGCAACGGCTGATTTGAAGATTTCAATTTTTTATTGTACGACCAGAAATTTGAAAATCTTAGGGCGGAATTCATAGTCCCCACTTAAGTAATAAGGATTCCCTTAAGGAATAAGGGGTTTCTCTATATAAGTGAGCCCTTAAGGGAGCTTCGTATTCATAGTCATCACTTATTAGGGTGTTGCCTCGTTAAATAAACGATTCACTTATTTTTCATATCTATTCAAAGTGACAAATAAAATATAAAAAAATATCAAGTAGTAAAAAATTCAAAATTTTTAAAAAATTTCAAAGTGTTTAAATTAGGATATGTCAACAAATATATGAGTTTATATAAGGTTACTAGATTATGAACCTTAAAGAATAAGGGAACCCTTTAGGAAACCCTTAAGCGTTTGCTTATTGAGTGACTATGAATAGCGTCAGTCCCTTAAGGGTTCAATCTTTAAAAGATGCAGTAAGCTAATTTAATTTAAAAGATTGTTCTCCCGAAATTGTTGAATCATGCGTTGGAAAGTAATCACACTAAAGCAAATTTGCAGATTCATTAGATAAAAGTATCGTTATGAAATTGGTTTTTGAAATATTCAATTAAAAATCAAAAATGAAATTTTCTAAAGATATAAAACGTGTATCATAGAAGTGACGTTGATAGAAAATTATTTGAAACCGGAAAAATACGGATTCAATGAAATGTCAAGTGTCTACAGTGAATTCCTCCCCATTCGCGATCCTCTCATTCACGAATTCGCTTTAGCTTCATGTTTTGCGACACTTCTTCAATATTTCACATTTCCCCTATCCAATACTTCATGTTTGGGCGCCAACACAGCTCCAGTCTGGGACGAACTGGTGGTTCCATATGCTTCTTGTACGGTCACCAGCTGAGAAGAAAATTCACTTCAACATGACCCAATACTTACTTGAAGTGGTCACACGATTTCATTTGTTGGCAGCCTTCGCCCAGAAAACATCCTTATGCTCGATCCTTCGCACCAGCTGATTTATGATATGCGCTTCACCTCTTCTATTTGGATCAACTTCATTCGTTAATCAGCTAAGAAAAGCAAAAGATCCTGGACTTTTGATGATCGCTCAACCAGTGCGTAAGACCGGGTCGCAGTCCTGCAGAAACCACTTTGTTTAAAGTTTGCCTTCTCAATTCAATTGAAACAACTGAAGGAATTTATCAGGGGAGAGATGGGGTGAAATAAAGTTTGAAATGTTTCGAAGAGTGCAAGGAAATAAAAAAGTTGAGTGACAAGCTTCCCACTCTAAATATAACATTATTGATATTTTATGAACATTTTCAACAAATCCCACCTCTATCCTAAACAACGTACCTACCCCGAAATTTGCGATAGTTTTGTGCAACGCATCCCTCACGAATTTCGGTGGTTCTCTGTAGTTTCAAAACTTCATTTCAATTTTTTTACGTATGCCAATTTTATTGATTGTGTTTTTGCTCAAACAAATTGTACCATCGATTCTATCAGTTTTGCTGAATTGTGCACTATGAAGAAGAAGAACATACCCTTAAAACCGACTTTCCAACCAATCAATTTTTGTATCGCTGTTTTTTTATATTTATCTATTACATAAAGTTTGAAGAATGCTCAGGACCCACGAAGTGGAAGCACTCATCTATTGAAGTGCAAAGGGGAAAGTTGAGAATAAAGGCCAATCAGCAATATTCTCGTAGAGCCTGGTAGGGGCGGCAAAATGTTCACAGCCTACTAGCGGCAAATGTGGAATTCCGCCACTGCAAACGGTAGCTGTTGGATGTCCGTCTGTTTTTAAAGAAATATTTTATATTTATTGAAATATTATTGTCGGATGCAAGTTATGAACGACGCGTTGTCCCGTGTGTTCGTGTGCGACTGGTCGACTCGAATGTTCATGTAAGACTGCTTCTCGATCGATGTTGTCTCTCTTGATAAAGATACAATGGCGTCGAACGTCAGTACTCCCCTGCTAGATGAAGGGTACTCTAGAAAGCCTCGTGGAATTGTGATACTGCATCTGAATCGGGAAGCCTTCATCGATGTATCATTTTGTGTGGCAGGTGGTGCTGAAGGAAAAATGTCGTCGGGAAACGACGTCGCTATATCGGTCAGCGAACGCTGCGATGTCTGAGCATGTGTTGATGACACAAGATGACTCGATCTTCGTGGCGTTGTCGATGAGGCGATAACATCGTAAATCGATGAGCAGGTCGAAATGGCGGATGAAATCTGCATCGATGATTGACGTTTTGATGTCGGCGACGAAGAATGACCGGCGCAAATTAAATGGATAACTTGCTACCCGAAAACTTTACTCGGTGAGCCGTTAGCTGCAAATGAATCTCGAAATGAAATGAACAGAATCTCGATCGGTCAAAGGTCGTATGATGGCGAAAAGTTTGGAATCCGGTGTCGATAAAAAAAAACGTTGCTTCGAATTGGTATCTTAGACTTGCAAGCGGAAAATCTGGCGGTTGCTGATTGCAGTCGAGTCGTTGTTGGTTGTCGGATCGGAGTGTTTGCTGATCACCGATTCGAGGCGTTTACTCTGTCTACGATTTGTTTCGGGCGATTGCGTGCTGATGTTCTTGGTTGAATGGTGGTCGATTTTGTTGACGGTCGTCTGTGTGGACAGGCGGGTCAGCGTACCTAGACGGTTGCTTCACATACCGCGTGGACTGCGACCCTTGCGGGCGGTTCGGCCGTACGTCTCCTGGTACCAGCATAACTCGGTTGCTGGGCGCTCGTTGCGAGGACTTTCCAAATCGGCGGGGGTCGGTCGGCGATATTGGCGATTATTTGAAGTGGATCGCCGTTTCAGGCAGTTTTAGTTTAGATAGCTCACATGATTTCGGTAGCTGGTTGATGCCTCGTTGACACGTTTCATTTCGTAAAAAAAAGGTCCGACGGGCGTTTCTCTCCGAGCGGCAGGGGGGATGGTTATACATCAACGGGTTTAGCAGAGTTTCTCTTTCTGCAGAAGTGTTTGATGATTGATGGATTAACTAGAAGTCTCATCTCATCATACTATTGTTGTACTAGCCTTAGCACTGTTTCCATTTTTTTTGGCAATATTTCCGTTAGACAGAAGGCTTTCGCTAACTGGGTTCCATGACCATCGCAGTGGTGATAGTCTGCGCCGCTTCTGGTAGGCTCAACAAGGAGAGTTGGTTTTTTAAACTGTCAAGTGATTTTTCTAGATGAGAGCATGCTGCATATCCATCCGGTACTTGTATCTCCTACCATATTCGTTCTTACCGCTCTGTCAATCGCAGTGAAGGCAGTACATACTGTCAAAAGCTCCTTTAAGCTTTTTTCACCTCAGTCTTTTTAATTTCTCCTGCTGGGATATAGATCACAGATTCTGATTGCTAAGCAAATGTCGTTTTTTATACCCTTCGCTCGTTGAGTCAACGAAGGGTATATTAACTTTGTCATGAAGTTTGTAACGCATTGAAGGAAGCATCTCCGACCATATAATAAGTATACATATATGATCAGCATAACATGGGGAGTCGATTGGGCGATGTCCGTCTGTCTGTCTGTCCGTCTGTGGCTACGCGTTTTACTCGGCCAATTTTAAAGCTGACATTTTGCACAAATGCTTCTTTTTGCTGCAGGCAGTTTGTATATTTGAATTGTTAAAATCGGACCATGGGGTCATGGGGCTACCATACAAACCTAACCCCCCAAATTAGGTTCTTCTAAGAAAAACTTTTTTATTTGTGCACCGATTTCAACCAAATTTCACACAAATGTATTTCTATTAATGACACACAACATATGTGAGAATCAATCAAATCGGACCATGGGGTCATGGGGCTGCCATACAAACCCAACCCCCCAAATTAGGTTCTTCTGAGAAAAACTTGTTTGTTTGTGCATCGATTTCAACCAAATTTCACACAAACGTTTTACTCTTGATGACACAAAACATATCTAAGAATTGATCAAATTGGATATTAGGGTCATGGGGCTGCAATACACCCTAACCCCCCAAATTAGGTTCTTCTAAGAAAAACTTTTTTATTTGTGCACCAATTTCAACCAAATTTCACACAAATGTGTTTCTCTTGATGACACATAACATATCTAAGAATGGATCAAATCGGATAATGGGGTCATGGGGCTGCCATACAAACTTAACCCCCCAAATTATGTTCTTCTAAAAAAAACTTTTTTATTTGTGCACCAATTTCAACAAAATTACACACAAACGTGTTTCTCTTGATGACACAAAACATATCTAAGAATTGATCAAATCTGACCATGGGGTCATGGGGTGGCCATACAAACCCAACCCCAATTTTGGTTCTTCTAAGAAACATTTTTTGCACCAATTTCACAAAACCTTGAATTAATGTGTCTTTACCAAAGCAACAAAAAAGTTAAAAATGAATGGAATCGTACTGTGGAGTCATGCTCCCGCAACCCCAATAAAATTTTCCGATAAAATATTTTTATTTGCCCACTTATTTCAACCAAGCCCAAAACTTTTGTCAAGACGGAAGAAAAAGAATGAGGAGGGGGATTAAATACAAGTCATAGGTACGCCCGAAAAAACTTTTAGCCCAATGAGAGCGAAGGGTATCCAAATTTCGGCCGCGCTCGAAATTAGCCTCGGCCCCCTAGTAGTATCTTCTTTTTACTTTTAATGTTTGCCATTGACACGTGTGAATGATTAGAAATGTTTATTTAAACTATTCTTATCATTTTTACACCCTTCGCTTTCTAAGCGGGCAGGGTAAAACTGAATTTTTTAATGTCAAAACTGAAGGAAAAGAATGGGGCTGTCAGTGAGACCGCCCTCAAAATTCAAGTTAAAATAGAATTGGAACAAATAAAACCGGAACACAAGTCATAGGGACGCACGGGAAACTATTAGCCCGAAAGAAAGTGAAGGGTATTTAAATATCGGTTGCGCCCGAAATTAGCCTCGGCCTCGTTTACCATTAATCGTGTAATCCTAATACAGTCAAACCTGTCTAATCGGACCACTGACGGGACCGATCAAATTTGGTCCGATTAGCAGGTGGTCCGATTACTAAGGGATGCCAGAAAAGTACAAAAAATTAAGGAAATAATTTTTAAACGTTTTTCATGAACATTGGACTTGTACAAAGGTCACCTATGCCCTATGCAATTAATGTTTTGAAACTGCTCAACACCGTAACTGCTTTGTGATTCTTTTAACCAGCTTCCTTATTATAAATCCTCCCCACACTCAGTTCCACCGAAATTTTGAATATTCATCAATATTTTACAAAGCATTTCTATAATCAAAGTCATGGTTAATGATTCAATCAATCATCCCTTTAACTTCACTTGCATCTTCTCGTCGCAGAAACTCCAGAATTGTCTCACCACTTCATCCACCCAACACTGCAATGGTTGATGCTGTCTACGAAATTTCCCGTGGTCATGGGAAATAATATAGCTCATTGTAATCGAAACTGAAGTGAATGTAGTAACGAAATTTCTAAGATTTTTTTTGTATTCAACCAAAGGTCTTGCCAGGTTGCTTGTCTGTTAGTCCGTTTGGTGAAATTTCCTCGTACTGCTCAAGTAATCAGTAATCAATTTGAAGTTTCGGTCTGATTTTGGAGATTTATCCAGTGGTTGGTCCGATTGTGGAGGTACGTCTAGTACTGATCCATCCAATTGGATTCGCCGATCGTGGTCCATGGTCCGATTAAGAGGTGGTCCGTTTATAAAGGTTATTTTGTATGAAAAACCAAATAAAATTGACCAAGGGTGGTCCAATTAGAAGGTGGTCCGATTACAGAGTCGTCCGATTAACAGGTTTGACTGTAATTGACTTCAGAGAGTCTAAACATGGATGAATCAACCATTGCCAAAAGGAATGATGCTGCTTACCAAAAACCGAAAATTCCCATAAACCATGCATTTCCCTTGATACAATCTAGACGGAAACTATTTTAAACGAGAAAAAAGGGTGAATTCACATTGTAAGACGAAACCGGACGGGTAAACTTGCAAGACAAGAACCATCGGTCTTACAATGTGAAAAGCACAATGCTTGTCTGCTGGCCACTACAAAAGCTCTCGCCGTCCGTTTATTAGCACAAACAAGCTTTTGTAGTGGCCAACAGACAAGCATTGTGCATTTCACATTGTACGAACACAACATGCAAAGTACGCAAGAATTCTTAATTCAGATACTTGAGATATTTGAGCCCTAATAAATTTATGTACATTTTAACATATATGTGCTGCATTATTACATATAAGTATATGGAATTCAGTGGCATTCTTTTAGTTTTCGTGCTTTTATTTTTTACTACATACATGAAGGGAGTTATATAAAATGTTGCGCTTTAGTAAATTTTTTTCTTACAATTGAATACTTGTATACCTTCAAATCTTATCTTTTACAAAGCAATGTGTGTGATCCTCCGCTCCAAAATTTCCTCTTTTGGACTGTGTATTATTTCTATTCATTTTTCAAATTAAATTATTTCAAATGGGAAAACATTTAAAACAACTTTTTAAGGATAAAAGCGTTAAGTTTTTTTTTATTTTCTTTTTATTATTGGCATGTACCTATAGCCTTGTTAGTAAAATTAAATTGTATTAGCCCTAATTGCTGTTATGTAAAATAAACTAAATATAATAGACTACATAAAAATGGTTGCATACCAACGGGAAAAAAACCTACATACTTCAAACAAAAACATCCTAACTAAATAATAATAGCTATTGTCTAAATCATTGTATATTTACGTACTACATACTCGTGTGTACAATTGCGTAGTATATATTAACTTATGCTTCTGCCGCTTATTATTCATGAATTCATACTAATTAAATTTCATTTTTTCTCCTTTTATTCACTCTTCTTGAAAATAAAAACGAAAATCTAGGCGGTGGAACACAAAGTGAAGATAATTCACAAATATTCGTTATGAACAATTACTTTGGTATCGGTATTGATGCAGATTTGTGCCTGGATTTCCACAATGCTCGCGAAGAGAATCCCAATAAGTTTAATTCTAGACTACATAATAAGGGTGTTTATGTCAAAATGGGCCTTCGAAAAATTGTCGGTCGTAAAACGGTCAAAGAGCTTCACAAAGAACTACGATTGGAAGTTGACGGAAAAGTCGTGGACTTGCCTCCCGTTGAGGGTATTATTATTCTGAATATATTGAGGTGAGACGACGCCACATTTCTATTATATATTTATTTAAAATTAATTTTTTATGACATTTTCTTATAGTTGGGGATCCGGTGCAAATCCTTGGGGTCCCGAAAAAGATGATCAGTTTACCAAACCAAATCATTATGATGGCATGCTTGAAATTGTCGGCGTTACCGGTGTCGTGCATTTGGGACAAATTCAATCGGGACTACGTTCAGCTATGCGTATTGCACAAGTAAAACTTATTTTAAATTATTATGTAAGCGTGTAAAGTTTTACAATTTTTTCATTTATGATTTTCATTTCAGGGTGGTCATATAAAAATCCATTTACATTCGGACATACCAGTACAAGTGGATGGTGAGCCGTGGGTACAAAGCCCTGGTGATGTAGTTGTTCTAAAATCAGCACTCAAGGTCAGTATGAAAAGTGTTTTCTGAAATTTATCTTTATTGATAAGTATAGAACGTATAGCTTATGACTAGATCCTTTAGTAAAAAAATGCATATCTTGAATATATTTTTTTACAAACTTCCTATTGGAAAAATTAATCAATCAATCGCAAGAATATTTTTAACGTTTTAATGTTGCGCAGGAATATCATGTCATGACATCTTCTATGCTACTTTTGTCCAATGAGCGTCAGTATATCGTTAAACATAAAAAAAATAAAAATCCTCTTTTCTATAATAATAAACTTTGCATGTAGATTGACACGTTAATTGCATTCGAAAAGACCTTTGGATCCTAATGAACATATTCGTACAAATCAGAGAATAGTTTGAAATACTTATTTCACCTGCAGTTTATAATTCCCTAAGTTTACTTTATTAGAAAGTAAAGAACATTTTTGCCGTCGTTTCTACCCCAGTGATTGCTGTCGTTTGCGTTTGTCGGATGCGGAAATGGTAGAGTAATCAGATGCAGCCGTGTCGCTTTCCAAACTATTATCAAGGGATTGGCGCTGAGGGCTCAGTTCAATTTTTTTTTGTAGAATGGGCAGAAAAATATTTCGGGAGGGGTTAATGAAAGAGATTGAACTTTGCCATGACCGTGAAGTTTAGCGCGAGTATATCCTACATCTGCTAAGAGTGGCCACACCACTAAGAAATTTATTTAATAGCTTAAACAATCTAATATTTGAATTTTCATAAAAGTAGCCCGAAGCCAACGTCGAAACGCACTACACCTACTCATTTAAAGGTGCAAAAATCAAACTCAATGTTTTGCCTATTTTTTTTTTTTTTTACTCGCCAAAACATATTTTTTATCAATTTATATATTTGCAATGAATAGTTACATTCGGGTCGTAATTAAAAAAATTTCGGAATTAATATTTATACCATATACCCGTCAAATGGTGTAGAGGGTAATATGTTTTTTCGCTAATTTATTTTGGGTTAATAAATTGTTATTGTTCCACACTCATTCTTTTTTTGTTTAACCGAACAATACGGTTACGAAGCAGCTGGACCGTTTCAATATAGCTTGTGTTAAAACGGGTCCAAACTCTCATAATTAGAGCCCGGATTTTCGTGCAGGAAAAAAATAAACCTGCAGTAAAAATCCAGAAACGCATAAAATCGTACAATCTAAATGCCCGAATTCCGTGCAATATGAAAATTTCATTTTTTAGGCTTTTAGAAGGTTAGGCTTGAGAGCAGAGGACGCAGGAAAAACATTGAAAAAAATTGAAGAAGACTTGCTCTAAAAATTAAAATGTTTTTTTTTTTCACACGTGTTTACTTTCTCACTACCTCTATTCTTTTCTCTGTCAATCGAAAAAGTCTACGCATTGCACAATTTCGCAGAAAAATTGTTATGAAACAGGGTTAAAAGGCAAATGTTCGTTTTCATGCAAAAACCTTAAAACGTGCAATTTCGTGCAATACGAGGGTAGTCTGATAAGTACCCAGCCTCCCCGCCTGATGGTGTCAGTATCGGAAGAGCAATTTACTATCGTGTAGTACATTCTTCTAGACGCAACTGTCCAAATTTCAGTTTTAGTTTTGCTTTGGCCGCGTGTGAAAGCTAGAGTGTCCGCCGATTTTAGAAAAATGGAAAAAGAGCAATATCGGTCGATGATTCGATTCTTCTTTTTGGAAGGGAAATCGCGCAGCGAAATCAAAGAGCGTTTGGATCCTGTGTACGCTAACTCTTCTCCTTCGATGGCGACCGTCAAAAATTGGTCTAACGAGTTTCAACGTGGTCGCACGTCGGTTTTCGATGAGCCACGTCCAGGTGCCCCGAAAATGGTTAGCACGCAGGATAACGTGCGAAAAATCCACGATCTCGGCAGACCGCCGATTGAAGGTGCGAGAGATAGCTGAGACAGTAGGCATTTCAAAAGATCGCGTGGGTCATATCCTGCATGAAATTTTGGGCACGAGAAAGCTGTCAGCGCGATGGGTGCCGCGTTTGCTCACTCCCGACAACAAAGTGCAACGGTGAGACCACTTCAAAGCAGTGGTTGACGCTGTTTAAGCGCAATCCGAAGGAGTTTCTGCGTCGTTTCGTGACAGTCGACGAAGCTTGGATAAACTGGTACACACCAGAGACCAAGAAACAGTCGAAACAGTGGACTACACCCGGCGAACGTGCTCCGAAGAAGGCGAAGACTGTCCCATCGGCCGGCGTTTTCTGGGATTCACAAGTTGTGATCCACATCGGCTACCTGCAGAAGGGCAACACGGTCACAGGGCTGCACTATGTCGAATTATTGGACCGATTCGACGCCGAATTGAAGATAAAACGGCCCACTCTCTGAGGAGGTCATCGCCGCCACGGAGGCCCAATTTGCAGGCCTCGAAAAAACGTATTATTTAGACGGGTTAAAGAAGTTGGAGTATCGCTGGATCAAGTGTATCGAGTTAAAAGGAGACTATATTGAAAAATAAATCGCCACTATTCCGAAATTTTTGTTTTTCTTTTGTAGGCTAGGTACTTATCAGACCACGCTCGTATACCCTGAAAAGTACAATTTCGTGTATTAACGTGCAATTGGACGAGAATCCGGGTTCTACTCATAATACTTTGTCATGACTTGAGCTTGCTAGTTAGGCTCTATCTCTCTCTCTCTCAATTGGCACTACTATACTCGAACTTTGTCCGCTGATCAGGCCTGGTCAAAATATAAGCAACCTTAGTTTTTTTTGTGGTGCTTGTAGAATCTTTCGAAAGCAGAAAACATCTTAGCGCAGCACCATCTCAATGATGCTGTGTTACTTCCCTGGTTTTCTCATTTTCTGTCTGTTAAAACTATTTTTGTCCTCTTCGGGTTAATATAAAACCCGGTTTGTATCTAATATTACATCGAACAATTTCGGAGGGGATTTGAACAGCCAAAACCTCTACGTAGGATCGCCACTGAATGGGACGCATGATTCGCTGCCGCACACATATTTATCATTTTTTTAAACGCAAAATTCCATTAGACAGAGTGGGACATAACAAATTGAATATTAGACGCTTAGCCCATCTTTAGGTATATATTGGTAGCTTAGCTCGCTTTTATAGATGTATTGGTGCGATATTGGCTAAATTTAGGGTTTCCCGCATCCCGAAATAGCATAATTTTCGGGCTGCCAAACGCACAATTGAGAGTAAAATTAGCACTTTGCGAAACGGTTCAGTTCTTCTTTTCCAGATTTACATGGTCAATATGAAGGGTCTCTGTTTCGCAATTTTTTTCAACTTTAATGTTCCCGGATAGAAAAAATTTAATTAACACATTCATAAAGATGGGCTATGGAGTCAATTATAAGTAGTGCCTGCTCTTGGTATAGTTGATCGTTGCTATTATTTTGTATCGTGTATGTCTATTGTGTTTTTCACCTTCGGTAAATTGTGTCCAAGAGTCGCTCATGGTTTAGTTTTTAGTTAGAATGTTTAGGGACTGGACTTGGTTTTTTTTGTTGTTGATAGAACACTTGGTAGCGATTTTATCAATATTTACTGAGTACTTGAAAAGAGACAGGGCTCAGAGACCAAAAAAATCCGATAAATTGGAGTCTGCGAAATGTTCGTTACTAGGCTAATAATAACCCCTGAAAATAAAACTGCACTCGATTTATGCTTACATCAATTTAAAGAAATGACAACCACTATTTTGTTAGCTATGGATACTACATCTCATCGAGGGGCTCAACTTTTAGTCCTATTGTACCAAACGGCTTAATCAGCAAGATAAAGTTCACTGTATTAAAAGGATTAGTCTGGATTTAATGCAACACGAATGACACCTCCATCTCGGTATACCTCAGTGACGAATTATCGTTTAATCAGTAAAAATTATATTTAAAATGACCCATATTCACAAGGTAGGTGAGTGCACATTTAAGAGACGATGAAGGCAAGTGAATGGCCTGCACCCGGTTCCAAATTAGCAATGGGCCCCTCAAAACGAATCTTTTACATCCTGAAAAGCGCTAGATTTAGAGCCGCACACAATGGTGCTTAATATTTTCTTTTTACTTAATGAACCCATATTGCACCTTTTAGGCAGTGAAACCGCGGAGGAGAGATTGCGACAAATAGTTACTTTTTCGATATTCTGTGTGCTCTTGTCGTGCCCTCTGCAGCATAAATTAGTCCGAGAATTACATTGATGATTAATAAATAATGCTCGTTAGTATTCATCAAATCTCACTCAAAAAGTATATTGGCGAAGGAAGGGACTTGTGACTGACTTCCCTAACCCTTAATATCGTGTAAATCAGATAACGGGTTGGCTGGCTATATTCGACTACTACTCTGATAAGAGTACACGATTTTCATGCACCATCCATTCAATGCGATTTTCTAAACATTAACCATTAAGAAAATTTGCAAATGATTCATGCCGGATAAGTGCACATGTTAATTGCAAAAATTCATTAGAGCAAACGTGTCAATTGGAGCAATCTAAAATTTATTATTTCAAATTTTGAAAATGTAGGAGAAGTGAAATCAAGTCTGACTGGCCAATTTTCGCCTCCAGTAGATAAATCTGAGTTGTATAACTTGTTCGTCGTGGGAGCCGCATATAAGAGTTGAGATGGATCTTATTGTCTTGGTGAAATATTTTTTTAGTAAAAATTACAGTTTCTTTGTAATTGAAGTCTTCAAGCTATTAACTCGTGGCCATAACATGTTTCCGAAACGGAGACCCCTTTAACAAAATCACAATGGCAAGGTTGTCTTAAAAAGATAGTCATTAGCTTGGCAGTTTGGGTTTTCGTTTTTAGCAGCATTTTTGGATGTGATATTTCTCCAAAAGCAAAATTTGTTCAAGCACGGTGATAGTTTCGTTCGATATTCTTAAATTGTAATTTAAAATAGGCGTTTTTTGTACTCCGGTGTAGGTTAGTTTAGTGGGATTACAATAAAACCTGACCCATACAGGTTATGTTGCTATTGTAACCCTATGTAGTTACACTAAACTAACCTACACCAGAGTGTAAAAAAACACGCCTATAATGAAAATACATACATCGTTTAAATATTTGACAGATCGCCAGTTGGTGTAATCTCGTGCGGTGCATTATCTTACCTTGTAATTCAAAAGAAGTTAGATCGCGTTGCGTTGCCTTTAGAATCAACTACATATGTTTAATTTTCATTCCCTATCATAATTACTTTTTGTCGAAATGAACGAGAAAGTTTCAATATTTTTGCATCCTAATAAAATTTTGAAATACGTCGGCCTCAAATCCCTACAAAATACGAAATACAATTTTCAGTTAAGGACAACACATTGAAAAACTTAAGTGTTGAAGCCCGAAAAACCTTCAAAAGCTATTCAATTTGATTGGGGAATTGATGAAAGGTTTCCATTGAGGTTCTTATTTTTCTGGCCTTTTGTTAGATATTGTTTGGGTATTGTTGATCTAAGCCAGGGTTGTCACCCTTGTTTGTTATTGATCCAAGGACTGGTTTCCACTCACTGTGTTTGTATTTAGTGCAAAAATTGACAATTATAATCGCAAAAAATTATTAAAAATTAAATTGAGAGCTATAATTTTCAATATTTCTTTTGTGCTTGAAGTCTTTTGTTTTTGCAGCGAATTCAAACTCAATATTAGCTTACGGTCGTACATACACGCCGAATCCATGGTTTCAATTGGATTAAAATATAACCTACTATTTGGTTGATTAAACAAAAAATTGCGGGGGTTCAAAATATGGTTTCCCTTTGGATCTCAAAAATGAAATTTAGTGGTTTTTCTGTAGGCTTACACAACAAAACATGTATCGTTACAGTAGCACTTCTTTGCATGACAAATATAAGAGTGTAATCTCTCTGGCTATCCCTGTGGTAATTTAAGGGGAACAAAAGTACTTGAGATTATTTGAAATGGAATGGGTATGTCTAGGATCATACTAACGAGGATGGTAAAACAATATTACATACATCCTGAGCTTTATGATAAGAATTGATTTAAAAAGCTACATGAAATCAGTTAATATCGCTATAGTTATCATTTATGTTACGTAAATTGCAAACTTAGTGCGGAACACTGATAAGTGCACAACACGCAAAGGCGCACGAAAAAATCGTACATTATCGATGTGCACTTATCTGTGTTTCATTGTGTTAAATTCAGGATATAAAAAAAATCGTCCTGACTGAGAGCACTCGGAGCCGTGCGAAGGAATCGTGGCGCCCGGGCCAAAAGTTCGATGAAATAATGTCACTCATTTAAAATGCATGTTGCTACTTTCGTCTGCTGTCTTGCTGCTTTCCGTTCTATTTCCAGCATAATTCATGGGTACTTCTTCTGAAGTTATCGATTGTTAGTCCCGATGAAATTTTTACCACAATCCAGATTCAAAACTAGCTACAGATGAAATGCTTGAGTAATTAGATAGAACCATTCTTTCAATTTTATCAATCAAACACAGGTTTGTACATTTTGATCCTATTTTCACAATTAAAATCGGATGTGATCTTCAAATTAGGTCGATAAAATATTCAAATACGTCCACGCTTAAAGTAGGTACTAACATCGTCAGTTCATGTGAAATCCATGCAAATACTGTCAAAATTTTGATGATCGTGAAATCGAATTCGCTTGGTGGTACTCACTTCACATGAATCCCGAAAGAAACTGAAGGGTATTCACTTTTTTTTTTCCTTGCCTCGTTCTTTATACCGCTCCATGTAGGGTGGCCAGATGCCCCGTATTTTACGGGTTACCCCGTTTTTCGAACACCGGAAGTCGAAAAACTCGTAATCGAAAATATCAAATACGGGACAAACAATGGATATTTTAAGAAAAAAACTCCATCAAACGGTTAGAGACAATATTTTATTGTATTACAGTCAACCGAATACTTCGAAATTTCTGGGATGAGAAAGTGACGTAATCAAGCTAACACTGTTACCATGGCACATGAATGCGTTGCAGTATTTGGAGTCAGGATTTGATTTTGCCGAACACATTTACCTGTACTGTCTGCAACCCTTCAATTTGCCGCACGAACTGAAATTTAAGCAACTGGAGGCAATATTCGGATATCTAAACATAACTACAGTCAACTTGGACGAACTTTATCGGGAATTTTTTATAACATCACCCTTAATTAATAAATATGTTCCGGAAATGAAGAGATGCAGATGAAGTCATAAACCCTGACACACAGACAAAATTATTTAAAGCTATTAATAATAGCAGCAAATTATGATTAGTTTTTTGAAACTGGTCTTTTCTATCCTTTAGCTTATTTAAGAACCCTTGTTCAGTTTGTCCAGACGCAGATGACAAAATCGATCATCTTTTCTAGTGGCTAAGTACCAAAAAACCCTTATTGATTTCGTCACCTCAAATAGAACAAGCTCGCATAGGGTTTCGAGTAGGTCGAAAACATCCAAAAACTTGTTCGAGCTGAACAAGTGGGTTTTTGGCTGTTTTTGACGTAGAAAGTATTCGATGTACAGGCGACCAAATCAATAAAGGTTTTGGGTAGTTCTGCTACTAGAAAGTTAATCGATTTCAGCCCCAAGCAGTTGACGAACTGAACAAGGTTTCCTAAATATTCGTCCTTGCAATTAATTCACCGGTCGAGAGAATATTCTCGCTTTGTGGTAACGCATGGACAGATAGCCAGAACCAGAACCGACTAAATATTCACACTGTTAAGGCTGAGCCTCAGATAAAATGCAATTTTCAAATTACATGTAAATATTTTTATAACTTTATATTGCAAAATGAAGAGTTATTGGAGACTGTATCTTCAAAAAGGAAATATTTCTACTAAAAATAAACGACAAATCGGCATACATTTTTTTTTAATTTTTGCCCCGTAAAAAAATTGAAAAACCGTATTTTATACGCTAGTGACCCGTAAATGGAAGGCAGGCAGGTGGTCACCCTAGCTCTATGGTTTCGCGTTGCTCGACCTGCGGTGTAGGCACACCGCCCGTTTTGGCGATAATATCTCAGCATATTTCTACAGGCAGCTCTATCTTGAATCGTGTCATCGCCGAGACCAATGCGTTGTTGTTGCTTTTTCATTTGACACATCCAGGTGTTCTTCGGTCTGCCTCTGGCCTTGGGTCCATCAAGTGGAACTTCCATTGATATCGCTCTCTTTGCGGGGTTCTCAGGCGGACGCCTTTGAACATGGCAATACCAATCCATATGTCGGTCTTGGAGCTTTTCGGTGATTGGTTGGTCTATGGACAAGCTGCCTCGGATGTAGCTACTCTTGATGTGGTCCCTTTTGGTTACACCAACTGACATGCGTAACATTTTCATTTCAGTCGCTGTCATTTCTTTCGCGTAACCTTCATACATGGTCCAGCATTCTGATCCATACATGAGTGCGGGACGTACAACCGTTTTGTACAACTTGCCCTTTAGCTTCAGTGGCATTTTTTATCGCAGAAAACTCCAGAGCTTTCTCGCCACGTCATCCACCCAACGTTTGTGCGATGTTTGATGTCATCATCGCTTGTAGCCCCGTTGTTCATCATCGAGCCAAGGGACTTGAACTTTGTACAAGCCTTAAGCCGCTCTCCTTTGACGTAACATATCTGGTATCGGTGCATCTGGGTCTGAGAATGGGCAGCATAAGAACTCAGTCTTTGTTATACTTACCCTCAGTCCATGCTCCTCCAGAATGTCACACCATTTTGTAAGTGCAGCTTGCAAGACAACGATGTTTGGACTACTGAGGACTATATCATCGGCAAAAAGAAGAGATATTTCTAGGCCGTCGGAGATACGTGTTAATAAGTAGCACATGATGATGTTGAAGAGCAACGGACTCAATACACTGCCCTGGTGTACTCCCACATTCCTTGGAAATTCTTCTGATTCACCGGCTGTGCATCTAACCTTAGTCGTAGCTCCATCATACATGTCTCGTATCATCCTGACGTATGCCTCAGGGACATTAAGTGCTCTCAAGGCCAACCATATCAGATCACGAGGTACTCTATCGAATGCCTTTTCCAAATCGATGAATACAAAGTGCAAGTCCTTTCGTGCTGCTCTATACTTTTCCATCGCAATACGAATGCACTGAATCGCATCGACTGCAGAACAAGCCGTAATTTCTAAGATGTTTGAACATGTAATTTTCTGAAATCAGATACTGTTATATATATTTTAAATAAAAAATTATTGACAAGATATGCATTTTTTTCAAATCACCTTTCATACATGTAGTAATTATGTTGCTTACGTAACCTTTTTTATATGACATTTTATTTGTTCTTTTTATTCTGTCTCAATTCATTCTTTCTCTCATTTTTATAATTCTTCATATATTGATCAAAACCTTTTTGTTTGCATGTAGCCTAATACAAATTTTACTATAAATACATCAATATTATATCTTATACGAAATATAATACAATAGTAAATAAAATAGACATCAATTTGAACATTTGCATGCACGTCAAGTAAAAAAATACTTCTAATCTTTTATTATATTACTCGTATGTGTTGTTATTCATTTTATTTTTATGTATATTTATTTTATTCATTAATTTTGTTGATTTTCTTAATTTATTTATGTTTTGATTTAGTTATTATTATTTATTTGGTTATGTATTTGTCCCGTTGTACATTCTCCCCCCTTCTTGCTACTATAATGTAATAGGTATATAAATAGGCCGAATGGAAAGGCCATTGATTCGTCTATTGAAATATACTTTTCTCCACCAATCTACCAAATATCTAGACATGTATACCATTACAATAACGAAAGGAAATTGAAACCATAATATTATATTGATCGTATTATAAATATATAGAACCACCTCTATCGTTTGTTTTTGATGTGTGTTTTGTGTTAAGATAAAAATAAGTTATAAAACAACAGACCGTATAACGTCACGACATACACCCGAATCGAATACTCGTTAACATTAACATACTACTATACACTCAAAGGATATATCGATTCATATAAATCACACATTGAACAAAAATAAGAAGGATATTGTGTTACATACATTACATGATTGCAAGAATACGTAAAATGTAGTGCATATAGCTCCCCAGAAATAAACAACAAAAATACATTACAGATCTTACTAACGTGAAGAAGTTTTTGTTTTTGATTTTCGAAATTCCTATACTAACACATTCACCATAGACACTTACCAGTTTTTGCTTAGGTGTGATCCTGATCCTTGGTTTCTATTTGTTTTCATTGTACCTAATTCCTCCAAACAAATATACGTATTTTAAATGTATTCTTATATCGTGATCGAGGTGGTGACATCATACTATTGCTCGTTACGATGTCTTCATAATATCTAATAGATTTTTGAAAATATGTTTTTCTCTAAAAGCATAAAAACAGTATCTACCACGAATTTTTCTTAATTACTATTCTTTCTTTTTCTTTTACATTTGTGCTATAAAAAAAATCCAATTCCGTCAAAATATAATCTATCTACGACCAATGCATATGAAATATGTATGATAAAAAAAAACATTATCGTGAATTAAAATTAAAAACAAAACCGAAAAAAAAACAGGCGACCATGTTGAAAAAAACGAAAAGCAAACGAAGACTTACCGAACCGCATATAACGCCGGCCGTTTCGGGATCAACAACATCTCAAATCGGACCGCCCGAGAATGGCGATCGTGATAAGGATTCTCTTGGTACATAGAGAAATCGTCCGTCCGGTCCAAGTTTACTTTTTTCCTGTTTTTTATGATCTAAAATAAAAATTTCTCCAAGTTCGCCGCCCAACTCAATGCCGCCACAAATATAATAACTGAAAACCGTAATGAAAATATGATGCAACTCTAAAATGACGTTAAACGAACGACAAAGAAAAGTGGACGAAGCAAAGCATGACGCGGATTTAAATAGACGAAAATCAGAAACTGTGTGTGCCAAACATCATATATATGTAGATGGATGCTAAGCGAAACGGGGGAAATGTATTATTGTGCAACGTAAAGGTTCAGTAATTAAGTAATTTTATTGTAAAGGAAACCAACCGATTTATAGAGTGTCAAATTTAAAGAACATCGAGAACCATAGAAACAAGATGGAAGCCAAATTGAATGAAAACAACTAAGAGACACAATGCTAAACAAAAACATCCAATAGATAAGTTCGAATGGCGTTACGGCGATATAATAAGTTCTGATTTAATTTAATATAAAAGTACATAACAAAAGTAAATCACTGAAACTAAAAAAAAAAGAAATGTTTGCATAAATACATATCTATACTCAGAAGAGGAAAAAAATTATTGCAAACAAATCAAATAAATAAATAGACGTCCCTCCAATTATATTATTTTTTAATATTTATCCCTTGTTTTTTAAGCTTTATTTAATTTATTTAAATCAAATAAAAAATCCTTGTTTATATATACTAGCTTGAATTTTGTTAATTTGTTAGTTGTGTTTAAAGAGCAAAATGAAAATATATTTACTTATCTTATATATTATACAAGTATATACATACGAAATTGTGTTATATATGTTCTCCTTATATATAAATATTTACACATATTTTTGTCCACATTATATACCTACATACATCTCTTTTAGTAATTGCTTTTATAATATTATGTAAGATAAACAAAAATCCAATTTCATATTTTAATTACCAAAATAATTTATTTATAAATAGTTTTGAATAGTTTATTTTTTTCGATTTGTATGTCCTTGTTAAATAAAAAGAATTTCACTAGCCATATAATCGCCTCTTGAAGATCATATGATTTTTTTTTGTATTTTATTTATATGTACTACGATTTACGTTGTTATAAGTTGTGTTGCATACCAACGGCTATTAAATAAAACTTATACATACTTTTGCTTAGAATCAAACAATGCAAACCATTAAGCTATGAGCTCTTTAACCAATCTTAATTATATCTCAACTGGATGAGAAATAGAGAGAGAGGAGTAGGGTTGCTTTCAAAATATAATTTTTTTATTTACACAACATCGCTGACATATTTGATATTTTTTCTGACCATCTGCGAAAAAAAACTTCACTTCTACACTTAAATATAGCTATCCACTTTGTAGAGATAAACTGCTAAGAGCAAATTCACAAATTCCCTATTTCTGGGAAGAAACTGTTTTGTCAGATAGCTGGAACTAAACTAAATCCATAGTAAAGCATGCCTTAACCCTGTGTATTCTAAAATCTGAAAAAATTATACTTGCATAATCCCAAAAACGAAATTCCACTTTTCGTTATCCCGACATTAGTAAATCCCGTCATTATAAAATCCCGCCATTACAAAATCCCGCCACCTCAAAATCCCGCCCTCTAAAAACTCCGGTGTTTTAAAATCCCGCTAATGGATAGTGAAATAATCCCGTCAAAATACGGCCAAAAATTATTTTCATTGTTAACAATAAATCAATAGTTATCTTATCTGATTCCTAGCAGTAATGCGATAATTTATCTTAGCACAAATCTGCTGGAACGTGCACCTACTAAACAAAACTGTCATACAGTGTCATTTTAGTCTCGACTACCGAAAGACCAGGCCACCTATTTTTCATATTAAGTCACTTGGTTCGTGGGTTTCCGAGATTTAAGTATCCCCATGCGAGGAGACCCATTATTTTAACGGTAAATGCGGTGGTGCTTTTTAATATCCCGTCATGAAGGTAAGTATTCTTTCATACATCGTCCGCGCTATTTTTGAAAGTACTTACCATCTATGACGGGATATTAGGATATTAAAAAGAGGGATATTGAAAAGTGGTATTTTGAACTAGCGGGTTATTGCAATGGCGGGATATTGAAATGGCGGGATTATGAACGTCGGAACTTTGAAAAAAAAAAACGGGAATATGATGAGCGCTACATCGTATCCAACCCTTATAATTCTTGTATATGGATACAATACTCTTGTATCTAGGATAATCTGAGTAATTGAATTCGATATGTATTTATCGAAGTTCAAGTTTATTTTCGGAGGTCTACCAAATGATTTATTTGACCAAAATTGTTTACGAATTCGTACTTTTTATCAATCGTTCCATCTCTCAAAGAACTTCAAGTGATCATTATATTTCACGTGATGATCCAAAGAAACGGGCCAAGAAATGACCTCTGTGGAACGTCCGCTGGAACACTATACCTACCTTATATAGGTCCTTTTGTCGTATCGTATTAAAGGAGATTATTTAAAATTATTGTTTTACAATAAACATTAATCTTTTCCAAAGAAATTGTTTCTGAAATGTTTCGAAATATAACTTCTCCCAAGTTGGTAACCGTCATAATTGCATCTACTGCATATAGATCGTGAGACAGTTCAGAGCCGGCCCTTAAGCGAGGTGAACAGCCAGTTGAAATTTGGATTTTTTTTTATAAAAACTGCGTTTGTCAATTGAAATTCAATTTCGTTTTGCCTGAACCGTTTAACTGTGACCAGCCGTGTATTCTGCCCCAATCAGTTTTCGCAAGTTGTAAACGTAGAAACCGCACTTTCATATATTTAAGCAAACATTTTCGATAACTCATGACCTCATGAGTTTATCTTTTTGAAATTTCCTATAGCGACTAGCGTTCGGAAATAGTGACCGTATAAAGATCGATCCACACTTTTCAGTCATCAGTCATTTTTCATGCAAGTCAATTAATTGACTGACAATCGGTCAACTTGCATGGAAAATTACTGTGACTGATGACTGAAAAGTGTGAAACATGAAAGTGCGTTTAATAAATTAAACGCACTTTCATGCAGGGCCGGCCTTAGCAATGTAGTGGCCCTGGGCCAAATCAATGATGGGGGCCCCTACCAATACCCAAACAAAATGTTCAGCGCTAACAAGCAAACGATCTACAGGTATACCGTCAGGGGAGCACCTAGCCTTTCGGCCTTTAATTTATTTTCTAGCTAAACAATAAATGTAAAAATTATTTTTTCGAGCTCAAGCATATGGCAAATGTTTCAATAAAAACCGATAAATTGTTGGTTGCAACCTCATTTCTAATAGGCAGCTAAGCCAAGCCAGAAGTTGCTTAATCTTGCATAATGGCGAGTCGTAGGTACATTTACAATAAAAAAAAAATTTAAATAAAATTCGAAGAACATCTGCAGGAAAGCAGATGTAACAGTTAGTTTCCAAAACTGAAAGCGAGGCTAGTAATAATGGAGATGTTGCCAGGAATTGAGCTTATGAAAATTTTCAATTCTGCACTCATTTTGGATATCAATGTCTGATAAGTATGCTTTTTTAATGATTTCTTATCGCAATTAAATTGTTTTTTCGCTTTATAAATACTTTAACCTAATTTCAATAAATATTTTTAAAGGCCTGTGTGTTGAGGCCCCTGGAAAATGAGACCCATTTTAAGTGGTGGCCCTTGGAATTTAATTGTTTCTTGAGGGTGGTGGCCCCTTGCAAGTGGTGGCCCTGGGCGACCGCCCAGTTCGCCCACCCCTAGGGCCGGCCCTGCTTTCATGTTTCGCAATTTATTATTTTTCAACAACTCGGAAATTTATTGACCGATATTTATGAAATTTCGCACATCTTGACGCCCAAATCAAATGCTCTTAATTTCAAGGGTCTCACGTCGAAAATTGGCCTTAGATTTTTGATTTTCGAGGAACACGTCGGTCATATAGAGTGGCAATCGACCACGAGCCTTGTATTAGTCTCGCTTACTGAACTTAATTGAGATCTCCTTGAAATAGGCAATAAGTGTTTGCGAATCAGCAGCATATTAACAAAAAAGTAACAAAATATGGGAACTCAATGGGAGCCTATTTCGAGTTCGCGCTTAATACCGAGCCGTTCTGTCTAAAACCAGCCCTGGGCGTGGACAGTCTGTTCAAAACCATCCACTTGCTCTACTGTTGGCTGTTCGTCTTAAGAAAACAAACTCGAAACGATATTATTTAGTATCAGTATCACTTTCGTCGTGGTACTGTGCCCTATACGCTATACGTTTCACACGATTTTAGGTGCAAATCTTCGCAGAGCTTGCATAAAGAATCTGACTCTCATTTTACTTAATCTCGAGCTTCAGTTATCTGCGTTTTTTAAGTTTCCAGTAGGAGATCATGAGCGCATCTTTGTTTTACTACGACTTCTCTTCAGAAAACCATGAGTTCTATTTCATTTTTAAATCCTTCCGAGGCATAAAAGCAAAAAAAAACTTTAGTAGATGTTTCAATGGGGTAACAAGCACGACTATGTTCAAAAGTACCTCGACGAATCTCCGTCTAGAACAGTGGCTCCCAATCTTTTTCAGCCCGCGCCCCCTTTTGCAAAGTTTGCTGAGACTGCCGGCACCCGCGAGAATTTTGGCCAAAAACCGGAAATTAGTGGGGACATTTTTGTATTTCCGCCATTAGAATATAGTTCACCACGTGCTAGGTTGCGGACTTTAATATTTGCTTTCTGCGGTTAATTGCTGTTAATGTTAACTTCTGAAAGCTGTCAAAATACAAACCCATGATTCGCCATAAATTTGAGCAATTACACACTGATCTTGGGCAGAAGTCTAGAATAATTTTTTTGTAATATAAATTATGATCAAGTCTCACAAAATTGTTCAATAATATCTCAATCCTGCATGGGAAAAGCACAATGGTTAGTGAAGCTTCCGTCGGAAGATCGACTATCGCCATAATAGTAACCAGACTTATTTTTTTATTGGATTTTTTTTTGGCTCAACGATTCGTCGATAAGTAAAGAAGTGCTATTACTGGAGCTACCACAACCTGAAGGTGTTCTGAAAAATAAAGAGTCGTTTGGTCAGAGTATAAAAATATATTTATTGTTACAGCGATATATAAGTAGTAATCACGCCCCCATTCCCAAACCATCACGCCTCCCCAGGGGGGCGCGCCCCACAGTTTGGGAATCACTGGTCTAGAACGTTCATAACTGTAAATGTTTTTATCTTATGACCAAATTTCAGCCAACCAACCTTTGGACAGTGTAATGAAGGATCCTGCGGTTGACGCCAATTTTAATGAAAGTTTACACGGTTGAACTTGAAACCTCGAATGTCGGTTGTACCGACCCATTTGTAGACGTTTGCCAAGAAGAACATCCGAAATGTTTTTCACAACCATCGAGTTTAGACATCCGAGTTTTCTGAACTTCATTAGGTTAGAAGAGGATTCGATATTCTTCTTAATATAAAAAAAAACCTTTACCGAAAATCTCTCTCCGAAAAGCTATCCACGCAACTGCCACGTGTCGTTAGATTTTTAAACCACAAACACATAGGATGTTGTAGTAGGTTGAGCTACGTGTTATTGTAGTCGATTCTACTTGTTATTATTCGATTACATATTTGATTCAGACTTAAGTAGATAAAAAATGGTATTTAAGGGCGAACTAGATAGACTACGCTACCTCCCGTTACAATACGTTCCATTCCGAATGACTGTATTCTTGCCGAACACCTGTATAAAGTTGCTCCAATAGAGTTTATATGTGTACTGCACAGATGACACGGGACGGTACAGAAGCAAAATTGTACTAGAGCTCTTCGGAACATAACGTAACGAAAGCGTTCAGTTTCGCACTTTACACTGTATCTAGGCAGCTATCTATCGGATTGCTACGTATGGTCTAGCCCTCAAAACTTCCTCTTTAATTGTATGGCATGACTTCTTTTGCAATTTTCTTGAAACGCCACAAAAAAATGTTTCATAATTAAAAATAGCTTAATTGTGCTACGAAATCGTTAATACATATCCGACTTAGGCAATCGCTAGTTAGGCTCTCTTCACACGGGGACACTTAAGTCTCGATTTGACAAAACTGTCGCCTAGTCTTTGGATTAACTAAACTTTAGACTGTGTGAGGAGACCTTAGATTGCTTCTGCGATCCATTGCTTACGACCTACGAAAATGCATACAAATATTCGCACTCTTATAGCTACCGTCATAAGCTTAAAAATTGTCATTGAAAAATCCCCAATGCCGATATTACACACACCACACAAAGCGCATTAAAAAAATTGTAGTCCGCAGTGTGTAGGACCGGATTTAGTATTGGCAGTAGTCAAATTACCTCCTTTCGTTACAAACCAGCTGAGAAAAACAATATCCCATTGCTCCAATTATTTTGAAAGAATATCCCTTTGAAATAAGACTCTGCGTTAATCCCTACAAGACAAATTAATAGCGGATTCACACTATCAGCAGAATATACTTAATCCGGGGCTTAATTAACAGTTGTACGATGCCGTCGGAACTTTGTAGCGTATTTAAATATCAGTATAGCTTGCCCAGTAAAACTACAAATTTACTTTATTTATTTGTGAATATATATTTCGGGGGCAACTTACCCCCTTTTCAGCACGAAAGCTACTAATTCAAACAGCCGATTTTACTTACTATACATCGAAAATATTTTGACTTTAAAGTTAGTCAGGTGTAACTAAACTAATCTACCGGATTATGGTTCTATTTCTACCTGCTACAATTTTCACTAATTTCGTGGCGCAATTTCCTTGGTCCGTGTTTAATAACTTATTCGCGACATATCTAATGATTTCCAAGCTCTCCCATGATTCTAGCGTGCCTGATCGATTAATACGTCGCATGAGCTCCAAATGTTCGCGCTGAATCAACAACATTCAGTGCCCTTCGTCGATTATGTGGGCGGCTACGGATGATCTCACTACTGTACTAGGCTTCCGGCTATGGTTAACTACTTCCCGACTATGCTCGTTGAAGAGCACTGTTACTAAACGCTTTGTTTGACCTATATACATGTTATCCGGTAAATGCCGCTTTTCTCCTCCAGTTTCAGTGGGTCAATGTAATAAGTTCCTCAGGGTAGTATTTCTGCTTGGTCTGACGATCTGTAGATTAAATTTGGATAAGGAATTTTTAATTTTAGAGTCGTGTGCTCTATTGATTTGTTGGGTCTTCCTCCTGATCAGTTTTTCCACGTCTTGCGATGTTTTTCCATTTTTTACCGCGGTGTCGATAATGAAATCGCGTTCTTTAGTGTATTCAGCGCTGGACAGAGGATAAGTGTCGGTGGACCATACAATTATAGGCTGCGATTTTATGGGTTAACCTATTATTGGAGGTATAGCTTAGCTGGTATAGTTCATTGTGTAGTTGTAGGCATCCGATATATCCCGAATGTATGTAAGCCGGCCATTGTCCTTAGTGATCATAAGGTCCTTTTTCCATCTCCATTTTAAACTCAATTTTGTGATGAATTTTGTTTACTGCATAGCGGACCTGGTCAATATCATCCATTCGGACTACAGCGAATACATTTTCCGCATAATGAATTCAGATTCTAGGCATTATAACCCTTTCTTCGATCTCTTCCTAGATTGATGCCATATGAAATGCTCCGTCAGCAATGGGGATAGAGAGTTCCCCATCGCTACACCGGAGGTTGTCTTATAGTATTTACCCCAGAATGTGATACGAATGTTGTACGATATTACACTGCAATTTGAATAATGCAAGTGCATTCATTAATACATTTTTAATGTAATGACAATAACGTGTTTCTGTGTAAATGCACAACTGGACGATTTCAATGTACTAGAGCATTTCCGGCATTGCAAACTCAGAAAACTCGAGAGCAACCAACACAACATTACTCCTACCACATGCAGCTATAGTATAAGTACGTAGCACCTTGTGGGAGACAGTCCAGCCCATCTTCTCTATTCCCAATGGTCTCACTTTTTTTGGATATATTCGTGAACAAATATATGGTTGCACCAGAACTGTCATCATTCGCGTCCCTTAGTGATTGAACTGCATCGGGTTGAACCTGCAATCATGCCAGGAACACAATACCGGCCGAAGGTCGCGATTCTCGTTTTTTTTGTTCGAAATATATATCTCCCTCTGGGGACATAACTCTACGACAGTGGTCTCCACCGGTTGGGAATCGCTGCTCTATAATTTAATGAGTTCTACCAACCATCATTGTTTTAAAGACTCATAGCTTAAGGCATTGTCTAAATATTTAAATTATTTTTTTCCATTTTATATAAAACAAAATAATTTTAATATTTCCTTGCATTCAAAAATTATCATTTTAATTTCCTCATATGCTCCTTGGTCTAAGTCCGAATTGTGAATTTCCTTTAAAAAAAAATGAGAAATAACTACAAAAATACTTTATAAATATTGCACGATTTTATTCTAAATTTCAAACGCTAATTCAACCGTCCAATTAGTTGACCATTGAATTTTTAAATAATATTAAATTTAATTCCAAGTATTTTTACATTTAATCCACTTGTTAATTAGTACCTTTATGTACAGTAAATCATATTTTTTTAGATTTGCCTTTTAATAATATTTTTCATATTTTTCAAAATACTCCTTTTTTTGTATTGTAAAATATTTTCAACACATAGCCAATACCAATACACTCTCGAACAATTTTTTTAATTTCCTTCGAATTTAGTACGTTTTTATTGTAACCTTCTTGATTTGTATAATCACATTTTATTAGACGCCATATTTATTCCCTGAAATATATACTTATATAACAAATTTGCTACTTTTTATAAAATTTTTTTTGTTAATGAGATAAATTTTATTCATTCGAAATTTTCGTAAAATTTTTTGAAAGAAATATTAAGCAACAAACAATATAAAAATAATTTCCTATAACCTGTATCACTCATGTTTAATTTTTTTCTTTCTTCTCTTTTGAAAATCGATAAAAAAACAAAACAATCAAAATAATCGAAACAATGGCACAATACTCGAATCATAATGTTGTGCGTAATTCTTTATAAATGAAAAAAATACTGTCACACGCTTACAATTCAAAAATTATTGCTAAATTTCTGTACAAATACATTTATATAAATTTCGGCGCCGTTTTTAATATCACTGTTTCGGATTTATCCTTATCAATAAAAATTAAAAAAAAATAAATCAATCAATTCAATATAATGTGCTAATATTGAACAAAAAAAAACCTTTAAAAAAATTGCATCGATAAAAATCATTTTCGCAAAAAAAATGCATTGAATATTATATGCAAAATATATATATATATATGAAAAATAATTTATTTTTATGGGACCGGACGGCCAGGCCACAATGTTAAAAAAGAATAAGGCGAAAATGAAACGTCGCAACACCGAACCAACAATGGCGGTTGCAGGCTCAACACCACCCGCTCTATCGCTAGCCATTGCACCGCAAGAACAAGACGAAAATTCTGAAAATAGTACCAACAATACGGATTTCTGAATATGGTATAATGAGCGACTAATTTAGCGTGCTAATAAATATGTATTTGTGTATGTATGGATATATTTTCAAAAAAAAACGACCCTAAATTCCAAAATCCCATTAATTAGATAACGCGTGTGCGTGCATTTAAATACATGCACAGTAAAGAAAATTGTCATGTATGTATATGATGATATGCAAGAAATCGAAAGCGTTTCAGAAATTAGCAAAAAGAAACCTGAATAAAAGTTTCATTCTTAGAACTTGAAAACGAACTGATTCTGATACATTATACTTTTTTTCTGAAATTTATAATAAATTTCATGACATTGGCCCATAACTAAAAAAAGCGTATGATAAATGTAAAAAATATTTGACATTTCATAGTCACATTTACCATCAACTCTATCGCATATACATATGTATTTGGGTCAATGACTAAACTATATTATCGCGCCAATTCCAATTTTAAAAAACACGCTAAATCCTAGAAACCTAAACACTAAACCTTAACCTTGATATATTTTTTTTTATTGATATGTATACAATGTTAAATATAAATAAACGTGAAACCGTTAGTAAAATTTAAATGAAAGCTCAAGTCGAAAGCTTCATAAAACTGTTATGTGTATTTATTTTAAAGAACCTTTTTTCCTGTGCATTGATAGAATCAAATTATTTATTTTATAGAAAAATAATAATTAAAAACGATACAGATATCCAATTTATTGATTGTTATAAACAGAAAAAATATTGTTGATTTATTTATTTATATTTGTTGTTGTGTCATATCTATTAGTACGATAAAGTAGTTGCTCTCTTTCTAATACAAACCAAAACAAAAACATAAAAACATCAATAAAACAGAATAACGTTTTTGGTTTTGTATCAAATAACAAAACAAAAATAAAATAGCCAATCAATTGAAAACAAAAATGTCAGAAATGGAAAATTCTATGTACTAAAATATACTATTGAAATTCATAGTATCAAATGCATAAAAAAGCAGATACAAAATAATTATGTATACGAAAAGTTAAGAGTATTGGATGAAAGTTGGATCGGCATAAAATTTGTAAAAATTGGCTGTTTAAAAAACTATTGCGTTACGTTCGCCTCTAGTGAATTCAGGAGGGCTTCATTTAGTGACTTGAGAATACAGCACACGATAATATTTGTATCCACATAAAAATGTAAGGTGCTCACAATCGTTGGCCTATAAGGATACATTAATTTCCAGCTTACGGGTAAGCTCAATGGACAGTTCGTAAAATTTCAAAAAAGCATTCCTCAAGTTTAACTTTCACATTTTTTTCACTTAATGTGCTGAAAACTAATTAAAGCACTTCCAGTCACTGCTGATTTTTTATATCATCCAGCAAACTCGCTCAATGTGCTTTAAATCACTGTTTCCCAACTGGTGGTCCGCAGACCGGGGGTGGCCCGTGAGAGACCCGCGGGGAGACTCTGGACACTTTTTGCAAAAAAAGTAACATTTTCTTGTGACTAATTAAAGTCACCTACCAAACACGCGCTCTCATTATCACGTAACAGATTGTCCAGTAAATACTTTGCTACTGGGTATACTGGGATTGCAAAAATTTGAAAGGTTTTTTCTGCTAAACATTGTCACAAATCCGAATCTAAAGACCGAGCTATAAGGTTTACTGGATAGGTTTTAAACGAAGTTAGCTCTTCCACACCGGGAAGATACCTATTCCTGTGCGAGAAAAATCTGCTGCTAGTGAGGCAAGTGTTGAAGTGAACAAAACAGTTTTTCTCCCTACCTCTTAATCTGGCAAATATGACGAATATTAAATCATAATGGTGTGGATACAAAAATTCAAGCCCAATGACATTCGGAATGCGACGGGATTTATGACGTCGAAGAGATTCAAGCCGAACCTAATTTTCCTCAGACTAAAGCGCCAAGATAATGTCTGGGTTATGCGAAGGATTTTTATATGAACAGTGATTTACCCACTTTATGTTTATGTAGGAAATAACAATTTGTGATTGAAGATAGAGCGTGAGTTCTTGAAAACAATACCTCGACAAAAAAAAACGAGACCTTAATTCGTTTCATTATTATTAAATGGTGGTCCGTCTACCCATTTTCAGGCTAAGTGGTCCGCAGACTTTTTTGAGTTGAGAACCACTGCTTTAAATAGTCTACTGATCTCGGTTTTGCTAAAGTATTTGGATGCCATGCTTTCTCTTGTACAAGTCGAAACAAAATTGGTCTTAAATGCGTACTTTTTGTGCGATATGCTCATTCAGATTTTGATCTGAAAACTTTAACACCGTACCCCTCGAAAATTTCTCGGAAAACTTCCATTAAGATCGATGTTCTGGGTTTACACAAAATGCTGAGGACAGTGAGTCTATTCTTTGCGTAAACACTCGCCAGTGGCGGTTCTACGTATCAGTTCTAGGGACTTAAACCTCCTTAAAAATTTCTAGGGTAACTTTCATTAAGATCCATGTTCCGGCATGTAAAAAATGTTTGAATGCATTTTGACATTGTCAAATTGTTAAGCTTTTTTTTTCCTTGATGCATCTCGCGAGGTTTCAACGTTTCCATAAGAAGAAGTCATAAGCTTGTTTGTATTCATCAACAGACATTGGCTAATTTCGAAATGGTTCCGGCGCGGCGTTTTGAAATACCGTTAGCCGAGCTTTTGGTCAATCTCTCTTTTCGTTCGGAGTCGAGCAACACCTTTTTATAGGGCTTTGATTTTTAGGAGTTAACAAAATTTGAAAGTTTGGGAAAAAATTAAAAACATGGCGGTTTGAAACAATACTCCCTCTAGAATTGTTTCTCTAGCTTATCACTAGTTTAATTTCCTACTTCCTAACAATCGTTTCCGGATAGTCTGTAGTAGGATAAGGTTCGACTATCCGGCTGTACAAGTGTACTGATGGATGGAGTTTAAACCAGAAGTGGTGGTAGCTTGTTCATTAGTGACATAAAATCATAGTAACTCAGAGTGCGCATTTTCCCAAAACTGATTTTTTCCTAACTATATGCGCATACTTCGCGCATACATTTTGAGAAACCGCACTTTTGCGTCTTTCACTTCAACTCATTGCGCTCACTCCAAATTAATCTTCTTCTTTACGGCACGATAGCCCAAAGGCCCTTGGTGGCCTGGAATGTATGACCTCTAATTGCCGCAGTCACACGACCTTGTCCTCCAGTCCCGGAAGCCCAGCATCTGGTGCACGTCTTCAACTCTTCACATACTGATTGCTCTCATCGAGGTCTAGGTCGTCCACGTAATCTGGCCCCGTCCACTCGTTGCGCGTTCATTACCTTCTTCGGCATGCGGCGAACGTCGTTCATATCCTTTGCACATGTCCTGCCCATTGCAGTCGCTGCAATTTCACGATTTTCAACACATGTAGCTCATCCTACAGTTAATACAAGTCATGGTTGTACCGGATGCGCCATTCACCTTGTTCGCGAACGGCCCCGAAAATTTTTCGGAGAACCTTTCGCTCGAATGTGTCCAGCAGATCTTCAGATTTCAAAGGTCCATGCTTCGCAGCGATAGCATAGAACAGGTCGGATGATCGTTTTATACACGTGGAGCTTCGTGTTCATGTGCACCAGTTTCGGTTTCATTAGTGGGAAGACCAAATTCCGGGGGCTATTTATTCACTTTAAAGATCCTTGGTCCAGACTGATGGTATCCAATAAAAATTTCGGAGGGCTGCTGATATAGTCGGGTATGACTTGGCCAGTGTGCGGTTGCCAGATAATTAAGTGCCGAAGCATCTTCAGCTGAAATTTACCACTGTAAGAAATACCCTAATACAAAATTCGACAGAGCTTTAGTATTTTGTGAGCAAAGTGCTTATCTTATCGACCAGAATCTGTATATGAACCCCTCAAGGGTGTCCAGATAACTAAATACCCGGAGCACTTTGAGTTAAAACTCAAAATGTAGTTTAGTTGGTGTAGTGTTTAGTGCGCACACCTTCGGTGCACAGGGTCGTGGGATTGAGTCTCACAGTGAACGAATTATGATGTTTTTCGAATTCACGATCCATTTAACGGACTATTGAACAGCAGCAGCAGCAAAAATGTCAACCATTTAAAATGCATTGTGCTGCTTTCTTCGGCAGCATTCAACGCGTCCAATCTGTTTCTAGCGTAACATTGCTGAGCTTGCTGTTGATCTCAACACCTTATCAAAGAAGCAGTTAATATCTTGGAAATTGGATATCACTAACACATCTGCGGTCTTAAGGTACGTTGTCCTCGACGCAGCCGCAGCGAGTCTAGCGACTCCAGCGGCTCTAGAGCAAGTTCCCTACCCCAAGCAGCCATCGCCCGAAGCCCCACAAACAAGCAAGTGCACCACGTTCACCATTCGTGCATGCATTATGTACAACAAGAGTCCCGTCACTGCTTTCTATATACAGACAGATTCGCGTATCAGCCGAATCAGTACGACTATTGTGCGAAACAACTACCCTAACCCAAGTAGCCGTCGCCCGAAGCCTACAAACAAGCAAGTGCACCACGTTCACCATTCGTGCATGCATTATGTACAACAAGAGCCGCGCGACTGCTTTCTATATACATGCTATTCGTATATCGGCCGAACGAATACGACCGTTGTGCGAAACAACTACCCTACCCCAAGCAGCCGTCGCCCGAAGCCTACAAACAGGAGAGTGCACCACGTTCACCACTCATGCGGGCATTATATACAACAAGAGCCGCGCGGTTCATTCATTGTGGAGCTATGCCAAGCGATTATCAACTAAAAACGAGTTTTTATATGCAATGGCCAATGGGCGAGCCGCAGTCGCTTGAGCCGCTGGGGCCGTGCCGAGGAAAATTTACCTTTAGTCCAATATTGGACTGTCGCGCCAATCAGCTAAAATTTGCCACTCATTCAATTTGTGCAGAGCTTTACTGTTTTGAACAAACTGCTTGTCTCGTTGAACAGAATCTCAGTAGTAATCCCTCCAGGCCTAATTTGGTCAATCTGGGTAACCCAGACTGATAAGTATCGGCCTGAGCACCTTCAGTTGAAATTTACAACTGTAAAGAAAACTTTCATTTCAATTTTTCGGATCTCTAGTGCTTTGTCTCATCGACCAGAATCCCTATTGAAGTCTCACAACTTGGTCACTCAGCCAGTTTTTAGTTACATGCTAAACCGCTAGAGTGTTTGTGCTTCGTGCATTCGTGCTCAGTTTGAGGACTGCTACACTTTCCATTTCCAATGCATTTCAAATTGTATTGAATAAATTATAGTATCTGAGGATTCACTACAAAACATTGTCTTCAAATTATGTGCCAGACCAACCTTTAATCTACATACGCTCGTAACAATTCGATCTCAATCAGAATTCACAAAATGTTGGTAATCGACTACTCTACATCAAAAATTAACTATGTACTAAGTAAAACAAAACAAACTTCGTAAATTTCCGGATGGACAAAAAACAAAACACGAAACGAAAAACAAAAAAGAAAATGCAGAATAAAACAAAATAATGAAATCAATTGAAATTAGTAATTTTAAGAACACTATATACGCTTAATAAATATATATATCGGTGAGATATAACCTGATATGAAAATTAAAAACAAAAATAAAAAAAACGTGCGAAAATGAAAATTTAAGAACATTTTCAAAAAACTTATTAACTGAAAAAAACAAACAAACTTATTTCAAATAAACATCTTACTGTGAAAATAAAGAAATTGACTACAATATACTTACTATTGAGAAAAAAAAATAAAAATAAAAACAAAATGTCGCCGCCATATTATGACATACTACAAAGGATATATACTTATATATACAAACCACACAGTCTAAATTATCAGATTCCTTAACAGCACATATTTTTTTATTTAACAAAACATTTTTAACAGAGAAACAATATTTGTGCATATTACTAAATAAAATAGAAAAAAAAAAACAGAAACACAAAGTCCATTTTGTTTTTTCAAACACGCAAACACATTTTTTAATTTACAGTAAATACAAAAAAAAAAGAGTTTTTGATTCTCGCTTTTTTTGTAGAAAACACACCAAAAATGTCTAAACATAAAAAAACGAAATATTTACTGAGCATTTATCACTCTAATTTTGTTTGTGACGACTAAAATTAAAAAATTAAAAAACAAACAAACAAACAAAGAAGAACAAAACAAAAGAGATATTTATTTTTTGAAATAAAAACAAAAATGAAAGTAAAATGTATAACACTTAAAAGAAATGATGAAACAAAAAGTGAAACGAAGAAGAAATATATATACATATATAAATAAATAATATTGTAAACTGTAATACTGATATTACGTTTTGTATGGTATTTTACCAATAAGTAAACAAAATATTTAAAAACAAATTACAAGGACGAGAGTGGAATTTCACCCGAGAGAGAACAATTGCTATAAAAACAGCCAAAACGGTTCTCTTTGAAAAAAATTATGATGGAAAATTTGAAATGAAACGAAACAACAATGTTCCCAATATTATTTGTATAAAACGGGAGAGGACACAATCAACAGAAGAAAAGTCTTGTATTCTTTATAGAATCTTGTTACGCGTGAACGGGTGAAATTTGAAGGCAATTTAGAATGTAATATATGTAAAATAAAAAAGAAATAAAAAATTACCAAAACGTTATAGATAAAAAATCACTTTTAGAATCTTTTTTGTTTTTTAAATAAATGCATCTACCGAATGGCAAACCAAAACCACTATATCAAAACTAAAACAACGCAACTGAAAAGCAAAAAAAAAAACTAATTGCATATTTGAAAAAAAAAAGAATATTGGTTTGCAAATATATACATAATTCAAAACCTCTACCATATTCTCTATATATTTATTCATGGCATCTTTAAAAACAAAAACATTTAACAAACAAAAATGAAATGAAAGAAACACTTTAGTAATAGCAGAATTAAAATCAAGACTAGAAACAAACACATTCACACTTCATACTCGCACCATAGAAACCAAAAAATGATGATAAATAGTAATTAAAAGTGAAATTTCCACCAGCATACAATAGAACTAATGAAGAAAAATTTAATTAACAAAATTACACTAACGGAGAATAGAGATATAATATGGAATGAGTTCTAAGACCGGATTTACTTACGCTCTTTATGTAAACACAAAAAAAAAACAGCCAAAAATAAAATGGTCTAAATTTTCCAAACTCGTTCTCTAAAACACTCTCTCTCAAAAAAAAAAGTCAGAAACAAATTTAAAACCATTCAAACTATTTTAATTATATAAAAAATAATATTTTTTATTTTTGCAAAAACCAAAACCAAAAAAAATATCTTTGTCATACTTTTTACGGTTTCTCGATTTTATATATATATATGAAAACATAGAAAAAATTGTATAAAAAAATGAAAAAAATCAAACACGTCTTTTAGGTAGATGAAGCGCGATACGAATTATTAAATACATAAATATATATATCTTGGCTTAAAATGAAAAAAATCCGCTGAATGTTCCACTGAAAGAACACATACCGAAATTAAACATTGACCAAGAAAAGTAGAAAATTCTAACACGAAACAACAACATGAAAAAGATATATATACACAATTACATAAAAATAAAAAATGAAATCATTGCCTTATTTCCAAAATCGCGGAACATTACACATCCACAAAAAAAGCCAAGAAACACGAAAAACCAAAAAATGAGGCAAACAAAAATTTAATGAACATGAGAAAACCCTTTCATTCCGGTGTCAATTCGTAGCAACCGCAAAAAAGGAATAAAAACAGTTGGCTACCGTTATACTACTCGAGCTCGTTTCCGAATTGAGTCCAAAGGGGTAAAAACCTGGAATTGAAAAAACTCTTTAAAACAAAATCGAAACCCAGACCGCAACCAAAACAGTGATGATCCGTACACGAGAATATTGAGCCAAAAATTGTGTTTAGGTTTTTGTATAGTACCGGACGAGATGCAATTGAATGTAGTTCATATTAAAAATGTGTTGTACAAAAAAAAAAAAAACCGATACAAAGGTAACTTTGAACATTGATAAAGCTATGTTTGAAAAGCGCAATCGCACAAACAGATATGATTGCACAATTTCTTAATATTCTCTGACATCATCACGACACAAAAAAAATGAAAACTTATCGATACTATTTAATGGTCAAAAGTGTCCCGTCATAAGACGCGTTATTTTTTGCTGGGAATATTATCACTGAGAAAGGGGCTCATTTTTCTCACGGCTAATTTCTCAGCAAAACCATGTTAGTGGCGAGTTCACATACATACCATGACATGTCTTCATGATGGGATCATACTTTTACTGAAACTAGGAAAATAATCTGAAAAGTGGTGAACAGAAGAAATAGCTTTCAAAGAGATTCCGTCTGTTTGACAACTACCACCCAGAAATGAGGAACAGGGGCTCAGTGAGATAAATTGAGAGAATTATAGAAATCGGGCTTCACACCATTACACTTTGTGTGTGTGTGCAGTCCCTTTTGATTTTTGCACTCGTGTAGAGCCTGGTTTTTACGTGTCGATTTATTTCACAACAACCTCATTTTTGGGTTGTAACTACTACTACTTTTCGCTGTTAGGAATTTTCGTTTTTTTTTTCTGATTTTTCGTTATGTTTTCAGAAACTTTTTAAATCTAGTAAAAAAAAATCTTTTAAATGTAACTAAATTATTCAGAAATGAATAAGATCGCAAAAACCAACATTCATCATTATAAAAAGAAAATTAAAAAAAAAATGAAATTACCAATATTATACCCATATAAATATTAATATATATAGAAATTGATGTAGTGTTTAAATAAGGAAACAAAATAAAGAGAATTAAGTTAAACTAAACCAAAAACAAAACTATCTTTTTCTCTTGAAAACCAAATCGTAAGTAAACCAAACAAAAACAAAACCTATAATTATTAAGTGAATGAGATTTTAAATGCGAAATGAAATGAAAGTAATTGTTTAATTGTTGAGCAATTAAAAATACTATCAAGCAACAAGAAAATACATCTCCCGTAAAAGGGTTCTTGAAATTGTATTTAATTCTTAACAGTACAACAAATCATTCCAAATTGAGAAGAAATTCTTCGCTCTCACTCCCTCTTCTCTCTCAGTCTCTGTTGAGATGAGGAAATATGGGACAGAGATACTATATATACATTTGCCAGATCGCGCGAGGAAATCCATTTAAAAACCAAAAATCTTCCAAATGTATTGAAAAAACAAGAGGAAATGTTGAGAATCTCTCTATCTTCACGATTCAAGAGTTGTTCAAACAATACGAAATTCATATATGTACAAAGGAATATCAAACACCTTTGTTGCAGGAAAGGATTGACAACAATCCTTTCACGAAAAAAAAAGAAAATTACAAAAAATATATATGGAAGACGTAAAATATATTCTTCTGGTGATTCTCAAACATACGGATTCTCGAATTCAAGAGAAAAAATAAAAGTGCCACACATACACACTCATATACCTACCTACACAAGCAAATTGGAAGGATCATTGTCGGCAGTGTTTTTCTTTCCAAATTATATTATTTCTATTCCATCAATCGTTCTAATTATAAATATAAAAAAATGAATAGAAACAAATTCTATTCAATATTGCATGGAATAGAGACAATTAACTTGGAAAACTTGTCGAAATCTTTTCATCCGAAGAGATAATATATATGATCGCAATTCATATGAGAATCATCAATATCCTTGCAAAAAAAAACAAACAATTTATTCATTAAATACACAGAGAAATATTTTACAGTAATAATATATAGTTGCCACATACCAACACATACACACCCACACAAGACATGAAATCATCATCAAAATACAAACAAGCAACTAAACAAAACTATACAAAAAAATGAAAACAAACAACCAAAAATCCAAAAAAGGAGGAGAAAAAAAAACAAATATTAAATTTAAAAATGGAAAGAAAAAAATATATTAATGTATGTGATTATAAAATAAATGAAAGAAAAGGTAAAATTACAGATATATAGTACTACAAATAAAAAAATGAAAATATATATATAATTTGTGAAATAGAAGAAAATGAAAATAAATGTAACTAATTAAAACTAAAAAAAAACTTTTGTCGTTTTAATTCGGATGAATAGTGTTTGAAGCTGGATTGATTTATCAACCGATGCAGGTAAATATATTTAGTAATTTGTTCGTATTCCAAAACTCGCCTTTTTATTAAAAAATTGACCCCGTTTGCCCTTGGTCACCCCTGTGCAATTTTATTATTCTTGAGCCGCATTTTTTAACAACTGTAACGCAGACTGCTAAGGCTCAGAAATTTTCAGCAAAATGTTCGCCGCAACATGCGCTACCTTACATTGCCACACGACTTGCATTTTTTTATCATCTTTGAGCGGATGTAACTTTCGAACAGAGATAGCTAGAAACCTCCGCCCCAACGTGCTCTACGTTGGCTCTTTCATATGCCTTATTTACAAAATTGACCGCCATTTTTTTTTGTTTTGGGTCTGTCTGAAATTTTCAGCAAAATGTGCGCCTAAACATGCTCGACATCGACCATATCTCATCCCCACTTTATGCTTGAAATAGATATAAAAAATAAATATAAATAACAGGCGCGACAATCCAGCAGCTCGTGAGTTCGAAAAACGCCATGATCCACGGTGAGATTCGAACTCATGACGCTGTGCACCGAAGGTGCGCGCACTAACCACTAGACCAACCAGACTTTGAAATAGATATGATGCAGCAAAACAGCGGCGAAAGCAGCACCAATATATTTTAAATGGGTGACATCATTTTTGCAGCATGCCGTTACTGTTCAACCGCAAAAGCAAAATGACGTCACCCATTTAAAATGCATTGGTTCATTCTTATTGAAATCTTTAGAAGCTTTAAAAATAAATTTATGTATCTGACAAAGGTCCGTACAAGAAGACACCAATCATGGATTACATTTGAAATAATTCAAATCGTAAAGAAAAAAAATATGACATATACGAAACATAGATCCAAATAATGAAGATAAAAGATCTTTATAGAGAATCCAGGGGGCGCCGAGAATGCCGGCAGAAAAGAAGCACAAAGTTCTTGTTAAAATAGTTTTTCTAATTTTTTTTTAGAAATACGTAGTACATATACATATGTATGTACTTGTATTCGAAAAGAAATAAAAAGCTCCTTAGTCTTTCTGCAAGGAAAATTCGGCCCTGCCTTCTATTGCGTGGAAAATGTTATGCAGTCACGAGATATTTGAGAAACGTGGTGGGAGCGAGCAGTTGAGCTGTGATCACCACAGGCACAGTAAGCTTTTGCTGCTATGAGGCCACTTGGCCATAGTTATGTGCTGAGCCATCCATGGGCGTAGCCAGAGGGCGGAAGGGAGGGGCGCTTGCCCCCCCCCCCCTTGGTCGATGATTATGGTAAAAAAAATTGCTGCACTTTACAATGCTTGAAGGCGTAACTAGGGGGCTTCGCCCCTGCTCGCTACGCTCGCCAACCCCCGGGGCCGAGGCTAATTTCGGGCGCGGCCGAAATTCGGATACCCTTCGCTTGGGCTAAAAGTTTTTTCGGGCGTACCTATGACTTGTATTTAATCGCCTCATTCTTTTTCTTCCGTCTTGACAAAAGTTTTGGGCTTGGTTGAAATAAGTGGGCAAATAAAAATATTTACTCGGAAAATTTTATTGGAGTTGCCGGAGCATGACCCCACAGTACGATCCCATTCGTTTTGAACTTTTTAGTTGCTTTGATAAAGACACATTAATTCAAGGTGTTGTGAAATTGGTGTAAAAAAAAATTTCTTAGAAGAACCAATATGGGGGGTTTGGTTTGTATGGCAGCCCCATGACCCCACGGTCCAATTTGATTCAATCTTACATATGTTTTGTGTCATCAATAGAAATACATTTGTGTGAAATTTGGTTGATTTTGGTGCACAAATGAAAAAATTTTTCTTAGAAGAACCTAATTTGGGGGGTTGGATTTGTATGGCAGCCCCATGACCCCATAGTCGGATTTAATCCATTCTTACATATGTTTTGTGTCAACAATAGAAATGCATTTGTGTGAAATTTGGTTGAAATTGGTGCACGAATAAAAAAGTTTTTCTTAGAAGAACCTAATTTGGGGGGTTAAGTTTGTATGGCAGCCCCATGACCCCATGGTCCGATTTGATCCATTCTGGCATATATTGTGTGTTATTTTTAGAAACACATTTGTGTGGAATTTGGTTGAAATTGGTACACAAATAAAAAAGTTTTTCGTAGAAGAATTCAAATTGGGGGGTTTGTATGGCAACCCCATGAGCCCATGGTCGGATTTGATCCAGTTTTACATATGTTGTCTGTCATTAATAGAAACACATTTGAGCGAAGTCAGGTTGAAATTGGTACACAAATAAAAAAGTTTTTCTCAGAAGAACCTAAATTGGTGAGTTAAGTTTGTATCGCAGCCCCATGACCCCCTTGTCCGATTTAAGCGATTCAAACATACAAACAGCCTGCAACAATAATAAGCATGTGTACAAAATTTCAGCTCTCTAGCTTTTATAGCGGCCGAGAAAAACGCACTGCAACAGACGGACAGACGGACAGACAGACAGACAGACAGACGGACATCGCCCAATCGACTCCCCAAGTCATGCTGATCATATATGTATACTTTTTATATGGTCGGAGATGCCTCCTTCAATGCGTTACAAACTTCATGACAAAGTTTATATACCCTTTCACTCTATGAGCGAAGGGTATAAAAATGCAAAATTTTCTGCTGCTGAGACTGTAGTCTGGAAAATTAAAATATTTATAGCTGGCCTGCTCTTGATATCTGGGATACTTACGTGTGAGCATCATGAATCGATAACATAACTAGATCAGAAAATCTTTCCCTTAGGGTGATTTTTTTTCTTTTGCGAGAATCCCATATTTTCATGCGTTTCATTTCATGGCTTCTGAGCTGCAGAACACAATTTTAGCCGTCACATGAAGATTTCTTTGGGAAGTTAGTGGAATTTAATTTCATTCCAATTGAAAGGGATTTTAATTTTAGCAACACAAGGTACTCGTATACAGCTTTACCTAGTCCGTGTCTTTCAAGTTATTTAATCAAGATTAATTTTGCAGGTGAATCATACCAGCAATCAAAATTTATCCACTGTTAATTTATTTTGTTAAATTTGAAGGAGATATTATCAAAACCGTGAACCGTATTTCTATCAAAAAAGATTTATAAATTTTGCTCAGAAGAAAAACAGTGACAGACGACTGGTCTATTTCTTTCAAATCGCAAGTGGAATATGCAGTCCGAGAGACAAAAATAGCACCGAATATGGACGAGCTACGGTCTAAAAAGCTGAAATCGGAGGCGAGCTGAAGGTAATCAGAATCACCAGTAAAAGTCTAAGCATGTGCAGGGGCTATTTTTCGTTAAATAGTGTAGAAAATCATTCTCGACTGTCCTAAAATTTGCCTAACAATATTTTCGCGACCGATAATTTCAACTCCTAAGAAAATCATGATGTTGAAACAATTTCGGGCTTGCCCCTCCCCCTGAACGAAATCCTCGCTACGCCCATGGAGCCATCGAGGAGTCGGCGATTTGGGGTAGGTATCAGGTATTGTAGCAAAACACACGGGTGTCTACCATAGAATTAAATCTGATCCTAAGTAAATGCATAGTCCAGGAGTGGCCAAGCTCCTTGATAGTCCGAGTCATTTTTCGCAAGCCGCAATTAAATACGTACATATTTAAAAGGTATTGATTTCTTTTACATAAATTACATACAGGGTGTCATAAGTCAACGTCAAGCCCATACACGGACGGATTTGGATTTTAATCCAAAAAATCTATGTGCGGCCTTACAGCAAATTAAGTGAATGCATATTTTGCAGCAATTGAAAGATTACAAAAAAAGCAAACAAATGCATTAACAAGCACTAGACGCCATAATAATATTAACGATAGAGGCATATTTTTAGATCCCACCAGTTGCAGAGAAATTATAGATATAATTTCATTAACAAATCTACGTAACGTAGAGCCTAACGATCCATCAAATTACATACCAATTGAATTGACCAGTGTGTTTAGTAAAATATTCGAAAAAGTAGTTAATAAAAGAGTTTTAAATTTTATAAATAGAACATTCTCATTGATGCAATGCACTTTATAAATGTGGAATTGGATAAATCCAAATATGTCACAGGAATTTTTGTGGACTTAAGCAAAGCATTCGATACAGTAAACCACACTGTGCTATGAGAAATTCTAATCTAAACGAACTAGGAATCAGAGGTTTTGCAAATGAATTAATAAACAATTATCTGAAAGACAGAACGATTATAACAGAATTAAATAATAAAACAAGTTCAGAAAAGATCCCAAACTCATGAGTACCTCACAACACTAGGCCCACTATGGTCATAAAGCCAAATATGTAACGTTTGCGGATAATACACTTTTGCACTACTCTCATTGTATGTCGGAAAATGATAAGGGTATTTTCTTAAAACTTGGTGACAATATTTTCAGTTCCCTGCTCTGTTTTCTTTTAATAACACAAGGTCGCAAATGCAGATTCCCGTTAGGATATTTTTACGAGAATTCTTAAAAACAGAACAAACGTGAAAGTCATTAGGATATAGCAACCAATCTTTTATCAGCCTTGCTTTATCATGTTAAAACTTTAAAGGGGTTGCATGGAAAATTTCGGTTATTTTGGGCATTTCGAGTACATTAGATTTTTTTTGTTAGCTGGGGCGTTCTAAATACCCCTAATTTCCACATGCTCAGTAGTTACACACCGAGATATTCAACCCCATACCTCGAAATTTCTTACAATTTCAATACAAAATTAATTCGTATTTGTTAAAATCTTGGAAATAATACCTTAATCCTTCTGGACCGACGAGATTGATTTTTTTTTACATTTGACGCTTCCACTCATTTGTCCAATGCATACAATTTCTACATTGTGGTTGAATATCTTGGTATGGAACTACAGTAGAGCGTCGATTATCCGAACGTCGATTATCCGAACATTCGATTAACCGAACCAGGTAATCATATGACAGACATCGAATTAAATGGAAAATCAAGGGTTTGAAGGAAGCAATCTCTCATCTGAATCGCTTAAATTACCTCAATTTTTTTTTGTTCAATTGTAGTCGTTTGAAATGTTTTCAGTTTGTCGCATAATTTTACATTTAGGCTATTTTCTAATTTTTCTATGGAAGATCGATTAACCGAACTTTCGTTTATCCGAACCACCCTTGTCGACATTAGTTCGGATAATCGACGCTCTACTGTATTGAGCTTATGGAAATTATGAGTACTCAGAGCACCCAGGTTTATAAAAATATTTTTCCTTATTTAATGCCAAAGATTACCGACATTTCCATGGTACTTCTATAAGATTTCTACAAGATAATGGCGAAATTCTTGAAGTAAGACTGATAAAAGACTGGTTTTAAGACCAATCCATCAACGTTGTGGAAAGACCACCACATTCTCTAGATTTAAATATCATCAACAAGTTTTGAGGATAAATGACAAGGAAGATCTTCGACTTCGAAAGACATTTACATAAATTACATTCAAAAACTATACAATTCTATCCCGGATATACTTTTCGAACTCATATACAGGGTGTCCGGAAACTGCCGCATAACCGCACCGGATTATGATTCCTCAGTTGATTTCCAGCAAAAAAAGTTGTATGAAACATACCCCCTCAGCTTAACACTTTAGCTGCCACAGGCATTTAAAGATTTTTGAAAAAAAAATATTTTTCTTGCGCGACTTAAAGCCTAATATCTCTAAAGCTAGACCAGCTAGAATAGTGAAATAAAATGATCACTACAGCCAACAAATTTACCTGTAAAATAAAACTAACCACACTCAAATCGGATAAGAGGTTTGGTTTTTACAGAGCTTCAAAATGAAATTTGCGTGATTTGACCCAAAAACAATCTTTTTTTCCATCTCAATTTTCTCCAACTTCTGCCAAGGTGAGGTGCTTGTACAATTCTTTTAAAAATTGGCGCATAGTATTAAGGTCATATCTTTCTTACATCATTTTATTCTAGCTCCATTATTTTTAACAGTTTTAGTACCTTAAGTGCAGAAAACTAGGGTTAATGTTGGCTCGATTTCGACATGTTTTAAATAGATTTTACCAATTGCAGATCTTTAGGGGCAGTGTTGAATTGAATTGTATTGAATTCGAGCTAAAATTAACCCTAGTTTTCTACACTTAACGTATAAAAATTGTTAGAAGTGTGCAAGTTTTTGGACGCGCAGCCATTTGGCGGCTAATCTAGATGGAACTTAACGAATTGCTTAAGGTCCCTCTAGATTAGGCGCCAAATGGCTGCGCGTCCAAAAACTGGCATCGCGTGCAGCCATTTGGCTGCTACTTAGCATCCACACTAGCAGCCAAATGGAGACAGAAAATTAGATAACCAAAATTTAATTTTGGTGATTTTTTAAATTCAATTTATCAAAATCGGACTCTGCGCGTTTGTATTATTACACGGCCATTCAAGAATTATTCATTTTCACACAAAAGAACGAACAGAAGTTGGAAAATTGTCACTTTGAATTTGACAAGCGGTTGTCAAAGCGATTAGTTGAGTTGCCATATTGAATATCAAAACTGGACGCACAGCCAAATGGCGACATGTTTGGATGGAATGACAACAGCCATTTGGCTGCACGTGTCGCCATTTGGCGACTAATCTAGATGGACCTTTAAAATTTCAATGATTTGCTTCTGGAAAGAGTCGTTGTCTTCTTCTTCTATCTTGATGGATTTATTCTCTAAATTTATTATTTTTTCGTCGGCACTTTCTATTTTATTAATTAAGCTTTTCATTAAATTATTTGTATTCGATACAATTTTTAGTATCTCCTCTTGCGTAGATTGTTTTTTAGTACGTTTCGGCTGCGGCGACTCAAACAATTCCATTGTTATTGCGGGCGGCTTCTAATAACCCAATATATTAGAAGTCGATGTCGATGGTAGTTCTCTGAAAGGCTTCCTTGCCGCCGAGGTCGAGAGTACTGCTGAAGAGTGAGCCTGCGGTGGCGATAACGGCGGCGATTCTTCCTCCACAATATATTCACGAAAGGCGAAATCTAAATCGTCGCTATTTACTAGTAATTACACAAGATATTAATTAGCAATATTAATCATGATTAAATTTGTCATTATTATTTGACCAGTTAAACTCATAATGCTGTCTTAAACTACTCCACATTATGAATCTTAAAGGATCCTAGGATGCTATGTACCCTCGTTTATTGTGCCGAGTCTGACGGTGATCCACCGGATGGTCCAATTTTTTCCTTTTCTTTCCTGAAATAAATGTTTTGATAAATTGCGAGCATTTAGAAATTATTTTATATATAAATGATTAATTTTTACTGAAAATGAAAATTTTAGTGAAAATTCACAATTTAACAAACAGATATAAGTACTGTTTGTTAAATTGTGAATTTTCACTCGGATTTCTTCGGCGGTGAAATTAAAATTTCTCTCTTGCAACTGCTTTTCCATTTCGCTATAAATGTGGTTGTTTCTTCTCACCCTCCGGAGATCTTCCACTCGCTCCTGCTAGAGGGATATTAGAGCAGCCTCCTCGCTCTCACTCCACTTTATTTTACGTTTATTTTTAGGCATTTTAGGCATAACATCGAACACAACAAATACAAAACCATTCTTCTTCTTATTCGTTTGTTTATACCTGAGAAGTTCTCTAAACACATGCTTCAGAGAGTGTTAAGTGGGTGTATTATCTAGATTTGATGCAAGATTTTGGGTATAATCTCGGATTGTCAAAATCTTGGTAAATGTATGGAAAACCTTGAAGATTATCTCCTAGATTTTGTAAAAACTCGAGATTATGCAAAATCTTCTATAGTGTGTAAAGAGATTTACCCGCGATCGTTTTTTTTTTTCGAGTCAGATTTAACCGCGATACGAAAAAAACGTCGCTAATGTGTATTTTACACTTTGGCCTCTTATAATCCAGGGAGATGATGATAATGCTATGATAGTATTATCAAACTAATATGTAAAGAATTATAGCACCTAACTCTGATCCCTATTCCTTGTAAAAAATAAACATAAAAATTATTTGCCTTCAAAATTTTTAAATTAAATATTTAAAAAAAATCAGATTCCCGCCAACAATAGGTGTGTTTTTTTGGTTATCCCGTGCAGGTTTGGGTAACGAAACTTCATATAAAAAAATGACAGGTGCGTCAGCTGTCATTTTTTTTATATGGAGTTTCGTTACCCAAACCTACACGGGATAACCAAAAAAACACACCTAATGTAAGAGAATTGTGCCAGCGTTTCATATATTTTCCCATTCCTACTCGTTCACGCCCCATCCATATAGGTAAACCACAAATTCACTGGACATCAAGAACTGAAGCAGAAAGACTTTGACATCTTGCTTATTGGCGCCCTCCTAGTGAATGTTGCTGGTGAAATTGTGTTTTTAAATAGTATTGTGCTCGTCCTTTTGCCCGGCATTATACACAGACGTAAACTACAATGGACGAAGATATTGTGGAAGAATTATTCGATGCGGAAATCATCGAGACCGACTTGAATGAGCTGTGTCGAATTTGTGGTAGCACGTCTGACAGTCCGCTCGTACCGATCTATGAAGAAAATGGGCTGGTCGAGGAGTTGGCTTCCAAAATTATGCTCTATTTACCGATAAAGGTGATTTGTTAATAAATTTATAGTAAACAGAAAATGCGTGTATGCGATTATTACTTTTGAAATCAATTGTGGTGGGATGAGTCAAGTGGTACGTTGAATTTTCAGAATGTCCTTGCAAGGAAATAATCGATATTGTGTCTCATGTGTGTATGTGCCATTGAATTCTAACCATACTCCATGCATATCCGCAAAGCAGGTGCATTTTGGGATCACGTGAAATGAGCGACCATTACATTGTACTTGTTACATGGGTTTTAATCTATGGAAATGGGAAATGAGATAATCTCTCTACGATTCTGCATTGGAATTACTTTCTCTGGAATACTGATTCTTAGCATCCGTCAAAGTTGGGGACACCCCAACATCCATTAATAAATTGCAGCGTGAAGACCCCAGAATTTGGCTTAATGAGTAGCCCAAATCAGAAGAGAATAGAATGAATGCCTATATTATTTGACTAGAAATTGAGCTCTGTATAAATTAATCAGTTACTGGACTTGTATGGAAAAGATTACTAACCTGTTCTGTTCTGAGCCAAATAAAGCTGCTCATTTGCACGCAACTATTTTGCCAGATCCTTTCTATGATTCAACATTTTTTTTTCATCCCTGTCTCTCAGATCTCTGAAGATGATGAGTTGCCCATTAATGTTTGCGTCAATTGTGCCAATGGTGTGCTCACTTGGCATTTACTTTTCGAATGTTGTGTGGATGCCAATAAACGCTTTCAAGCAATGCTCAATGAAATGGAGGAATCGCGACAACAGTCACCCGACAAAAATACGAATATCACCAACAAAACACTCGATCAGACAATGAAAGAACAAGAGCAGAATACAACGGTTCGCGCGGAGGAGCCCGAAATGGAAGATGTTATGTTTCTGCGAGCAGAATATGGTCCGGTAGGTTTCTCACTGATTTTTTCATGCCGGGCATAAATTTTATATATTATTAATTTTATTTCTGAACGTTGTAGGAAGACGAACAATATCTGGAAGATGAAACGCATTTAGCCGATGAAGAATTGGAATTGAAAAATGGAGATCAATTGCCATTGAAGTAAGTGAATTTTTTATAAAGACATATTTCACAGATTTTATTTTATTACTGTGCGTGTGGACGCATTGAACCTTAAACCGGTAAAAAGATAGAGATAAACTCAATTTCAAATCAAAAACGTAAAACGTGTCTGCTGTTGAAATAGAAATGCACGCGAAATGTGTCTTGTCTTATGGAAACCATTTTACACATCGCACTATTCTTTCCAGACATGCTCCTTCATTTGACAATTTACTTGAAACATCTCCGTCACAATCGCCCATCACATCTGACTTTATGAAACTTGACATAGAATCTCACCCGTCTCTGGTGGCTGACATAGAAGATTCTCATGTGTTCAAATACCGAACTGATTACAGCGAAACGCCAGAAACAATTGATGGTAAACCTTTTACATGTCCGGTCGACGGTTGCAATACCGCCTACAACGCTAAACGTGAATTTTGTGAACATTTAATTGACAGGCATAAAGACAACATTGAAAAACTAGTTAAACTAGGACATAGGCCCTTGCATGTAGACCTAAAAAGTTTTCGCCATATGAAAGTTATAATTGATGGTCGTCGCCTGTTCAAATGTCCGCAATGTGAAAAATTGCTCTCGTCATCGTATTGTTTTAAGAATCATTTGAAAATTCACACTAACGACAGACCGTACACTTGTTTCTTCTGCAACAAGTCGTTTCGTATCTACTCGGGCATTACACGACACATACAAACAACACATTTACAAATGAAAAGATACTCCTGTGATATTTGCGATATGAAATTTACGAGTAAGAGTAATCTGGGTCAGCACATGCATTTGCATGGTGACGCAAGGCCATATGTTTGTTCGATTTGTGACAAAGGATTTAAGCAAAAATCGGCCCTGTTTTTGCACTCACAAACACATTCCGACTCATTTCCGTACAAGTGTGACTATTGTGGCAAGGGATTTCGCTTTAAGACGCCCATGCTGTATCATAGAACTGTTCATACGGGCGAAAAACCATTCGAATGTTCGGTGTGTGGGAAAAAGTTTCGAATGAAGAATGACTTAACAAAACATTCAGAATTGCACAATGCTGATGAACCGTATAAGTGTAGCGAATGTCCGGAGGCATTTAAGCAAAAACGTTATTTGGCTAGGCATATAGAGAAACAGCATTCAACTAGATCTGTACAGAAAGAAAAAATAACTGAAAATTAAACGAATTTTATATGGAAAGATTAGTGTTTTTGTTTAATGTTTAGAATCTCAGTAAGAAAGTCAGAAACATTAAAACCTTACTAAACGCAACTTGCACAAGTTTCGTTAAGAAGAATCGATGAAAGCTTGATTGGGCATTCGGTGCCTCAGTGGCAGAGATGTCTATCTCTGAGTTGTCGATGCGTGGGTTCGAATCCCACTGTGACCCATGGATGTTTGTGTTGTCCATAAAATGCTCCTACGGCAGCCGGTTCTTCGATGTAAATCGTCCCGGAGCTACCCGTTGCTAAAACGGCCAAGAGCTGCCAAGATCCCCTTCGATTCAAGAGAAAAAAAATCTCTTGAATCGCTACAACAACAACATGAAAGCTTGATGACTATTTGTTGCATTTTGTCATTGATATCGTTTTTCGTTCACATCCGATAAAATAATTGTATTCATTTTTTTTTTATTTTTTTTTAACACATAAACTACTGAACATTACTGTACAAGTGCGATACTCACTTTCATCTCGTCCCTACCATCTGTAAAGAAAATACCCAAACATATGAGTTTGCCATTACATGCATCAAGGATAGAAACTCAAAACAACAAACGTGGAGCCAACGAACAGAATAACGCCTGTCGTCCATTACCTGCTTCGAGCGGCGCGACGCTCCCGCGTTTAAAGCTTTTCCGAATTTTACCGAGAGTGCATTCCAACTCTCACAACTGGAATTTGCTTTACTTTGACTGCACGCACAACAGGAGCAGCACATGCGCACAGCAAATTCGTGAGTCGAGAGTACATACGAACTCTCTTTACGAACTGCCTTCTAACAAAACCAAAGCACAAGTCGTCATGTCAATAGGTTTTTCATGCTTCGCGCGACTCGTGCGATTGTATCAAAAAGTGTTGCATTTGACGCTTATTGCCGCACGAACTTCAGGCGTTGAGAGTTGCTACTTTTCAAATCAGGTGTATTTGTATTTTATATCTAACAATGGATATACATAGATAATGAGAAATTAATAAATGCCGTTCATGGGCATTCCCCACTATGGGATATGCGGGATAGCCGGTACCACCGGCGGGATATCCAATCAATGGGCTAGTATTTACCTTGATAATTTCCATTATATTGAATTTAATTTTTGTTAATTTTGCATAGTTATCTATTGCTTATTTACGCTGTTGGATGAAAGTGCGCAACGATTTTTTCAATCTAAGATGATGGCGTAACCAAGCAAAATATGGCTTAACTATGTAAAATAAACAAAAATTCCATTCAATACAATGGAAAAGCTTTCTAAATATTGTGTGTGTTTTCTCTATGCGATAAGACTAACCAGCCGACAGGTACTGAATATAGACTATCAAAAACCCTGCCCTAATGTGTCAACACGCTTGGGTATCCAAAACGACTGAAAAACTTTTCCAGTGTCATGCTTGAAATAGATTACGCGCACCAACAGCATCATCGGCAGAATTTCATAGCTGACAAATATGTTGAATGCCAAGTCTTCTGCTCAACATTTTTGTCAGCAATGTAAAATGCATTGCGCTTGACGTTTCGCGATGCCGATGCTGCTGCTGATGCGCGTAATTTGGAGCATAAGACATTTTTTTTACCTTCAAATCGTCAAAACTGCCCACAAAATCGTATAATATAAATAATTTTCGCAATACTAATCGCTAATTTGCACACCCGAGCAACACTCCACTCTCCTTTGTAGATTACAAGCGACTAAATAACTCTTCCAGTGGAAGATGTGCTTACTTGTAAAAGCTGTTTTCCGCACATTTTGTGAAAGCTTTGTCCGCAGGAGCGCCGCGCCGCTCAAGTTTACGCTTGCAATGGACGAGAGCCCTAATGAAGAGAGCGAAGGAGAACCACCTTCATCCATGGGTCGTCTTCACAAATCCTCCCGTGTCGCAGTTGGGATAGCAATCCTGTATGCTGAATTTGATCTACTTTGGACGATCATCGGATTTTCTGATGCGGCTGCTTCTCCTGGGCTCAATCCCACTTCGCTAGTACACAATTTCTGTCAAAAACTCTTATCACACATTCAGGTATTCTGTTAGAAAGCGTAGGGAAAACTACAACCTTCTAGCTATCAGAGATGAGGATCAACTCCGCAGGTTCTAGAGCGAGAAACCACAACCTCTCCAAAAAAAAATTTCCCTATCGTACTGCACACACGTACCGCACTCGAGTTCACAATCTAAATGCAAATTCAATTAATTTTTTTCAAACTCGTTGGCAATGGTGACATTGAATAGTTCACTTGCTTTACTGTATCACTTCTTGGCATTACGTTCCACGGTCTGGCTTTGACACTTCACTCATTCTGTCGGTAATACTTTGATTTACACTGTGTTCGGTGCTACTTTCCTTATTTGTTTGGTCACTTTATCGGCTAATAAAAGTACGTCGGTATTAAAATTGAATGAATCTGAAAAGAATCGGTGTTGCCTGTGAATATAGTGCAAATTTCTTGCTTCCCCACTTGTGTCGGGAGGGTGATAGCGACCGGAACATAGACCCGCTGTATTCATAAGTGCATAAGGCGACTCAATAATTGCTCGGTTGATGGATACAAGGCAATCGTTACGGGACTGTTAGTACTGAATGCATCTAATATAAGAGCTTTGCGGCTGGATACGAGGATCGAAGTTCTAGATCTCGATTAGGTCACAACGAGGAATGAGGTCCGGGCAGCATTGGTTGAGAAACTGGAAGTGGAGCTTCCCCTTGACGCTGTGAAATCATTGTGGAAGGCGTACGGTGGCACCCAAAGAGCAATCATAAGCTTGCCTACAAACGTTGCCAAAATGGTGATGGAAGTAGGCAAAGTCAAGGTGGGGTGAACGATCTGAACGATTAGGGGGCATTAGGTGGTCCTACTGGCAACCATTGCTATTGCACTATTTTGCAGTTGCAACTACGCAGCTGCAATACGCAGTTGCAATACGCCTCTCCGGGGCGGACCACACCCGTTTGCAACAACAAACGGCCAAGAGTTGCCAAAACGCCTCCCTGGCAAGAGCCTCGAAGGTCTCGATGCAGGAAGGTTGTGTATGTCTGTGTATATGTATGGACTCGTTATATATGTTTTTTCGTCTTATTGGGAGCATCACATCTCGGCGCGACTGCTCTCAATTCTCCTTTTACGCGCCGGCATTGAAACAAATCCAGGCCCTGTCTTGGTATGGATGTGTAGTGTCTGCAACCGACGTATCGGTTCTAATGCTTGGTCACTTCAGTGTAGTTGCTGTTCGGAGTGGGTGCATTTTAGATGCTCCGGTTTGAGAAGGATGGGTCATTACATAGAAGGTACATTTGTTGCTCCTGGCTGTAGGAATACTGGGCAGCCTCGGGTAATACCAGGCCCCTCTCCACCAACGCCCCCTACTCCACCCAATAATGTTGCCTTGAACGTAAGACACAGCTTAACTCCTGCCCCTCCGCCAGCAATTTTTACACCGGTGTCCATATTGCAGTTCAACTGTAATGGCATCCTAGGGAAATTTCCTGAAATCACAAGCTTCTTGAGAAAGTACAGAATCCTGATTGCAGCCATCCAAGAGACGAAACTCCACGCGAATTCACCATTCAACGCTGATGGTGAATATATCATCATACGCAAGGACAGAGAAGGCGCCACGAATGATTCTCACCCTGGAGGTGGACTTGCCTTCCTAATACACAGGTCCGTACATTACCGTGTATTAGATGTAGTTTCAGACGGTACGGCGGAATTGCAAGCCATCTCAGTTTCATCAGGGAGCACCAATATCGAAATTTTTAACATCTACATACCACCACATTCGAGTTGTACAAACTACCATTTCGATATTGGTCCTCTTCTTAATGGAGAGCACAGGATCATTCTTGGTGACTTCAATGCCCATCATGAACTCTGGCATTCCGCGCTTCACAACGATGCCAGGGGTCAAGCTATCGCCGAATCTCTGGACGCATCAGGTTTCTGTACCCTCAACGAAAACTCTCCAACCCGTGATGCAAACAATTGTATTAGCTCACCAGACATTACAATTGTCAGCGCTAGCCTAATTAGTGAGACCTCCTGGGAAACACTTACTGGTCTTCCCTCTGATCACCTCCCAATCATAGTCAGAATTGACAAACCAGCTAACGTGACCAAGTCAGAGAAGCGAACTTTTGTCAATCACAAAAAAGCTGATTGGGAAGGTTTCAAAACGTTCACGTCATCGAAGTTCTTCGCGCTTCCCCCTCCCACCAATATACATAAGGCCGAACGGAACATTAGGAGCGTCATTGCCAAAGCTGCGGCACGGTTCATCCCTGCAGGGCGCATTCCAAAGGTTCGTCCAAACTTCCCAACAAGTGCCGCAAGGTTAGCTGATGAACGTGACAACATTAGGCGCGCCAACCCTGGTGACCCCAGAATTCGGGAGCTCAATATCCAAATACAGCGACAAGTTAAGGACTACAAGAAGGCCAAATGGAACGAGCACCTCAATGACTGTAACCTTAATGAAGGTGCCAGTAAGTTATGGTCCACTGTCCGTGCCCTTTCGAACCCCACAAAAGATAAGGGCAATATAGCCATAACCTTCGGCAAAAAAGAAACTAGCAATCCTCTTCAGTGTGCGAGCCAGTTCAATAAACAATTTATTGAACATCCCAAGTCAGATGGCCTCAAGCGCAAAATTAGAAGACGGATTCGCAGCCGAATTGTTGACTCCGTACCAATTTATACTCCGGACCAGGTTAAAACAGTCATTGAGAATGCAAAAAATTCTAAGGCCCTTGGACCTGATGGCATTTCAATGGCCATGCTCAAACATCTTGGTCTTCCTGCCATTGAGTATCTCACGGCAGTCTTTAACTTGTCAATGTCTACGCTCGCCATCCCCGACATCTGGAAACAAGGTCGTATAGTCCCGTGGCTTAAACCAGGGAAAAGTGCCAAACTAGGAACTTCCTACAGACCGATTACGATCCTGTCACCTGTAGCAAAGACGCTGGAAGCCCTCATCCCCCCCACACTCGTTTCACATGCAAAGCTAGATCCCCATCAGCACGGTTTCAGACGCATGCATAGTACAACCACCGCTCTGGACGCGATCACTACACGTGTAAGAGACGGACTAAACCACAGTACACCTTGCCATAGAACTATCATGGTGGCGATTGACCTATCAAATGCGTTTGATAAGGTTAATCACTCCATGCTTCTGGCAAACCTCCTCAATATGCATGTTCCGACTCAAGAAATAAGATGGATTGCCAACTATCTAGCTGGTAGGCAATCCTTCACCGAGTTTCGAGGCAGTCGTTCCAAACTTAGAAAAATCAAATTAGGTGTTCCTCAAGGTGGGGTTCTCTCTCCCACCTTGTTTAACATCTACATGGCCGGTCTCTCAACACCTCCGGAAGGCATTGAAGTTATTTCTTATGCCGATGACTGCACTGTACTCGCCACGGGAGCGGATAGGGATGTCATGCGTGAAGATATCAATAGATATTTAACGCGACTAGAAGCGTTCTTCCATAGCAGAAACCTCACCATCTCAGCGTCCAAATCGTCTGCGACCTTCCTTACCACCTGGTCAGGTGATTGTAAGTGGCCGGTTGGGGTACGTATTGGCAACAAACCAGTTCCTGCTGTTGCAAATCCAAAAATTCTCGGGCTTCACTTTGAGAAAATGATGACTTCAGCTCATCACGCGGAAGCGGTATGTGAAAAGATGCGCAGTAGGAACAAAATTCTAAAAGCACTGGCTGGTAGCACCTGGGGCAAAGATAAAGAGACAATGCTAGCCACTTACAAAGCGGTGGGTCGAGCAGCGGCTGATTTTGCGGCGCCAGTTTGGTCGCAAGGTCTCTGTAACACAAGCTGGAAAAAAATCCAAGTCTGCCAAAATGCTGCTCTACGCACAGCTACAGGATGCCTTCTGATGTCTGCCCAGGACCTACATCAGGAGACACATTTGATGCCAATACGTGACCACAATCGACTACTTACAAAACAATATTTAGTAGGTTGTTATCGAGAGGATCATCCAAATCGTAACCTCATGGACAAAATTCCCCCTCCACGCAACATCAAACGTGGCCCTCGTGACCTTGAGAGAGAAGTCCAGGGTTACAAAAGGGATCCTTTCGATGAAGATTCATACCGGGCTGCCATTGCAATGATTCACACTGAGGAAGTGAGTAGGTCTATTGCGAGTTTAGGTACGAACAGAGTCCTCTCAGCGATCCCACCACCTATTTCGCCCGAGGAGATTAGGCTCCCGAGAGCCACCAGAGTGACCTTAGCCCAACTTCGGTCAGGCTTCTGCTCACGCCTCAATTCGTATCTATCTCGCATAGACCCAAATATACTAAACGTATGCCCAAACTGCGCTGGCACGCCACACGATGTAGCCCATTTGTTTCAATGCCCAGCTGCACCCACTAATCTCACCCCCCTCTCACTATGGGAAAACCCCATTGCAGCTGCCACGTTTTTGTCCCTGGAGATTGCGGACGAAAACGATGACGAACTATAAAACGAGTCCATATAGATACACAGCGGTTCACACCTTTCTGTACCGCTAAAAGAAGAAGAAGGGGGCATTCAGTGGCAGAGATGTCACTCTATCTCTGAGTTGCCGGTGCGTGGGTTCGAATCCCACTGCGACCCATGGATGTTTGTGTTGTCTATAAAATGATCTTCGATTCAAGAGAAAAAAAAAATCTGTTGAATCGCTACAACAACATCGATCTGTCGGTTAAAATGCCAATTATCTCCGAAGAGATGCTTTAATTGTTTAGGATTCGGCCACTCTGCCCTAAGATTGCAATATCCAGCACGATAGATCAAATATGTGCTTCAGGTGCGGAGAGGATGGCCACAAAGCGGCATGCATCCTGCGACAAAGAGCGCACTTGCATACTGTATAACGAGGCAGCTAGGGCCAATTATAAGCACCAAACTGGTTGCGTTAGATGCCCAGTATATCAGGGGGCGATAAAACTAGTCTCCAAATGAGATTCTTTTAGTTGAACCTGAATCACTGCCATGCAGCACAAGATTTGCTATCACAGACAGTGAAAGAGAAGAAGATCGACGGTGAAATTAAATGCGACCAACATAAAAATCTGCGTAGCTCGGTTTGGATCGCAGATAAGGACATCGATGTAGCAATTTGGACTTGCTGACGTTATGCGTTCCAACAAGGCACATCGGGAGGGTTAAACGGAGTGGTCACTGCGAAGACCTACGGTGTACACGTGTATAGTTGTACGCTCCACCACGGTGGAATGGCATAAATTTTGAGGGTTTTCTGGATGCAGTTGTGCACGTCGCGAGTGTTCACACTCCCGTAATAATTGCGGGAGACTTCAATGCGTTAGCACGGGAATGGGGCAAAACAAATAAGCGTGGACGTACGCTTCTAGATGCTTTCTCTCGGCTCGAAATCGTTCTAATGAACTCGGGGAATGTCAACACGATTAGAAGAGGAAATACGGGGTCCATCATTGACCTCACATTCGTGAGCAGTTCTTTGGTTACAGCTATGGAGTGACAAGTTAGCGAGCATTATACGTACTACAAAAGTGTACAAAAGTTTTTAGATTAGGCATGTTCTATTATTTCCATCAAACATTTTGACCTTCTTTTAGTATATGCCTGCTCAGAACACTGTCATGACAAGTGATACCCGGTTAAGTTACAGTTAGTAAAAAATAGGGGGCTTCTTACATATGTTTTGTGTCATCGAAAGGAACACATTTGTGTGAAATTTGTTTGAAATTGATGCACAAATAAAAAAGTTTTCTTAGAAGAACCTAATTTGGGGAGTTACATTTGTATGGCAGCCCCATGGTCCGATTGCTGATCATATATGTATACTTTTTATATGGTCGGAGATGCTTCTTTCAATGCGTTACAAACTTCATGACAAAGTTAATATACCCTTTCACTCTATGAGCGAAGGGTATAAAAATCAATTGAGCAAAACAAAGAAATTCTTCTTCTTCTTTCTTGCCTCGTTCTTTATACCGCTCCATGGCTTCGCGTTGCTCGACCTGCGGTGTAGGCACATCGCCCGTTTTGGCGGTAATATCTCAGCATATTTATATCTTGGATCATGTCATCGCCGAGACCAATGCGTTGTTGTTGCTTTTTCATTTGACACATCCAGGTGTTTTTCGGTCTGCCTCTGGCCTTGTGTCCATTAAGTGGAACTTCCATTGATATCGGGAAATTAAGAAATTAACCCGTGCAAATTTTCGTGCAATGATTTTCTACGGTTTTAAAGTTGGATTATCACAACAACAGTGTTTCCATCGGCTTCATTTTGCATTTGGGGATGAAGCAGAAGCACCATCTCGAACGAGAATTTATAACTGGTTTAACGAGTTCAAACGTGGACGTATTTCACTCAAGGACGAGTTTCGTGAAGGTCGCCCAGAAACAACCATTGTGCCGGAAAACGTGGATGCCGTGCGTGAAATGATTACGCATGTGACAAACCGTGAGATAGAGGTATCCTTGGGCATTCCCCCCCCCCCCCCCCGAAAACTTGGACGTAAAAAAGGTTTGTCCCCCTTGGATCCCGCATAATTTGACAATAGCTCAAAAAAGGCTCGTGTCAATTGGTGCAGAAAAATTATAAAAAAAACACCATAACGGTGCATCGAGTGACGTGAATAAAATCGTCACCGGCGACGAATCATTGATCTATGCCTATGAGCCGGAAATTAAACAGCAGGCGATCGTGTGGGTGTTCCAAGACGAGCCAAACCCACCAAAAGTTGTTCGCGGACGAAACACTGCAAGGCAAATGGTGTCCCGTTTTTTCCACCGAATGGGTCATGTCGTCATTGTTCCACTTGAGGAACGTATAACTGTCAATTCCGAGTGGTACACGGCCATTTGCTTCTCCGAAGTCTTCGGGGAAATTCGCAAAACGAACCAAGGAAGACGAATCATTCTTTCTCATGACAATGCGACATCAGTTCAAACTAGCGCCTATTTAACCGGCCAAAACATTGAATTGACGAGTCATCCGGCCTTACAGTCCTGACTTAGCACCGAATGATTTTTTTTTGTTCCCATTCATTTAAAATAAATTACGTGGTGAATGGTTATGGCATGGCATGGGAATGGTTATGGCATGGGTTACGAATGATGCCACCGCTTTTCCCAGCGTGTCTCGTAGAAGGCGGCAAAAGAGGGACAAGACAGATGAGAACTCTTACAATGACCAAAAATCCCTAATCCAAGGTGGATCAGCATGCGCCGATGGATGCATGGTCAAGAGGGTGCTTGGCCCTAGTATGCGAAGGTAGCAGGCAACCATTACATCTGAAGCCTGAGGCACATTTTAACATCAACGAGATCTCCCATAGATTAGTGTGTGTGTGTGTGTGTGTATGGGTTGCCGTGTCTGGAGATAGCCGGCGGATGTAAAAGGAAAGTCCATAAATTTACTTCTTTCCACACACTAGTGCCAAAACACAACCTTTCTCCAAAAGGTGTAAAAGAATAGAAGGCCTTATGGAAACTCACGCAAATATAAGCACTACCCCGCCGGGCACTACCTCTGCTATGCGGTGGAGTGATCCCGGGGCGAACTTAGTTCGCGCCAGAGCTCGACGGTTTCCGGGGGCGAGCACTATAAGGCAGTCCAACTACACTGTGGAGAAGCTGAGGGTTGCAAGCTGAAATGTAGGTTCCATGACGTCGAAGAGCGAGGAGATTGAGGATATCATGAAGCGGAGGGCAATAGACATTATGTGCGTGCAGGAGACGAAAAAAAAAATGCCTACACCGCGGGTCGAGCAACGCGAAGCCATGGAGCGGTAAAGAACGAGGCAAGGAAGAAGAAGAAGACGTGGTGAATGGTTTTCTTCGTCCGTACCAGCTGCTGAAGCGTGTTAAGAAGCCGTGTTTTGGAGGTGTCTTCATCGGAGTTGAAAAAATGCTTCGCAAAATTGTTTAAGCGCATGCAAAAGTGTATAAATGCTCATGGCGAATATTATGCAAAACATTCAGGTTTATCCATATGAGTGGCACATATGTTACTGTTACTTATCTATGAGTTACATCAATTCTTTTTGCGGACACCTTTACAAACAATCCCTGTGGAAGTTTGTTGAGATCTTATGACAATCTGACAACCACTTCACTGCACTGCGCGAGCCAAGATACAATTTATTTAACAAACCCCAGGCTCAACTGCAGACAGGTGGAAAAAAAAAATTCAATATGAGAATATGCCAGATGGGTAACTGAAAATCGAATGAATCACCTAGAAGTTCTCTTACCGAAGAGACGGAGGAAACATTTTTGAATTTCATCAAAATTTGACCAAACAACTGAAACCGTTGACAGGGGAGTAACCATAAAACAGTCTTAGTTTATAGGACTGGTCCATCGACATCAGACAGAAAGGCTGGACGAATTAGAATTATTAATATGATTTCCAGAAGGCGTAAGATGGAAAAGGAATATCTCCCCAATAAATAAAATATAACAATATCAGATTTGTATGATAACGCTAGTACGGCAACAAATTATTTTTTTTAAATTGCCAATCCTCGGCAACTGTAATGAGTTGAGGTAGAAAATGCTTTTCACGGAAACGCATAGCGGTAACGTGAACGTTACGACATAGCATGAACGTTACGACATAGCATAAATCTAAATCTTTTCCCACACAATTGCGTGCAAACCCAAATAGTGCCTGAGTGTAAGTAACCTTGCGTAGACCTTTTTGCGAAAGAGAGTAGTGTCAAGTACATTCTTTTAATTTTTCTATGGTTCAATAAAGTAGTTAGCCCTAGTCAGGGCTCGTATAAACAAATGAAATAAGTCTTTCAATTTTGCATATAGAAAAACAAATTTGAATCACAAGCGAAATATACAATTGTGTATTGCTTTCAGGCTTGATACGATATCTTAATTCATATTTTCTCAATAAAAACAAGAAGTAGTCTGACAAACTTTATTTGAAACCAGAAATTACTTTATTTGCATTACCCTTTTTAAATATGTATATATATCTTTAAAATAATATTCGCTTTTTCAATTTTATCTATTTATTCTTTAATCTGATCTTGCTCGACGGATTTTGTATATTTCCAGGAATCGAATATTCAAAAGCCGTCAGCAACATCAGTGTATGTTTTGTAAGGAGGTCTACACGGCAAAGGACTCATTAAACGAGCACTTGAGAAATAATCACTACAATCAGATTTTCCATTGTGATGTATGCAATGAGTACAAGGATCAAAATGATCTAATATCACATATGACCCAGCACGCCTTAAATTCACTACAACAACAACAGGCAGAGCCCCACCAACCAGAAAGTCGCCCGGAAGTGTCGACCCCTCCGAATCAACAAGCCAAAGCGATAAAACCAAAGACTAAAACAGCATCAACTACAGCTAAATTGAAATGTAAAAAATGTGATAAAATCTTCACTAGTATAAGTGGCGTACAGTATCACATGAATGCCGTGCATGATAAATTGAAAACATGCAAATGTACGCAATGCGACAAGATGTTCTCGTGTAAACGTATCTTGGATAATCACATTCGTAGTATGCATGTCAAGAAGAAAGACTATCAATGTGATTTATGCGAGAAGGCATTCAAAACCGATGCGGCACTCTATTCACATAAGAAAGTCCACGACAACGCCTTTCCGTTTGAGTGTGAAAAGTGCGGCAAAACGTTTCGATTCAAACACCATCACGTATCACACTTGGAAATTCACAATTTAGAAAAGAAATATTCATGTAATATTTGCAGTAAGCAGTTCTATTCCAAGGCCAATTTGAGTAAGCATTTGAAAACGCACGAGTCGGCGCTTGAATATACGTGTCATATATGTAACGTGAAATTGAAGCAACGGCGTTATCTGTACGAGCATATGAAACGTGCCCATAAGCCCATTCTGAACAAGCCGACCAACAATTGATAGATTGAAGGCGCTTGAAAGCGGTTCAGCGCCGGCCGTAAGTCGAACAAAAAAAACAACCAGTGTCATTAGAAAAGTTATAAGACTTTTGGGAGTACAAATATTTATTACTAATAGTATTTTCCGCCTATTTATTTACAATTATTATATTCTATTGATATTTAATTGAGATAACGTAAATGTTAAAGTTAGTTGAGAGAATATTGCGTTATTGTTAACATGTAGTAGATGAAACATAATTTATTTAGAAACTAAGTGTACCTAAGTTTAAGCACATAAGCAGAAATAGATCGTAATTAAATTACATGCGTTTTAACTTTAAATTTCTTATTTCTTTAAATTTTAGTAAGTTTGACAAAGAAAAATATGTCGCGAAATAAGTTACATTTCATTTTATCGATAGATTTTTGTATTGGTGCTCTGCCGACTTATTTAAATGGGCAGTCGATAGCTCAATCGGTGGAGATAGAGTCGTAATTACTGCGATGACGGAGCGTGCGTGTTTGTATTGCAATTAAAAATCATTCTACGGCAGTCGGTTCCACCATGTGAATTGCACCGAAGGAAACTCGGCTTTTCAGATGGGCAAGAGCTGCTAATCTTATCGGTTCAAATGGAAACAGATCTCGAGAAAATCGCTATTGCAAAAGTTGTTTAACTTACTACTACTACTAAGTTGCCTTAACCCCTTGTGGGGCATAGCCAGTCTACTACACCTACTCGCCATCGCGCCATCGCGTACGGTTTCTGGCCATGGAACGTATTTGGTTCTTTCTCAAAGACTCACATTCCTTATCGACAGATCTGCGCCACGTGATTTTAAGGCGACCCCTTTGTCGTCCACGTTGTGATAAGCAATGGAGTTATCACCCTTCCGCAACGTATGACCAATCCACTGCCACTTTCGTCTGCGAATCAATTCGTCGATAGGTATTTGACCCTTTCGACGAAGAAGATCTGCATTCGAAATTCTTTCGGGCCTAAAAATTCTTAAGATTCGACGATGACAAGTGTTAACGAAAGTTTGCAGCTTCTTGGTAACTGCAGCGGAAACTTTCCAAGTACTGCTCCCGTATAGGAGCACTGAAAGTATCAGGGAACGAAACAGCCCCCGTTTGGTTTTAACACTGAGATAACTGCTTTGACAGAGTTTGGATAACATGCCGAAGGAACACTTGGCACGGTTAATGCGGCAAACGACGTCTTGATCTGTGCCACCATCAATAGCAACAGTGCTACCTAAATAGACAAATTCGTCTACCTGTGCTACAAGTTGTCCATTGATACTTATGGGGAGAGTGGGGTTCCCAGTCAGGCTGAGGATTTTGGTCTTGCTGGTATTAATCTTTAGCCCGACAACCTTTGCCTCTCTCTCGAGATCCAGAGTCATTTCACTCAGATCCATGATCTTATGCGAGAGTAGGCAAATGCCATCAGCATAGTCCAAATGTTGTAGGTGGGATTTCAGAGTCCACTGAATGCCACGGTTACGCTCTTCTGGCAAAGCTACATGGAGCACATCACCAATCACCAAAAGAAACAGGATGGGTGATAGAATGCAACCCTGCCTGACACCGCTATGAACTTCGAAGCCCTCAGACAACTTATCTTTATGGAGTACGCGACATTTTGCATCGACGTATGTTGCCCTAATTATAGCCACTATTTTCTCTGGAACAACCCCTCTTGCGCAAGGCCGCCCAGATACATTCTCGGTTCACACTGTCGAAAGCCGTCTCAAAATCAACAATGAGCATGTGCAACGGAGATCTATATTCGACGCATTGCTCAATTACAATCCGCAAGGTGTTGATGTGGTCCACGCAAGAAACCCCAGATCGAAACCCAGCCTGCTCTTCGTCAATTTTGCTTTCTAAGTGGAGCTTGATTCTCTCCAAGATTATCCAAGCTATTATTTAAATACCCCTCCAATTATTGCATTCTGTAAGACTGTCCTTTTTTGTAAGTTTGACAATCAAACCATCCTTCCATTCAGTGGGAAAAGATTCTATATCCCACGCTCTACCAATAAGAGGGTGCAACAACTCCGCTGCTAAGCCGGGTGTTGTTTGGTAAAGTTCGGCTGGAAATCCGTTGAGCCCAGCAGCCTTGCCACGTTTTGAGTGCAATGATTGCGTCCTAAATTTCTTGTTTCGTTGGGGGAGTTAATAGTATACTCAATTTAAAACTGCAGCGAAGTGCTCTTTCCATCGCCTCAACTGATCGTCGGTATATGGATAGGTAGCCTTCCATCACTATCTTTCACCGGGTGTTGATAGGAGCTACGGCAACCTTTACACTCCTTGATGACATTGTAAACGGTATTTAAATCATTATTCCGTACAGCTTCCTCTGCCGTAGCAAGAAGAGAGATGGTATACACTCTTTTGTCACGGCGTACACTACGTCGAACTTCCCGAGCTACGGTTGTGGTTCTACGGCAACTGCCTCTCCGTGGCGGACCACACCCGTTTATTACAAAACGGCCAAAAGCTGCCAACATGCCTTCCTGGCAAGAGCCTCGGCAGGAGCCCTGAAGGTTCGATGCTGGAAGGTTGTGTTTGTCTCTGTGTACATATATGTGTGGGTACGATATATGTGCTTTTTGTCATATTGGGAGCATTACATCTCGGCGCGGCTGCTCTCAATCTTACTAATTCGCGCCGGTGTTGAAACAAATTCAGGGCCAACGGTATGGATTTGTAGTGTCTGCAACCAACGAATCGGTTCGAATGCCAGATCAGTGCAGTGTAATTGCTGTATGGAATGGGTTCACTTTAGGTGTTCGGGGTTACGAAGACAGGGTCAGCATTCCTTGTCATATGTCACGCAGGCCACCTTTTCCTCCCCTACACCGCCCAACAATGTGATAAGGAATGCCAAACCCAGTCTTACGCCTGGCCCTCCTCTTCCAGCGGTTTTCACTCCACTATCCATATTGCAGTTTAACTGTAATGGCCCGTAAAATCCCTGCGATCACACACTTCTTGAGTTCCAACATAATTCTTATCGCCGCCATCCAGGAGACGCTGCTCCATGCAAGCTCGTCTCTTAGCGTCCGTAGCGAAAATGTTATATTGCGTAAAGATAGACCTGCCGCCACGGATGATCCTCATCCTGGAGGTGGACTTGCCTTTCCGGAGAGCACAGGGTTATCCTTGGCGACTTTATTGCGCACTATGAGCTCTGGCATTCGGACGTCAACAACAATGCCAGGGGTATAACCATCGCCGAATACCTTCGCCTCAGATTTCTGTTCACTCAACGAAGACTCGCCGACTCGAGTCACGGGCACTTGCAGTAGTTCTCCTGACATAACCATTGTGAGTGCCAGCCTAATATCTGATACTCGATGGGAGGTACGTACTTCCCCCCAAATCTGATCACGTCCCAATCATTATAAGAATTGACAAACCAGAAAACCTGACTAAGTCTGAAGCGAACGTTTGTCAATCACAAGAAGCCGATTGGGACGGTTTCAAAGCTTACTCGTCGGCGAAGTTCACCGAGCTAACATCACCTACTAATGTACATAAGGCTGAAAGAAATATTAGGAACGTCATTGCCAAGGCTGTGGCACGTTTTGTAAGAGACTCAAACTTTATTTTGTTATATAATTTTTTTCTTTTTTTAATGAACATGGCGTACTGGACATTTGTATGCATAAAATACGGTACTCACCTGATCTATACCGCCTGATACCATCTGTAATAAGAAAAAGACAACCAATGAGCCTGCAGTTACACGCATTGAAGATATTAAGTTATTTGAAACGAAAACGAATAATAATTCAAATCTTTATGTTGGCCCGGCCAACAAACAGGAAGAAGAGGAGAGCGAAGGAGAACCACTTGTCGGCGTCGTCGTCTCAGCATCGGTCATCGCAGCATAGGTCATCGGCTTCTCGTTGTATCGGTTGATTCTGGCTCAGGTATTCAAACGGCAATGCGAGGTAGACGCAGGATGGATGTATCGGTTGATTCGGCTGCTTCTCCTTGGTTCAATCCCACTTCACTACCATCCTCAATTCTTCTATATCCAGAAGTAAAGCCTTTCTACCTAAGGCACACAACTTCTGGCGAAAACATTCTCATTCGGTATTCTATGGTAGACTGCGGAGGGGGAAACCACAACCTCCTAGCTATTACAGAGGGGGATCAACTCCGGAGCGGAGCACCGCGCCTCTACTCAAATTTCAGAGAGGGGAACACCACAACCTCTCAATCACACAACACGAAGAGGGGAGACACCACAACCTCTTCAAACATCAACTCAACATGGAGAGGGGAGACACCACAACCTCTCCAACACGTAAACTCTGTGCAAAGAGGGGAAACACCGCAACCTCTCGAGTTTACCACCAATAGAAAGGGGAGACACCACAACCTTTCTACGAACGTCAACACAACATGAAGAGGGGAAACACCACAACCTCTCCAAAACGTAAACTCTGTGCAAAGAGGGGGAAGACCACACCCTCTCGAGTTTATCACAAGTAGAAAGGGGAGACACCACAACCTTTCTACCAACACAACGCTGAGAGCGGGACGACCACAACCTCTCAACGACTCAATCGGGGGGACCAACTCCGAGGTGAAGCCCACACGGCTCTAAAAATCTCACTGAGAGGGGAGACACCACAACCTCTCAAACTATCATAACTTTCCGGAAAGGGGGAAACCACAACCTTTCCATACAACACTCACTCAATACTGAATCTTAGAATACCTCTTGGTAATTTTCCGTGCTGTACACACAGCAAACATAGTCCGCCATAAATCAGATCTTACACAATTAGTATAACAACAATACAAGCAACTACAAGCTCAGTGTACTCACCTACGCACAACGTCTTTTCCTACCGATTCCTTGTTGTCACCGCAAAAGACGGAAAGAAGACGATGGGACACCTTAGCAGCAGCCAACAACCATCGAATGTGTCGTGATATCTTGAAATGGATTTTCTCGCGGCACACTTCACAAACACCCCGGAAAAACACTTGATGCGAAACACGATCGTGTGAAATAAACTTAATTCTACGCGTCGATTATTATTCGCGTAATTTGACCACAGAAATATAGCAAAACCCCACCAGGAACATAAAAGCGCTTGACGTTCCGCTAGGAAAAATGACCGATTCTATTTTATTTTTCAATTGTCATTTAATTTCATGGCCTACTATGAAAATACAATCATACAAAAACACCAAGCCTCCTTCAGTTTTATTCCTGCAGGACGTATCCCGAAAGTTCGGCGTAACTTCCCTATTAGGGCCGCCAGATTAGCTGATGAACGTGATAACATCAGACGCGCTCACCCTGGTGATCCCAGAATTCAGGAGCTTAACTATGAAATCGACCGACAAGTTAAAGACTATCGGAGAGCGAAATGGAATCAGCACCTCGATTACTGCAACCTTAATGAAGGTGTCAGCAAATTATGGTCAACTGTCCGCGCCCTTTCCAATCCTAGGAAAGGAAAGAGCAATAATGCCATTGAATTTGGCAGTAAAAAAACTAGCGATCCTCTTCACCGAGCGAGCCTGTTCAATAAACAATTTGTTGAACATCCCAAGAGTGACGGCCTTAAACGTAAAATTACAAGACGGATTCGCAGCCGGAATGTTGACACCATATCATCGTTTACTGCGGATCAGGTTAAAAAAGTCATCGAGAATGCTAAAAACTCCAAGGCATTCGGACCAGATTTCATTTCGATGGCCTTGTTGAAACATCTCGACCTTCCTGTAATTGAGTATCTCACGGCTGCCTTTAACTTGTCGATTTCCACGCTTGCCATCCCTGAAATCTGGAAAACAAGTCGGATTGTTCCCTGTCTCAAGCCAGGAAAGAGCGCAAATGTCGGGAATCCTACCGCCCCATTACGATACTGTCTCCTGTCGCAAAGACGCTGGAGGTCCTTATTCACCCTACTCTTGTTGCACATGCGAAGCAAGAACCTCACTAGCATGGCTTCCGGAAAATGCATAGTACCACCACTGCCCTCGATGCGATCACTAAACGCATTCGTGATGGGCTAAATCAATGTCGTCCTTGTCACAGAACCATTCTTGTGGCAATTGACCTATCAAATGCATTTGATAAGGTCAATAACTCAATGCTTCTCACTAACTTGTTGAATATGCATATTCTTGCACAGGAGATTGCCAACTATCTAGCTGGTCGGCAGTCCTTCACCGAGTTTCGTGGCAAACGTTCTAAGCTTAGGAATATCAAATTAGGTGTTCCACAGGGAGGGGTCTCTGATTATGCAGCCCCAGTTTGGACACATAGTTTATGTGACACAAACTGGTCCAAAATTCAGGTCTGCCAAAATGCCGCTCTACGCACAGTTACAGGTTGGCTTCTGATGTCTGCCCAGGATCACTTACATCAGGAGACAAAATTGATGCCAATACGTGACCACAAACTCCTACTCTCAAAACAGTACCTTGTTGGTTGCTATCGTGAGGATCATCCCAATCATTATCTCATGGACCGAATTAATCCACCACGACATGTCTGGCGTGGTTTACGAGACCTTGAGAGAGAGGTTCAGGGATACAAACGGGACCCTTACGATGAAGTTACATACCGAGCCGCCATCGCAGCGATCCACACAGAAGTGAATAGGTCCATTGCGAGCTTAGGTGCAAATAGAGTCCTCGCAGAGCGCCCACCACCAATTTCGCCTGAGGAGATTAAGACTCCCGAGAGCCACCAGAGTAGCACAACCTCAACTTCGGTCGGGCTTTTGTTCACGCCTTAATTCGTACACTTCCCGCATAAACCCGGACATTCAAAACATATGTCCAAATTGCGATGGTACTCTTCATGATGTAGGTCATTTGTTTCAATGCTCAGCTGCCCACTGATCTTACCCCTATATCGCTGTGGGAAAACCCTATCGCAGCAGCTACGTTTTTGTCCCTAGACCTCACGGACACAAACATTGAGGAACCATAACTCGTACCCACATAGATGCACAGCGGTTTCACACCTTTCTGCACCGCTATAAGAAGAACACTTAAAAGTTCGGTGCTCATCGTTTGTTTGCATCGCTATCCAACTCATAAGGATTTATATGCATACGTAACGTACATACTTACGTCAATAATTGTGAAAACATCTTTCATATGATTGCTTACTTTCTCTTTGCAGGCACGAGTCCGTTCTAACATGCATGGATTGCTACAATGACATTGAATTGCATGATGACGAGCTGCAGGAATTCATAGCCACCACCGATTTAAAAAACTTTCGATGCAAAGATTGTATATTACAAACGGACGAATCATCCGTTTGTCTGTGTGAAATTTGTCATGAAAATTTCCCAACCCGTCCCGAGATGGTATGGCATCGTTCGCAACATGAAAATGTCAGTTGCAATGTTTGCTATAAGCAATTTAAAAATTACGCAACCATGATAACGCATAGAAGACAGCACGATTCAAATGTAACAACTCACACTTGTCCGATATGTGAATACAGTTCACAACGCAAGTACAACACTCAAGTTCATATCAAGAGTCACATAGCGGACGTGGCTTGTCGAATCTGTTGCAATTCCTATAACAGTGCGCAGCTATTGGAGAATCATAAGGCATCTCATTCGAAGAACGATCTGAACACTTATTCAATCTATCAGGCGTCAGTACAATGCATCGTATGCTCCGCAGAATACAATTCAAAATTTCAACTGTACAACCATACGATCAAGGAGCACAATAGAGATGGAAATCGTTTTAGTTGTACGGACTGCGATCGAGTATTTGAATCTATGACCATCTTAAAAAAGCATGAACAAACACATAAGGTGGAGACATACAAGTGCGAGGAATGTGGGAAAACATTTACTAAACTAAAATATTACAAGGAACATCAAAACACTCATCAAGATACGCGTCCCTTTCAGTGTGATATATGCGAGAAACGTTTTCGGTACAGTAGCAATTTATCACAACATCGTGGAACTCACAAGCAAAAAAAGAACTATAAATGCCATTACTGTGATAAGACGTTCGGCCGATCCAATACGTTGGCATATCATTTGAAATCGCATCGAAATGTGAGAAAATATGTTTGCAAATTTTGCAATAGCAAGTTTGTACAGCCAAGTACGTTGAACAAGCACATCCGATCGTTACATCGAGAATGTGACAAATGTGGCGTTGTTGTGGGCGACAAGAAACAATATCAAATGCACTTGTGGAAGGATTGTGTGGCGGCGGATAGGTCGCATATGTCGGACATTGAGTCAGAAGTGATGTGTTAGATGAGTCTGATTTATTTATTTTAGAATAAATGCAAAATTACACCTGAGATAACGCTTTGTTTTAACTTGGTTTTCATGTAGCGGTATCAATGGTTGGATCAAAAAGCTTGCACTGTGAAATCACTTGGTTGCAGGAAATCCTACTCAATCTCCTTAGCGTAGTGTATTTTATTATAAAATGGTGGTAAACCGCCACTAAATAAAGAAATCTTGCGAGGGCTTTCCACGTCTACTGATTTGTCAATTCTTTTTAAACCAAAAAACAACACATTTATAATTATTATATGATATGAGATTATATTGTATACACTTTTTCCATAATATCCGTTATTATAAATCACAATCATCAAATTCCCATCTGAATGAGATTTTCTTCAATACTTCTAGTTTTCGAACTTAAAATTAAATATTTATATAAAAAAACTAATAAAAATATATTACAAACTATATAATGTGAAGAAGTAACGTTTGGAATAATGATAAATTAAAAAATTGCAAAACAATCGTGATCGTCTATTCACTGTCTCGTCGTTCAGCTGGTGGTGTAGTTTGTCCATCGCCACCACTGCCACCTTGTGCACATTCATTGATCAATTGTTGTCGTTGCAAATACATGGAAACCTTGATATTTTGTATTTGATGATTGTTGATCAATTTAAGTAAAGCGATAACGGCAACACCGACGACAGTTGCGAATGCACCCCATGCACCAAACTGGCAAACAAAGTTCAGAAATATATAAAAAATCTTTAAACAAAACCAAAATTTACCTGTGCCGTTCCCATTTCAATGTAAAATCCAGACGTATCAATTTTCTCCTCCTCGCGAGTGATATTCTGACCGGCAGCAATTTCGCATGATGGAAAACGTTGCGTCATATCCGAACACCAAACGATAAATCCGAGTGTTATCATAATAGCCGAAATTACGGACATCGCCAACAACCATATGCCAACCATAACGTCAAGAAAGAGTCCAAGAAATGAACTTTCCTCTTCTTTGCAGGCCAATCGTGAAAAACTGTTAAGTAAAAAAAAATATTTAAGAAAATCTTTTTTAAATATAAAATACTGTCTCTTTTCCTGAAATCATCTCACTGCTCTGTTCAGAGCTAGCTAATATTTCTGTTATATCCCACTTGCTTGGAGGAAAGTTAATGATACATTCATCCCCAAGCAAGGTAACAAATCTGAGGACTTACCAAAGACATACAGGCCCATAAGTCTAACCTCCTTTACATCACACTCAATATGTTTATGGAAAGGGTAAGTCGACGGTGACGGCGCCTCACAAGCTCGTCAATACTATTGAGAAATCCTGCGCCTTCTTACACACTGAGGGTGCCTTTCACAACACTCGCTACGATACCATTGCCAGAGCCCTCGATATAAGGCTACCCTTTCTACCATTAGGTAGATCAACACCATGCCAAAAGGCAGGGAAATTCACTCTTCCCTAGGGGGTCACGCTCTTCAACATCAACGCCATCAAGGGTTGCCCTCAAGGCGGTGTATTCTCACCTTTACTGTGGTCCCTGATGGTAGATGAATTATTCTGGGTACTTGAAGCGCAGGCTTTTTCCACCATAGGTTACGCTGACGATATCACTATTGTGACCCAGAAATCCAGTACATTTGTCGAAGCTGCAGTGGTGCGCCTTACGACCACCCATTCCGATGCCCCGCTGCGCCCACTCACCACACTCCGAGGGCGTTATGGGATAACCTTATTGCAGCTGCTACATTCTTGCCGCTTGAGACAATAGCCGAGAACGACGACGAAACTTATAGAGCACATCCGCAGAAATGCACAGCGGTTCACGCCTTTCCTTTCCGCTACAACAACAACATATCACTATGTGGTCAGAGGAAAATTCAAGTCCGTTATTTTATTTAATGAATAATATCCCAATGTCGCAGTCTCCCTGTGTTTCAGTCTCCCACCTAATGTCCTAATATCACAATATCGAATTGTCCCAATTTCCCAATATCCCAGTTCCCCAATGTCCCAAATGTCCCAGTATCCTAATGTGATAATATCCCAATGGCCCAATGTCCTAATGTGCTAGTGTTCCAATGTAAAAATGTCTCAATATCCCAACATCCCAATATCCCGATATCCCAGTGGTCAGTGTCCCAATGTCCCAATAGCCTTATATCCGAATGTCCCAGTGTCCCCATGTTCCAATTTCCCCCGTGTACCTAAAGTCCCAGTATCTAAATGTCCCAGCGTCAGAATGTCCTAATGTCCCAATATCCCAATGTCCCAGTGGTCAGTGTCCCAATGTCGCAGTATGCCAAGTGTCCCAAGGTCCCACTGCCTCAATATCCTAGTCTCCCAGTGTCCCAATATCCTAATGTCCCAATGTCGCAGTGTGTTTAAAAAATTGTCAATGCGATGAGCCGAAAGACGCAATTGTTGGATATCTTTTGTTAACTTTACCTATTAATTTACCGTTATTCCATCCACTTATCTAAATTGAAGACATTGATTCTTTAGAAGGGCCACCAGAGGGTCATTTATTCCAAATTTCATAAAAATCCCATCACGAAGAGAGATAGTAGAAGCAAGTCTTTCTGCAACTGTAGACTCCAGTCTGAAATTGGGTTACTCGCTTAAGTCTGTCAGGGTGAAAATTTCACCGTTTATTGCATATATCTTACTCGCTATTGTGCCAATCGAAGATTTTTTGGAAAGGCACTAGAACAGGATATGTGGAAGATTTTGGTAAACAACATTTTTTAGGGGATGTTGCCTGGAAGGCTGTAGCCCTGTCAATGAAAAAAAACAAGTTCTGTTCGGTAATCAGACTTGTTCGCTTTCGTTTTTTTTGGGCGGGCGATACGCTCTTGCGTCTCTTGATGATCCGCTTGTGTGATGGCCCAAAAGCCCTGCAACTCAACGCTCCAGGACTTGCCTATGTGGGCATCCACTATATGTGGTATTACGCAACTGCACATTTTTATACGGGTTTCTGGCAAGACCCGGGCATTCACACAGAAAGTGAATAAGGGTTTCTCTGTCATACATTTCCGCATCTGCGTCAATGCGCGTTGTTGGGGATGCCCAGCCTGGCAGCGTGAAGCCCCATTGGCCAGTGCCCGGTGATAACAGCAGTAAGCTTGGCGATATCTATACGCGGTTTATTCAGAATCTCAGGCGTTCTTTTCCAGTTTTAGGAGGATCACATGTTCCATGATATAATGCAAGTCCTCAGATTTTGCCATTTGGAATTAGCAAACCTTTTATAGTGGGGGGAGATCTTACTCCTAACAGCTACCATCGGGACGCAGACGCATAACAAAAATAATGACTTTGAGGAGCCATCATGAACTTCTCACTAAGCAATATTTAGTCGGATGTTATCGAACAAACCACCCGAACAACTTACTTATGGACAAAACACCACCGCCACGTCGAATCAGACGTTCAATCAGGGACAAAGAGCGTGAAGTCCAGCGTTACAAAAAAGTTCCTTTCGATGACTCCGACTACAAGGCGGCCATTGCAGACTTACACACATCCGAAGTTCATAAAGCTACTCAAAGTCTCACGAACAACCGTGTACTTGGCATTAAACCTCCTGTCATATGATGAAGAATCACTACCAAGAGCAACTCGTACCACCCTAGCTCAACTTCGATCCGGCTGGTGCCCGCGACTAAACTCCTATTTGTCACGAATAAATAATGAAGTTGCCAACACATGCCCAGCCTGCGGAACCAGTCCACATGACGGGGACCATATTTTCGATTGTTCAGCTGCTCCTACGCATCTCACACCACTTGCGTTATCGACACAACCCATCGAAGCAGCTTTTTTCCTAAATCTTGACCTCGAGGATGGAATGCCCACCATCTTCGAATGACAATGTGCAACTTAGACTGAATGTTTCCCCATTTGTGCCGCTACTACAACAACAACAACACAGACACATTCCGCATTAGTATGTGACCTTGGAGGCCGTTTTCACCGATTACAATGCCATGATAGCAGCCTGACTATCTGAGCAGATAGCGATACTCTGGTTGTTTAGTATGTTCCTGAGATCATGACAGGCCTTCACGATTGCAAGCATTTCGTCTTGAAAAATGCACAGACAGTTAGGCTGCAATCAAGGCGCTGTCTTCGCACAAGTTTGCATCGAAGTTGATGACGAGTTCTTTGACCGTAGTCAACACCCGAATTTCGATCTTATGGAAAAAACCCCACCTCCACGTCATGTTAGACGTACATTAGGGGACAAGGAAAGGGAAGTCCAAAGATTCAAAAGAGTTCCCTTCGATAACACCAACAACTACAAGGCGGTCCTAAAGCAGTTGCATACTAGCGAAGTAACAACAGCCACGAATGATCTATCATTAAACCGTGTCCAGATATCCACCAGATATCTCCAATCAGGGCCGGCCTTAGCATTTTGGTGACCCTGGGCCAAATCGACGATGGTGGCCCCTGTCAACATCCAAATAAAAATTGATTTTAGAGACACCAATTTTTTACCTTGACGTTGATGTAGATGGCCTGAATTACTATTATCCAATAATTGTGCTCATAATGTTGATTTCGTAATCGTACGTCGCTTGATCGACATGACGAATAGAGTTCCAATGTTTTATGCTTGACGTCGACAACGTGCGGTGGTGATTATTCACGATAAATATTACTTGAAACTCCTTGAGACCTGGAGGTGAATAATGTACTTGTAAAAAAGCATTAATTTTTCGAGCTGGAACATCGGTAAATTTTCCTATAAGTTCCGAATAAGCAAGCGTGTTTGCAAACTCATTTTCAATTGGCAACATTGCCTAGCATTTTAATTGATCTTGCGTCATGGTTGATCGCAGATACGTTTTGATTAGCTTCAGTTTCGAAAAACTTCTTTCACCTGATGCCGTCGCTGGCATTGTTAATAAGACTCGAAGAGCAATGGTGAAAATGGGAAGCAGATGTCGCAGTTTGTTTTACAAAATACCAGCGAGTGCTCTACTCAGGAATTAAGCATACGAGCATTTTCAATTCAGCACACATATCTTAGGGATCAATGTCCGATTCCGATGCGTCTTTTAAAACATTGCTCAAATTAAAACATGCTCGCATAAGCTCATTTTCATTAGCTGTTTTCATTTTCCCATAATCAGTAAGGTATCCAAAATTATTAGTGTGGAGTTTTAACTGATTAAAACGTTCAGTGAGAGACATTAGTTAATACATACATACATACATTTAATAAAACGTTTAAAAAATCCACTTAATATTTCCTTTTTGGGTCCGTAATAGGGTCATCGTCGGCTTCTTACGAAAATAGTTTTTTAGCTTTACATCTTCTCATGGAGCTTGCTGCAGGAAAAACCATTTCTTCGGCCATCATTTCAAGCTCCTCGGCTAATTGTTTGGAAGCATTTTCGGCCAATTCGAATCCAGTCTCTTTGTATGATTTAAAGAACCCTTTAGTTTTCTCGAAACATTTCATGGCAATATCAATGGCATATCCTTGATTAGCACTACCTTACTGATAATGTTTATTTGCAATAAAATGTCATACCAAAAAACTAATGATACTAGGAACGAACCTTATTTCTCTTCAACGGAAATAATTCGTTTAAGTACATGCTTCTAGTGCGTTCATTCATGATTAATTGCTGGCTTTGCCTATCAATTGTTATTTTCTTCCTTAATCTTAACTCCAGTTCAATCCAGCCAGCCGTGTGTTTGGAAGACACTTCGTGATCTTGCAATAACGTTGCCATGTGTTTCCAATCATCATTGCCCCCAATCGTTAGTTTGATTTCGAATCAGAAAATAATTTAAAACAAAAGCAAAAAACCACGTCATTTGATTTTGAGTACAATAATCATCGGCGATTTGCCCTCTCACCATTCGTCATTTTACGGCTATAAAAATCTTCAGAAAAATGAAGTGTTTTGCTTTTTGATAATCGAAGCTCCTGATTTCAAAGGGACCATTCTCCACTAAAAAATAACCGTAAACGTTCAGTTATTGTGGATGGCCATAACGAAGGGTCTTCCATTTTATTGGTCATTGGTATTTTTTTACCTCAGCATCATCAACAACTTTAGACTGGGATGTTGATGTTACATCTGCGGTAATGCAACCAGGCTGAAGATTATTAAACGGCGAAATACTTTTTTTCTCTGTAACTACGAAATGCCTTTTTAGTGTGCCGATAAATGCTTCCGCTGTCGCCTTCTTTTTCCTTTTTAAAGCACCCGATTCTTGATTTAGTCCAACTCGTTTTGGTGGAGGCAATAGAAATTGTCCATATTTCAAAAGGGTGTTGCGTGGAGACCCCTTGTTATTGACACTGTTTCCGAGTGGTGGCCCCTGGAAAGTAAAGGTTCTTTGAGAGTGGTGGCCCCTCGAAAGTGGTGGCCCTGGGCGACCGCCCAGTTCGCCCACCCCTAGGTCCGGCCCTGTCTCCAATGACGAACTACAGCTACCTAGAGCCACACGTACCACCTTGGCTCGGCTTCGCTCTGGATGGTGCTCCAGACTAAATTCATTTTGGTCCCGCATCGACAACACCATTGCAGACATTTGTCCAGCATGTGGAGCCAGCTCGCACAACGTGGACCACCTTTTCAATTGTACTGCCGCACCAACGCATCTAACACCCATTGCGCTTTGGGAAAATCCCATTGAGGTGTCCTTAGTCCTCGAACTTGAGGAGAGGATGCCAACCATTTACGAATGACACTATGACATGATGCGGGGTTCTCAGAAGGACGCCTTTGAACATGGCAATACCAATCCATTTATCGGTCTTCCGGTGATTGCTTGTTCTATGGACAAGCTGCCTCGGATGTAGGTACTTTTGATGTTGTCAGTTTTGGTTACACCAACTGGCATGCGTAACATTTTCAATTCGGCCGCCCTAATTTTTTTTCGCTTAACCTTCTTCATACCTGGTTCAGCATTCAGATCCATCATGAGTGCGGGACGTACAATCGTTTTGTACAACTTACCAGTGACATTTTCTTATTGCAGAAAACTCGAGTTTTTTTTATCGCCACTTCATCCACCCAATCTTTGTGCGATGATGTTTGATATCATCATCGTATGTAACTCTTTTGTTTACCAAATTTAAACTTAATTACGGCCCTAGACTGTCCTGGGTTTGCCAAAACATGCACTACAAAAGATCAAAGTTGTGGAGCATTGATCCTAACAACTAAGAGGATTGCGCCGTAGAAGCGATAAATGAGTGAATTTTTCATATAAGACTGGATCTGACAGCTGGGGACAATTCGTCTTTTTTACCTTTGTGTCGCACTGAAACTGCGATATGACTATTACATTTTATAGATACACTTCCTGACTTCCTCCAGCAGCAATCTTTCCCCCATTTACTTCGTAATAACTTCACAATAACACTTGACAGATCGGGACAACCGCTTTTTAAAATCGTCCCATGCAGTTTGTATGGGTGACAGCTGATTTATCATTCCTTTTTATTTCTCTATTCCATGTTGTGGAGTGTGGACAACACACGCTTGGAAGAGACAGAACGACGGGGAATTAAACAACAAACAACGTTTGTTGAATTCCCCCTATCGCATCTATCTCTGCCAGGCTTGATCTTATGTACCGCGTGGTTTGGCAGACCCCGGACAGTGTGGGTCCGGCATAATAGTGAATTAGATATTATTGGCATAACGGAATTGCCTTCTGCCTGCTGAATTTTGTCTGCCAAATATTTTGCTTCAGCTGTAACCCTATTGCAATAGATTTTTTATAAGAACCGTTCCTTCTCCCGGTAGATCGGCGAGTTTTTCCATTTCAGTCATTTTATTTAATATAACATCATTCTTTCAAATACTGTGCAATTAGTTCTAAAGAGCAATAATAACGCGCAATTTAAGTATTGCTCCCAGTCAACTGATTTTCTAATTGAATGTGATTAAAGCGTTTTTTATCACCAGCCCCTTTTTGTTCAAACAAAAACATTGTCATCAATCATGCTGGTTGTCATCATTACTCACCGATAAATTTGCACGGCCGACACAATGAACAAAAATATTCCCGTGACAATGGGAAAGTCGCAAAAACCTCTTGAAGCCCAATTAGCATCGAAAAGTCCATCGTCCTCACGCCAGGTTCCAATTGTAAACAGTAAACAATGTCCACTGCAGAAAGGAATATGAATTACGTAGTAAAACTTGATTTCTGTAGTGAAAGTTCGGAATCACTTACCTGAACTCATGCATGTGCATGCCCATCGGAATCACAATACAAATGGACAATATCGCAAGGATAACGTGGCCAGCAATCTGGCTAAGTGTTAGCACATTTGCTAAACCCATTGTTGGCGAGCCTGGAGATGAGCAAGAAAATTAAACAAAACTCGCAATTCGCAATTTGGTTCGCAGAAATATGAAGCAACTCGGAGACAGCTGTATTTTTTTTTATTATTTGACAACAAGCGTGAAGTTGGATAAATAAAAGCTCTAATTGAATTGGAACAATTTTTGCCAATGGGGAACTCCCGACTCGATGAGATTCGTCTTTCGGAACTGCAGATGTCTCGCGTTCTAATCAGTCAACGCGAGGGTACCAAGGTACCAACTTGACAACGCAAAAGTTCAAGATCACATTTCTATTCGATTTGTCAAAAAGCGGTGTTCGCGTTTTGTTCTACGTGCTTTATGTATAAAATTACTACGCAAATTCGATAATACATAACTAAGGTTCGTTTCAATGTAATATCCAAACACTTTTCGAGTGAATTCATGAAATTTGTGAAGAAGTTCGATGTTACGGTGAATTATGGTCCTGCAATCGGTTCCGAGGTTACCATGGCATGGTTCTAAAATTCTGTCGTAATTTTGTTATCGCTACCTGAAATTATATTTTACGCGCTTCTGAAGACCGATGAGGTACTTTCAGTTCTAATTGATCGTTTTCATGCATAGTCCACGCTCGTAATGTCATAATTCTGTTCGGTTTGTTGTGTTACATAAGTTCACTCTTGCGGTATCGCGGACTCTTCGCGAATTTCATGAGCAAACTCAGTGGTTCGTACCAATGTTCGATAATACATTTTCAATGTCACTTCAGCAGCAGCTGACACCATGGAGGAGTACGCCAGAGAGCCATGTCCCTACAGAATAGTCGACGATTGTGGCGGTGCCTTTGCTATGGGCTGCATTGGCGGTGGAGTTTTCCAAGCGATCAAAGGTTTCCGTAATGCACCTTCCGGTATAGGCAGGCGAATGGTGAGATTTGTTAAATCACATTTCACACAAGGATGTTTTAATTACAAGTAATTGCCATTGCAGATTGGAAGTATGACTGCCATAAAGACGAGATCACCGATCATAGCGGGAAATTTCGCAGTGTGGGGTGGCATGTTCAGTACAATTGACTGCACGCTGGTTCATATAAGAAAGAAGGAAGATCCGTGGAACTCCATTATCAGTGGAGCGGCGACTGGTGGAATTTTGGCTGCCAGAAATGGTGAGTTAAATTATATTTGTTTAAAAAACATATATCGCGTTCAGTTTCATTGAAGGTAGCTTGTTTGCCCGGTCATCTTAACAGGTTTTTCAGCACATTGCTATAAATTATTATCAACCACAAAAAAAGCTAACTCCAAGGGTTTCACGGTGTACACTCATTTTGAACATTCATAACTCATTGGTAAAATGACGATTTGCTTGTAGCTGGCTGCTTCAGGGTTAGGGCCATGGAGACCATTCCATATTTGACCATATGGTCGAACAGTGTAAAGCCAAGGCACACATATGCTCCTGGTATTTTAGCACCGGACATTCGGTTAGGAGTTGTCGAAGCATAATTCCTGGTCTGTGGGCCCTAGCTGTGTATATGCCGAATGGGTGGTGCATAATCTAGGAAACCGGTTTTTCCAAACCAGGGTCTTGGCAGAAACCTTAGCTATGTTTGAACAGGTAAGGAGCCTACCGTCTGGAATGAGAGTATTCACATTTAAAGCTGCAGCAGAGAGAAAGTTCGTTGTCATTGTATGTGTTTCGTGTCGTAGATCTCAACGACGAATATGATGTCTGCGTGAGTATGTGTGGCCCCTTCGGGCATATCTTTGATGTCAGTATGTAGTAGGGATGAGCATCGAACATCGATGTTTTTGGTCCGATGGTCGATGTTTTTACCATCGATGGTTTTGGCTCGATGTTTTTCTTTTTTTTTTTTTGACAAGGATTAGGGATCAGAGTTAGGCGCTATCCTTCATTACATATCAGGTTATATAGTAATATCATAGCATTATCATCATATCCCTGGGATTTGAGGAAGGGAAACACATATGTTAGTAAAGAAATGAAGGTTAGTGTAGACATCTAAATTCTTACGAATACAACTATTAAACATAAATGGTAAAAAATTAAATTAAAATTAAAATCTTGTTTTGCATTCCCAGACAGTATAAATACTGGTATAAGGGATGCAAAATAATTATTTTTTTTTCAAATTATTATCTAAAGTTTTATTAACTATCGCGAATCGCGGTAATTAAATCATGTTGGTAAATGCATTAAGTGGTTGTTTTTTAAATAATAAATAATTAAATAAATATTAAATATTGTGTGTGAGTAAATATTGTCTTAATTTTCGTTTAAGTAATTCGTAAGATGTTATAGCACGAATATTTTGGGGTAAACGATTATATAGCATTATCGAAGTTCTTATTGGATCTTATTATTCTCATTGTGTTTGCTGCCGGTGTTCTGTAGTTTTCAGCATATCTAGTATTGTAGTTATGGACTTGCCTATTTAGAGTTAATGTAATTGAAGTTTTGCTCTTCTTGTTTATAATTTTCCAAATTGTTTTTATTTTCTCTAGCTTTATAACTTCCCCTATTGGGAGTTTTCCTGAAATGTTATACACTTCTTCAGTAGGTGTTCTTGAATTCCAGTTGTGTATCGCTTTCAAAGCTTTATTTAGCATTATACCAATCGAATCAATATTGCCAACAGTAGTCCATATCATTATTCCATATGTTACAACTGGCATCAAGTAAGCATTGTAGATCATGTTTTTTAACTCAATGTTGAGGTGCTTTTTACGCCTCAGCATTGCAACAAATGCACATAACTTTTTTTTTCATTTGGCTCACGTGTTCATTCCAACTTAGTTTTTCGTCAAAAGTAACACCTAGGTATGTATACTTTTTGACTCTATCAATATATTTATCAGTGAATTTTATAGTGATATTAATATCGTCTTTATTGATTTGCTTGAAAAGCATGAATTTAGTTTTATCCACATTGATTATTAATTTATTTCCTAGTAGCCATTTTTGATATTCAATCATATCATGGTTTATCATGTGTTCCGCATCATCTTTTCCATAATGAGAGTAGAGTAAAAGTGTATCATCCGCAAAAGTTACATATTTGGCTTTAAGTGCTGCATTCTTCAAGTTATTTACATATAATAGATATAGGGTAGGGCCTAATATGGATCCTTGTGGTACTCCTGAGTTTAGGATCTTTTCTAAACTAGTTTCATTATTTAATTCTGTTATAATCCTTCTGTCTTTCAGATAATTTTTGATTAAATCATTTGCTACACCTCTGATTCCTAGTTCGTTAAGAATTTCCGATAGCACAGTGTGGTTCACTGTATCGAATGCTTTGCTCAAGTCTACAAAAATTGCTGTTACATAGTTGGATTTATCTAATTCCACATTTATAAAATGCATTGCATCAATGAGAGCAGCAGTGGTGTTACTTTCTGCTTGAAATCCATATTGATTCGGATCAAAACTGATTGTTTTATTTATAAAATTTAAAATTCTTTTATTAATAACGTTTTCGAAAATTTTACTAAACACGCTGGTCAATGCAATTGGTCTGTAATTTGATGGATTGTTGGGGTTTCCTTGCTTAAAAACTGGTTTAATTTTAGAAAGCTTTAAAATGTTTGGAAATGTTCCTTCGTTTAGGTGGTTATTTATATAGTTGCATAGAAACGGTGTAATTTCAGTGCCAATTAATTGTATATCTGCACTTTTTATTTGATCATAACCTGCAGATACGTTTCGTAGGTTATTAATGATACCTAAAATTTCACTGCAATTAGTGGGTTCTAAGAATATTGTTCTATCGTTTGTATTATTAGGGCATCTCGCGCTTGCTAAATTATTATTTAATTGTAGTCTTTCTTCAATTGCTGCAAAATATGTATTAATTTCATTAGCTGTAAGATTAGTTTCTACCTCATTCCTATTTTCTGAATTTGCTGATAATTCCCTCTTTATTAATTGCCAAATCTTTCTGTTGTTTCCTGATGCATTCTCATACTGTGTTTTTATTGAATTTTGTTTAGTTTCATTGATAAGCCTTGTTGCTTTATTTTTCAAAATTTTATATAAAGTTGTTTTATCTTCATTATTTGGATCGAGTTTAAGTCTCTTATATGCAGTATTCTTCTTTCTTACTATTTGAATTATTTCGAATGTGATCCATGATTGGTGTCTTGTACGAACTTTCTTCAGATTCATAGATTCATTTTTAGAGTTACTAATAATTTCTATAAGATCTTCAAAACTAGAAATGCTAACATTCAAATCCTTAAGCTTATTTATTACTTTTTCTTTAAAGAGATCTTTGTTTAGGACTTTTATAGTTACGGTTTCAATTGCTTTTTTATTCAAGTTAATTTCGCTAAGTCTTAATACTGTAGCTTTATGATCTAAATTTGCTATATCCTTTAATTTAAAAAAATATTATGTGAGTTTTTATCAATTGATGTTACTATATGATCAATCAGGGTTGAAGAAGTTTCCGTGACCCTAGTAGGCTCATTATCGTTAACAAGTGCCATATTGTTCATAGTTAGCATTTCTAGATAATCATTACCAATACTACTATTTGATTCTAAAATATCTATATTCGCATCAGAAAGCATCATTAAATTTGTATATTGATGGTAAATATTATTTAAGTACATATTCAATAAAATTGTGAGCAGTTTCAGACGGAGCTCTATTGTAGGTTCCGACTTTGATTGGTACATCATAAGTGGAGAGTTCAATGATTATGATATTATAATCTACTGCTTTGAAAATGACTTTACACCGTATATTATCTTTCACATATATGGCTGTACCACCCCCAGTCGTAGCTCTACAGTTAAAGAAGGCCGTATAGCCATTCAAGTTAAAGAAATTTATTTCATTTTCATACAGCCATGTTTCATTAATAATTATCACATCAGCTTTTTCTAAGGCGCACGCCATTATTTCAACCTCAGAAAGTTTATTTCGAATACTCCTAATATTTGCATAAAAGATTTTTAATGAGGGCAAATTCATTGTGTTGAATAGTAATTAATTTTGGAAACAGTCATTTTTAATGCAATTTCATATTCCGGACAATCTTTGCTATCAGCACGATGTTTACAATTATATCTGCCTTTATTTATACAATTAATACATTTATTATCTATAGATTGACATTCTGAATTTCTATGATGTTCCGAACACTTCGGACATACAACAGAGGAATTTTTGAAAATTTTTCTATGTGTCCATATTTTTGACACTTGAAACATCTTCGTATATCAATTACTTCAGCACAATAATGGCTTGCAAAATCTATATTGACATACTTATTAACCAATCTTGAAAATAATTCACCAGAAGTTTCAAATATTGCAGTGAATTTGTTATCCTGTTTTTTGTATTTTTTGTATCGAAGAAACTTAATCTCTATATCTGGTTTGACGCCATAATTAAGAGAAATGATTTCATTTTTAAGCTCCTCACAAGTAAATTGTTTACTAAGACCATATATTGCCAATTTTGGAAGACGACCATTTGTGTATTCCACACTATACTCACTACCTATTTTAGCTTTTAAATTTCCTAACAGTTTCCTACAGTTTTCATCATTATCCGATTTGAACAACATACTCCCTTCTCTCAATTTACGCGTGTATGTTATAGGTATTTTGTTTTCTTTTGGATTAAAATTTTCTTTAACAGATATCAATGTCAATTCATTACTCTGCTCTTTTTTAGGCTTCACTATAACCCCTCCATTAAAGGTTTTGGTCTTATCAATTTGGGGTTTGTCTTTTGTTGCATCAGCATACGACTTCATAGCAACTTTGTTTTTCGAGGAACTAAGATGTTTGTCCTCGTCAATTTTTTTGATGACAGAAGTAATGTTCTCATTAATAGTTTTCATATTTTTACTTATTAATGAATCTATCTTATTATCGATGTTTGACGTTATATCACATACATGAGAAATTAAATTTTCACTTTTAATATATTTATTCCATTTCATACGATCACTATCGCAAAGCCATATGTAACCGCGCGGTACAATTTGCGCTGCTCTATACTCCTCATTACTCATTTTTACACATTCAATGTGAAACCATTTTCCGCAAAAGCCTTCACAGCATACTGCTTTATGGTCACTCGTTACTGCTTTTTTGCATTTCGGGCAATCAGCAGTATCCGCATCAGTTTTTGATGTTCGCGGCATATTGAATGTAATTCAGAACAAAGGAGAGTACCGTTACCGACACAATCAACAGAGTTAAACGAAAATTAAAACAATGTTCAAGATAACTCACAATTTTTTTGTATCGAGATGAATCTAGGCAAACTCGCGATGTGATTTTGTACGATTTTGTGTATTTTTAACCACTATGCACTTAACAACACTTTAAAATATTTCAATGCTCTTTCAATTCGAACTATTTTGGCGTATGTCAAAGTGACATCTCCCATCTCCCACCATCGATGGTTTGCTTTCGATGGTCGATGGTTTTCAACTATCGATGTTTCTTTCCTCAACAGATTTTTTTACTACTCAACGTTGTCTTTATAAGTGTATGCGATAACCTTCAATCAGAAAAAATGTGAATCCATCGTAGCATACAACATGCAATCCATCTATCGTGAACGTGAACAATGTATACACAAAAAGGAGTGTCTTTCTTTATACGCCCGGTAAGGCAAAATTTCCAAATGAGGTTTCGCCCTGAAATAGTTTCAACCTTAACTCACTGTTGACGTTGAAATTTAAAGAGGTTGGTGTGCTATAATTTCGTCCCGCATCTTTTCTTTTCATGTACCGACCACTGTCCACTCGTCAAAATAAATGTACGACTAGTCCAGTCAAAATATCCCAATTCAGGCCTCCAAATAGAAATAAATAGAGTAAAGCTAATTTTTGTTGTTTTTGAATCAGTGGGCTCCCAGGAATCTAAAACTGATTTTGCTGAAAAGAATTTTGATCGCAAAGGTCCCAGGAGGATACTCTTTAATATTTGAGCGGAGGTCGTCATGTGGGGTATCATATCAAATGGGACGTCGATTACATTACATATCCGGTGTTTGTTTCCTGTTCCAAGGAAACTAAATAAAATAATTCGGGATTAAATGGGAAATTATGGCTTTGAAAAGATTCTGATACAGGATAAATTTTCCATTTGATCCCAATTTTCTCCTTTGAGGATCCTTGAACCAAGAAACGAACGTCGGATATGGAATGTACTCGGCGCCCCCTTTGATATGATACCCCGCATGCCGACCTCCGCTCAAGGATTAAAGAGCATCCTTTTTTGTACTTTTTGGGTCCTTTCCTATCAAAATTTTATTTAGAAAAATGAGTTTTAGACTCCTGGGTGCCAACTGATGCAAAAACAATAATAATTAGCCTTACTCTATTTTGTTCTATTTGAAATGCTGGACTAGACGGACGGCCGAATTATATCCGTTTATCGTTCTTTCTCCCTCAGTGTTCAGAGACTACGCACTACGGAGAAAGGGAACAGCGGGCCCACTGCAATTCCGTCACGTACTTTTCCAAGTCGTCGTCAAACGGCCAGATTCCCGCTGGTTGCTCTATGCCAGGGGTGTCAAACTCAAAGCCAGGCAGGGGCCAAATATCAGTGTCCTAAGGTTTAAGCGGGCAGCAGAAGAAAAAAATAGAAAACGCGTATCGAAACCTATGTATTGTTGTAATTTATTCCCAGAATATTTCCTTTAATATGTGACTATTAATCTATGTCAGTAGCTTCCTAGGAATTACGTCCTTTAGAAATTACATCTTTTGAAAATATTCTTCAAATAAATTGAGAACCTTAGATAAGAAGTTAAAACACCAACATTATTTGTGAATTAATTTTCGTCAAATTTTGGACAGCTGATCCGAACATTGCAGAACCAGTCATAAACATCCAGGTAGCCCAAAACAACCTTGGGATCGAAAATTCTTAGTCTGAGTTCCATCAAGTCCGGTCAGAAAGAAAGACCTAAAATAGACAAAAATTTGTTCTGTGATGAGGTGTGAAACAACCGGAAAAATTTTGTACTTGGGCTAAAATGGCCATATTTACAACATTTCACGTCCACGTGTTCTCCTCACCAAATATATGATTTCGGGGGATACCTACATAATCCCGAAAAACAAAATCCCGCCCGTTCATAATCCCGCTTTACGTTATGCCGACATTACAAAATCCCGCCATATCAAAATCCCACCATTCCAAAATCCCGCCATTTCAAAATCCCGCCACCTCAAAATCCCGCCATTCCAAAATCCCGCCATTTCAATATCCCGCTACTAAATAATAAAAAAACTCCCGTCAAAATACTGCCATTTTTTTTTTATTGTTAACAAAAAATTTTTAGATATGCGTTCGACTAATCAATTATTTACATTAGTTTATACGCCAAGCTTAGAGAAAGCATAGCAAACCGTGCCATGCGTTAGTCCAGAGTGGCTATGTGATCACACAACCCATATGTGTTTGACTCCAAATTTATTACACTACACTCCACGAAATAATTCAAACTTCAAAATATTGTCGAAGCAATTTTTAACCCCTCTGTCGCCGCCTACGAGCTATTAGGCCTGAGGTTTAGCTGAATCTTCTGTAAAATTAATTTTATTTTTTGAAGAGGTCTAATTTTAGTTCTAGACACAGTTTACATACTATGTCTTACACTAAAACGCCGGTTTTTTCGTTTCTTTAGACATAGTTTATGTTTAGCCGAACGTTTGATCGCATTTGTGGCCGTCAGTCCCTTTGAAATACATGGCAAGGGGTGGAAAATATTCTTGAACGATTTTTTTCATTAAGATATAGTACCAATGGTCTGTCTAAGTCTATGTCCCAATCGAAGGGTTAATAATCAAGTTGGCTTTTTGAGAGAGTAATAAATATTACGCGGATTTTATATTCTCAATTGTAAACAAAAAATTGACATTTGAATAAAATTTTCACACATACTATGAACTGCAATAGTGTGAAAACGGTGCCATTTTTATTTTCTGATGCCCACTCTGGACTAACGCATGCTTTCTCTAAGGCGCCAAGTTTCTCAAGAAATCCGTTTTTTTTCATAGTACTCTTAAGTTGAAAGTCACTGCTGGCTACGTCTAAAGGTATATTTCCCATGGATATAATAAATTCCAAGCCAATCTGCTATTTTTTGGCATCTGCATCCTCCAAACTTCGTGTCAATTCGGAAACATACATAGGTATTTTCACTAATATTGAAATTTTATCTCACCGCCTAACTGATAAGAGAATACTAGCTAGCTTTCACTTTCCAATCTGTATAGCAGTATCAATATTTTAACGGCATAAATCGCGCGAGCGATTTTTGAGAGAATACTTACCTTTTGTGACGGGATATTGAAAAGCGGGATTTTGAATAAGCGGGTTATTGAAATGGCGGGATTTTGGATTGGCGGGATTTTGATTAGACGGGATTCTAATTGAGCGGGATTTTTAATTGGCGGGATATTGAATGTCGGGATTTTATAAAACGGGAATATAATGGGCGGGATATCGTACCCAATCCTGATTTCGGGGCATTAGAATTTTGTCCCTCAAATAAATCTCAGCCCAAGATGTTCTTGTCCAATAACCTGACGGATGCGAACGCGAGTTATAGTGCAGCATGGCAGATAGCAAGTTCGGCTAATACTAAAAAATATGGAACGAATTTCGGGACAAAACAATTTCACGAAAATGCTTAATGTTTTCCTCCTAAAAAAGGATGCCTTAAACAAATGTAATTCAAATAATCGTCGGTGATTTTGTAAAGCCTGCATAAGCCACCGACATCTTGACGAGTTTTAGTAAATTGTTGGATTGAGTTTAACAGCTCGAATTTGTGCTGCCACACATATTAAGTTCTTCGTACTGGCCGCGGGCCGCAAGCTTGACATGTCTGCTTTATGCGGTGGATTGTGGGTACAATACGAATGCGTATTAAGCAAATAACGCTAGGAGAAGAGTTACATTCTGGTCGGTGGGGGAGGCATTGAATGAAAACCATATATCTATTCAATCAGCTTAATTTTTAGGGTTTTTTAGATTTTTTTTCAAAAAACCCTTATGAAATCGATTTTGTCCGTCCGTCCGTCCGTCCGTCCGTCCGTCTGTCCGTCTGTTCACTAAATAACCCGCGAACGGCTCAACCGATTATCTTGAAATTTGGTAGGAATGTGTAGAATGGTTACAGTCTTTGGCACATATACCTTAGAAGTTGGTAGGAAGAAGACAACAGGGTGTCCCGAACGTTTGAAAAAAGTCGACTTTTTTAGTTTTTATCGGAGATTAACCTATGGGTATTTACATCAAAGATCTAAACGAGTACACCTCATATCAGTTAAAATTTTCTAGTTTCGAGTAACGGTAAAAAAGTTATTGGCGTTTAAAGTAAAACTTCCTTTTCGAGCTCCGTTTTTCTAAACCGTTATAGGGATCGATATGAAACTTTGCACAAAGATTGGTCAGTATGGCCTTATATACGTTAAATATTAAAACTGTTGACTTTTGCAAAGGAAAAGTAAATAACAGTAAATTTGTAAAATTTCAATTTGTTCGTGTGTAGCCCCTCTTAGGTTTCCAAATATGAAAATTCTGCTAAGGGTTTTTAGGAAATTACATATAGAATATGTCTACGAATTTTCATTCGAATAACTGTATCCAAACCGGAGATATAGCCAAAGAAGTATTTAGTAAGGGCCTTTCACAATGCAAGCCTCTTAAGCATTTCTTCAATGCATATATTTTAACTTGATGAAACAATGAACATGAAATTTGGTGGAAATGCATAGAATGGTAATAGTGTTTGCCACAAATATTTTTGAAGGACCAAGATAACAGGGTGTCCCTGGATAGCTGCAAAAGTATACTTGTTCAATAATCATAGGAAAGCTTGCGTGGGCTCTTATGTCAGGGGACACAATGGAATCATTTCACATAAGTCGCTTTTCCTTGATTAAAAAACAGTAACAGTAGATTTACACCTAATAATTCAGTTCATATATAAAGCCAAGCCATCCTTACGTTTGCCTGAGTTTCTTTTTGGTTAAAGGCCATCAGAAATCTTAAATCAAAAATTGCCTGTCGATTTGCCTTGGAGTACTTTTATACAAACTGGGTAAATAGTAAATCTATTTTTTGGATTGGTCTAATTAAAGGTAGCTAGCGCCTTTCATTCTGGAACGCGTTTATTTAGACCAATCCATAAATAGATTTACAGGAAGCATTTCATTAATGTTGTGCACAATACTTATTTATTGCTTATAAAATATATGTACAAAAAATATTCACTATGCATTAAAATTCTAAAAAACCCTCTTATTGCGGGCGCAGCCCTCTGTACGCCGGTATTTTTGATATTAAAGTGATAATTTCCTAAAGTATGTAATGATATCAGCGTCTGACATATTTATTACCTCGTCGTCCCGTTGCGTTTATTATGTGGAAATATTCTTCAATTGCCGTGTGCCCGACATCCGTTGCTCGCTCTGTGTGCCCGCAGTATTGAGCCGTTGTGTGCGATCGAGTTACCCTGTTTGACTTGTCTAGAACACCTGCCGAGTGCTCACAGTGTGCGACAACATTAACTGTGTTATTCACAATAAGGACTCGTTGTTGCCTGCGTGTGTGAATTGTCGGCAACACCAACCGTGTGCTGACAGTGAGGAGCCGTCGTTAGTGCCTCTACTCTATCAAGCTACGAGTTTCCGACCTGAATCATATTGCTGAAGAACCGCGATAAAGATATGTTTGTTCCTCAGTCATATTTTGCCATTTGTCTTCTTTCAGTGCTCGATAAAGTACTGGAAGTGATTCTTGTTCGCTGGATAGAGGAAATGAATTCCGGAAGAGAGCTGTGCCTCTCGGGGTGTGGATGGGGGGTAGCGTCAACACGTACCAGAGCTGCACAAAGAGGCCCCTGGTATAGTTGATACGCCATGGCGTTCCCGATGCACTTGAGTAATGCAAGGTCGCTACGGTATGATTAACGTCTCCCAATGGAAGTCGTTATCAAACTGAGTACGTTTCGCAGTGATCTTCCTGGTGATGGGGGATTCTGTCATAAGCGATCGTGGCAGTATCGAAGCTGGCGGCTTTGCATAACCTGAGCCACGAAGGGACTAGGTAGGAAGAATATCCTTTGCAAATGTACCTATCTAGTTTTTGGATTGATGTCTAATCAGCCCGAGTCAATTTACGGAATGCCACAAGCAGTAGTAACATGACAAACGAATCTGGGATGAGCACATCTGAAATTTCCGTTAGGCCTAACTAACCATTAGCGAATTTGTACCTCATGGATTGGTGTGCAAAGAGGGGAACATGTTCCCTACCCATCAAGGAGTTGGACTCGAATATTGCAGCCCCGGGGTTAGGTTTCTCATGGAGATTGTATGCTTTGGACGAAGAAATCCCCATTTGAAACCAAGATCTATTTCAATAAAACGTCGAAGTTCCGAACAGTTCGATCAGTTCGATGGACCGAGAAGTAAAAGCTTTAGCTGAGGTACTCCCCTGACGGTATGGTCACGGTAGATGTAGTCCTCCGCGAGCTCGAGGCTATTAGCGTACGTTAGGGATGTTTGTAATGGGAGAGGAAATGCTGATTTGGACTTCAACCTAGCCCTGAGTTTCCTCATTACAGCTCACTGAACGCGTGGCTTTACACAAAACGTCTAGCTTTTCAACTCTGGTGTAATGATGAGCTTCTGGAAGACGAGGGATTGATGTAGCCGTGTAGGCCAAGTCACATAAAGTGAAAAAAACCCTCTCAAGAAACCCACGGTGATGCGTGCTCGCAGACCAGCTCAGCTGCTGGGAGTAACGGGGTGGGTTTTGAATGAGTTTCCTGCTTCCGTCATCATGAACAATAGAAAAACATTCATGCATCCTGCCCGAAAATTCCAAACTACTCAAAACTTCAAAAATCTCAAAAAAATACGAAATGGTGACGCCTCCGCGTCAAACTCCCGAAAAATCAACAAAAGGCAAAAGTCCCGTGAAGGGACTTGGGCTGCATCAGCCAGACAAAATACGCAAAAATCGGCACAAAGACCGTATAATATATAAAAAGGGGAAACCGTCCAATCGGGACATATTCTTCTTCCCTCCAAGTCATTTGAGCCCGTAGGTGTTGAACGGCTCGATAAGGGCACCAGGTGTTGTGGGCCCGCGGGTCTTCACCCTCCCATCCTTGGGATCCTATGCCGCCATTTCTATTATGATCCCCCAAAAACGTATTCAAACTTTAAGGTGTAGGTTCACATTATGAGGGAGAGGGGAAGAGAGGAATTCTTTCTAGGCATCCATATTGTTGCGCGCTCTATAACTTATAATGAATATACAAAAAAACTGGTTGGCATTTTACCAATAACTAATAAAAAGTATCAAATCATACTTCAATTCAAATAGATTTACCATCCACGGTATATGGTAATAACACTTCGAAATAAAAAAAAAATTTATCCCTATTCTCAATTCACAAATCTTATTTTGTATCCATTTGAGGGAAAAATTATGGTACGAACTGCTAAAACAAAACTTGCGCGAAAATTCACTGATTTTTTTATGTTACTTTCTTATTTCATTTAATGAGGTTTTGTTATGTTCATTAACTTTATGTATCATTCAAAAACATATCCGCATATCATATATATATTTTTTTTTTTCATAAACAATCCATTAATTATCGCCAAGCGTACACTTACGATTTTTTTATTATAAATTCAATGCAACAATGCATACAACATCTCCAGTGCTTGTTCAATCCATATCGGGAGCTCATCAATCCCATCTGCTCCAAAAAAGGTTTCTACCATAATTTTAATTGGTTTAATACTTACTTGAGAAAATGAAAAAAAATAGGGTCTAATTCATATCCAAATAACAGATAAATCATGCTTGTTAGCACACCACGCTTACGTATCTCCACTCCAACCCTCCTACTCCTCTACTACTGTTGAGCTGCTTCCTCTCATTCTAAAAGATTCTTCACAAACAACGCGCGATTTCCCTTTTTTTCCCCTGCTTTGCAGGTTCAGCGGAAAACGGTTGTGTCACGGGCACAATTCGCGTAACTGAGAGGAAAAACTCGCCAAATCGATCGAATAACGGGATCGTCGCATATTCCTATTCAGATTCAAAACTCGCGATACACCACGGATACGCGCTTTACGGCCGTTTTTCGTATGTAATACACGCGCAAGGAAGCCACGCTTCCAGTCAAACCTTCACCGATCCTAATCCCAAAAATCCAAAAACCAAAAATCACTAAAAAAAATCGTTAGCCGCGCACACCACACAATTCCCACCACTCGCTATCAAAAGCATCCGACAACTCCCTCAATCTCAGCAAAAACGAAAAAACTCAACGGCTACCTCTCTAGCAACCTGTCTACCCGCTAGCTTTTGCACTAATTCCTTCCAGATGTCTTATCAGCCAGCAAGAAAAATGCAAGATGCAGTGGTGCATCATCTTTTCTGCCGACCGATAAGACAAGCAGAAAAAAAAATTGTATGCTGAACATTACACTGGTCTGTCTGATATTGTTCTTGGCGATGTCTGGCTATGTTTTTTCGACACCCCCGATAAGCAAGGTGACTAGTCCTTTCGGTGTGCAAGACGAGTATTGAACAGAGGTCGTATATCTGTTAGCGCGAGTATTTTAGATGCCTGGATGTACTGCCCCCGGACAAATTGAGCTTTTTAAGTGGAAGCATCGTTTGGGCGTGGTTTCGCAATGGTCGGCGTGTAGATGGGCTACAAATGGGAACCGGCACCCATGGAACGGTATCCATCAGTATGTAAACTTCAAGCCTTGACACTTGGCTGACGGTCGTAAAACGATGATTGACGTCACAAAATTAATCCGATCATCCTAATAGAGAACCGTCTAGTAAACCTTCACGGTAATAAGAGACCTTAAATATCTTTTTGGCGTTCATTGTCAATGCTAATCAAGAGCAAATGCGCGTGTCTAAAATTTATTTTTTGTGGATGCTGTTGGCTGCTGTCATTGTGGATCTAGCGTTTTTCTATTTTGTTGACCATTTTTCAAAATCGAATAATTAACCATTTTATCTTTTACAGGTGTACCGGCTATGGCGGGCAGTGCTATTATCGGTGGCGTACTACTTGCTCTTATCGAAGGTGTCGGAATCCTGTTTACACGACTATCAGCCGAACAATTTCGAAATCCCGCCCCGCCATCCGAAGACCCGGCTGCACTGGGCGATCCAAATCAAGGTCTTGGCGGCGGCGGTGGTGGCGGTAGTTTTAGTTTTGGCCAACAACCTAGACAATATCAATAGTTTTCACGTTGTTTTCCCTAAATTCACCTACTTACTATTCAAAGCAAAACAAAAATTTAGTTATAATCAAACTTTTATTTTCGATGAGAAATCATTCTTAGTTTTTCATGTCATGTTATCTGCGATCGTACTACATGCGAAAACGAAGAAAATTTGTCGAAAAAGATGCGGGACAATTCGAAATGATATCAGTGCTAATTTAAATATGTTAATGGATTTGAAAAAAAAAATGAATGTGTTTTTTTGATTGTGCGAGAGAATGAATCAAAATTTTTTTGTTGACTGTGTTATATATTCAAATCTATTTGGGAGAGAAAGTAAACTGTTAAGTTTCGATCCAATCAACAAGTTGTTCTTTAATTTTCCCTGTAACATCAACTGATATGAAAATTGTACTGAATTATCAAAAGTCAAGTAAAAGGCAATTGTTTTATCTGCCTTCAATTGACTGGTGATGCTAAGTACGCTCCCGGAGCTCTATGGTAAGAGAAGGAGATTTAAGTGTAAATAGAATTTAATCGAAACAAATTGTTGTCTATAAGCCGTTTTCGATTAAACTAGTCACATAACCTGCTAGAATCTAACCTGAATACTACGGGGAGTAAATGTAAATTTAATAAAAACTTATTTTTAAGACAAACTACCGACACGAGAAGAATAAATCTTTTTTCATTTTTATGTATTTTTATTTTCCTTTTAAAATATCATTGAAATAATCCCCATAAATATTTACATAGAAAAAGCAAAGATAATTTCAAAAAATGCCTAGTGCCTTAATTTACAGTACTAAGTTCAAGGATGTTCGTTGTCGGTATTGATCCCGTCATTGGAACTTGTTTCGAATTTGTACAAGGCTTTGTTGGGATGAAAAGCTTGCTCTACGATTGCTTTGAACGCTTCATCGGTCGACATCAGCGGTTGATTGGAGTTCTCCAATGCCTGGAATGTAATAAAAATGTAAAATATTGTTTTGTATATGTGAGGATGTACCTTATCCTTACCTTTGTCGCTAATCTTTCCGCCTCGGTTAAGTGATCCAAATTGCCTAAATCCAGATTTTCTGGCATGCCAATGCCCGAGTGAAGGACGAGTTGTTGTAAAATGTTAAGGCACTCGGCAGACAAATCGGTTAGATTGCTGGTTGGTAAATTCAACGTTCTGATTCGTGCTAAGAATTTCAAATTTTTCAATATGTCTGCAGTCATATTGCGTGTTTGTGACGCCAAATGTAGCATTTGTTTATTGGATTTTGTGAGCAATGCATTTTTATGTGATAGATCCGCTTTCCAACGTGCCAGCTCTTCGACCATTACACTACTTGCCAGAAACTTACTGCGCCACACTTCCGATTGACCGGCAAGATATTCAATTTGTTCCTGTTGTAAAGTTGAAAAACATTAAATTTAGCAATTATCGATAATTTTTTGTTGAGAGCAGAAAAACTTTTCATATAAATCCAATACCGACAAACATGGTCGCCAAACCGGCGAGGCATAATATTGGATGGTTTTAAGCGGAAACGATTTTGAATTGAAGGAAAATCCCAAACATTTGGCCATTTGGTTTCGGTGCATAGGTCGGGTACGACTACGCGATCCAAAGCGCACCCTATCAGTCAAATTTTCGACTACATTTGGAGCCATATTTCAACAATTACATGTTCAATTTCTTTCTCAAAGAGTTAATAGTTTTGTCCATTCAACATGTTTCGGAGAACGCGCGTTTGTTTGATATTTTCCGAAAACCCGTACATTTGAAAGTTTAACTCTTCGAGGACCACATATCGTTAGGGACTTTTGGCATTTTTTAGAGCCACTGAAGCAATAATTTCATCATGTCACCGTTCAGTAAACGTTACTCTTAAGCCTCGTCTCCATTGTAAACAATTGTGGCGCAACTGTATACGAACATGATGTTTTAGTGCTCCCCAATTGTCCGCGGGGGCAAAAGACTTCTCCATGTGTCCTCCGCGCGGGCGCCCCCTGGTAACGGTAGTGGGTAAAACCTCTAACGGCTAAGTCAAATCATCTTGTGCGACATTTGGAAGAAGCACCGCTGCGCCTGAGTGCTGTATTTACATCTGCAGCGTTTCAGGTTACTTAACGTGATAGGTGACAGAAAACGTCTAACTCAACCACTAAAGCAGCATCTTCGAGGCATGCCCATGATGGCCCTTACTAAACGATTAAACCCTATCATGGTTTAGCGATGTGCCGACAACTCATCCTAAGAAAAACTTCAAGTCAAGAAACCTGAAACAAAAGCCTCGGATTGGACGGATACAAAACAACAACGACCCCGCAAACGAACAACTGATTACTCTTTCGGATCCTGGAATGTACGCTCCCTGAATAGACCGGGGGCCTTAAGGGCCCTCCTGGATCAGGTAGAACAATACAAGCTGAGCATAGTTGCAATCCAGGAAACTAAATGGCTCAAAAGCGAGATTAACGACCTCAATCCGCACACTTTTTTTACGAGTGGTAAAGAGGAGGGCAACAAGGAGTTTGGAGTAGCTTTCATCGTGAATAAGCAGCTCAAGGACCACGTTATCGGCTTCAAACCCATCAACGAGCGGCTATGTGCGATCCGCATTAACACCCGTTTCGCTAATCTCTGGCTCATTAATGCGCATGCCCCTACAGAAGTAAAAGAAGACGCGATTAAGGACGAGTTCTACAACGGCCTAGAAACACTCTTCGACTCACTTCCATCAAACGACGTCAAACTGCTGCTAGGAGACTTGAACGCCAAAGTCGGAAACGAAAGCTGGCGGGGGAACTACTGGAGGTCATAGCCTCCACGACGAAAACAACAACAACGGTCAGCGACTTATCGACTTCGCGAGCGGCAGAAACTTGGACCTGGAAGTCTCCAGATGAATACACCGTGAACCAGATCGACCACGTAGTGATCAGCAAGAGATGGGCTTCTAATGTCCTAGATGTTCGATCCTATCGAGGAGCCAACTGCGACACCGATCACTATTTGGTGAAGACGACCTACAGGTGCAGAATCTCTTCGGTGCACCTAACGAGAATCAACCCTGCCAAGATCTTCGAGGTTGACAATTTGATTGATGATGCCACGGCGGCTGCGTATACTACAACACTTGAGGAAAAACTGTCGCCCATGCTTGATAACATCAATAATCTAGGCATCCATGAGTTCTGGGAGGAGCTCAGAGACAGCATCAAGGGGGTCGCAGAAGAGGTCGTGGGCTATAAAGGCCGGCGCAGATGAACAGACTGGTTCGACGAAGAATGCAGGGCCTCGATTGAGGCGAAAAATGAAGCCTATCGCCAATACACACAACGCGCATCCCGAGCCAAGAAAGAAAGATACAACGAACTTCGGCGAGTATCTAGATTAATTAGACGTAAGAAACGCAAACATTTTGACGAGCAGTTGCAGCAAATAAACCAAAGATTAGCCAGTAAGAACATTAGACAGGCGTACAAACTTATAAATAGTATCAAGAACGGATATCAACCCAGGACAAGCCTATGTAAGGACAAGGATGGTAACATCATCAGCTACATCGAAAGCGTCAACAAACGATGGGCCTCGCATTTTGAAGAGCTCCTCAATGCATCATCAACATCCCCCGCGGAGCCAGCTCTTGAGCAGTTAGCCGAACCCGGCCCTCCCGTTCTACCCCCAACAGTAGAGGAGGTGAGTCTTGCCATACAGTCGCTCCAAAATAATAAAGCGCCCGGCGCTGACGAGATCCCAGCAGATCTGCTGAAGCATGGTGGAACGTGCCTGACCAACGCTGTACATGTGCTACTGCTGAAAATATGGAACGACGAGGTAATCCCCGAAGATTGGCGCAAAAGCATAATGTGCCCAATCCACAAAAAGGCTGACAAGCTGAAGTGTGAGAATTACAGGGGCATATCATTAGTTTGTACGGCCTATAAGATATTATCGAAAATTCTTGAAAAGAGAATTAATCCGTACGCAGAACGAATCATTGGCGAGTATCAAGGCGGCTTCAGACCTGGTCGTTCAACGACCGATCAGCTTTTCACAGTGAAGTTACTACTCCAAAAGAGCTGGGAATTGGGAATATAACATCGACGTATACCAAATCTTTGTCGACTTCAAGCAGGCATACGACAGTATCGACCGAAGTGTACTGTACAACATTATGCTGAATTTTGGTATACCGGCAAAGTTAGTGCGACTCACAAGGATCACGATGACTAATACCGTCTCGCAGGTCAAAGTGCAGTGACCCGTGCTATGTTATGGCTGCGAAACATGGACACTTACCCAAGCCTCCGAAATTTTGCTAGACCGATTCGAATGAAAGGTCCTTCGGCGAATTTTCGGGGCCGTTCGCGAGCGAGACCAATGGCGTATCCGATACAACCATGAGTTGTATCAATTGTACGATGAGCTGGAAGTATCGAAAATCGTGAAGCTTCAACGTCTACAATGGGCGGGGCATGTACAACGGATGGACAACAATCGCATGCCAAAGAAAGTTATGAACGCACAACGAATTGACGGAGCGAGGTTGCGTGGACGACCGAGAGCTCGCTGGGAGAACTCCGTAGGTGAAGACGCCCACCAGCTGCTGGGCTTCCGAAACTGGAGGACAAGGTCACGTAACCGCGACAATTGGAGGTCAACGATTCAGGCGGCCAAGGCCCGACGTCGGGCTATCGTGCCACATTGATGATGATGAATTGTTCGCGAACAGTTGCTGAACAAATGTAACACGTCCACACTGTAAACAAATGTTCCCGAGCTGTTGCACATATTTTTGAGCAATTGTTTCACGTCCACATTGTAAACAGTTGTGAGGGAAGAGAATATACCAGTCCGCTTGTCGTATAAGACGACTAAAGGGATAGGATTTGTATGTACATATATACGGGTCCTATAAACAAGATTTACTTTTCTTATCTAATTTCTAATTTAAATGCATTAAAATTCCATTTCTTTATATGAGTTCATATTTGTTACGATTGTTACAAATAAAAAAACTTAAATCTAACGATAATCTCCCCTTGAACTCCTCTTCATGGATCAACAAGAACGGCTGTGGCAACAAAGAATGGCTCGGCCACTGGTAAGGTTTCACTTTCGATCTCCTTAATCTTCATTGCGCTTAAAAACTTCAAGTTCTTCACGGTTTTTGGTACAATACGCCGAACTTTCAATTTCAATACATCCGGCACGGAAGTCCGCTTGTCGCTGATTCCAGTGTCGAAATACACTTTATCGATTACTTCAAGATCATTTGAGTCCTCGGAAACGACAACGGTGGCTGCCAAAGCGCTAGCGACGTTTTATTTTGTGCAGCACCGGAAATACTCTTCTCTGGAGCGTTTGATATGAACACTGCCAACTCAACTTTTGTACATCTCTAAAGATTTGTTAAACGACAATAAACGCGTAAAGTCACTAAAATAAAAACATTGGCCCGTATGAATAAAAAGTAGTAAATTGCACTTGACTACTTTTTTTGAAGTAAACATAGATTTCTAGTATTGTTGCTATGATTAAAATGACGTTTACTGCACTACAACTTTCGAACATACTACAAAGGGGAAACATCAGTAGATTTCATATGAATAAAAGTAGCTTTACTACAGTTTTCATGTAGGTAACAATTTGCAAACTACAAATATGTAGGTAGATTTGTAGTAATCAAACAAGGCAAAAAATTTTCTTTAAAAATGTTTTTAAAGATAAGTGAACCGCGTAAAACGAAAAATTTACTAAAACGACGTGAAACGTGCGACGATAATTTCAAATCTCTGTATAGATTTACAAAGAGAAATGTAGATTCGTTGGCCAATCATTTTTTGGGCAACGATTCCTTCATGTCGTCCTTGATAGCTAGCTCCCATACCTTTCTCCGATGTTTACTATCAACCTTCAAATCTCTAAAAAAAATAACAATTGGAAATTGTGACTACACATAAAGATCACTAGGCTTGTTTTGCTTATAGGGTAGGCGGTCATTAGTTTTTGAGAAACTAGGCAATCAGGTTGGGTATATCTTACAACCGATGTTGTCGTAATAGTATTTCGAAATTGTGGATAATAATAATTTTAGAAAAGTCTGATAAGTCTAGATTAGAGCAAAGATGCCCAACCATTTGGCACAGAATCAAAGAGGCGGACATAAGTACATTCCTGTTTTACTTGAAAATATGCATTACATGTACCCATACCGTATGCACAGCTGCATTGAAATTATCTTTCACAACGATTAGACTAATGTTGAATAGCCAACTTAAAAAGAATTGCTCTTCAAAGTGGAAAATATTGGAAGATGTTGTTTATAACTTGAGAACGAATTGTGCTTTTTTGGTGAATCTTTTAACCACCATTTTGACAAAACAATTAACTTAGTGACAAATCTTAATTCGAACCTACAGCTGAGACTATAGTATTCGATAAATTCCACTGAAGTATGTACGTCGTACGTGAATTCACCCATTCATAGACCAAAAGTACACAAATACGTAAATAACAGATATGTATATTACATGATTTTTCCTTCCGTTTCAGGTGGATGGTATAAGTGACGACTCGAAAATGGAATCACAACGAGACATACACCAACATGCCACCGATGATTTAAGGTTTGTGTTCGTAGAGACGACTCACGTGATGATCGCTCAGCGATTGAAGTAAAACCACTGGTTCTAAGCACTATGTGCGTATATTTTCTAGACAGCAATGTTCCTTAAGTTAGTGGTCGATACTAGGAAAGTAACACCATTCAAAAAATATGCAAATATGGCTCGAAATTGGATGCAGAACTACAATCGCTGAGCGATCATTACATGAATAGTCTCTACGAACACGTACCTTTAGCCGACGTGGGCCTCAATCAAATACATTTAAGTTTTCATTTGACATCGATCTATGTATGATCACTCAATTTTCGAAGCGTTTTCTAAAGTCGTCCAAAATTGATTGAGGCCCGCGTCGGCTAAATCATCGGTGGCACGTTGGTGTATGTCTCGTTGTGATTCCATTTTCGAGTCGTCACTTATACCATCCACCTGAAACGGAAGGCAAACTTATGCCTAATTATGACACATGTGGCAGCGCCTACTTTTTGAATTGTAGCAGATGCTACTATTGCATTTTCGAAGTAGTAGTTTCAGTATTTCCGAAGAAAAATTATTATTCATACGAATACATGTAGTATCTACTTTTGAGTAGTTTCTACAAATTTTAAAATTTACTACTTTTTATTCATACGGGCCATTGATTTCAATCGGCAAATTAATCGCGCTAGTTACAAACTACAAGATATTGCACAAATTACACGGAAAATTAGAACTGTCAAAAATAAATTAAATATTCGAACATGATGCGCAACTGTTCACGAACAATATAGATTCTTGCTCCGCAACTGTTCATAAACAACATGGGAACGTGTATAGCAACTGTTCAGAAAAAGTTCAGTAAAATGTTGCGCAACTGTTTGCAGGTAATATTTGGAACTTTTTTGCAACTGTTCATCAACAAATGTTTACAATGGAGACGAGGCTTTATAGAGATATTCACAAACATTTTTGAAAATGCCTTCATAGTAGTGTTGATTCCTTATAACCCCGCCTGCATATATGGGAGCTTCTAGCATATGTTTGCGAATCAAATCACAGACTACTTTCTTTCCCGTTAAGTGTCCCGCTTTAAATTCCCTATTGCCAGATTGTTTACACGCTTGATCAAGCGTAGGTCCAATCGGAGAGCATGCACCGACGCTGACTTTTTGGCATTTTTCTTGGTGTTGTTAAATTAATCGTTATAGAGATATTTCTAAAAATTGTTCCCGGAAATCTGGTTTGACCCACCATAGCTCCGTTTTGGGGACACCCATAGATGGAGTACTCTGACACGTTATTAGGGAGTCAAAGAAGCTACAGATTTGTTGTAGACTACCTTTGAGATTAGAATCGACTGGGGCCTCTTTTTTTTCTCTCTCTCTATCTCTTTCTGGTTTCTTTTAACCCTAGTGGGGGTGGGGTATAGATCATTGGCTTTCCACCTCACCCTGTTAGCAGCCGTTCAAAGACGCGACCCAAGACGGCTGTCGATCCATAGAGAGGAGTATTAACGATGGGGGTCGAAAATTTTTATTCTTGCCGAAAATGGATATTTTTGAATAGGGCGACACGTAGAGCACATCTGGGCGAAGTTTTCACTGCAGGTTTCAGAGTCCTAGCTGTCTCCGTTCGAAAGTTATGGCCGTTCAAAGACGTGACCCAAGAGGGGAGTATTGACGATGGGATTCGAAAATTCGAAATTTTCTCCATGTATTTCTGGGTCGTCCCACACCACGGCTGGCATCGGTTCCCTGCGGATTCCGGAAGCCTGTTTCACAATGTTTTTCGACCTATCCACTGTCACTTCCGCCTTTGATTATCGATGACTATTTTGGCCAGTAATTGTGAGAAGGTTCTTCTTCTTGTAGCGGTGAGAAGGTCGTCGTTAGATATGACGGAAGGTTTTTAATTATATCTTTTAACTAGTTTGGCCACTGAATTTTGTTGCAAGCTGATCGCTTGGGGTAAGATCTTCAGGAATGACTCTGAAGCACCAATGTCATGGAATCCCTATGAATGGACAAATCTTACGTTTCCAGTTGATGTACCTTCCATACCTAGTGTAGGTGCGCAGATTTTTTTATAAACAGAACCGAATAATCTTCACTTACCGTATGCGTAGACAAATTATTGGCAGTATCCAGCAAAGCCCTTGCTAACTGCAACTTATCTTCCGTCAACACATTGACGCGTGTCTGTAAATCTTCACCAACTGCAGCCACCAGTAGATTCTTCAATTCCGAATTGACCTGAACTTGAAATTTCAATTGTGCCGTAGTTCGATCCTGTTCTTTCTTCAATTCCGCAATTTCATTTTGCAGTGCCTCCCGCTCCTTCTCAAATTCAGTCTTTGAACGCACGAACTCATCCGCGACCGTCACCTCACTCATTTTCAATTCGCTCGTCTTCATATTGCTTACTTGCTCCACGAGAACTTTGATGTCCAACTGATTGCGATTTGGTCGCAGGATCTTCTTACGTTTGATGGGCACAATAGAATTGACGGCCGCCTTGTACGGCTCGAAAGCTACGAATTTGGGTTCTTTCGGTGGAGTGGATTGTGGCTTGTCCGTTTTTGTCCTTTTGACGAGACGTGGAATCAGTGGTATCAATTTACCTTTGGGTATGACGGGTGGCAATGAGATTGATTCGTCGAATTCAGGCCGATAAATGCTCACTTCTCCGGGTATCTTTTTGGGTTTCTTGGGGTCGGATACTCGCTTCACGGGGACGTTATTCTTTGTGGATTGTTCTTGAGGTCTTAAAGTTGGAGCTTTCGATATCACATTGGAGGTTTCTGCTTTGGAGACGGGTTCCTGTTCCATGCCATCTCCGCTGGTACGTTCTGAATCGAGAGAGATCAAGTTGGATTATAGGTCGATGTTTGGGCTGAAATATTTTCGTATACATACTCATTGCTGGATCAATCACGGCGCTCATTATGTCGACAGCTGGATGATAACAAGTCTATGGAACAAGTATAATCAACTTCGATGCAAAATCATAGCCAATTTGCGACCCACTTATTGTTTTGGTTTATTTCTGTGAAGTGAAATCTGATTATGACATGGGAATTAAATACGTGACAGCATCAATTCACAATAGGATTTTTTTTAAAGAAACATACATCGTCAAAATTATTTGTACACTTTATATTTCATCTATGAACTCCTGTCAAAAAGTCGTGACTCACTTTCAGAACGTCTCCCTCTGGTTAGAAATTTCAACTACCTGCCAAGTGAAGTGGTTCGCCTCTGCAGCCGGGAGTCTATTTTTTGGATTTTTTAACAACGTATGTTCAGGCAGACGCATAAAATTTAGCAAATTTCGAATCCTCAATTCACCGATAATATTTTATTGCAGATGCTTTTTATGCTATTGTTCAGCCGACAAGGCAAATTACGTTTGCAAAAATGGTACATGGCCTATCCGGACAAAGTGAAGAAGAAAATTACACGCGAATTGATTACAACCATTCTGGCGAGGAAGCCCAAAATGTGTTCATTTCTCGAGTGGAAAGATTGCAAAATTGTTTATAAAAGGTACGAAAAAGAGTGTACTAACACATGGTTTGGTATTGATTGCGGTGCTTTTCGCCATTACAGGTACGCCAGTCTGTACTTTTGCTGCGCTATCGAGCAGAACGACAACGAGTTGTTGACATTGGAAATTATCCACCGATACGTGGAACTTCTTGATAAATATTTCGGAAGTGTAAGTATGAAGTGAAATGTTTTTGACGAGCAATTCTGTTTAATTGCCAGAGGACATCAAGTGTGTAAATTAGGCAGCGTCAATGCAAATTACGAGTCCATTAGCAGGCCATATGACCATTAGCAGGCCATTGAAACAAGTTCACCTGGAAGTAGGGTGGGGTTGGGTAGTCCGGTTCTTTTGAAATGTATGCTTTTATTCCGCTGAAGTCCATTGGACTACCTACTCTAGCCAATTTACACAAAACCGGATAAAATAGTATTATAAATGCCCTAACCTAAATCGATAAATAAACCCCGGAGTATCATAAAAGACGACTAATAGGATAGGAGAGACCAAAACTATTAAAGTGGTATTTTGATCAATCAAAAGTCCCGAATCCATGGTGAGTCACTATGCGCCAAGGGATGGTATAGTCGAGAGAAATTGTCCACCAGCATGCAAAAGAAGCAAGTATCCATAAGGCACGATTTCAGTATCTGTGGCGCCAAATTTTGATGATGGCATTTCATTAATATTGACCTGAAACGATCGAATCACTCCACTGACCATATTACAGTTTAAATGCAATGGCATCCGTCAGAAGATCAGTGAGATCGTCCATTTCATGAGTACACGCAGAATAGCGGCAATTCAGGAGACAAAGCTCCAACGGTTCCTATCGCGGCCGGGTCTATGTCCCAGAACCACCCATGCAATCATGCATGACCAAGAGCCGCAAACCCCCCTCGACACATTCGGGGAAACAAGAAAAGTTGCACACTCACAACCATCTTTTTTATACTACCGGAGCAACCCGAGCCGGCCCAGTTGCTCCAAATTCTACTACTACGTGCCGGCATAGAAATTAATCCTGGTCCTTGGACATGCTGCGTATGTGGTAAGAGGATCTACTCCAACGTTCAAACCTCAGTGCGTTGCTCGTGTTGCAGAGAATGGTGCCGCGTTAAGAATTGTTCTGGGCTAAACAATTCAGACCTACGTTCAACAACCACAATTAACACCTTTCTAGCACCAAACTGTAGAATCTGTGGACAGCAGTCATCATCGACTTCCCAACATCACAATAACCAGGGCCAACAACCATCACCAGTCACCCCCACAGTTTCTACCCAACACAATGCACCACGACATACCCTAACACCAGCACCACCACAGCCAGTTGTGAACTACTCTACCACCAAGATTGTCCAAATTAACTGTAATGGTATTCAACACAAAGTCATCGAGCTCACTGACTTCATGGACAGACATCACATCAAAGTCGCTGCGGTTCAGGAAACTAAGCTAAAAGCTGACTCACCGCTTAACTCATACGGAGGCTTCAACATCATCCGAAAAGATCGACCCACCGGCGCAGGTGGAGGCTTAGCTTTACTGATCCATAACACGTTGCCATACTCAGAAATTGACATCACCGCCGCCGATAACACCACCGAACTCCAAGCGATTTGCATCAAAGCGGGAAATGTTGATATAGATATTCTAAATATCTATATACCACCAGCCTCAAGTTGTCCCAATGGTTTTCAGGCCAACATTTCTACACTACTCACTGGACAATACCGCTTAAAACTTGGTGATTTCAATGCACATCACGATCTATGGCATTCGAATCTCGACAACGACACCAGAGGCAACCTCATCGCTAGCCAAATAGATGACTCCGATTTCTGTCCGATGAACGATGATTCACCAGCACGCGTTACAGGATCATGCAGGAGCTCCCCTGATATATCTATTGCCAGTCCCGGGCTCATCAGCAACACCACATGGGAGCCATTCATCACCTTCTCGTCAGACCACCTGCCAATAGTCCTCACGATCGACAAACCGTCCCAATTCGCGTACACTGAGAAGAAAACGTACACAAATTTCAGCAAAGCAGACTGGATCGGCTTTCAAGCATATACCAGCGAAATGTTTTCTGCCCTACAAATTCCCACCGACGTACGTACCGCTGAAAAAAATCTGAGACGGATTATCGTAGATGCTGCTAATAGATACATTCCTTCCGGCCGTATACCAATCTTGAGACCACATTTTCCATCAAGTGCCGTAGAATTGGCAAAAAAAGGGATGAATTCAGAGCAATAGACCCCAGTGATCCTCGTATCAGCGACCTAAATAATGTGATAACCCAGCAAGTAAATGACCATAGAAGACAAAAATGGAACAAGCATTTAAAATCCTGCCACATAAAATCCGGTGTAAGCAACCTTTGGAAAACGGTACGTGCGTTATCTAACCCCACAAAACCCAAAGGTAAGGTAGCCATTAAGTTCGGTGATAAGTCCTACAATAACGACGAAAAATGCGCACACAAATTTAATCAACAATTCGTCGAACATCCTGAAAAAGATAGGCTCAAGCGCACCATCACAAGAGCTATCCGCAATAGCACCACCGATCAACACCTTCAAGTTACTTCAAACGAAGTAAGACTTGCCATCAAAAATGTCAACAATTCCAAAGCGTTCGGCCCCGACGGCATTGCTATGATCATGCTGAAACATCTAGATTCACCGGCCATTGATTATATCACTGCCACGATGAATCTATCGTTAAAATCATTCATCATTCCTGAGTTATGGAAGAAAGGCCGCATAAACCCAATACCCAAACCAGGTAAAGATCATACTCTCGCAGAATCATACCGTCCAATAACGCTCCTGTCTCCTGTGGCCAAAATACTGAAAGCACTGGTATTGCCGAAACTTTTAGAGCACATACAGCTTGCAAATCATCAACATGGTTTTCGTAAAATGCATAGCACCACCACCGCTCTCGATACGATCACGTCCAACATATTTAATGGACTCAACCAACCGAAACCATGCAAGCGTACCGTCCTGGTTGCTCTCGATCTGTCAAAAGCATTTGACACTGTCAACCACACTCTATTGCTAACAGATCTCCGCAATACAACACCACCGTACATCCATAAATGGATCGCTAACTACCTTGCCGGTCGTCAATCCTGCACAGAGTTTAGAAACGGGAAGTCTAAACTCAGGAAAATTAAACAAGGCGTTCCCCAGGGTGGAGTCTTATCCCCCACTCTTTTCAACCTCTACATGGCAGGATTACCTACACCACCAACGGGATTACAAATCATCTCATACGCAGACGACTGCACCATCATGGCAACTGGTAACGACATTCCCGAAATGTGCGATCTAATCAACGAATACCTCCAGGTTCTCAACGCTTTCTTCGTCAGTAAAAATCTGAAAATCTGCTGCATTCTTTATACGATTACCTGCCTCGAAGGCTTTATGAAATTATAAATAAAAATGGCGAAAATACACACTATTGAATTACAAAAAAATGCTCCTGTTTTTTCGTATTTATCCTCTTTCATACTTTTCTGAAATATTTTTCAGCGAAAACATTATGTAAAACGGTAAAATCGTCCCTGATCCTAAGCAATTGTCGCACTGGAAATTGACTCTTTGAATTAAATCAGTTACTGTAATTTAAGGAAAATGTCCTGTGGGGATTCAGTCCATTCATTTTGTTTGTGATATTTAATACTTCCAAAAATAACATTTCTTGAACTGGTAAGGTTTTATTTTACCGCTTCATGGAAGGAAATATGAGTGAACCTAAGCATTTGTCGCGCAGTGTACACTCCTCTATATGCAATGTAACGTTGACTCGAAGTAGCCTATAAACGGCTGAGTGAACGCACCATGCCCCACAAGGTGTTACGGTACAGAGAAGAAGCACAGGAAATAATCGGGAGGTGTTTATTTAAATCGCACGACCTTGGAGGCCAATTCACCAGGTCGATTTCACGAAATAAACTTATCGCCAAAAATTTTGATTTCAATAAGTCGATGGTTTCGGTCGCCGTTATGACACGTAGCAACATCTTGTTGAAATCACATCTCGTGCGGATCAATGTAATAACAAAAATTCACCAGCGTGTAAACCGTACATTACTCTCAGTGTAATGGAATCTGTAGAGTCTCGTCTGGATTCGTCTGAATCCATATATGGTCATTTTTTCTTATTAACAAACCCGTTAAGTCATCGCTAAACACAATTTGGCGATAAAACAACGGGTCAGTTTGCAACTGCTCTAGAGCCAGCGTAGCACAGTGGTTCAGAATCGGCATTTTGCGGAAAAAAATATATATTTCCGGAATGGCTTCATCTAGGTACATGAAATTTTGTACAAATGTGTAGAAGCTTAACCCAATACCAGACATTTAAAAGAAATTGTAATAAGGACATTTTAAAGGGGGGTCCCCATATAGGAGTAATAAGGATACAAAAAAAAATGATGTGAATATAGGCGTGTGGGGTATCATATCAAAGGGGAGATTGAGTACATTTCAGCTGTGAAGGAATTTTTTCTATCAATGCCTCTTCTGAAGTGTAAAATGTCAAACAAATGCAATTTTTCAGTGTCTTTGTGGAAACGAACCCCGCCACACCCAAGGGGGGTTATCCACCCTAAAAAAAATTATACTTTTGCGAAGTTTCATGATAAACGTAGCATTTTTGTAACAAATAAAGGGTTTTCCAATAGGGACGCTTGATCTTTGAAATGAAAAAAAAAATACATGTAGGAGAGATATTTGCGAATTTTTTTTTTTATTTGAAAGGTCCATCGACCCCATTACATATGGAATATGACATCATTCAAATGACCGCCACGGCTTCGGTTGGTGGCGCGCACACGAAAGGTCCAATTTTCGATGACTCTGGCGCACAAATCGGGCTGTATTTGATCGATGGCGTGGCGTATGTTAACTTTGAGGGCATCGGTGGTTTGCGGTTTGTTGGCATAGACCTGCGACTTAAGAAAACCCCACAAGAAAAAGTCCAGCGGGGTCAAATCGCACGATCTCGGTGGCCAGTTCACGTCGCCTCCGCGCGAGATGACCATGCCCGTAAATTGCTCGTGCAGAACATCCATCGTAGCGTGTGCTGTGTGGCACGTAGCGCCGTCCTGTTGAAACCACATGTTGTGCAGATCCATATTCTCGATTTCAGGCCAAAAGAAGTTGGTTATCATCGACCGGTATACAGCCCGATTTGTGCGCCAGAGTCATCGAAAATTGGACCTTTCGTGTGCGCGCCACCAACCGAAGCCGTGGCGGTCATTTGAATGATGTCATATTCCATATGTAATGGGGTCGATGGACCTTTCAAATAAAAAAAAAATCGCAAATATCTCTCCTACATGTATTTTTTTTTTCATTTCAAAGATCAAGCGTCCCTATTGGAAAACCCTTTACAAACGTTTTAAGTAGCCTATGTCGCTACACCTAGTTCAACCAACCAACCAGCAATCTTTCCTTAGTAGGATACTATTTCCTGCGTTCTGGAGTTATAGCGTCAGGAAGGAAAACCCGACTTATTTTTATATAGTTTTTCGTGCACTAAAATGTGCGCACGCCACCTACAATGCTCATACTATCCCAGAAACCATCATACATCCAGGTTGACGGTTGTTAATGTAACTTAATTGTAATTAATTGTAACCTTGCTATGCCAACATCCGGGCTGACGGTTATTAGAAAAAAAAACCCATGACCCTTTAGGCAATTTTGTTGCGAATCCGGCGACATCTCAATCGTGTCGTTCCGCCAAAGGATTGCGGAGATATCGACGGATTCCCGAAGTATTGTGAAATTGCTGTGACCAACATCAAGGATGTGTGTACGTAAGAACATAGTCACCTTGACTACAATTAACACTGTATTTGATCCAATGACAACTAAAATATTCCCATTAAATTTAAATGTTGTCGATGAAAACTTGATTGCAACAGGTGACTCTCATAAAAAATGAAATTTCGATATTTACCACCACTTCCTTCGATATTTTCAAAAATTTTTTGGTCCATAAACCTTCTCCAACGTAAGACGGATAAAACAAAAAAAGAATCATCCAAATCGGTTCGTGCGTTCTGGAGTTATAGCGTCAGGGAGGAAAACCCGACTTATTTTTATATAGTAGATTAATTAATGTCATTTAAAACACAAACTAGTTTTTTTTTTGCAATATAACAACCGAGTTTTTTTCTACAATAGAACAGGATAGGATAAATTCCCGCGCAAATTTTATAGGAGTTGTCCCGGATAAATTCATCCGGGGCAACTCCTATAAAATTTGTTTGGGTGGTTATCCTATCCTTTCCTGTTTTGAACCAAAAACCCGTTATATAATTATTTTTAATAAACATTAAATACCATAAACTGAAACTTAGAAATTAAAAATTAAATCAAAAGCCCTACTACATCTCCGTGAAATTCATTTGTCCTTAATTTATGCTGGCTGCGGAATTGTTCAATATATGGATCTGATGATAGAAGTAGCATGTTCATAACATCCATATTTGTGTCTACTGCACTTTCTAGAGTGAGAATACCTTATTGAACGATAATCTTTATTCCGTGGCTCTTGTGCTTCTTCGGTTAGCATACCAATCGGTAAAGTAGCCACTTGAATAATCTTAATATCATGCACCAACATTTTGTGAACTGTATTTGGCATAAATCAATAAATGCACAACAATGATTGTCGACATACTCTACCTGGCTAAATAGAAAGAAAATGTGCATACTTAGAGAAATGTATGAATTTCAACATCAATTTTCAAGCGAAATTTGTCTGACCTGCCTCCACAAATATGTTACTAGCAGCAAGATTTGCAGATATTTGCAGCTGGAATTAGTTTTAACTTTTAGCCAGGACCCTAGTTGACATTTAGTAACTAGTCCGAGACGGTCGCGGTCGCTCAGGAGTTCTGCTCTAACAAAGCGGAAAAAACTTGTATTTTAAAAGGACTTCCAACATTTTTAACTTTTAGACAACTCTAAAAGTAAAAATATTTTTTTTTCCTTTTTTAGTAATAAGCACACAAGCATAATTTGAGATTTTATCATTTTCTTTGGATTCTGAATGTTTTAAGGTGTATGTGAGGACTCAAAAAAATAGGTTAATTTGAAGCAGAAACATGATTCAGGCTCTTCATGCATATTCAAACCCCCCTCATTTATTCAGTGTTGTAAAAAAATCGATTTTTTTTGTGAAAACATTAGTATCGAAAAATAGTTGTGAAAAGAAGCCAATCAAAAAAAAAAATTGCGACGCTATGAATTTTTCGATTTTTTGCCGCGCATAAACCACTGTGCGTAGTGTTGTTCAAGCGTGAGTCTATTCATGATGATTTGCCAGAGTATACTGAAACAAATAAAAAAACATTTTTGATTAAAATTTGTTTAATTTTTTGTCTTATTTTTTACAATTTCAATGTCTATCGGGCTTAAAAAACAAGAAGTTTTAAATATTTTCGTTGAACATCCTTTTTGTTCAAAGAGTGCGTGCACAAAATAGACATGCGGGTGATGAAGGATTAACGATATAATTTCGCCTTTGGCTCGGTGCCATGCCCTTTTCTTTTTTCCCATATAAGTTAAAATGTTTTACCATAGCACGAAATTTTTTTTTTCGAATAGACCAAACACGTTGTATTTACTGGACTTAACAATGAACATAACTTTTTTTTTGCTATGAGTGCATTCAGCGAACGAAATTCACTCCTGAAAGTGCTACAAGAATTATCCGCCTTCGAATCCTTTCTCCACTGAATATAGTCGACATGCAAAATGAGAATCCAATTGTAGTAAACATTTTCTGCTACATTTTACGTTCGCTGAATGCATCCTATATGTGTGCTCTCTGCATGGACGGTATGAACCTTTTTGACTACTTTCGGAACGCTCGTCGTAAAATACCCTCGAATGAAAATTCAACTTTACTGTTGAAGGAAGTCGTTGCTTTAATCTATCTACATCTATTCATTTCTTTCCAGGTCTGCGAGTTAGACATCATCTTCAACTTTGAAAAGGCCTACTTCATACTTGATGAACTTCTTATAGGCGGCGAAATGCAAGAAACTTCAAAAAAGAACGTACTTAAAGCGATTGCATCGCAGGATCTTCTACAAGAGGTCAGTACTCCCGATGATACGTATGATTTGTAAGGGGGCAAAAGAACAAATTGTGTTTCCTGGCTTACATTTGGTTTTGTTTTTTTGAATGAATATGGACTGTGTTTCTTTTTTGAAAGCATTTTGCAATTTTGGGTTATTATCAAGTGACGAAAAATGAGAATTCATTTCGCTTTGATTTTTGTTGTTGCATCCAATTTTCGTAAAGTACATTATGTATTTTTAACTGTCGTTGTTAAAGAATCGCATGCCATTAAGATTTGATTAATAATTTGGTTTGAAAAGAAAAATCTCTAGTGCACTTGTAAAGTAAAGTGGCAAATTCATGTTTCATATTGGGCATTGATTTCGTTTTTCGTTCAGGAACATATTTATAAATTCTACCTTACATGGTTGTGAACCTATCGGATTTCTCAAATATTTAAATGTCATTCGTTACCGTTTTTTTAATCACAGATTTAATAGATATTTAATAATTTTGCTTGCCATTCTAAATATGCACTAACTCAACCTTAATATGTTTTTATTTAACTTTAAAATTATTTAGCCTTAGCATCTTAGGTGATATGAAATATATCTTTTTTATATCGTCGATTAGAGAATGATCCGCATGCCAAGTAAATTAGAAAATTTACCAAACAATATTAATGAACAATTTGTTGAACTCCAATGTATGTAGTTCAGGAAACAATGGAGTCAGGATTATATAAGAATTGTTTTTTTTTTTTGGTTTTAAAGAGAAATGAGGGTGTGCACCATCTGTACAATGTCTCAATCATCATTTACATTTTCCAGAAAATTAAAAAAAAATACATATGTTATTTTCCCCCGATTTTGAAATGCACTGAAGTGATAAACTTCAGTGAAAATCCATAATCTCATGTTTGATGGAATCATATTTTGCATGTCCATTTATCGCATGTTTGTTCTTCTATACATACACGATTTGTATAAATCATATTTTGTTAAAATTTCGAAATGTTGCACAATACTGATAACACTTTGTTTTATCGATCCTCCATGCACCCTCACGAAGCAGGACTTTAGTGAATATTTGAATTAGTTATGCTACAACACAACCCAATACATGCACACGTTAGGAAAGTAAAGCTTTTAAAAGATTTATAAATTAAAAAAAACATTACCTAAATTATTTATTATAAAACAAGTTGTAAATCATTTATTCGACCAATTTTAGTAATTGGTAGGTTTTTTTTTGTTTGTTATCATTGTTTGGTAAATTTATATAAATATAAACTGTTGGAACCATTTCCATTAGAGATGAAGAAAAATAATTAATATATACGTAAAAAATAGTTTATAATAATAACAGCAACAATTTATTCAACATAACAATGAAATTAACCAATAAATTTAATGAAAATGTAATTTCTATGTTATAATTTCGTAATACGAATAACCTTGCGTATGAGGCAATTTATGTCACCTTTGTGATTATGAATGTAGCCAATTATCTATATAATCTAAAAAGAAAAACAAACAAACAAGAAAACTGACAAATCTATTTAATAATTTCTTAAAACTTATTAAAAACTAACAACCAAGTATTTATAAAGATTTAAAACAATCAACTGCCAATTTTGTTTTATTTACGTCGCATATGGACTATGTCTGAAGTTTTGTAAGTTGAGGTGTAGTCTATACTACATCATGTTCTTGAAGACGTCTGGTACTGTACTAGTATGTTTTTGAGAGCATGAATCATTTTGTATTTATTGACTTTTTTTTTGTAATCAACATTAATTGAAGTTTCAACAAGAGTTTCAGTGTATGAAAGTGTTTAGATGAAAAATGTCCTTATTTTTTGCCCTTTTGCGTTTTATCCGATCATAAAATCATTTTTACATTTGCTTTAATCCATATTTAAGAAGCTTCTCCCACACATGACACCTCAAAACGGTCATCATCTTCTTGGGCACGCGTACAATGTTATTGTCCATTGATCCTTTTTGGATGGCTACTAAGGCTATGCGCGCACGGGGATACTTCAATTTCCGCGACGAAATGATCTCGCAACTAAAGGCTAGGGCCACACAAACACACGCGAAATCAATGGATTTAAAATCCAACGAAACTCCCTATAAAAAAAAAATACAGCTGGGCACGTTGTCTTTTTTTATATGGAGTTTCTTTGCATTCGGAATCCATGGATTCTCCGTGTGTGTGCAACCTAAGAGACTCGACGACTAAACAGCATTGGCCATTGTGCATGCAGGCGAAAAGTATGGGGGGCATTGATGTTGTAGTAGAGATTCAATATTTTTTTCTTATCATTAATTGAAGGGGCAGCTCTTGGCCGATGTAACAACGGGTAGCTCCGGGACGATTTACATCGAAAACCCGGCTGCTGTAGAAGCATTTTTATAAAGACAACACAAAACATCCATGATGATAGTGGGATTCGAATCTACGCTCCGGTAATTCAGAGTGTCTTCTCTACTCACTAAGCCACCGAATGTCCTGTAATTGCATTCGACCGATGTAAATCGTTCAAACATGAGAACAACATGAACTCGTCTGGATGTGTCCGTGAATAATATTTTTTTCATAATTTACTTGGGTTTCGGTGTGGTTGGATAAATTCAATGTCCTGATGCTTCATCCAATTGTTAACTTGTGGTTCGGGTGGTCGCCCGGGGCGCCAAACTTTCGGGCGGGTTGATATGTAATATCCATTTCAATTTAGTGGAAACGATATCATAGAAAATATAGATGAAATAAAAAGGGGCAAAAATAAATGCCACAAGGCAGAAGACAAGCTAAACTTATTTATTAACCCTTTACTTTATGTGTAGAATGGTTACAGTCTTTGGCACAAATACCTTAGAAGTTAGTAGGAAGAAGTTAACAGGGTGTCCCGAACGTTTGAAAAAAGTCGACTTTTTTAGTTTTTATCGGAGATTGACGTGTGGGTATTTAAATCAAAGATCTAAACGATTACATCTCATATCAGTTAAAAAAAATTACTTTGGAGTAACGGTAAAAAAGTTATTGGTGTTTAAAGTTAAACTTCCTTTTCGAGCTCCGTTTTTCTAAACCGTTATAGGGATAATCTTTGCACAAAGATTGGTCAGTATGGCCTTATATTCGTTAAATATTAAGACTGTTGACTTTTGCTAAGGAAATGTAAATAACAGTAAATTTGTAAAATTTTAATTTGTTCGTGTGTAGCCCATCTTAGGTTTTCAAATATGTAAATCCTGCTAAGGGTTTTTAGGAAATTACATATACACTTACGGTCAAAAGTATCGACTCAACCTAAAAGCGCGTGTATTTGTACGTGTTTTTCGAAAAGTATAGCAGTTATCCATAAAAATCGTATGTCATTGAAAAGCTTAAGGCCTCAGCTTTACGTTGGTACCATTTTAACCAATATTTGGTGAGCACTTTTAAAATTGATGCTCTTTGAACGAAAACGTAGCGAATATGAGCAAATATGAAAATGGATTTTGGTTAGGTTTTTTGCAAATAAAACAAAAACTGTTGGAAAATAAGTTAAGTATTTATTATTTTAGTATTTGGTATTTCCTCCTCTTGCTCTAATGACAGCTTCCAGTCGATTCTGCATTGATTTGATCAAGTTGCTGATGGTATCGTGAGGAATACCGTTCCACTCCTCTTATTAGAGGAGCTAGCGCCTTTCATTCTGGAACGCGTTTATTTAGACCAATCCAAAAATAGATTTGCAGAAAGCATTTAATTAATGCTGTGCACAATTCTTATCTATTGCTTATAAAATATATGTACAAAAAATATTCACTATGCATCAAAATTCTAAAAAACCCTCGTATTGCGGGCGCAGCCCTCTGTACGCCGGTATTTTTTAAAAGGGAGCTCGGGTAGGTCCGTGATTAGTTTCCTATTCCTTATTGAAATTTGTACCGATGCCTATTTGTGACATATCCTGGAAGTTGATGGAAAGTGGAGTAGGTCTTACTACCCCTACATCCTCTACAAACCTAAATGGCTAAATTTATCTTTTGATAGAATGTCGCGAAAAACTTCAAATGTATGTCAAGTGGTGGCTGTTGGATGTCCTTGTTAAATATTAAAAGTGCGACAGATCCGACTCATATACTCCTTCCTCCCCTCCAAAAAAGCATGGAATTGATTATTTTGGGTTTTGCGTGCCATCTAGCTCTGTACATGGGTATAGGGTATGCACTCAATATGCTATTAGAGCGATTAGAACTCGTTCTCGTTATAAAATAAATCATTTATATAATAGTTCGTTACAAACATGTTCCACTGTTAAACGTATATTTCGAGACTTCTTTTGACTTATCATAGCTCATGGGATCTTGAAAATTTCTTGAAAAGTATAAAGATTGGATTGACTTTGCTAGGATATGAATATGGAAATGAACTGCTGGCTGCTTTATAGCCCAAATTTGTGCAGGTCCCTGGACCTGTCCACAAGAATTACATCCATGTAATTTTTTGTTTATCGAATGTGGTACTCCACATAGTCTTCCATATGGAATGGTTTTTTGAGGATCCTGATCGTGAACTTCCAAGACAATACTTGTCATAATCAAATGGTTTAAGAAATTGGATATCAAGGCGCAGCTGCTTGAGTCCTGGTGAAAGTCTAAGCATTTTACTAAGATGTTAAGCACGGAAGCTCAGTTTTTAGTGGCGTGTCCTAAGGACAAAACAAATGATGTGAACAATTTTTTCAGTATGCTTGCCAGCTAAAAAGACTGGGATTATAAGAAGCAGCTACAGAAAATCTAAGCCCTGACCGGTGTGCTATAGAAAATAAAATTACAAAAACGATCGTTCCAAATCAACTATGACAGCTCCGTTTTCTTCGACCCTGAGCAGGAATGATTAACCTAGCTTTCATAAAAAAATGGCAGTAAATGTCCTGGAAAAATGGATCGGTGGCATAATTTGTATGAAAATTCAAATTATTTGGACCTGTTCTGGGCCCAATAAAACGCACCATAATGTTGAATGAGCTGATAATTAAAATGTTATGAACATATCCTACCCTTCCCAAGACTAAAGGAGAATAATTTCATCAGCTAAGAACGATCGGAATGTATGTATAGATATTTCCGAATATGCCCCAATGCATGGTGTACCATATTTATGGAACGTCGCAAAATTGGTGCAAACAATACCTTTGGTGACTTTTTTTGGCCGAAATCGCAAAAGAACCTCAAGAACACATTCCAATTTACTCACCAGTATTTATCCTTTTCCAAATAACGGTAAATTTCGCCAATTTTTTTAGCTCTAAAAGTAGGTACTAACATCGTCAGTTCACGTGAAATCCATGCAAATACTGCCAAAATTTTGATGATCGTGAAATCGAATTCGCTTGGTGGTACTCACTTCACATGAAAGTCTCCACACCGGTTTTTGACATTTCGCCAGCGAAAATAATGCAGTTGCATTTTATTTCACAGTGAAAAGATGTCACCGACAATCAATCAGAACGTGAGTGAACATTTATCTTAAATTGAGTGAATAAAAAGCATGTCTCCACGGCACCGTTTTCACGGGAGACATATATGAAAGTTTTTCGCTATGTGAACTCAGTACATACCTTAAAGACAAGCTTTTAGAATTCCACAAAAAAATAACATTCGTCCACTTTTACGGCGCACTGGCAATGCAGGGAAAGCTTTGGGAAACCAAAATTTAATTTATGTGAAAGCTTGTTTTGTCTACTTCGGGAAAAAGTAAAAAAAAAATCAAAAATTGAATAATCCCTTGACTTTTACAGGAAAATAGCCATGTACCATATATGGTACGCTATGCATTTAAGGGTTAAATGCATCATTAGTTTATCTTTTGAAAATATCGCTTTAAAGATGCAAAGTTCGGGATTTTAAAGAGTCATTGGTTGGTCGTTAAGCCTAAGTGATGGATGGAATCAGGGGCAAACACACTTTGGACGTGCAAGTGCTGAAGAGAATAATCACAAATTACAAAAAAGATTTCTGGTCAAGAAAAACGCTTCCATATCTGAACCACAAACACACCCGTAAAAAATAATCTGTTCAGGAAATTCAATGATGATTTTGATAGGAGGAAAATTGATTTATTATCCGAAAATGATATTAAAAGTTGCTAAATTTTACGTCTTTGATACTAACTCCCTCCCACCTCCGGAAAGCAAATGGGAAAATCCTCTATGGGCAAATTAACTTCTCTTTAGAAAAAGAACTCATGGCAGAATTATGTGCTAGTTGTTTTTATTTTCTCTTATCAGAATTAAGGGTTTCGATTGAATCTGCTTCCATGATACCTAATTCTTCCTTGAAGGGCCTCCTAATTTGCAAATAGAAAATGAAATTATAGCACTTAATTATTTATTGCATGAATGCAATATATTTTATTTTCGGAAAAAAAGGCCTCACGTGGGTAATTCCTTTCCCAAAGGGAGCATTTTAATCAGTGGCGTAACGTACGGTGTTCCATGTGTTCGGTGGAACACGGGCCCCAACCATCAGGGGCCCCCTAGCGTAGTTACACAGAACAGCAAATTTGTTGGGATATTGGAATATAGAATCTGTTGAACAAGTTAGAAGTGTTCTTCTTTGCTGCGAAGCAGCTTTAAGCGAGAGTTTCAAAGGCCATTTTAGTGCTGCGGTGAAGTGTGAGGCTACGGCAAGTGCGGGATCGTGGGTAATTGCCCGGCTTGGCACCCACTAAAGCTGCTATTGCCTGTTAATATTTTAATATTAACTTCTATTCTGTTGAAATTGTTCGAAAGCTAAACACTCACCGTAAAAATACACTCAGTCTAAACCCATCATTTTTAGCAGTTAAAAAGGTAGATTTTGCTAGAAATTTCAAAACGCAGTTCACAATAATGCATGATTCCACAAATTTTTGATGGTGGAATGATTGGTAACTCTTGTATGACGCGAAAGCAATCGAGTAGTAAAATTTGTAATGCGTAATAAACATGGTGATAAAAACTTATCCTCATTAATGAGGGATGTAAAAGCGATATTTAAAATTGAATTTTGAAGCAATGAAATATGAGTTCAGGAACCCCACAGAAATTTGAATGCACTAGCATTTTGTCAACAATTCAGCTTTAAACTTTTGTACAAAAGTTCAGTACGATCGATTAATTAAACTATGTAGACTCAGGCCGCACAAAATTCTCTTCAGACTTTGTACTTTTGTACAAAATTTTCGTTTGCACAATGTGTTGCTTCATCCGGTTGTCACTGCTTAGCTCACCTGTGACATGCGAAATTTATTCGGGACAAAAGGTTACAAAAAAGTGAATCTCAGGAAAAGGCTCAACGTTGTTCCATACATTCCACTGGTTTACTATGCACTTCCTAGCGGACAAAGCTGTATATAACCTTTGTCATTACATCTATCCCTTTCAGACGGAATACTGTAAAATTCCATTAACTTCCTAGACCCTAGAGCAGACATGTCAAACTCGCGGGCCGCATGCGGCCCTCCTCACAGTTTTGTGCGGCCCGCGGCCAGGTCCAAGAAACTGAATAGATATTAGCCCAAATGCGTAAAAATAAAAAAAAATGTGAAACCTTAAACCTAAGTCTAAAAGCTCTACTTTTTTAAATGGGAGATATTAACTTTGTTTGCGAAATTGTTTTATCCCGAAATTCGGTTAAGAACAAAGTTGTTGACTTTGCCTAGGCTTATAGTTATCTGTCACAGTTGCGTTAAATTTCGTGTTCACGTCTTTTAGGTGATGGAACAAGAACATTTTGGATTGAGATTTATTTGAAAATAAAGACAAATTTTAATTACTCCGAAAACTTGTATTTGGCGAGAAAATCACCAGGACGTGGAATTTCGTAAACATAATATTTTCAGTCCATTACATACTTTTTTGAAACCTTTCAGCTTATTAGCTTTACTGGTACATGCGTTTGTTTCACACCACATCTATTTTTATCCACCTTTCTATCTGAACTTAATTTATGTCAGCCTAACAATTTTGACAGGCAAGATAGTTTTGGACAACCAGCATGTTGGATGACCGACTCTGCGATGTTCTGATCAGCAATCCAACATTTTGCGGAAATTAGTTCACAAAGTATGGTAACTGATCTAAGGTGACCAGATGCCTGAATGATGAATGCTGTACATGCTCGTACACTACCTATTGGTGAGATTCGGTTTAGAGACAAGCCCAAATCCACTATGGGAGAATTTCGGAAAATTGTGGTAGTCGCTAGCATTTTCCAATAAATGTTTAATAATAATTCATTCCGGTGACATGGGCACCAAACAAATTTATTTAATAGCCTATCAGTGAGGCTGAACTCAGTTGTTTGGTGGATGCAAAATAATGTCTTCATTCTTTAAAAAAATCATGATTTGCCTTGATTTTCTCTTAAAATGACATTAATGTTCCGATTTAAGGCAGATCGAAATTATGGCAGATGTCTAGGTGTTTGCAAATTTTTTCTAATCGAGTTTCTATTGGAGAATTATTTTGTAATATTCGGTTACAATGTATCACCACCCCACCATCGCCTTTTACATGGAATCAAAGCCGGTCCATAGGTAGATAGTGCCTTATCAATCTCTGGAACTTAAAGTCATTGCTAAGGTTCCTTATCCCCTATTTATGTTAAAGAACCAAAGGAGTGCATATTAACTGACGTTAGCAGTCCCAACCTGAAACTAGTGGAACAATTGTGAAATAAATGCATTTTTAACCGTCCCATCATTTTCCGTTGTCCTAATTTTTATAGATAAGCTTTCCATGCTATCAACGAAAGTTACCGCAAAAAAAAAACTAGGAAACCTCTTGCCTGATCTTACTGAAATTTTGGACGCTAGAAATGCAGGATTTAATCCCCTATAAAAGAAAGCAACAGCACGCTCTATGGCTCAATTGGTTGAGTCGCACTCTACGATGCTAGTAATCTAGAGGTCCGGTGATCGAATCTCGGCGTGGTCCAAACATTTCAGTACATAGGAAATATGTATAAAGTGCTTGCAACATTATACACTCCGAAATGATATGCAATGTAACGTGGACTCGAAATTGCCTATAAACGGCCGAGTTAACGAACCATGGCCCCACACGGGGCTAAACGGTACTGAGAAGAAGAAGATAAAAGAAAGCAAGAGTTTGCAGAATCTGATTATGTTATCATGACACTTATCCACGAATAGTTGTTACTGATTTATCAACCAACATTTTTGGTGTTGTAACTTTTTATCTAAAGTTTCTAAATTTTCTGAAGAACATTTTGAAATATGGCATTTCTAAAGGATATAATCCCGAGGTCGTTATAGTGATTCAGATATATACTTATATTTTAAAAGTAATATTCTTTGATGAAATTTTTGAAAATAATTTTCTATGTACGTTTTCGAAATGTGTATCCTACGGCCCGCTCAATCCTGAAGAAAGTGATATTTAGTATTTAGAGCTTCCTGTGGTGGTAGGAGCCTAATCTCCTCAGACAAAATAGGTTTAAAAAAAAATTCCAATAAAATTACACTCTCAACTCATACGATAGATTTCCTCATACAAAGTGTGTATTACTATACCTAATGTTGAAATGAACATTCACGATTACTGGCTTCGTTGTTTCGGTTTTTCGTTATACAGTAGAACCCCTCTTAACCGGCCTGGTCGGGACCCACACCCTGGCCGGTTAGGAGTTTGGCCGGTTTATCCGAGGTTCCCTTGAAAAATTGAATTTGGTTCGACAATAACCTATATTTCAAGATACTATACAAATTTCATAGAGTGTTATACATAAAGAAGCAAAAAGAACGCTGTTGGAACTCATTTTTTTGAAAACTAAATAGATTACACATGCTATTTTTGATGGCTCATCAATGTTTGTAAATTCTCCATCGTCTCCGCATTCACAGTCATCCTTACTGGCGATACCAATTATTTCCTCGTCACTGAAAAAGTCGTTCAGTCCTTCATCACTTGTTACCCAGTCCTCCACATCCGCAAATTCCATTTGCTGCCCACCAGGTAACAACTGCAGATCGTGTAAGATAGCCTGGTTGTCATTTTCATATTTCATCGTTGTCGGAATGGTAACTCCCCTCGACTAGATTTTCTAAATTGGACCAAATTTTTTTCCATGCTCTCATTAATGTAGACGAAAGAACTTGCCAACATAAAAATTACATCTTTTATGTTAATATTTTTTACTTTTTGATTTTGATGCTGACTGTGACGGCATGGTGACAAAAAAAAAAAAACGTTCCGTATGGGATATAGGAAAAGTCTGCTAGTCATTTTTCGGTAACAAAAAGAACAAGAAACGTTAAGTGGGATATAGGCCGGTTAATCCGAGGACCGGTTTATCCGAGGCCGGTTAAGAGGGGTTCTACTGTACGTGCCTTTTCTTAGACATTTATTCGGCAGTTCTTCTGAACCCGTCATATCAACTCGTCCTAACATGACATTATGACGGCTTTAATTCAATCAATTATGGGAGATTTGTAAATGTTTTATCGATTAGCCAGTTTTGTTTTTTAAATTTTGTTGTAAGTAAAAAGCAAAAAAAAACGCCACGAAATTTCTTAGGAACGTATCAGATCTATTGTCATCATTATAACAGCTGTGAGGGAATTTTCCCCAAAAAAGGTAATAAAAATACATTAAATCACCATTTTTAGCTGCGCAAAAAAATTAAGTGTTCCTAAAAATTCTACTACATATTTATGAAGTTAGTATAGTTACACAATTATCATAAGCAGCTAGAATGAAAGACAATTTCAGTTTGTGTTTCTTCCATTTGATTACATCTCATTTTATTAAAATTATTAATCATTAAAATTAAAAAAAAGAAGAAGGAATTGGGATATTTTGTTTGTACGATTTCATCCACCCACTTATTCATTACGTAGCATTTGTTTTGTTTTTTTTTTCGTGTTCGTTTCGAATTAATCTATTTATTATTTTGCATTTTAAGTCTAAAGAAAAACAAATTTCTTAACAGAATTATTGTTCCTTTTCCCCTATTTAGGATGAAGCTGTGGAAGGGGCTTTAAGTGAGATTGGACTTCTGTAGTTTTGTGTTGATGCTATTATCGTATAATTTTGTTGTAACTAATTTTGACATGTTCCTCCCTTTTTAAAATCTAGATGTGTAGTGTAAAAATAACCTAATCCAATTTAAATGTTAGTTAATCGTTAATTTGACCTATTAACATCTTCGACAAGTTGTATGTATACTTTCCGTATCTTTAAACGATTGTTAATGAAGTCACAAAACGGATTAAGAAGCTAATAATTTGCTAATAATTTATTGACTCCACGTCTTTATTCTTATCGGAAGCAGATATAATTTAAAAGTAAAACAAAAAACTTCTACATTCTGTCAACTGAACTGCTACCATTTCTCGTTCTGACATTACAAATACACATTGATTGATAAATAGCTCTGAATCCTACAGATTTACTCTTAAACAAGAATGGAATCGTTAAAACATTTTTAATCAATATTATTGAGCCTAATTTGCCGATATAGAAAAATGTTTATATGTATAGCATATCCACTTCATTTTTTACTTCTTAGCACATTGAAATTAATTTTGTATTTTTATTGTAAATGAATATTCTTGTTTCTTCCGTTTTGTACTGTACATTTGATATTAACTCTATACGCACAATACTCGAAAAAAAAATGTTGTTAACACCAAGTATTATTGTAGCACACCAATATATCGTTAGAGTCCTCTAAAATAAGTGCATTCCATAATTTATTTACAGGACGAAACTCCTCAGGGATTTTTCGAAGATCACGGTCTCGGTTAAGGTCAGCTCGCGGGGGTTGCTGACCAATTTATTGAAAAAAATTATTACACTGTATTTTTAATATGTAGAAATATGTTTTACTACTACAATTTAACAAGTAAAAAAGACTTAAAAACTACTGGATCCTGCACATTTTTTTTCAGTTTTTACTTTATCGCACAATTATTCTATTGCATTGTTGCAATTTATGTCGTTACACAAATGTTGAAGGTACATATCATCGAGTTGTTTTAAATAAAAGTATTCATTTATGTTTAATTTGATTTTTATTTCGAATTTTCTAACAATACTAAAGCTAAATGTTTTAGAAATTATTTTTCTAGTTAAACAGTGTAGCTTTAATGTCCATCCGGAACTTTGTTTTATTTATTTTTCAGAGATGATTTAGAATATAATAAAAGTGATATGAAAATTTAAATGTGTGTTTTATTTAGGTATACTTTTTCAAAGAAATATTAAATATTACAACCATTCGTACTCTTGACTCAAATAATTTTTTTTTTCTTGTCACGGTGCTAACGGGTGCGAGCGTACGGTGTCCGTTACGGAAAAAAATCAGTCACGACACTTTTTAAAGTTATATGCAAGTAAACAAATGTCGTACAAATGCACACCTTAATGCAATGTTTCAAATTTTCTTTTTGAACTGTAACGGTAACAAAATATGAGCCGTTCTGTTTGAAAGTGGTCCAATAACCGTGTGTTCAATTACCGTCTTATTATCCCGAATGCAGCATTCATAAGCGCAAAAATTTATCAAATTGGAACGATTTATAGCATAATTTTCCTAGATAGAGCGTGACAATGAAGTGATACCTGATTTAAAGCAATTTTTGTTTATTTCGCGTCTTTTGGAATTTTCTCCATTTATAAAATTACTGGAGCTGGCTTCTATAGTGAAAAAACTTTTTACCTAAAGCTATTAAAATTATGTTTGTTAATATATAATGTTAAATGTACACAGTGGCGGCTCGTATACAATAATACTAGGGGTTCACAAAAAAGAAAACTAAATACGATATTAAAGCCTCAAAATCTATTTTAACGTATACTTAAGACTACCTACTTTGAATTAAAATTATTTTATTTTAATGTCAAAGCATAGTCCATACATACGTACATTCTAATTTTTTGCGAAAATGACTACTTCCTCAAGCCTGTTTCCATCCTGTTTTCCTGCATCTCCTTGTAAAGGTATGTACTGAGTTCACCGAGCGAAAAACTTGCATATATGTCTCCCGTGAAAACGGTGCCGTGTAGACTTGCTTTTCATTCACTCAATGTAAGATAAATGTTCACTCGCGTTCTGATTGATTGTCGATGACATCTTTTCATTGTGAAATAAAGTGCAACTGCATTATTTTCGCTGGCGAAATGTCAAAAACCGGTGTGGAGACTTTCATGTGAAGTGAGTACCACCAAGCGAATTCGATTTCACGATCATCAAAATTTTGACAGTATTTGTATGGATTTCACGTGAACTGACGATGTTAGTACCTACTTTAACTGCGAACAAAAATCTAGATTTTATAACTAAAGAATCACTAATCATTATACCTATATTCTTTCATTGAAAATACTCACCCAAAATTCATACATTCGGTTCATCACCAAGTGGTGTGCTGTGCAGGCTGTGCACGACTTATTTGTGCACAAATTCTAGTGTAAATATTGCACTATCCCCTCGCTCCGAGAACCCGTCGCATATCTGATTTTGGAGCGAGTGCACCAGTTCATATGACTGTGCACCAACACTGTGGGTGTTGGTCGCTGGTCGAGATATAGATTCAATGCATGGCTTGGGTATATCGTATGTGCATAATGTACGTACGCTTCTTAGAGTAGGTTGCGTCGGTCGGTTTGTTCTTTTTTGTGAAGTGTTTTATTTAGCACATTATTTGTTCATATGGTTGTTTTATCAGGGGGTGCACGTGCACATGTGCACATATGGGCGAGCCGCCACTGAATGTACAGAAAACAAGCATTCCATACCGTCGATTTTCTTTTTCATTACGCATACCAGAGCCACCTATATTACAAAGCCGGGAAGCTGCAAGAGAAACTGGGGACATCAACCCATTTTTGCCTTTGTAAACACGTCAAAATGGTATGTATACGGGAATCAAATAGTCCAACTTTTTTTTGTTGATGCCCTTTCTTGACTAACGCATAGAACCATGCCAACGGTTTCTCATATCGAAGGGTTTGCGTTTTGATCAAAAATAAAGTCATAGTAGAAATTTAATAACGTAATTGTGTTCCAAACATTAGTAAACATTTTGGAAATGGTAATTGTAATAGTGGATAATACCCATGCAAAATTATACCCTAGAACGAAAAAAAAACATTTTCTAGGTTTTCAACTTTAATCTTTTCGGCTACAAAAATTGCAACAACGTAGCTAATTTACGTAAAATTAGTGATTAGAGAGATTTAGCAAGTTGTAAAAACCGTAGTGTTGTACAAATGGCCTTGTACCTATACGGCTTGAAATAGGTAGTGATAAAGTTATAAAGACTTCGCGACCAACAGAAATATGGTCATTAGCTCTACGTGTTTTCCACATCGTCGCATTCACAGGCACACCTGGAGATCTCTAGATCAACATACTGTCAACCAAATTTACCACGTCCTCGCCTGCAAGAGATGGGCATCGAGCATAATGGATGTTCGATCCTATCGTGGAGCAAATATGGATGACCGCAGAATTTCTTCGGTGCATTATTCGAGATTCAACCCGGCAACAATATTTGCGGTTGACAAATTGTCGGATGATGCCACGGTGGTTTGCTTATACGATTGCCATTGAGGAGAAGCTGACACCCTTGCTAAATAACATCTGCAACGAAGGCGCCCTTGAGATCTGGGATACACTCAAAGACAACATCACAGGGGCCCATACAAAGTGACCCATGACAACTTTGTTCTACAATTTATAAAATGAGTAGTACGTAGAACAAACTCCTGATGGGTCACTTTGTATGGGAGATACCCTTAGTTTTTATCCGAATGAGCTGATTTTCGGTGGGTGGGGTGACTATGACCTCCAATCGCAACAAACCAAAATTTAGCACTCTGCTCCAATTTTGGGGGGAGTTATGGATATGCCGTTTTGAAAAATTTAAATGGGGGGATAATGAAGGACCTTGACCGGAGCGACTCAATGTTTACGTTAAAATTATCTTAAACTTGTTGTGAATACTTATACAAAATTTTACGGCTGAACTAGCGTTCTTTCAAAAGTTATGGAGCTTTTAAAAAAGGTCTAAAATGAAAATATTCTAATTTATGTTCTATTCTAACGCCGAAATATTCAATTAAACTATAATGTTTTATATATCATTGCAAAGATAATTTTATGTAGTTTTTTTCGTCCTCAGACCATTTTTCTGTATCTCTTACCGTTTTTGAAATAATCGCAAAAAACCGAAAAAAATGCCCCCCCCCCTTTTTTTAAGGTTGCGGACCCCCGATCGGTTGGGACTTTTAATACCATAATCTGGGGACCATTTCCAACCATAATCCAAAAACGAGACCGAGGCTAATTTCGGGCGCGGCCGAAATTTGAATACCCTTCACTCTCCTCGGGCTAAAAGTTTTTTTTGGGCGAACATATGACTTGTGTTCAATCCTTCCCCATTCTTTTTCTTCTGTGGCGTCGATAAAACAATATTTGTGTGTTTTTGGTTAAGTGGGAAAATAAAACTATTTACTCAGAAAACTTTGTTGGGGGGATGCGGGAGCATGGTCCCATAGTATGATTCCATTCGTTTTATTTTTTTTTACAAGGACGCATTAAGTTTTTTTGAAATTGGTGTGGAAAAAATGTTTCTTAGAAATGGGGGTTGGGTTTGTATGGTAGCCCCATGACCCCATAGACCGATTCCATTCATTGTCACACATGTCTTATCGCATCAATAGAGAATCACTTTTACGAGTTTTGGTTGAAAGTGATGCACAAATAAAAAAGTTTTTCGTAGAAGAACTCAATTTGGAGGGTTGGGTTTGTATGACAGCCACATGACCCCATTGTCCGATTCCATTCATTTTTACATATGTTTTGTGGCATCAATTGAAATGCAATTTTATGAGGTTTGATTGAAATTGGTGCACAAATCCAAAAGTTTTTCTTAGAAAAACACAATTTGGGGGGTTGGGTTTGTATGACAGCCCCATGACCCCACAGCCCACAGTCCGATTCCAACCATTCTTACATATATTTTGTGGCATCAATAGAAACACATTTGTATGAAATTTGGTTGAAATTCGTGCATGCATGAAAAAGTTTTTCTTAGAAAAACCAAATTGGGGGGGTTAGGTTTGTATGGCAGCCCCATGACCCCACGGTCCGATTTTAGCGATTCGAACATACAAACTGCCTGCAATAAAAAGAAGCATGTGTGCAAAATTTCAGCTCGATAGCTTTCAAACTGGCTGAGTAAAACGCGTAGCAACAGACGGACAGACAGACAGACGGACATCGCCCAATCGACTCAGCTCGTCATGCTGATCATATATATACATATTTTATATGGTCGGAGATGCTTCCTTCAATGCGTTACAAACTTCATGACAAAGTTAATATACCCTTTACTCTACGAGTGAAGGGTATAAAAATTCCGATGTTGGATTTTTGCCGACCAAATATGCCATTTTTCTTAGACTAAGCAGCGGAACGCTACTCATCAAGTCGACTCAATTAGTAGCGTATGCCGACGACATCAACATCATGTCTCGAAGATTGGGTGATGCAGAAAGCATTCTGCATAATCTGTTGTTGTTGTTGTAGCGATTCAAGAGATTTTTTTTCTCTTGAATCGAAGGGGGTCTTAGCAGCTCTTGGCCGTTTTAACAACGGGTAGCTCCGGGACGATTTACATCGAAGAACCGGCTGCCGTAGGAGTTTATGGACAACACAAACATCCATGGGCCACAGTGGGATTCGAACCCACGCACCGGCAACTCAGAGATAGAGAGAGTGACATCTCTGCCACTGAGCCACCGAATGCCCAATCTGCATAATCTCAATAACGTTGCCAAAGAAGTTGGGCAACATATCAACGAATCTAAAACCAAGGTCATGATGCAATCAAAAACTAGAACGCCAGAAAATTCAAGCATCACAGTGGGGGACCTTAATATAGGGTATGTAGACAACTTCACTTACCTTGGTTGCAATTTGTCAAAGAACGTCAACGAAACAGATGAGATAAAGCGGGGAATACAACTAGCTAATAAGTGTTTTAATTATGAAAACACGAAGCTTCACGTATACAAAAACCATCATCCGACCTATGCTATGGCTACGAAGTATGGAACCTAACCCAAAACTATTGAGCACCTGTTGGACACATTCGAGCGAAATTTTCTCCGCCCAGAATATTCGAGGCCGTTCGTGAATGAGGTAAATGGCGCAATCGGTACAACCATGAGTTGTATCAGCTGTATGATGAGCTAAATGTGTCGAAAACAGTGAAATTGCAGCGACTGCAATGGGCGGGACATGTACAAAGGATGAACGACGATCGCATGCCCAAAAAGGTGATGAACGCGCAACGAGTGTACGGAGCCAGATTGCGTTGACGACCGAGAGCCCGATGGGAGTATTGCCATTCTGTATGTGAGGACGCCCACCAGATGCTAGGCTTTCGGAACTGGAGGACAAGGTCACGTGACCGCGACAATTGGAGGTCTTCAATCCAGGCGTCCAAGGCCCGACCTCGGGCTATCGTGCCATAAAGAAGAAAGTTATAAATTATTATTAGATCGAATTCTTCTTCTGCCTTAAATTAAGCAAAACATATCATTCACGGTATCCTAGGATACGCTGCCAAAGGAATATTTTAATTTACATTTAACGTTTTTTTCCGTACAAACGGCTTGCTAAAACTCTCTACTAATTAAGACGTTCTTCCCAAAAGGGATTGCGGCGACGGATACTACTAACAACAACAACTTCCTACAACTTGCTTCCATGTTACAAGTAAAAAGGTTTAGCGTTAAGGCATTATACTATGCACTGATATTTAATTCAATCCGGTTTTTGTAACCCAAAATAAATTTATTTATATCCGATTGATCTAATTTTTATTGCCGAGTATAATGGTAGTCTGTCTGGTGTAGTGGTTAGTGCCCGCACCTTCGGTGCACAGGGTCAAGGGTTCGAGACTCACCGTAAACGAATTCAGTTTATGGTGTTTTTCGAACTCACGAGCCATGTGACGGACTATGATCTCACTCAGATGTTAAACGAGTACACCCATTTATGGGGATAAATAACACTGCTGAGCGTGCTGTTGATCTCAACACCTCAACAAAAAAGCATTACTTTCATTGTTTTTATTATTTGCAAAAAAATTAAAATAAAATTTCGTTTATTGTGTAACTTTCCGAAACGCTACATCATTCGGCTCATTTAAAAACAACAATTTAAAAATATCATTATAGAATTCCGGATAGTAGTCACAGGCGCGCTTACAATCAGGCATCCAATTAACTTCCAATAATTTCGGTTGAATTCTACCATCCTCCCAGGACAACATTATATCGGCCGCATACAATGCGCGACTTTGTTTACACGATGCAATAGAGCATGGCGGCTTTTTCGTCGTGGCACAAACAAACAACTCGTTCAGCATTTCACAAATACTATCTTCGATTTCACTCCAACTATGCTCCGGGTACTGGTCGGTCCACATTTGCAAAAAGTCCGCACATTTAATATGTCGCAGTTCGGCATCATCGCGATAGTTCATCACCGTAAAGTGTTGTTCGTAGTCGTCGTAGTTGTTCAAAGCAAACGCCTTGTTGGCGAAACGCAAGAAGAAATTGGTGTACACGTATGCCTCGAGATTTTCAACGTCTTTCAGCAGTATCACGTAGCGAATGTCGAATTTGACTTTTCCACCAAGCTCGTGACGCTCGAAGAGCACCGGATTCTCAATGTATTTCTGTGCAATTTTCGGTCCAGTTTGTGATAGTCGAATGACTTGAGCAAGATCGGATGTGACGTAGGTGTCGAGTCCGCGTGCCAAATTCCACGGTTTTACAATCCAATGATTGTCCAAGCTCTTTTTCTCGCGATTCTGATAGTAGCTGACGAATTTCACGAGTTCGGTTTTGATGTTGTATGTGGTCGGCAACCAGGCTGGATTCGTGCTCAAGTCGTCACTATTGTGGTGCTCCTTAATGTTGCGTCTACCCACAATACTGAGCAAGTCCTTTATCGTTATAACGTACTCGTAGGGGAACTGATTTACAAATCGGTTGGGAGTCGACTGACTCAGTACGTCAAAGGTTTTATAATGTGTCGCCAGCCACATGACGTCAGCCGTATCCGGATCATCGACAATTTCAAATGCCGGATCGGTTAAGAATTTCGTTAAGACTTCATATTCAGAGTAGACACGCAATGGACGATTTGTATCAATCACTGGCGTTTCCGTGGGTCCTTCGGCACAGCTCTCGGGAATATGCCCGTGGCTAAAGTACTCCTCAGACGGTTCAGTTTGCGTGAAATCCTCTCCAGACAAATCGACCTCACGCCACGGCAGCAGAAGTGCATCGCGGAAGAGTGTATCCTTTGGAATATTTTCGAGATAGTCGCGATAAATAATGTCGTCGGTGTCGCAACTTTTTATCGGAAATATTATACTGTACGTGACTTGTTGCGGAATATACAGGAATGGAACTAGACGAAAGTTGGGATCGTCGGAGTGATTGATGGCAGAGCCTAGCTCGTCCATTATGTACCTGAAAGTATGTAGTATTAGCATTTAACTAAAAATAAGTAATTTATTGCTGGACCTACCAAATTGGAACTTGATCCTCCACGGCGACAGTATTCGCCTGAATCGAATAGCTCTGACATTTTCGCCAAATATTTTTCATGATTTCTTCGATACAATCGTCCTTCTCCCGATCGAGTCCCATAATTGCTGCCATTCGATCGACTAGTTGTGGCATAGCATTGAGTTGATTGCGAGCCTGTTCGACCCGAAAGGTCCATGCATGATCAATCAAATAAACGGCTTCCGGATCCTGTACACTGATTCCATCTTCCTTGGTTACGCACACTGTCCACACCGGGTCGGCAATACCTCGTGAATCATCCCCATAGTCGATCAGGAGCAACGAAAATGCATTGCCGGCATCGAAGATTTCATTGGTGACTTTTGTAAACAAACACTTCCAAAGTCGTTCGGGAACTCCGGACATTTGCAATTGAGGCTTGTGCAGTGCTAGGAATTGCGTGTATTCTTCGATGCCTTCCATTCTTAAGGACTCTTGAAAATAATGTTCATAAAGGGAACGAAATTTAGAAGCAATAACTTGGTCAACTTCTTGGTGCTGACAGAAAACTACGTTTCGGACACGTGGTAGTTAGATTCTTGTAGTTCGACTTGACCACAGTTTGAGGAGTTCTGCCGAGCAGATGATGACTTCCGATTACATCGACATCTGGCGGTTTTTCAGTTAAGAACATTTGTTTAGCTTCTGTCACCTGGATTGTTTGGTTCAATCACGACCCCCATAATCCTCCCAAAATCTTTTAAGGATGGATCCTTCAAGCACAGAACCTGTCTTGCAATCAGAATTATCCAAATCAATCCATTCGTCTACAAATTCGGCAGCTGTTAAGTTCCATGGGAAAGGAGAGAAATGTGGCGAAATATTTATCGAAAATCGAGAGAAGTTTATCTTTTTCTGTGTTCTATGCGGCAGGACGTTCAGGACACTTCATAACTTTGGTGTCCACATAATGTCTCAACACGTGCATGGGAAGACGGATTTAAACTTAGACGAAGACGACGTCAACCAGCATATTAATCCTGAAAAAGAGTCAAATTCGAACGTAAGTGTTCCGGCCAAACCAAATTAAGAGTTCACATTTATGGACATACTTCTTTTTTAGGGTAAAACAGAGCAAACTGAAACACATGATCTAAGATCCTTACAATGTCCGACGCCACCGCCAACTGCCGATAGTCAGGGTCCTTCAGAATCTGCGGAGAAAGAGGAAGACTCGAACTCAGAGGTTTGCGGCCAACAATATCTAAATTCCATTTACTGAAGCTTACATCTTTAATGTTCCAGAAATCACATGAAAACAATTTTCCGCCAACTCCCAACACACAGACGATGACTTGCAAATATTGCGACAATCAGTTTGTAGATATCACGAAATTTATGCAGCACGCTTGTATTCCCAATGTCGAAGAAACTGTGGATGAAGAGTGTGGTTCCATTGTGTCACTGGCCGATGATTCGTCAGAACATAATCTCACTACCGATGACCTACCAGAGAATTCTCAACAGAATCAGTCTCTCCAAGACCCTAACACACAAACAATGACATGCAAATATTGCGACAAACAATTTGTGGATATATCCGAATTCATGGAGCATTTTACACAACACAGCGGTCCTAAAAAATACCACTGTCCCCACTGTCCGAATACATTTGAAACTAAACAGCAACGAATACTACACATTCGCACACATACCGGCGAACGTCCGTTCAAATGTTCTTTCTGTCCGAAGACATTCGTCAGTTCGTCGGCTTTAGCAGCCCACGAATGCATACACTTGGGAATAAGACGATTCAAATGCAGATTCTGCGATAAAACGTACGTTATGCCGTCGGATAGAAAAACCCACGAGGCAAGGCACCGCGGTGAAAGATTGCACCAGTGTGAACAGTGCGGCAAACGTTTTGCACAACCATATATGCTTGCCCGGCACATGACGAGGCATACGAACACGAGAGATTACAAGTGCACAGTGTGCGATAAAGCCTTTTACACGAAGCAACTTTTGCGGGAGCACGCCGTTGTTCATTCGAAGGTGCGACCTTTTAAGTGTGATGTATGTGGACAGGATTTTCCCAGAAGAAAGGGCCTTTATGTTCATAAGTTGTTGCATTCCGAAACAAAGAAATATGTTTGTACTGTGTGTGGTAAGGCGTTTGCTCAACATGCAGGCTTGTATTCGCACAAAAAGACGCACGATGTGGTATCGGTGTAGGTGTGACGGTTTTGTTTAGTGAATGAAATTATATTTATTTCAAAATAATAAAACAATATCTGAAGCTAATTTATATTCGAAACAATCAAGACTTACATAATATGAGACTCACCAATTTATTTGAAAGTCGCATAGGACTAAAGCGGGCGATGCTCTTTAACCCAGCTTCGGAGTACCCCCATAGAAAAAAGTCTATAAGCCCCAGGAGGAAGAGGCTGCAAAATCAAACACTTCTTGGATGCTTGGACGAGAGTCGAACCCAAGAAACGGGTGCGACGGGAGAGGAAGAAAAATGTAAAAATGGGAATAAGACCCGACGCAATGATCAGATCGCAGTCCGATGAAATGACCTGAAAGCGTCCACGTCCACTGCCTCCAATCACAATGGATTAATACCCTTCCAGGTCATTTCACATAAAGACCCTGCGCCCGTGGTCCTACGGCAACCTTACTGTTACAGCAATCTCAGCCTCTTCGGGGCGGACCACGCCTGTTCCACAAAAGCCAGGCAAACGAAAAGAACTGGAGATTTTTTCTACTCCGCGAAATGGCAGTTAGTGGACCAGAACGGCAAACATGTTTGCCGAACATACACAGTGTTTCGTAAACTCACCCAATAGGAGTTGGCAGTTTATTTGTGACCTGTCTACCTCAGTTTGCGACCTTTTGCTTGAGTTTAAATATTTTTGCAGCAAATGCCCATCACTACCTATCTATTGAGCACCCACTTTCAACATCTACGCCATCTGGCGGTTTAGAAGTGGTAGCATTTCTTATCACGAATTGTCAAAAGTTTGTTTTCGTTGTTTTCAATGGGTCGATCCTACCGAGAAAAACTTTAAAAATGAACCGTTCAGGCACAAAAATTGTGCTGAAGGAAAACTTGGCAATAGCGTCTAGTTCAGGTTCAACTCATAAAACTGCCCAGCTGCATGGTGAAGAAGACAAATGTGGCGAAATCTTTATCGGGAAAGGAAAATTCATTTTCTTGTGTGCGCTATGCGGAAGGAGATTCCGGTCAATGCATTATTTCGGTGTCCATATAAGCTCACAACACGTTAATGCAACGCCAGAAGCAGGTATTGTCCAACAGCGTGTCCTGGTCAGGCCGAAAGAGCAGTCAAGTTCCAATGTAAGCATCCGGTCAATTCAAAGTATAAGTACACATTTACACTCTATTCTAGAGTAATGAGGAGCCAACTCAAACAACAGATCCATTGCATTGTCCAACACCACCACCAGCTGCCGAATATGAAGGTTCTTCAAATGACGAAGTCTCAAATGTCGACTCTTCATCCACAGCATCGCAATCCAATTCGATGGAACAGAATTTGTCTATCGATAAATTGCAGGTCATGACCTGTAGGTATTGCGACAAAAAGTTTACTGAGATTGTCGACTTTATGGAGCATCCCTGCCGAGATGATGTCGACGAATCCTCAGAAAGTGAAAGTGAATCGACAGTATCGCAATCGGATTTGACTGAACCTCCTAATCCAACTGCCGAAGAAATCACACCTCCGCAATCTGAAAATCACATCCATCTAGACCCAAGCACACAACCGATGACCTGCAAGTATTGCGACAAACAATTTGTAGATATTTCCGAATTTATGGAGCATTGTACATTCATGCACAACGGACCTAAAAAATACCACTGTCCACACTGTACCAGTTCATTTAAGACTAAAGAGCATCTAAAACTGCACATTTCCACACATACCGGCGAACGTCCGTACCAATGCTCTTATTGTCCGAAAGCATTTACCAGCTCGTCGAATTGTACAAATCACGAGCAAGCACATTTAGGAATAAAACAATACAAATGCAAATATTGCGATAAAACGTTTACTATGTCGTCATATCGAAAAGTTCACGAGGCAAGACATAAGGGCGAGAAATTGTATCAGTGCGAAGAGTGCGGTAAGCGTTATGCACGACCGTATCTGTTGACGCGGCACAAGGCAAGGCATACAAACACGCGAGCGTACAAATGCAATGTATGCGATAAAGCCTTTTTCACGCCCGAACATTTACGAGATCATAGCATTGTACACTCTAAGGAGCGACCGTACGAGTGTAATGTATGTGGACAGAATTTTCCCCGGAGGAGAGCTCTACGAAGTCATAGTTTGCTGCATTCCGATACGAAGAAATATGTTTGTACGGTGTGCGGTAAGGCGTTTGCTCAGTACACGGGCTTGTACTCGCACAAAAAGTCACATGTCAAGGAATTGGCCTAGTATCACTTTGTTTAGTTTTTAAGTTATCAAATTGAATGAAAATGGTAAAAAGTAAAAAGACAAATTGCCGCCCTAAGAATGATTTTGCTGTTAAAAATGTATGTTAGTTGTTGCGAAAAGTTTTGAGGGCGCAGGACGGCGTTGCCACGACTCCAATCAAAAAGAGAAAGAAAAGCAACAAATTAACCATCTATGAGAATTCCAAAACTGTTCATCAGGGTAAAAAAATACTTTATAAACATTCACTTATTTTCAAGTCTAGAGCAGATTCTGAACATGACACACACCTGAAAACATGTGTTATCAATTATCATATAGGAAACCTCATCTCGACCTACATCTATCGGTTACCTACCCAATGCAAAAGTGCTATGACTGGCCTTATGTTTCGGCCTAGTTTGCAACTAGTCCATGCAATAGAAATAAACTTGTGTGCAAATTTTCAGCTCGATAGCTTCAAAACTGGCTGATCATAAACGGCGTCGCACAGTGGTGCAAATTCACATTCTAGCGGGGCAAAAATAAAAAAGCTAGTATGAGTTTTTTGAAGTTCATGTTGGGGAAATACATTTGCACACATCCATAGAATTTATAAATAAAAATTATATCCCTCATGTACAAGGATACCATCTACAGGTATACCGGGGAGCACCTAGCCTTTACGGCCTTATCTCCCGGTCCTTCGGGCGGTTTGGACCTTCGGCGTTTTACTGACAAGGTCTTATTGTCAGATGAATGCACTCACCTTCAGAAACCCAACCCCGGGGCTGCATCACCAGCTCGATAACTTCGTTAAAAATTTACAGCCACATCGAGTTCAACTCCTTGATGGGCAAGGACCATGGTCCCCTTGGCACACCCATCCCCGAGGTACACTATTCGCTAAAGACTTCTCTTTAGCAGGTGTGATCCTCCTTCGGCCCCCCTATTGGTTAAGCCTCGCGTACAAATTCAGATGTGCACATCCCAGGCTCGTTGGACCTGTGACTACTCGTAGCGCTGCTTTTCACATCCGGGCGGCCCCTTCAGTTTGCTAGTCAGCAATGCGATTCGGGCCGTGTGGTCATCCATCCACAAACTAGTTAGATATAGGCGCGTAGGCATTTTCCACCAAGGCCGTTCTCCCTAACTAGCCCCTTCGAGGCTCGGGTTATGCGAAGCCGCCAGCTCCGAAGCTCACACGATTAACCGTATGGTGAACCGTTTATCGTGCTCGGCCTATTTATGACTTCCCTCCCGTAGGGGAGGAGGTCAGTCATACCAAGAGCTAGTTGTACATAACTAGGGAGCTCGGGAACGTTCGCCCGAATGGTCTTTGTACAGATCCACGCCATGGCGTATCAACCATACCAGGGGACTCCCTGCGCTGCACAGATACGTGGTGACGCAACCCACCAAAGATCTTTGTCCCACTACACAGCCTTTTGATGATGTCACAGGCACCCATCAGAGCCCCCTGCGGAGTATCCCTCATGTACATCCATCCTGCGTCTACCTCGCATTTGTCATTGAGAGTTCCTGAGCCTGATGGCCATAACCTCCCTCTCTTGCGGGACGACAAGATTTATCCGACTGATTGCCGGAAGGGTGTTTCTTCGCCGGGATGTCTCCCTTTGGAACCCCACCTTGGGATGCGACTCTAGCTGGTCGGCTTGCCTATCACCACAAACCCCCTCGAGTCCAACGCCTAGACGGGTGAAGGACCATGGTCCGCCCTGGGCACGCCCATCCCCGAGGTACACTATTCGCTAAAAATTTCTCAATAGCAGGTGTGATCCTCCTTTGGCCCCCTTTCGGTAGACCTAACGAATTTGGCTTGCCAGACGCAGGATCGTTATGCCTGTTTACTACTCGTCTGCTTAAAGCAGACTCGTAGCGCTACCGTTCACATAGGGATGGCCCCCATCCGTTTACTAAGCAGCAATTTGACTCAGGCCGTGTGGTCATCAATCCACAAACCAGCTAGGTGGCGCATAGGCCATTCTCCCTAACTAGCCCCTTCGTGGCTTGGGTTATGCGAAGCCGCCAGCTCCGAGACTGGACACGTACGCTTATAATGTGTTTCTCCCCTACGAGGAAGCACTGCGTCGTGTAAGCTGGTATGGCTGACTTTTCGGAGGAATAGGGAAAAAGTCAGCCATGCTGTGTCTCCCATACATGACTAGGAAGCTCGGGAACGTCATCGCCCGAAGGTCTTTGTACAGATCCACGCCATGGCGTATCAACCATACCAGGGGCCTCCCTGCGCTGCGCAGGTACGTGGTGTCGCAACTCACCAAAGGTGTGCCACAAGGACACTGACCCCTTTGCGGGAATCCCTCATGTACAGTGGCGTACTGGAACCATACAAAACAAGTTATCGAGACTAATCCAGATTACCGTTTCCTTTGAAGTTCCAGAATGAATTGAAAGCGCCTAACTTTGGAAGGAACATTTCTAGCTTACCAAATGCGGAATATCATCAAGAAATTGTACCCCCGATTCGTCAATCATACATTACTTTAAATATTCCAAAAAACCTAATAAAATTGAAAACAAAAAACATATAAGACCTCCATTACACAGTCATATTTCTATTATAATATGTACGTATATGTCATATTCCTAAGCCTACTCGATTCATTCAGTATAAATTTTTAGGCGTGCAGTAAACGAAATCAAGTAGGCTTAAGCATATTATAATAGAAATATGACCCAAATATGACTGTGTACTGGAGCCCTAACATTTCTCGTTAGATTCATGACTTTGGAAGACCACTTTCGTAATGGCAGAAATAAAATGGAACCAGCAACAGCAGTAGCGCCACATGTCAAGCACAATGCATTTTAATTGCTGTTCAGCATTTTTGCTGTTCAGCCATGCAATGTTTCTGCTGCTGCTGCGTCTATTCTATTTCAAGCACAATGCTGCAAACAGATTAGACGCATTGAATGCTGCCGAAGAAAGCAGCACAATGCATTTTAAATAGCTGACATCTTTTTTGCTGTTGCTGTTGAACAGCAATACAACCCACCTCCACCGAAAACAGGACGACTTCCCCAAATGAGTTAAGAGTTAACACCGGTGTACCATCCAATCTGGAAATAATAACCAAGCCCCTTAAGTCGTTGGAAGCTGGTAAAGCCTCGGAAGCAGGCGGTATCCCTATAGAACTTTTGAAACCGGATACCAACGCTATAGCGGATATTCTCCTTCCCCGACTACCGAGATTCTTCCTCAAGAATGGAAGAAGGACGTCCATCATTCAAGTCCCCATGAAAGGAAATATGAGAAAGCGTTTGACACCGTTGACCGGTGATCTGAACAGCCTTATCTAGGAGAGGCATACCTCAGAAAGACATTTCTATGATGAAGGACTTCTATAACGGAGCCCAATGCCTGCCAATGCTAATGGCGGATCAAAAATGGTTGTGATGCGCGAAGGACGAATCCGAATTCTAAATCGAATTCTTTCAACTAAGTTGGAGTCAATAATAATAATAATAATATTTATAGAAAAGCGTTCTGGTAAAATTTCTTTGTACAGCCTCAATATCATTGGTATGAGTTATTTGGCTATCGGGAGACCAAACTACACTCGCGTATTCAAGAACGCTTCGAACAATAGAACAGAATAGTCGAACAGCTGACTGGATATACCGAAATTGCGAAGTACTGCGTAGGACGAACTCTGCAAGTTTTGAGGCTCGATTTACTGTATCATCGTAGTGTTCAATAAAATTCAATTTACTATCAAACTTCACTCCTAAATCGTCAAATGAGTAAACCCTTGCGATAGGTTTACTATTTATAGTGTAAGGAAAAGACAAGGGAGAAGACTTCAGAGAATATATCATATAGAAACATTTTGACAAGTTTAGCCGGAGACCGTTATCCAGACACCAGAAAGAGAGAGCGTTTAATGCAGATTGTAATTGTAAACAATTGGTGACGGAGAATACCGAAAGATAACATTTTAGGTCATCAGCAAAGACCAAGTTACGGCAATCGAGGATCTGCGGTCATTAATAAAAAATCTGAATTGCAGTGGCTCCAGAATCGAGCATTGTGGGAATGAAGGGGGATGATAAGAAATTATTGAATGTTACTTGACCTGTAGGGTTGGTAAGATATGAATCCATCCATTTTATCAGTGATGGGAATATCAAAAGTTATAAGTTTGGACAGTTTCTGAAAACTCACTGAATCAAAAGCCTTCCAAAAGTCCGTATAAACAACATGTACGTCTTGCTGAAGATCAAACATTTTGGCAATAAATTGCGTGATCTCCAGCAAGTTAGTCGTCGTTGAACGGTGTTTTTTAGAGCCATGTTGACGACAATTGGTTATTAAATGTCCAAAATTGGCTATCAAAAAGTCGTTTACGATTTTTTCCAAAATTTTCGCACAAGACGGTAAAAGCGAAAAGGGGTTATAGTTTGAGGCGGAAGAAAGATCATCACTACCCTTATGAATAGGTAATATTAAAGCCTTTTTCCAAGCAGAGGGAAAGGTGTCGGTCTGCAGGCTTTTATTGTATTAAATCGAGAGCGACAACGATAAAGTATTGGAAGTTTTTCTCAGAAAAATGTTTGGTAAGACGTCAACTCCTGCTCCACCTTCAGCTTTTACCTTACTGAGAAGTATGACCTCATCTGGTGATATGGATGCTCAGAGGATGCTGGTTAATATACAGAGGAAAATATGTTGCGAATAATTCACATATAGATTGGGGTTCGGTAGCAGTTTTGTTGAGGTAACATATCTTAGAAGCCAAAGAAGGGGCTGAGCGGAGATTCCGCACGTACGACCAAAACTGTTTACTTTCGTTTCGCTGGATGGACTCTTCTACGTTGGTCAGGTATGCAGTGCTGGCCGCCGCAATAAGTCTATTGGCTTCCGTTCGAAATCTTCGAAACAGAATCAGATCGTTTGGGTTTCTATAGCGTTTGTAACGTAAACGACAACGGTTCTTTTTTGCAGTAAATTAAAAATTTCGTTCGTAAACCAAACGGGTTTTACATGGATGCCAAAATAATTCCACCATGCTGGCCGATTTGAAGGGATTAAAGAAAGGTCCGGAATATCTCATCGAATAAATTTACAACCGAGTGAGTTTCCAGGGAGCAGCTTGCCTGTGCCGCAGGAGTCTCATAATTGCCCAATCAAGTACTTTGGGCTGATGCTAATTGAGTTGCATCCGTTTATAGCCATTGCACAGCATAATGACCCTGGTGATTCTGTTACACCTTTCCGCGAGTCTCTAATCCGTCTTTTATATTCCGTGAGAGTTGAGCGTATAAAGTTTGACTTGGTCGAATGATTGACTTACGTTTTCCAGAAACGAACGAGATCTTTGTTCACTTCTCATCCTCAATTGCCTTCTACATGGACGAGTGTTTCTAGAATGGCCATCCTGGAGCTTTTTTTATCTATCTGCCGCCTGCTTGAGTGGCTGAGTATAGTCTAGTTAATTTGGATGCTGTGGAACCATGAGTCCCATAGGCGTTAAGGTCAGAGAAAGAATCAACATGATCTTCTGTAAAACTATGACAACGGAGCAACATTGGTCGATTTTACAAAAGCGAAACACGTAACGAAGAGTTATAACAACAAAACAAATCATGTCCATTCATTTATTGATGTAACTGTTAGTAATATAAAAGGCATATTATTACAATACTTTTATTAGACTAATCCGTTAAAGTTAACAGTCTGCGACACTCTTCAACAATCATTCAAGCAAACGTTCCTTCTTTGCCGAAGTAAGTACCCACGAGCATGGCAATGTCCTAAGTTACATTAAAAGAGAAACAATTTGACCAGCGTCTAGCTGAATACTTAATTATCAAAATTACAGAACGCAAATAACGATATACGTGTGAAAAGAATAAAACAACATAAGTAAAAATATAAATAGTAATAAAGGCCCCCCTCAATTTAACTTCTGCGCATTTTTCTCCTTGTACTCGGCTCTTTCAGAGAGCTGGGAGCGGCATTCCTTCGTGGTCGTGACAAAAACGTCGAGGACGATGAAGTAGTTCCGTTTATACCTTCGACGGACGCACGGAATGTATTCGATTTTCGACTATCCGATAGGCGAGATGACCACTTTGGCGATAAATTTTTCCGTCTGTTTGACCGTTTATTTCCATCAGACTTTGTTGTTGTGCCTTTTTGATCTGCTGGTGCACTTTTCTGATTTTCACTGCTGGTCTCATCTGGACGTATTCCGAATTGTTTCAAATCCTGCGTGCCTAACCTTTTTAAACGGACAACGGCATTGCGGACAATAATTTTCTTTTGTTTGAACGGTGTACTGGATGCTGCTTGCAAGTCTTTGAAATTTTCGAAAATTGTATCTTCTTCGGGAAGTCTTCGCCTATTGCGAGTGATGGCTGGTGAATGAATGCTGCTGTCGGCTACTGAAAGAGATATGTCGGGAATGCTAAGTAAATTTGATTTGGATTGTGTACGATTTTTGATTTGTGGAAGCAATGTACGCTGCGGATTGGATATCACGGAAGAGTTTTGTGAATCGATTGTCGAGGCAATCGATAGATTTGTTTGAGACAAAGACCGTACAGTTGATCCAGCATTTGTAAAGTCTGCGGTATTTTCTTCGCGTATCGTAGGAATGTCGAGGTTTAACTGGTCTGTAATGAAAATCAAGAATTTTTTGATTGAAACTAGCAATACAAAAAAGAAACGTTTACATACCAGGATCCTCTTCGACGTCATCTTGTTCGGCCATTTCTTCATCTTCCTGCGCTGGAACCAAGCTTTCATCCACTTCCTCGTCACTTCGTGTTAAATCAACTTCAGAATCATCTTCATTATCAGATTCCAATTCCGCTTCTAGTTGTGTGCTCTCTGCCACATCCAGCTCGGGTTGTGATTCCTCGTCGTTTTCGTCGCCGCTCTCAATTTGTTGACGCCTTCTTGTCTGCACGTATGAAATGTTGCGTGTGTCTTCGTTAATTGTGCCAACTTTTGCCGGACTAACATTCTCCTTATCATTGGCCGCTACGTTTAAACTGATCTCCCGCAAAGATGTTCGCATCGTTGGCACTGATCGTTTGGAAATGTCCTTCTTCGCCGAATATTGATCATCCTCACCACTTACGATATTCAGTAGATTGAACTCTTCGTTGCAGAGCACCACCACTTGCTGGACAAAACGGGCAAATCGAAATTTACATTGCTGTAAATTTTCATTGCCCGACATAATCTGCTGATTGAGTAGAATGATCTCCTTCTTGAGTCGCGCAACTTCTTGGCGATATTCTTGATTCTGTAGCGTCAGGGCGCGATTTATATCTTTGTATCCATTCATAATGGTCACAAATGATTGGTGTTTTATAACAATTGTAATAATGCAAAAGAATAAATTGCGTAAATAGCACTCAAAATAGAATTAAACATGTACACCAAAAACGAAAGGGAATGCGAATGAGAATGAATGCGCTTCAAAATTGACATTTTCCGTTGGCCGCCTACCAGAGAAATCAGAAATCAAATTTGTTTTGGGCTATTGTGAATGCGTCCATATGGATAAGTGCGTTCAATGGCAGTTATGAAAAGGTATGCAACTATGAAATTAGGGTTTTGTAGTTGGCCACATTTTGATATTTTATCTGGGCTAAAATAAGCTGACCAGACTTCAGAAGATCCAATGCTGTACACGTACTTGCGGTACCCGGTTTTCAGGAAAAGCCTCCAGCCACTCGCCTTCACGCCGATTTGGAGAAAGAATAATAACCAGAAGAGCAGATCAGCTGGAATTTACTTAACATTATAGCGAAAATCAGCATTGTGAGATAATCTAGGGTTCCAGCAGCATTACGGCACATGTTCATGTTGTATTAACTTGCGTAAACAATATTACATCATGCTACCAGGCATGCAGTTATGTAAGATTTCTAACGAATAAAATTACAGGCATCTCGTTCACTTATCCGCCAGACCATCTTTCGGTATTACTTCTCAGGGGCGGTCTCAGTGTCTTTACGTCCTGCTTCCTCGTTCTGCAGAACATTATTAAATGCTACAGACAAACCACTCACTGAGGCCTATTTTGACCACATCCACTTCCAGTACGGGAACGATTCTTAACATTTGCACTCGGTATTGCAGACGAACCTTTAATTTAAAATTCACCAACAACCTTCCAGGATCGAACTTTCAAAGTTTAGAACGTATTCTGCATACTGATAATTTCATTCGATGTTATACACTTCTCAGCTTCTCTCTCTTCCTAAGATGCTTCGTCGCCTGACGGGATTAAGCTTCCGCGTATCATTAAGGAGTCTCTAGTCCAACTTCAATTAAGTAGGTATACCAACATTAAGGTGAGGATTATGCTACGTTGTTCGACGTATAATATTTACTTCACTGTGCCAAACCTATTCTTTCCGAATCTCAGCTTAACAAGCAAAATTTAAACACTTCAAAACCTTCAAGCCACAGCTCATTTTCGATCTAGTCAGTAGACCTCAAACAACCAAAGCAAATTTTTATTCGGTAAAAAATATTGAAACAATATTGTGGTCACTATACCTTAAATTCCTTATTTAGAACTCCTCAATTTAATGATTTTCTCCTGTGCCGAAAAAAATATACTGTTCACTGATCCCGTCTGAAAAGCTATACGGCACTGGTTCTCCCTGACAAAAAATTATCAAAAAATTATCGCAAACGTATGCGTCAAGACGAAAAGCTTAACAGAGAAAAGTACTCGAAATAAGATTATACACATGGTAGCTTTCCAGGCACAGTTTTAGAACCTCCAGGGCGGTGGAAGGGTTGCTTATCCTGGTTGCAATAATTCTGGAGGAGAGTATGCAATTCTCCATTGTTACATTAGTGATGCTACGCCGGTTCCCTAGGCTCGCCTATTTAACTGATTCGAAAGACATATTGTGGAAAAAAAACCTTTATCTAAAAACCCATGGCAGAGTCCTTTCTTTAGTATGCTTTTACCTATAGAGGTTGATAGGGAATTTCCATGTTATGGAGAATTTTCGAAAATTTTAGAAAACTCAAAATGCGATTTGGGCGCGTTCGGAAGTTCGAACGCGGATAGACCGTGTCATTTGTAGCAAATGTGAGCGCCAAGTAGCTCTACAAGTTTGCCGGATTTTTGGATGGAGAATGAACGATGGCCAAAAACAATTGCGATTATTTCACTAAATATCGATCGTACATGGCACCTACAGGAGTCAAACTTTACACCTTAAAAGCAAGCAAGACTGAATACCGGTTACTCATACATACATACATATATGGTTACTCATACATTTTATCCAATAAATAAGCTTAAAGCATTCTATAGCCAGTGTAAACGACCATGCTATAAGTATGCTTAAAGTTTAAATTATGGATAAATATGCACGAGTAACCGACACTGAGTGAGTCATTGTGTGGGATGGCGAATGCTGTACACTTTGCTGTACATTTCCCAATGCCGTACGACAGGTGAAAATGCTGTACTGTACAGCAAAATGCTGTACGTATGGTCAGCTTAGGCTAAAATATTCAATGTTGCCCATTCGTTTTCATAGATTTTGTACCGAGATTATAGCAAAAATATCTACAAAATCGCGAGTCGTCTAATCTTTGGAAGTTTAGTACACCATTAGGTTGCTACAAGTTTAAACGCCTGCCATTTGGTGTTAACATAGCAGCTGAAGAGTTCCAGAAGATGAATACAAAATATTGTACATTGATGATATTTTGGTATCAGGTGCCACTATTGAAGAGCACGATCAAAATTTAGAAAATGTTATAAAAAAGGCAATGAAAATAAACGTTAAGTTTAATCCAAATAAAATTCAATTTAGAGTTGAATCAGTCAGGTATTTGGGTTATATTTTTGGAAAGGATGGAATGAAACCAGATAATGAATATGTAGAAGCTATAAAAACTTACAAAATTCCTGAAAATAAAAAGGATTTGCAGAGATATTTCGGTATGATAAATTTTGTCCGAGATTTTGTACCAAATTTGTCGCAAATGACGTCGACATTAAGAGAACTACTTAAAAAAGATTCCGAGTGGTTATGGTTACCAGCGCATACAGCAGCAATTAAATTGATTAATGATACATTAACTAAACCACAATAGTGTTAGCAAATTTTGATAAGAAGGCTGAAATTATTATACAATCAGATGCATCACAAGAAGGTTTAGGTTGCGTTTTAATCCAAAATGGAAAACCAGTGTGTTATGCTTCTAAATGCCTAACAGAAACCGAAAAGAATTACGCGTGCATAGAAAGAGAATTTCTGGGTGTATTGTATGCTTGCAAAAGGTTTCGAAATTATATTTATGGTCGTCATGTCAAGATTTTTACAGATCACCAACCGTTGGTAGCCTTAATGAAAAAGGATATCAACAAAATTGGGTCATCAAGACTAAAAAGGATCCGTTTGAAGATGTTAGAATATGATGTAGATATTCATTATCTTCCGGGGTCCAAAATGATCATAGCTGATGCTTTGTCAAGAGCACCAGTAAAAACTAGTGACTCTTCCAGAAAGCTAACTGAAGAGTGTTTAGAAGACGTTGTCCATGAGTTGATTCTAGATGAGAATCAGGACTATGAGTTTCGGCAAGGTATAAAAAATGACGAAACTCTAACAATTTTACGAACCTTCTGCAAAAATGGTTGGCCAATGTCAAAAACTAAAGTACCAGATGAAGTTAAATTCTACTGGAATAAGAGGAAGGAAATATTTGTTGATAACGATCTATTATACTACAATGATAGGTTGATAGTACTCTTTGATTTACGTAAAATTTTGTTGAAGAATTTACATACTGCACATCTTGGAATTTCAAAGTCAAAAGCTAGGGCTAAAATGTTATTCTATTGGCCAAATCTTGATCAGGATATAGAAAATATGGTATCAGGATGTCATATTTGTGAGAAGTTTAGGGCAGCTAACAAAAAACAAGAATTAATAAGTCATGAAATCTCAGATTTGCCATTCAATAAAATAGAATGCGACATTTTAGATTTTGGTGGAGACTCATATATTGTTTTAATTGATTATTTTTCAAAGTATATAATACTTAAAAAATTAAATGGGAAAAGCTCTGAAGTAATCATTCCAATTTTCAAAGAAGTGTTTGCAACGCATGGTATTCCGCAGACACTTATTGCAGACAATATGCCATTTGGTTCCATGGCGTTTCAGCGTTTTAGTAGTGAATGGGGCTTCAAAATTCAAACTTCGAGTCCCCATTATCGAAAATCAAATGGCATGGCAGAAAAAGCAGTTGAAATTTGCCAGCAATTACTTCATAAAAGCAAAGAAGCAAATAGTGATGTACAAATTGCCTTAATGGAGTATAGGAATACACCATTAACTGGATTACAGTACAGTCCTAATGAATTGTTGTCCGGAAGAATCACAAGAACATTACTCCCAATAGATAAGCCAAAATTGAAATCAAAACTAGTAGTGAACTCAAAAGAATTTATTAAGAAAAAACAAAAAATGACAGAAAAGAGGTATAACAAAGGAACAAAGAAAAAAATCAAGAATTTAAAAAAGGGAATTGTGTTCTAAGATTTGGAAAAGGGGTGAAGTAGTTGATAAGCACTCAACTCCTAGATCATATTGGGTTAGAAATGAGAATGGAAATGTAGTACGAAGGAATACGTTTCATTTACGTTCCTCCCCAAACAAACCCAATTTCATAGAGCATTATGATGATAGTATAAAATCAAATATTAAGAAGTTTGACGATAATGCTGATGCGCGTGTATCGTCAGATTTCTCTGAAAATAAATCTTCACAAGCACAAAGCTCAAATGCTAATAACGTAAATAATCATAATGGTTTCTATGTCACACGATTTGGAAGAATGATTAGAGCTCCTGATAGATATTAAATATATTAGTTCATTTATTATTAAAATTGAAAAATATGTAATTAATGATTTTTTGAATATAATTGAATTTTATCTTAGGAGGGAGATGTTGTATAATAAATATTACATATATTTAACATTAAAGAATATTAGTGTTTATTACATTCTAAATATTATTATTATTATTTGAAAACATTATTGAATTATTTTAATGTATTAACTTCCGTTTTCTAACATTGAACGTACTTAACTAGTATACCAGTAGTATAGGTTGATCGTTGATACCAGTTTGTAACAATCAAGTGTAACAACTTAGCATGTAAGTCAATTTTGTAACTTCACTTCAATAAAAGTCATTGTCATTACAACAAGCTCCGCCTTTGACAATACCTAGGTTTTGCGGCCAAGTGTTAATTTCCCTTAACTTTTCAGTGGCTTGGACAACTGTTTCCCAAGCAAAAGTTCAAGAAAAAATGCACAGACTGCTCAAAAGAAAATGGGTGAGGTTACGAAACACCAGTTGTGTATGTTCCGCAAACTTGTTTGTCGTTTTGATTCAGAAATAATCTCCGGCTCCGCAAATGGCAGTTAGGGGGATCAAAACGGCAAACATATTTGCGGAACATACGCAACAGTTGTGTTTCGTAACCTCACCCAATTTTTTTCTCTGAAGGGCTGAATTAAGATCGAGAGTGAAATTTTTCCCGCTGCGATTTTATCAATAAAAATGCATACTTACTGTCGCGGAATATGTCACAAACAGTGGGGAATTCCATAGGCTACAATCCGAGACCGGTTCCATAATTCTGCTCGGCCATTTTATGTATTTTTTTTTCGATTCCCCGGTCAATTGAAAATTGACGATGAAATAACGCCGTGGAATCGAAAAAAAAAATACATAAAATGGCCGAGAAAAATTATGGAACAGTTTCCGGATTGTAGCTTATGGAATTCCCCACATATTCCACGACAGTAAGAATTAATTTTCATTGAAAAAATCGCAGCGGACGAAAATTGCACTCTCGATGTCAGTACTAGGCTTATAGTATAAATATGGCGAAAACGAATTCGGAATGAAAAACATCCAAATTGTATTTGATCTACGCCATCTAGATATACAACAAGGCAGATAAGTAAAACTATCAGCTGATAGAAATGATCAAATCACTGCCATCTAGATAGACAGGCCGAACTGCAGAAACTTAAAGTTTTACTCGAGTCTACAATTTTGTCCGTCCCAAGTAACAATTTCATCCCTATAAAACTTCGTAAAATACTCTCTTCTAACAATAAGGGGCACTTTACAGGGTATAACCACTGAATAATAGTCCAATAATGGCATTTTGTGCCGTTTTTTAATCCAATAGAACCTTATTGTAGCACTAAATTATGCTTCAAAAAAGGCGTACGTCATCTGCTTTAAATCATCATTTTCTGTCATTGAACGAATTTGCAACAAAAAAAAAGATATAGAAAAACAAAATTTCCGCAGCTAGCATCGAACCCGTGTCTGTTGATTGCCCGTCCTACACGCTACCACTTAGCTAACCTCACATATAGTCAGCTTTGCTCGTAAACACTACAAAGGGTTAGTTGCTTTTATAGAAATGCTTGACAATTCTTTATCGAATCTTCTACAATGCACCCTAAATCAATACATTTATCAATAAAATTAAGTAAATTTCTGCGCAGAGATCACCTTAATTGGTTCCGAAGACAACAATGAGTGAGTAAGTGTGGGCTTAATGCAATATTTCAAGGATTTCTATTGAAGAAATTATGTCTTTCAGAGCACTTCATAAGTGTCAATTCATTAAAAAATCACAAAGTCCATTCTTCTATAAAACTACGGTGAACAGTTTATTGGATGACCATACGAATTTCACCACCGCCGTCTCTATATTAAGGCCGCAATGTAGAAATCTTTCGCCTACTATTTGCACTGTTTTTTTGTTCCTTTTAATGACGTCATATGCTTGTTGTTGTTGTTTGTTCATGTAAATCCACAATTTAGTAGGCAAACGGCACAGCTGAGTTACGGCCTTGATGTATCTAGATGGCGTTGATTTCACACTATAAAAATGAAACCGACTGTGCTATAGAAGAATATATGCACGTGTGTGCGAGTTAACTGAGAGAGACTATTGCATGTGTGTGCTGTATCATCCAATAAACAGAAGAGTGGAGTATTTAAAGGAGTATTTTTTTAGGTTAACGTTTAGAGACAGTTTTATCGAAGTCTTATAGTACCATCTTTAAATTTATTCCATAAGGATGATAGAAGCTTTCCGTAAAATGCTTTAAGGATGTTTTATCGAATCAAAATATTTCTTTAAGCGATGTCACACGATAAATTGATTTCGTGGTACTATGCGCACTACCTGTTGTTGTTGCTATTGCTATTGTTGTAATATATGTACCTTACAATTAACTTATAAGGTGATTGTATAATGGGGCTGCTCACCTTCGAAAAAATATTATAATTATGTACATTTATTATGTATATGTACATACATATTAAAAATGAAAGTGACTTGTGGCTATCGCGCTGTAAATATTTTTGTTTTCGCCAACACCCACAATGAGCGGTAGGCGATAACATTGTTTTCTGATACGAATTACATATTCCTATCTATAGCCAGATTATATGAAACGACAAATTGTCTTAAAAATCAACTTGTACAACCGTAAAGTTATACGGTATTGTTTTGATTGTTCGGATAATTAAGATTAGGTAACGTTTAAGTACTTGCATGCGTATGACCTATGGTCGAACGCAGGGATGTATAGCCAGGATTTTGTTTCAGGAAGGGTGCAATTATTGCAAATTTTAGATTATGTTTAAAATACTTTTTATAAAATTTGACCCCAGGGAATGTAATTTGTTTGGCAGTACTTTTTTTTGGAAGATATTTTCACCTCTAAATAGTTGATGTGCAGTTTTGTGTTGTTTGGTTAATTTACCTTAATTTCTTCAGGCTGACTACACCAAGAAATGCTACAAGAATTGGAAGTACCGCCAGAAAATGGAAGGAAGGAAAATGGAAGGAAAACGATTTTTCCAAATTTTTTTAATGGCTTCCAATGGAAGGCTTAAGCTAAGACCTAATTACGGTTAATTTTTTGCGAATATGTAATATGCTCTATTTTTGGAGTTCATTTCGAAATTTGAAAGAAAAGCTAAGCTCTTACTCCAACTTTATAAGGTATGTGGCTTATTTAATCATTTTGATTAACCCGTATGCTTTCAGCCGAGTCCCAAGTGACCTAAAGTGACCGCTCTGCTTTTATTGGTTATTTCTATATGACTGACTCCTTCACAGGCATCTAATCGATTTGAAATACCGCAGTTTAGTCAAAATTATTTTCGGTTCTGGTTACAACGACATATTTCAGCTTTTCAAATCAGAGAGCCTCCAGGACCAAAAACAAAAACAAAATGTAAAATTATTTTGTTGGAATACTCCTTGACCATTAATTGAAAAAAAGAAAACTGCTCTTAAAGATCTTAAGCGCGGTTATTATGAGTCGAGTAATGCTTGAAATAGATTAGACGCGTCAGCAGAAGCATCTGCATCGCGAAACGTCAAGCCCAATGCATTTTACATTGCTGACAAAAATGTTGAGCAGAAGACTTGGCATTCATCATATTTGTCAGCTATGAAATTCTGGCGATGATGATCTGCTGATGCGTGTAATCTATTTCAACTATAGGTGTGTGTTTTTGGTTATCCCGTGGGGTTTGGGTAACGAAACTTCATATAAAAAAAATGACAGGTGGATCAGCTGGCATTTTTTTTATATGGAGTTTCGTTACCCAAACCCTCACGGGATAACCAAAAAACACACCTTATAAATGATAGAGTAGAGCAGAATCTAGTAGCAATGGAGGAATTTGTCTACTCTGCTCGTGTAACCAATACATTTTTAAAACGATTGTCGAAATATAATTCGTTTATGCCGAACTTGAAGTTTACAAAAGGTGTGTTTTTTTGGTTATCCCGTGTAGGTTTGGTTTGGGTAACGAAACTTCATATATAAAAATTACAGGTGGGTCAGCTGGCATTTTTTTATATGGAGTTTCGTTACCCAAGCCTACACGGGATAACCAAAAAAACGTACTTAATAGGTGTGTTTTTTTGGTAGGTTTGGATAACGAAACTCCATATAAAAAAATGCCAGCTGATCCACCTGTCCTTTTTTTATATGAAGTTTCGTTACCCAAACCTACACGGGATAACCAAAAAAACACACCTAATGTTTATAATGTGAAGCTAACGTCACATTCAAACTCATTTTTCGTAGTTCGTTTGGCAGTGAATAAATTTAGTTTGTCTACCCCCAAAAAAAAGTCTTAGGGCTCCATTACATAGTCATATTTATATTATAATATGTATGTCATATGCCTAAGCCTACTCGATTCATTCAGTATAAATTTTTAGACGTGCAGGAAGCGAAATCAAGTATAGGCTTAGGGATATGATAATATCTATTATAATATATATTACCAATATATGACTGTGTAATAGCGGCCTAAGTAAGTTTTTTTTCGGATTTTTTTTTTCAAAAAGGCAACAGTTTACTAATTTTCAAACTAAATTTTAAATTCAACAAAGACATTTTAAATTTCGAACTCCATACAAAATGTTCTTATTTTTAAGAAAAGTTTTTGTCGGTTTGGGCGATTTAAAATTTTTCCTATTAGTATTAGACTACGGCTGGTTTCTCCACTTACTACTAAAATTAATCGGAAATATAATTTTAATTGACAAAATATCTTCAGTTAGAAGGAATAACTGAATTAAAATTAGTTATATTATATTTTAAATCACATGTTATATTCTCGCAAGTTTTGATAGTTTTTGAAAACATTTCGGGAGGACTCCATGGACCTCTCCCCTGGCTACGTCTCTATCCTACGATAGCAACGCTTAAATATTTTATGGTAAATATTTCTTTTCATCCTGATTTTTTTTCAGTTACAGACCTGGTTAAACGGGCTTACATCCGCAAACATAAGTGTGGCGGCTAGGTTCAATTTTAACATTTCACATTGGAAATCATTATTAAAATTATACCAAGTTTGAAATGAAGTGCAATGTACACTTCCGCCAATGGTCATGAATTTGTGCAACTCGCACACCTACATGACCACACTACTTTTATCTCTCTCACTTCCGATCTCGATTTACCAGCGCCCACATCGTCGCCCACCAGCTCCTGCAATTTAATTTAAAAATAAAAGTTAAAATTACTTAAACAAATGTGCACTAAATTATAAGTGAAATAAATAATATTGTTCTGTTTAATAAAACAAAGTGTTATTAATTAATAAATAATAACAAATAAGACATTATAACACGAACAATAAGTTACATATATACTAAAATACTATCGTTATGGTTCTATTCAGACTAACTTTTATGGAGAATTGGATTGGATTGAATTGGATTGATTGCGTTAATTTACTCTTTTTTCTCGTCTGGATCATAGGGTATTATGCATGTTATAACGCTCGTATATTTATTTTGGGAAAAAGCAGGAGAAATCTATCAAACATCGTCGTTTGGCAGGACAACGATATTAAAAAAGCAGAATCGAAAGAAGTACAACCAAAACGACGAGATAGACTTTTACAGCTATTTAGGGACACCCTGTTAACTTGGTCCTACAAACTTTAAAAGTATTCGCGCCAAACACTTCTCATCAAATTTCATGTTCATTGTTTGATCCAGTCACAAGATATGCAGTGAACAAATACTACTGGTATTGTGAAACGCCCTCACTAAATATTTGATTCGCTATACAGGGTGTCCGGAAACTGCCGCATATACGCACCGGATTATGATTCCTCAGTTGATTTCCAGCAAAACATACCCCCTCAGCTTAACCCTTTAGCTGCCACAGGCATTTAAAGATTTTTGAAAAAATCATTCTCTTGCACGACTTAAAGCCTAATATGTCTAAAGCTAGACCATCTAGAATAGTGAAATAAAATGATTATTACCGCCAACAAATTTACCTGTAAAATGAAACTAGCCACTATAAAATCGGATAAGAGGTTTGATTTTTACAGAGCTTCAAAGTCAAATTTGCATGATTTGACCCAAAAACAATCTTTTTTTCCATCTCAATTTTCTCCAACTTCTGCCAAGGTGAGGTGCTTATACGATTCTTTTAAAAATTGGCGCGTAGTCTTACGATCATATCTTTCTTACATCATTTTGATCTAGCTCCATTACTTCTAACAGTTTTTATACGTTAAGTGTAGAAAACTAGGGTTAATTTTAGCTCGAATTCAATACAATTCAATTCATACTGCCCCTAAAGATCTGCAATTGATAAAATCTATTCAAAGTACATATGTCGAAATCGAGCCAAAATTAACCCTGGAGCTAGAATAAAATGATGTAAGAAAGATATGATCGTAAAGCCGGCCCCATACCGACCGGAGTGTGGCAAACACCGCACAAAAGATTGATACGAAAAATCGTGCAGCAGTGTGGTTGGGCGACTCCAAGGTATCATTCTTGGAACCGGTCTTTTGTGCGGTGTGTGCCACACTCCGGTCGGTGTGGGGCCGGCTTTAGACTATGCGCCAATTTTTAAAAGAATCGTACAAGCACCTCACCATGGCAGAAGTTGGAGAAAATTGAGATGGAAAAATAGATTTCTTTTGGGTCAAATCACGCAAATTTGACTTTGAAGCTCTGTAAAAACCAAACCTCTTATCCGATTTTAGAGTGGTTAGTTTCATTTTACAGGTAAATTTGTTGGCGGTAATAATCATTTTATTTCACTATTCTAGATGGTCTAGCTTTAGACATATTAGGCTTTAAGTTGTGCAAGAAAATGCGTTTTTCAAAAATCTTTAAATGCCTGTGGCAGCTAAAGGGTTAAGCTGAGGGGGTATGTTCGTACAACTTTTTTGCTGGAAATCAACTGAGGAATCATAATCCTGGGCGTTTATGCGGCAGTTTCCGGACACCCTGTATATTTCCGGTTTGGATAAAGTTTTTCGAATGAAAATTTGCAGACATTCCTTATGTCATTTCCTAATAACCCTCAGCCATATTTTCATATTTTGCAAATTTACTGTTATTTACTTTTTTTTAGCAAATGTCAACAGTAAGCTCATACTAACCAATCTATATGTAAAGTTTCATTTCGGTAGCTATAACGGTTGAGAAAAACCGAGGTGATAACGTAAGCGTAACTTCAAACGCACATAACTCCGTTACCGTTTTTCGACTCTGGGAAAAAGTAACTGATATAAAGGTCCATCTAGATAAGTCGCCAAATGGCGTCACGTGCAGCCAAAAGGCTGTTGTCATTCCATCCAAGCTAGTCGCCTTTTGGCTGTGCGTCCAGTTTTGATATTCAAAATGGCAGCTCAACCAACCGCTTTGACAACCGCTTGTCAAATTCAAAGTGACAATTTTCCAACTTTTGTTCGTTCTTTTGCGTGAAATTGAATAATTCTTGAATGGCCGTGTAATAATTCAAACGCGCAGAGTCCGATTTTGATAATTAAATTTAAAAAAAAATCACCAAAATGAAATTTTGGTTATGTAATTTTCTGTCTACATTTGGGTGCTATAGTGTGGATGCTAAGTAGCAGCCAAATGGCTGTACGCGATGCCAGTTTTTGGATGCGCAGCCATTTGGCGACTAATCTAGATGGACCTTGAAATGTACTCGTCGAGTCTCTGATGAAAAAAAAAAACCGACTTTTGTCACCTCTTCGGGACACCCTGTTATATTTGCCCTATTAACTTCTTCTAAGGTACTCGTGCCGTACCGAAGACTGTTATCATTCTACACATTCGATCTGTTTAACCGTTTATGAGTTTAGTGAACAGACGGACAAAATCGATTTTATAAGGGGTTTTTGGAAAAAAAATCTAAAAAACCCCTAAAAATGTAAGTGACTGTCGTCTATCGTTGTTGTTGTAAGACATTTAGACGTAGTTTTCTCAAAAATTTGGTCGTCATTTGGCGAAGTGTCCACTCAAAATTAAAAAAAAAGGACAAAAACCAGAAAAATCAACATGTTGGCAGGACGACAAGCAAGTTAGGGTCGATAAAGCAAGACTGTCCCGCCAAAAACAGGACGGATACCACCATTTATGCATGTATAAAGAATTGATGGAATTTTTCATTAATTTCCTCGAGAGCCATCACTTTTTTTATATTTACCTCAATTTGGGTGTTGGACATTTTTTTCGTACAATTAATTCTTAAATGCTAATTATTCTTGTTATCAGTCGACCTTCGCGACTGTCCCTATATTATATTATTTCAATAATTGTATAGAATTGAAATTATTCTGTTTTGTCTTCTTTCCCACATACAGTATATAAAACCATGCAATCGGCAATTGAATTCAGTACGTTTCTAGAAACGAGTGCAGTCAGAGAATAATATTCTAAAAAATGGGTAAAGGACCTACAAAATATTTTTTAAACCAAATGTCCTAACTTATAGATTTCCCTTAGAAGCCTGTCGTATTGCATTGATTCAACACTACGTGAAAGAGGACAAAAACGAAAATCTGGAACTTGTATGCTTGAAAATCCGAAAAGTCGTTAAGGAATCGAAACCGAAAATTGTTGCATTGCCGGAATGTTTTAACACTCCCTACGATACGAAATATTTTGCCAAACACGCAGAATCTGTTCCCGATGGACCAACATGTCTAAAACTCTCAGCCCTGGCCAAGGAGTTGTGCATTTACTTAGTGGCTGGATCGATCCCTGAAAAGGATGGTAAACATTGTTACAATTGCTGTACTGTGTGGTCGCCGGAGGGCAAATTGATTGCAAAACATCGAAAAGTATAGAAAATTGTTTATATGGTGGTTGTGAAATGCGTGCTCAACTCGTGATCCTTTTTAGGTTCATTTGTACGATACGGCTATCGAGGGCGACATCAAATTCACCGAATCGGATGGATTTACACCGGGTAACGATTTTACAATTTGCGATATTGATGGTCACAAAGTGGGAATTGGTATTTGTAACGATATGCGTTTTGATGAATTTTGTCGGATCTATCGGAATGAAGGTAAGTGCCTATCCTTATTTCTACGGTCATAAAAGTGGAGGTTAATTTGGATTTTTTTTTGTATAGGCTGCGAACTTTTGATTTGGCCTTATGCTTTAGTGGTTTCTCAAGGAATGAGTCACTTTGACCTTCTACTGAGATGTCGAGCACTCGATCTTCAATTGTATGTTTGTGGCATATCGGCAGCGCGAGATGAGAAATCGCCATGCGTTCAGTGGGGACACTCAATGGTGGTGAATCCTTGGGGAAAAATTATCAAAGAAGCCGGCATTGGAGATGAAGTTGTTTTGGCTGATATTGGTATGTGAGAAGCTCCAGTATAAATGTTTTTTTTAAAGATTTGATAATTTTTACAGATTGGAAAATGGTTCGGGATTGTCGCCGCCAGGTACCGTTATTCGAACAGAGACGCACCGACCTATATGCTTGTGAGTGGAAAAAGCACTAAAATGTGGAGTTGATTTTTGTTTATCTTATCATGTCTATTAAATTATAATAAACATTTGCAATAAATTAAAAAAATGTAAGAATTTAATTTTTATATAAAAGAGAGGTCAATGGGGACCTGGCAACGGCGGGTATGTCAAACCCAACAGTTGCTATAGGTATGTACTGAGTTCACCGAGCGAAAAACGTGCATATATGTCTCCCGTGAAAACGGTGCCGTGGAGACTTCCTTTTTATTCACTCAATGTTCACTCGCGTTCTGATTGATTGTCGATGACATCTTTTCATTGTGAAATAAAGTGCAACTGCATTATTTTCGCTGGCGAAATGTCAAAAACCGGTATGGAGACTTTCGTGTGAAGTGAGTACCACCAAGCGAATTCGATTTCACGATCATCAACATTTTGACAGTATTTGCATGGATTTCACGTGAACTGACGATGTTAGTACCTACTTTATAGGATAAATAGTCTCGAGCTCGAAGCATAAGCGGGCTAAAATACAATTTTTAAAAACTACCGCGGTCGATTTTGATTAAGAGTGAGAATTACATATCCCGCGTCAGCATCAGCATCGGAAGAGGCATCGGCATCAGCAGAAAAATTTCAATTTAGAACACACGCATTTGCCTTTTGCATTTTTCTGCTTCTGCCGCTGCTGTCATTGTGGGTCATCAAAGGCAAATGCGTGTGTTCTAAATTGAAATTTTTCTGCTGATGCCGATGCCTCTGCCGATGCTGATGCTGACGCTGGTGATGTAATTCAACTATTAGGATCTGAAAAGGTCAAATCTTGATTAACTTTATGAAAATGTAACCCAGGGAAATTTTGAAATTCGATTTTACAAAAAGTGGCTGAGCCGTTGAGATAACATTTTTTAAACTGTGATATGTCGATAGTATCGCACATCGTTGAATTTTTAATATAGGAAACATACACATATGTAAATTTATAAATTGGTTAGACTCTGATTTCTGTCTCCTATCCTAAGTGCGTTTTTGAAATTGAAAAAATTCAACAAATATATGTGTCAATCGTACACAAAGATTCCCATAAAATTTTTAATCATTTCTGTAAAATAGTCCCCTCAGAAATATATATTTTGTGTGAAACGTCCTTTGCACAATATGTATTTATTTATTTGCGTGGGGTGCATACCGAATAAATTCACTAAAAAATACATTCCAAAAAATAAGAGATCATATCAGGAGCACCATACATATGGGAAAAGTTTGAGTATAGATATAGTTCAATGCCAAAATTTCACACACCTACATAAGGTGTGTTTTTTTGGTTTTCCCGTGTAGGTTTGGGTAACTAAACTTCATATAAAAAAAATGACAGGTATCAGCTGGCATTTTTTTATATGGAGTTTCGTTACCCAAACCTACACGGGATAACCAAAAAAACACACCTATAGTGCATCTTCGACAGGTCCAAATATTGATTATTAAATTTTGATACGTCTGTCAAGTTAGCACTACCACTCTAATAGTTTCCACTAAATTGCCGCAAGGGTTGATTAAGATATCCGCACTTTCAAAAAATTTGTCGTGCTCCTTTTACCCCTTAAACAAGTACCCTAAGATATGATTCATCTACTCTACATAAACAGTATTTACCTTAAAATCTAAAATTTTACGAAACTTCCTAAAACCTTGTATCCAATTAATTGTCAAAGAGGCTAAGAAGGATATTTCCACTTTAAAAAAATTTGTCGCGCCCCTTTTCTCCTTACCCTCCGTCAGACACATGTTAGGATAGTCACATTCGTAACAATTGGGTCTGGCCAGACCCACTGTACCTAGTACTCTTGTAGGTAATATTTTTGAAACTTTTTTTACCTAATTGAACACTTATATTAGGTGTGTTTTTTTGGTTATCCCGTGTAGGTTTGGGTAACGAAACTCCATATAAAAAAAATGACAGCTGACGCACCTGTCATTTTTTTTGCGGCCATATAATAAGTAAGTTTTTTTGGTTATCCCGTGCAGGTTTGGGTAACGAAACTCCATATAAAAAAAATGCCAGCTGATCCATCTGTCATTTTTTTATATGAGCTAAAAACTGCTTCAATGTTATCGTCTTCCTCTGCAGTTCTCTCGCGTTGACTTTGACGTTGACTCTTGACGTCATATCATTTTTACCAGGATATTGATGTGTAGGTAGGATGTGATGGACCCAAGGCCAGAGGCAGACCGAAGAACACCTGGATGTGTCAAATGAAAAAGCAACAACAACGCATTGGTCTCGGCGATGACACGATCCAAGATAGAGCTGCCTGTAGAAATATGCTGAGATATTATCGCCAAAACGGGCGATGTGCCTACACCGCGGGTCGAGCAACGCGAACCCATGGAGTGGTATAAAGAACGAGGCAAGGAAGAAGAAGATTGATGTGTAGGCATAGAGTGTAAATTTTCGTCTACGTTAGAGTTGCCGTGTAATATTATTTTCCTGACCACAAATGGATTGTCTTCAACACATAGCATCAAATCATACTATTTTACGTACAATAAAACGATTATCGACAATTTAAGAACGCTTTTCTATATTACAACCACTCTAAATAATAATCTCAATTGAAATTTTTAAGATTATGCACACTACGCTATTGTACATACCGAAATGGTAACACCGAGTATCCATTGTTTTTAAACGAAAATGGCACCGGGGCGGGGTTTGTGTCATTTTCGTTTCGTTTTCGGTGTTACCATTTCGGTATGTACAATAGCGTAGTGCGCAAATTGTTAAAAATGTTAATTGAAAAGTGTTATTTAGAGTGGTAGTTATATAGAAAAACATTCTAAAATTGTGAGTCGATTTATTGTGGGTAAAGAAGTATGATTTGATGTTATGTGTTGACGATAATCCATTTGCGGTCAGGGAATTGATATTACACGGCAACTCCAAATGTCCACGAAAATTTACACACTAATGCAATTCATTAAAAAAGTTAACGCACACGACTGCAATTAATGCTTTCGACCACGCATACACTTAAAAGTAAAACTTTATGACTCTCTGGTAAACAAAAATTAGCTATAGCTGTCTTTCTCAATACAATGGGCAGTTTAATGGAAATTCTATTCGTCTCACATTATTTATTTGTAGTGGTTTCCCTCTGGCAAAATTATTTTGTTCTAAGTTCCTGATCTATGTATATCGGATCTGTGGTGTAGGTACCAAAATTTGTTATTGTTTCTATATTTTTCTACATAAATTTTATTGTATGTCAACATACGATAAGAAATTAGTTGATCTTTCACACACATCACGATTGGGTCTGGTCAGACCCATATGTTACGAATGCGACACCGACATGTACATCAAAATGTCCTTATAACTATCCTTTTGAAACTCATCGCGATCTAGTTGTTGCGCAGATCTGAAGCTAACAATATTTTAGGAAGCTACCGGAAAGTAGCTAAGTTAGAAACATGTTAAAATTAGTATCAAATTCGAAAAAGGTCTGGCCAGACCCCAGTGTCAGTCCGAGGGAAACTACTCTTCAGGGGCGAACCCAGGAATTTATTTCGGGGGGTGATTTGTATTTGCAAAGTGGCTCATGAAATCCAACGCTTTAAAAGTTCTTAGACCTTAGGCGTAAGAGTTCCCATATACTGTCCGATCGACACACGGGACAACACAACATAGCGAAAATTATATATTTTGTGGCGATGGAAGATCCATTGCTACTTTCGATGGAGAATGGGCCTGTCTGGACACTCAATTTTCGTTCGTCTTCGTCATTATGACAATTGAAACTTGGGATGTCTGCGCTATTTAAGAAAGGTATTAATCCTTGAACGCGACTGCAAATGTTGAATATGTCAACAACGCATCTATTCATACTATTAACGAAAAAATTGATCATTAGTCTGTCCTGAACGAAGCCGCGACACACATCTAACAATAAATAATGAATAGATGTGGATAGAATGAAGCATTCGTCTCTTCTGATTACTTGACGCAATCAGTTCAATGTTGAAAGTGGAAACGGAGCTTGAAGACGATAGGGAAGACAAAAGCACGCATGTGTGGACATAGCCAATGACCGCCACACCCACAACATGAAGAATGACCACTGGTTTATATCAATAAATCAGCAACTGAAAACACATGATTATCATGACAGATTGTATGAAAAATTGCATGGCAAAATGTTCCACACGTCCAATCAAAAAAATGGATTAGATGGTCACATACACCATCCAACTTATCGGGCAATCAAAAAATTGCTTCAATTGATTCGAAGGTCTATGGGCACTCTAAAACGATAGTCTGACGTCGGGCATAGTGAAAATCATCACATAGGATAGGTATTTGATTTATCAATAAAGATATGTTGTGTGAATTTCATTCATACCTATAATTTTCATTTTAAAATTTCGGGGGGTGTTTCATCCCCCAAGTCCCCCCCTTGGGTTCGCCCCTGGTGAAAATCATCACATAGGATAGGTATTTGATTTATCAATAAAGATATGTTGTGTGAATTTCATTCATACCTATAATTTTCATTTTAAAATTTCGGGGGGTGTTTCATCCCCCAAGTCCTCCCCTTGGGTTCGCCCCTGCTACTCTTAAATGCATTTGGGCCTCATCAGCAAACTCGAGTTTTGAGAATCGCCCTAAAACAAAATGTGTCCATTTTTTCCACCTTCAAAAAATGTGTCGCTCCCCTTTTCCCCTTAAAACACTTAAGCACTTAAGGTTAGTTTTTAAAGGGGAGGAGAGGCGCGACAAATTATTCGTTTCGGCCCCTGCGACATTTAATGAGATACTTTTTGTTTTATGGAATTCGCCGCTACTGGAGTGGTAGTGCTAACTTGACAGAGGTAGTTTTTAAGGGAAGGAGGGGTGCGACAAATTTTTTGAAGGTGGAAATGTCTTAAATAGGTTTTGTGACAACTAACTGGACACATTTTGTTTTAGGGTGATTATTAAAACACTTAAGGGTAGTTTTTTATGCGGGCAAAAGGGCACGAAATTTTTTTTTAAAATGCGGATATCTTAATGAACGAACCCCTGCGGCAATTTACTGGATATATTTTGTGTTTAGATAGTTCTTGGAATTCGAGTTTAAAAAAAAACTCGTTATATGGGGAAACGCACTTAGGGGTAGTTTTTGAAGGGGGAGGGATGCGAAAAAATGTTTGAAGGTGGAACAACACGCGACAATTTTTTTTCTTTTGCCATTGAATCATGACAAAATCGCGACATTGGGTGGGTTACGAAACGGAACAGTTGCATATGTTCCGCAAACATGTTTGCCATTCTGATCCCCTAACTGTCATTTTTCGGATCAGAAATAATCTGCGATTCTTTTCCTTTGTCTGCCTTTGTGGAATATGTTAACGAAAACAACCGCAGATTATTTCTGGTCGGCAATGGCAAACATGTTTGCGGAACATACGCCACTGTTCTGTTTCGTAACCCATTAATGCACGACATTAATGCAATACCATTGCGTTTGTCAAAATTTTAAAAAGGTAGTGCTAACTGACAGACGTAATTTTGGTTGATGATCGAGACCAACAACTTTAATTAATCCTTCCCTCCAGAAAAATACAAAAAAACAACTTGGAGATGCGGGGCATCGATCCCCGTACCTCTCACATGCTAAGCGAGCGCTCTACCATCTGAGCTACATCCCCTGTTGCGATCAACACTGTTGAACATTTTTTCAGCAACATGTAAATTGAATTCAAGTTGATTCTAATTTTAAAGAGTGTGTTGCAAAACAGAATTGCCAGCTTGAAATAACGTGAATTATTTTTTGTATAAAATACATTACAAAATACGAGTACATCTGTAATTACACGAATTTCTCCCAATAGATCGATCATTGGATTGGTGTGTGTGTTTTTCATGAGTTATGTAACCGTTAGAGATATACTATTTCAAATCAGATAAATTTAGAAATGGTATTTAGTGAGAGCTCACGTTCATTCACATAGAGACACGAATTTCTTTATAATTTTAGATATTCAAATCGCTTGTTGCTCGAAAATTTTGATCAGCTGTACGGTGAATAACAGGGGATGTAGCTCAGATGGTAGAGCGCTCGCTTAGCATGTGAGAGGTACGGGGATCGATGCCCCGCATCTCCAGTGGTTAGTTTCTTTTTAATAATAAATATGAAATAGATAAAGCGCAGCGAAAGGAACAAAATGATTTAATGGATATAAACCCAATTAAAAGCAACCAAACAACTAGTATGTACATACATGCGAATGCGGATTTGATTTGATGTTTTGTACACAAACACATGGCACAATTTTTACATTTACAACTTGTTTTATAGCCATTTTTTTTCATGGCCATTTGAGCGAAATATCGCATAAATGTCGTTATCGCGATAATTTTATTAATAATTGTACATAATGTAGTATATTTTAAGGAAGCAGTATATTTAATAGATCGACAAACGCTTAGCGCTTTGTGCCCTGATTTCAATTTACGATCAGGGGTGTGGTGAAGCTTTGGGTAAAGTGTCGTATATAAATATTCAATGCCAAATATTTTACTCAACTTTCAACTTTGACGAAAAGCTACAAAAAACTCTGCCATGGAGATGCGGGGCATCGATCCCCGTACCTCTCACATGCTAAGCGAGCGCTCTACCATCTGAGCTACATCCCCTGGTACAGTGACCGGAAAATTTGAACAATTTAGAAGTAACAAACCAATAATTGATAACAATTTGAATATCTAGCCGATTTTTTATTATTCTGGGATTGAAAACAGATTTTGGGGAAAATTTATTGGTGATCTTTTAACGGAAGATAAATAATTTGAAAATAGTTTTTCGTGTACTTATAATGCATCCTTGACTAAAGGCGACCATAAGTGAGTTCCTTTATTTACTCGAAATTATAAACATTCCTTGAAATCAAGTCAACTTCGATGTTAAGGAAGCCTCGAAATTTCCACAATCACTTGAATCACATCTTTTCAATTTCATCCATGGGCACCTTTTGTTGTTGCTATTGCTATTTTTATAAAACGTGTTGCTTGAGTTCATGACCACTGACAGATTCATTTTAATCAGCTGATAATCTGGTTCGTGACGTTGGACTGAGGGAATGCTTATAGGTGCTAAACGTCACTTTTAAAGGTAGCACCACATTAAATAAAATAATTTAATTCAGGAGCCCAATTAAAGTAACTGACAAATGAAATATAAAAAAATGATTATATTAAATTAATTTTTTTCAGAACGAATATGAATTGCGAAGTTAATAAAGACTTCCCTTAAGTATATACATACATATAAGTGAATTCGTAAATGGTTTGGTCCCTTAAATATAAAGTAACATATAATATCCTTGATTAAATATGTACGTGTTTTGTTAGAGTCAGTTAATTGAAAAGAAATATACACGTGCCACTATACAACCATACATTTTTCGTATTTTCCATTGGTAAGAAAAAACCTTCTGGAGATGCGGGGCATCGATCCCCGTACCTCTCACATGCTAAGCGAGCGCTCTACCATCTGAGCTACATCCCCTGATACTTTATCGGTTGAAGTTGAAAGAGACGTCCGATTGAATTCAATTTGATCAATTTTAAAGCAGTCTTCCTTGCCCCCAGAACGGAACAGAGCATGAGCACTATTAATTTCAATTCTCACATACACTCCGCGACACTTGAATAGGTCACTGTAAAAAATTCTTCAAATCCTTGTATTTTTGAAAGACATTTTATTTGGCTATAAAAAAAAGATAAATTAACAGTGATTGTAAATTTTGAATAGGACACTAGGTAAAGCGAAAAACATTGCCGCGCACACACGGACAATTAAATACATGGGGATTTAACTGAATTGCAATCCAAATCCGCCCGTGTATGGGACCATATGGATTGCAATCCATGATTGACCGTGTGTGTGCGGCCTAATTAAACTATAATGAACCGTGAGAATAGTTTGCCTGAAGTAGAAAAGGAGTCATTCTATGTCTCTAAAAATTTTAAGAAGCCACTTTGCAACAAGAAATTTTCATTGCAGATCACTCCAATTATATATGAAAAATATCTGTGAAAAAGGTTTTAAAAAATAACGCGGCGGTAAATTTAATACATTTATTGTAACTCAATAATGGCTACGTACTAAGTTTACAATTTTCTAAACTTTTCTGGTCGGACTGTTCGACCCGGTGGTTTATTCCAAACTGCCCGTAAGATGGTTGTTCTCGTCGTTTTGGCGCGAAGCTACGGCGTTGCCAGGTGTGTTGGTTTTAAACTCGACATTCCGCCCCCCGTGAATCCTGGTAGACTAGAGGATTCATCATAACATAAAGCGGCTAGCTTTGATGCTGGTCGGCGTAGTAAACCTTGCGTTGTTCGTACCTCGGCGCTACGTACTTGGCCATCCTTAGCCTTGAATACCTCGGTGATCACTCCTTTCCTCCACTGGCTGCGCGGTTGACTCGGGTCGCAGATGACAACTAGCACTCCTGGCTTAAGGGATGCAACCTCCTCCCTCCATTTGGATCGGCGAAGAAGTTGTGGTAAATACTCGGAGACCCATCTTTTCCACAACCTGTCCTTGATGCTTTGGGCGATTCTCCATTGTTTACGTAGACACACAGGCTCCTCAGCTGTGTTCGGTGTTTGTGTCGAATTGAGGCAACCAAGCAGAAAGTGGTTCGGTGTCAGTGGCTCATCATCTTCCGGCGATAAAGGCAAGTCGGTTAACGGTCGGCTGTTGACGATGTTTTCCGCTTCGATGAGGGCGCTTCGGAATGTCTCTAGGCGTGGCGTTATTTCCGTGAAAATTCGACTCAGAAGACGTTTGACGCATTGAATTAACCGCTCCCAACATCCTCCTGCGTTTGGATAGAGTGGGCAATTGAAAACCCAATCGATGCCGTTCTGACTCATGTAGCGCTGTACTTCAGTAATATCGAACAATCGGTTCTCGCTTGTTAGCTCCTTATGTGCTCGAACAAAATTGGTCCCATTGTCACTACGGATTCTCACGGGCGTTCCACGTCTATTCATGAAATTTCGCAAACAAAGAAGGAAGGCATCGGCAGAAAGGTCGGTAGCTATCTCGAGATGAATTGCCCGTGTCGTCAGACAAGTGAAAAGACAAATCCATCTCTTTTCTCTGCGGCGTCCTATGGCGATGAAAAATGGTCCACAGTAGTCGACTCCCGTATAACTAAATGGGCGGACATACGGAGTCAGGCGATCAAGTGGCAATTGTCCCATTAAAGGAACTTTCGGCTTGGCTGAGGCGTTAATGCAGGCTGGACAATGTTTTCTTATAGACTTCATCAGGGCTAGAGCCTTTGGTATCCAGTATCGTTGACGTAATTCGTTAATCACTAACCTGTCGTTTTGGTGATGACGTTTTCTGTGAAGATCTTCCATCAATAGACGTGTAACATGGTGAGTCCTTGGCATGATTATGGGCTGGCGAGCAGAAAGTGGCAAACAATAGGCGGCATCCACTCGTCCCTTCACACGAATAACCCCATCCGGTTCAAGCGATGGTGTGAGCTGGTACAAATCGCTCGACTTTGGCACTCGTCCTTCTGAACGAAGAGATTCTACCTCGGCAATGAAGACTTCATGTTGGACTAGGCGACATAGTATGACTTCGGCTGCTATCATTTCGGCTGCAGTGATTTCCCCTTGATGGCGGTGTGATACGTCGAGTCTAACGTTCTTGGCGAATCTCAGAATCCAGGCAGTTACTCGTGTTAGCTTGGAAAAGGATGAAAATTTGTCGAATTTAATGAAACGGTTAGCATCACATACCACAAAAACTCGTAGCGGGACTTCTTCCTCTCGGCAGTATTTTGATGATATCTCGCAGGGTTCTTTCGGCCACAAGTCCTCACTTCGATATAAAAAGTCAGGTCCCTTTATCCATCGCGTGTTATCGTGATTCTCCTTGACCTTGGTAGCATCGTCGGCAACGTTCATGGCACTAGGTAGCCAGAACCATTGGGCTGGTGAAGGTGAAGATAGAATTTCCGCAATACGGCAGGCAACAAATTGTTTGTATTCCCGTGCCGTGGATTTTATCCAAAGGACAACAGTCTTCGAATCGCACCAAATGATGACTTTGTCGATAACGAATTCCAGGCTTTGAAGAATTGTCTCCTTTAGGCGGCTTCCTAAAACGGCGGCTTGTAGCTCAAGACGTGGAATAGTCATGGTTCTGATGGGGGCACATCTACTCTTCGCTGCAACTAGGGCGACATCAATCTCGGATCCGGATCTTACTCGAAGATAGGCAACTGCGGCGTAGGCATTTATGCTGGCATCGACAAAAACGTGTAGTTGTTTCTCATCAGCAGTTTGCAGTAATGGCGAATAGCATCGTGGAATAGTAAACTTTTCAATCTGCTTGAAATCATTCCACCATTTAGTCCATGGAACGACTAGTTGAAAAGGTAGCTCCTCGTCCCAATTGACTTGAAGTTTCCAAACGGCTTGCAACAGAATTTTCGAACCAATCGTGAAATTTGCTAATAGTCCGAATGGATCAAATATTGACATGATGATCCCCAACATTTCGCGCTTGGTTGGTGGTCGCTTCATTAACATGACTTCCTCTGGTATCTTATGAAACTTGAAATGGAACTCAAGTGCATCGTTTCTCGTGTTCCAAAAAAGACCCAAAACCTTGTCGAATGACTTATGGCTCTCCAGGTTAATGCTATCGATCTCCAATTCACGTCCATTCAAGCGCCTCTCCAATTCCTTGCAATTCGACACGAAGTTACGAAGTGTAAATCCAGCATTGTTGTTTATAGCGATTGCTTCCAAAATGGTCTTCTCGGCTTCGACTTCACTCTCAAAACTTGCCACCAAATCATCGACGTACGTGTTTTCGACAACTGCTTTACGACCCTTTGGCATACTCGACATGTAATCGTTAGCATTAAGATTTTTGACATATTCGGCGCAACATGGCGAACAAACGGCCCCAAATATCATTGACTCCATAGCGTAGACTTGAATCGGCTTATCCGGATCTCCATCACGCCATAAAAATCGCTGTGAGTTATGATCAGCTTCGCGAATTCGTACTTGTGAGAACATCTCTCGAATATCTCCTGCAACAGCGACGATTCCTTGCCGAAACTTATAAAGTATTCCGAACAAAGACTGAGCATGCTCTGGTCCTTTGAGCAAAGCGGAGTTAAACGAAACGTTGGACACGGTGGCTGCTGCGTCGAACACGATACGTAGTTTGTCGGGTTTATTAGGGTTGGTGACACCAAAATGAGGCAAATACCATGTCCTGGCATCATTGATGGCGGCCTCTTCCGGTGACAAATGTCTGGCATACCCCTTTTGAATGTACTTTGAAATTTCTTCCTTGTACTTCTGGGCAAATAGATGATTATCTTTCATTTTTGCCTCTACTTTTAGTAAACGTCGCTCAGCCATCGCGAAGCTTGGCGGGAACTCGATGGCATTGCTCCGCCATAAGAGTCCAACTTCGAAATGGCCATCTTTATATTTAGTAGTCTGCTTCAGAATATCTCTGGCACGTCGATTTTCCTCAGACTCCAAAATAATGTTTGTCTTCCGTACACCAAAATATTCGACCGATAAATATTCATCGATCATTTGCACTAATTGCTTAGATGGTGAACAGACATTGACGTGAAGTACGGTGGCAATTGAGTCTGGTTTATTAACCATTGGCCCGAAGACTACCCATCCCAATTTGGTCTCGGCGGCAATGGGTTGATCGATTTCACCCTCGACAGCCCTGTTGTAAGTTCCCAAGAACGAGTTGTCTAGTCCCAGTAGGATGAACGGCTTTGCGTCAATATAATCGATAATCGGTAAGGACGACATGTGCGAAAATTTAGTGCTATTCAAAGTTTGCACAGGCAAATTTAGACCCTTCACCGTATGTACATTCTTTAAAGCAAAGCATGGTGCGTTTTCGAAATTGCCTCGTATATTAAACGCAATTTTCGATGACTTCTCAGTTTTCCTCTTATCCCCGTACCACTGCAGAGTCAAAGAAACCGAATTTCCTTTCAGACCCAACTGACTAGCTACCCTTTCCTCTATCAGTGAGATGGACGATCCTTCGTCTAGCATAGCGTAACCACAAATATCCCCAAGCGGTCCATTAATAGTGACTGGTAAAATCTTGAACAAGTGTTGCGACTCCTTCTTATGGCGACAATTTAAAATGTGCTCTTGCTTTGGCACAGAGGTTGGCTGTTGATGCAACAACGGATGGTGCATACGATTGCAATTGTTCTCGGAACACACTTGCTTCTTACGACACATAGTTAGACTGTGCCCGCTTTTGAGGCACCCGAAACACAAATGTTTCTTTTTGACAGCGCTCCATCTCTCGTCAATGGATAGCGCTTTAAAATTGTCGCACTCCCATATAAAATGAATCTTCTTACAATAACAGCATGATTTACCTGATATATCTGCGCTGTGCAAGACTCGGCGAGTGACATTTTTGGGTGTCGGATGAGAACTCCTTGACGGACAATTGCTGCTTGTTGGCATCAGGCTGACTATTTTCGCCAACTCATTAATCCATTCGGCAAACGATTCGATGGTGGGAAACGGTTGAATTGTTGTGGCATGCTTGGCCCACTCATACTGCTTCGTCGGTGGAAGTTTTTTGACGATCTCTTCTAACAGCGTTGAGTTATAAAGGTGATGATTACAGCCGGCGGACTTAAATAAAGACACCATATTACGAATTTTATTTGCAAAAGAAAATACCTTTTCGATTTCTTGATCAGAAATAGCTTCAATTAGCTTTACGTTCTCAATCTGTGCTTTCACAAGGATGTCCGGTCTTCCAAAATTGAATTTCAATTCTTCGATGACTTTCGGCACGTCTTCAGGGTAAATTAGCATTGAAGAAACTGATAGCTTCGCTTCACCTTGCAACGACTTGTGTAAGCGCATTAAATTTTGTTTGTTGCTGTACGCAAACTCTGCTGTTGACTCGCGAAACGATGTGAAGAACAGCGGCCATTCTTCGGGTTTCCCATCGAAGATTGGCAATGGAAATAGCCTCACGGAAATGTCATTTGAGTATGATAGGCGACTTTGAAAGGCTGACGTTTCCATTGCGGGAACAGTATATGGCACTTCATATGGGAAATTTACCGTTGTTGCTGAGGGCATACCTGGATACGACGAATGTTGTCGCAAAAATGGCGGCTGCTGGGGCAATGGTGCGTTCGGCTGCGACAATGGTGGGTACTGCTGTGGCAATGGCGGGTGTTGCTGTGGCAATTGTGGGTGCTGTTGGGGCAATGTGGGGTGCTGCTGTGGCGGCGGGTGTTGTTGGGGCAATTTTGGCTGTTGTGTAGATGGCAATTGTTCTGGCGGTGCGGCCGGTGGCACGATCGAAAGATTGTTGATACGTTCTTCGATTTCAGCTCGGAGGGCTTTGATACTCTCTTGATTTTCAACTCGAAAATCTTGTATAGTATCTTTCAGAGCAGAAATGGCGGCACTTAAATCGGATTCTACTGAACGTTGCACTTTGGGTGTACTGCTCGGAAAATCGTCATCCGCATGACTTCGATTCTTCTTGCGCGGCATAATGCGTGGCGATTGCGGGAATTTAAAACGGGTCGAAACTTGTGAAAAAGGTTTTAAAAAATAACGCGGCGGTAAATTTAATACATTTATTGTAACTCAATAATGGCTACGTACTAAGTTTACAATTTTCTAAACTTTTCTGGTCGGACTGTTCGACCCGGTGGTTTATTCCAAACTGCCCGTAAGATGGTTGTTCTCGTCGTTTTGGCGCGAAGCTACGGCGTTGCCAGGTGTGTTGGTTTTAAACTCGACAATATCAAAGATCGTACGACACTTGCGACTTTAGCGAAGGATCGGCGAGCTAAACATCGAGGAGTGGATTCGAATCTAACAAAACTTCATAGCCACAGCTAGAGTTGTAATTTTTTATACAGTGTCGTTATGGTGCAGTATAAAGCTTGAAATACATTTCCCGCGTCAGCATCAGCATCGGCAGAGACATCGGCATCAGCAGAAAAAAATCAATGTAGAACACACGCATTTGCCTTTGATGACCCACATCGACAGCAGAAGCAGAAAAAATGCTTCTGCCGCTGCTGCTGCTGTCAATGTGACATGACATGGAGTCTGCAGACCACTGGAAAAACATACGCGTGTTGTCAGCTTTCCAAAAAGGTGTCAATGTCAATACAAATATTTGAAATAATTGAAACAGCTAGCTGCAACTTGTTCGATGACCATCATTTCGTTTGATAAAAAATGAAATAAATGTCATTAAGTTCAAAATGCATCGTACGAGTACGTATAATGAACTGCTTTATTTAATTTTTTATCAAACGAAATGATGGTCCCCGAACAAGTTGCAGCTAGCTGTTTCAATTATTTCAAATATTTGTATTGACATTGACACCTTTTTGGAAAGCTGACAACACGCGTAAGTTTTTCCAGTGGTCTGCAGACTACATGTCATATATTTTTTTTTAGTTATACTACATTAAAAAATATCTTTAAAAAAATTTAAGAAATTTTTTTTTTATTTAAAATTAAAAATTTCAAATTGTGATGGGTTTTTGAAATATTAAATGATTAAGAAATGTCTGCTATAGTCTTGACTAAAATCCAAAAATAAGTTTAAGCCCATTACCTTAGTAGTTTTTTTAAATTCTTACTTTAAATGGCAAAATTCTAGGTTATTTCAAAAAAAACCTAAAAATTCATATATCTCAGTGACCATTGAAAATCAGCCTAACATTTATGGCCTCATTTTGTTGCATTTTGACCCTATTATAACGTGTTGCAGGGAATAGGTCGACTTAACCAATAACCCTGTATAAACTTCACGTATCCAAAATATTCTTTAAAAAAATAAGATTATATGCAAATATAATTATAAGATCATATATCAAATATGTAATTTGATATATTACTTACGTCATAGTTTTAATGAAACTACACGAAGATTCTTAAAACGCAGTGGATTAAAAAAAACTCTTGGAGATGCGGGGCATCGATCCCCGTACCTCTCACATGCTAAGCGAGCGCTCTACCATCTGAGCTACATCCCCTTGTGAAAATCGCTATGATTGAACATTATTCCCGTTGAATTGAACGATCGTCAAACGAATTGAATTGAGGCGGTGCGCGGCAAAACTCGCTTCTTCCATTTTTTTACGAAATTGAGTTATGAATTGCATTCGAAAGTATTTTTCCTGCTCTACACGCTAGTAAGCCCAGTTTTTATCAAAAAACATTTCTTTCATATTTTTCGACGCTTTGAAATTTGCAGTTCGTTGCAAAACTTACTTCTTCCAGGTAATGTGTACTTATTGTACCTATCAAAACTCTTTACTTCCATCAGTTTCGATCAAAACTCTTTTCTTGCCATAACGGACTCATCAAAACTGTCTCTTTCCAGTAAACATTTTTATTACATAAAATGGAAAATATTGCATTATCATTAATATTATTAGGTAAGGGTTTATTGTTTTCGTCCTTAGACACGTTCTTGGACAAAATTTAACTGAATACACCACCAACTTGGTGGAAAACTATGTGGTTCCACCAGGACACATCAACACTCGTTCGTTGCAATTTATAATTCGAAATTGACGCCAAAGTTATTATTAAATATCACATTTCTATTTTACAAATCAATCTTCGTGCATATAGGTTCCCTTTAATTGCAAAACGAATATGGTACAATAATTTTTTATCTTGCTAAACGTTTTTTTCGGTTTCTGAAAAATTACGAAAAATGGAAGGAGCGAGTTTTGCCGCGCACCGCCTCTATGAATATGGACGATTTCATTCATTCATTACTTTAATAGCGTTCAGCTTTCTCTGCACATATCGTTATGAAGTGACACGGTACAATAGATAGATTCCAATCCATACACGAATTGTTGAACAAGTATGTAGATAACATGACGTTGCTTCGGAATGTGTATGCTTCACAGCTTCCTCATTTCAACAGGGGATGTAGCTCAGATGGTAGAGCGCTCGCTTAGCATGTGAGAGGTACGGGGATCGATGCCCCGCATCTCCAGGTATTTTTTTTATTCTAAAATGTTTTATCTTTGTGTATGTATGTATGTATTTTGTTTCGAAATTGAATTTACTGCGAGATTTTATTAGACTACCCAACTAGCACAAAATATAATCTTTGTTAGAACGAACCACCAGTCATCAGTCACATTCATTTTCCATTCAAGTTTATAGATTGTCAATCAACTGACATTTTGTCTACTTGTATGGAAAAGGACTGTGACTGATAAGTGTGAATTGACCTTAAAACTAAACTATTTGGTTGTTGTTACTAAAAAGTAAGCACATTTTGTTGGAGCCTAAACTGAAAAAAATTGTTTTAAAATTAAGTAGATGTTTTCATTATGTGTACAATGTACATTTGATGTCAGTGGTGTTAAACTCAAAACCTGCCCGGGCCAGAAACTAGCCAGTTTTTATTTTGTTTTAATATGTGTTTACAGGGTGTCCGCTGACTAGGGTGACCAACTGCCTGCCTTCGATTTACGGGTCACTAGCGTATAAAATACGGGTTTTCGATTATTTTACGGGGCAAAAATTAAAAACAAAACTATTTTTACGCCGATATGTCATTTATTTTTTGAAACAATATTTCTTATTTGCAATATATCATTGCATTTTATCTGAGGCTCAGCCTTTACAGTGTAAATATTTGGTCGGTTCCGGCTTTCAGGTTTCTCATGAACAGATTTAATAATAATTAGCTGTGAAATAACACAAATTGATAAAGTTAACCCTCGGATGGTTCAGTGGGGTCTGACAGACCCCAGAGAAATTTAAATCTTAAAATTTTCATAGAAAAACTTGTTGAATGGTATTTTGATGCACATGTAATTTAAGTATGTGTCACATACGTTCATTTAAGCATGAATTTGTTTGAATTTGTGATTTTCTTAATAAGTTATAGCACTTTGAAAGTGCCCTGGGGTAGGTATGTTATTTGGAAAACGATAAAATGTAATAATAATAGTCGGGAAGTGTTGAAACTTTTTTATTAGAGTACATTTGGGAAATTAGATATGTTAATTTTGAAAGAAATGGAAAATTTAGGGTGTTTTGAATTCGGGGTTTTCAAATTTTTTACTCAATTCATTCAAAATTATACTGTTTTTTAATCTGGTTTTCATTTATGAGGATCTCCTTTCACTATTGTGTCATTACCTTATGTTTTTAAATCAAGACATAAATTAATGACTTTTATGATCATAAGAATTAGGTGGGTATTTTACATAATACATAAAGCTTCCTCAGCGAACTTGGCTTTACACTTGTCGAACCTCTTCTAAGAAGGACAAAATCAACGGGCAATATTCGCCGAAGCACAGTGCAAAATTATGTGCATTGTTCAGCTTGCCCCCCTCTGGGGGCTGATGCCCCAGGTCCCCTAATGGGGTCAGTTGATCCCCCAAAGAGGCAAAGATGTTTTCTATGCCCACGAGCAAATGATCGGAAGACAAAATACAATTGCAACGAGTGCAAAAAGCCAATCTGCGAAGACCTAAATATTGACTAACTTTGGATCCGGATTTAAGAAAAAATATTAACCTTAGCTAAAAAAATGTTGATGTACTTATCTTTGTTAATTAGTATTAAATACGTTTTGACTAATAAAAATAAAATTTTGTTAAAATTTTAGTTTTTATATTGATTTATTTGTGATAAGTTCAAATTACCCTCAAATTTGACACCACCTAATTTTTTCTTTCACATACTAAAAGCTACTGTCCAAATTCCAGTTTTAAAGCGATTTTTACCTTGGGGTTTGTCAGACCCCACTGAACCATTTACGTATGTCAAATTTACCTGAACCATCCGAGGGTAAACTTTAGTTATGTTTTGCCATCCGACTATTCTCTCCAGTTGCTCAAATTTCAGTTCGTCCTGCAAATTTAAAGGTTGCAGACAGTATAGGCAAAGGTGTTCGGCAAAATCGAATCTTGATTCCAAATAATGTAACGCCTTCATGTACTATGTTAACAGTATTAGCTTGATTACGTCGCTTTCGCGTCCAGGCAATTTCGAAGTACTATTTGGTTGACTTAAGTAGAAAATTAAAAATTGTCTCGAACTCTTTGTTGAAGTTTTTTTCTTGAATCATCCATTGTTTGCCCCGTATTTAATTATTTGAATTACTGGTTTTTGGATTTTCAGTGCCCGGAAAACGGGGTAACCCGTAAAATACGGGGCATCTGGCCACCCTACCGGTGACTGCCGCATAAACGCACCGAAAAATGCATCCTCATGTCATTTCCAGCAAAAAAGGTATACGATACATACAGTGAGTCACAGTCAAAGTGAGCCACCTTGAGTAACAAAAGAAAATCCTAGAAAAAACAATGAAAAGGAAATCAAACTAAATTATATTTTATATTATTTTATTTGCCAAACGTCAGTCTTTTATTTAATGTGTTGGAAAATTGTCTTATTTTATTTTAACAAGAAAAAATAACAACAAAACTGAAAGGAGTCGAAAAAAATGTCACAATGAAAGTGAGCAACCTAAATAAAATCCTAAATAAAACACATCTTAATACTTTGTTGGCCCCATTTTGCATTAATAACTGTTAGACATCTGGGCATCGATTGGAGTAAATTTGAAGTGTTACTAGACGGAATTGCTTCCCACTCTACTTGTATGCCTTCCAAAAGGTCATTTTTTGTACCGATGCAGCGTTTTTGGAGCTATTGCTTCAAACGGGCCCATAAATGTTCGATTATATTTAGATCCGGGGATTGTGCCGGCACTATCAAAACATGAGGATAATTATCCGAAAGCCATTCGCGCGCAACTCGGGATTTGTGTTTCGGGTCATTGTCTTGGTAGAAGTAGAAGTCGTCTTTGATTCCTAGTTTAGCTACACTTTCTTGAAGATGTTGTTTTAAAATATCCACATACACAAATCTGTCCATAATAGCTTCAATATGGTGAAGTTTGCCGGTTCCACTAACCGCCCTACACACCCAAACCATGGCGGAGCCACCGTCGTGCTTTGTTTGCAAATGGATATTTTTCGTATTTAACTCTTCATTCTTTCCCCGCCACACAATCTGCTTACCGTCTGAACCAAAGATGTTAAATTTACTTTCATCTGTAAATAACACCTAAATCATAATGTTAGAAAGTAAAAATTAGCATATTCACTGGAATACGTTTTGTCAAAAATGCATGTCCTTATTAACGTATTTATTAGCAAACTCCAACCGTTTTCTTTTTTGTTAGCTGCGGTAATATTCAGCTTCTTCCGAGCTACTCGTCCGTTGAATCCTTGCCTCCTGAGACTCCTCCTTACGGTTTCAGGGTGTACGTCAATATTTAGCTGATTTTTGACCATTGCGGTCGATTGGGGGGCACTTAGACGAGGGTTTTTTTTTTATCTCACGGACTAAAAAGGGCTCATCTCTCGCTGTAAACGCCTGTCTATTACCTCGTTTTTGCTTATTTATTATCCTTCAGTCTCTGGTAAACCGGTAAATAATGTGTTGCACTGTTCCGCGGCTTTTCTATGCCAATAGGACTACCTCCCTCTGACATTTCCCTTCCTGGTGGTATTTTACTATAAATCGGCGGATTTCTATACCTGTCTGTCGACCCATCCTAAGTATTCGATAAAAATACACGACTGAAGTAAAATCAATCAATAAATTTCAATTCCGGAAAATGTTTACTGTTAAAATAACAAATTCAATTAGGTGGCTCACTTTCATTGGGTGAGGTTATAAAACACAACGCTCGCGCAACGTTCGCGCAACGTTACCTTTAATTTCAAATCAACCGGCCGTTACGGATCAGAAACTTCTCCCTACAAACATATCCCCTATGCGCTTAGGGAATCTGTTTGTAGGGAGGAGTTTCTGATCCGTAACGGCCGGTTGATTTGAAATTAAAGGTAACGTTGCGCAAACGTTGTGTTTTATAACCTCACCCATGACATGAAATTCTGCACTGGTCTGATTCTTAACGGTTTCTACAACTGTGCATGGGATCAAACAATGATAATTCATACTGGATTGGAAGTAGACGTTTTCCTGATAGTTCTACTACCAAAAATTTGTTTGTCCGAAAAGTATTTAATGAGATATTTTTCAAATTTGCTTCTTCTAGTAGTAGTGTAGTTCCGAGGTGATTTCAGATTGCAAAGTGTGGTGGAGACAATTTTTTTTTTGTTTCTTATGTTTTTTGGGGTGCTGAGCTCGAATCCGGAACTTCCCACCAAAATTTCGTTGCGGAACAGGGTCAAAACCGCGAAAAAACCCTAAACTTTCGGAGTTTTCCTGTTTTTTTGTTTATAACTCCGAAAGTATACATTTCTCCGAAAACCTGTCCATGAAAATATTAGAGGAAACATAACTGCGGGTCCAACGCGCCATTAATCATTAAAATGTGTTAAGCGGTATTGCTACAATTGATAGTAATTTTTTTGGCGTTTTTTGCAATTTTGACCCTGTTTTGCAACGAAATTTTGGTGGGAAATTACAGATTCAGGTTCTGCACTCCAAAATACATAATGTACAAGAAAAATTCAACTTTTACGACCAAAAATGAAAAACCGTTCAATCTCAAAATTTTATTCATAAAATGAAACTATGTTAAAAATGGCAAATTTAAATTATCCATTGTAGTAATACCGCTCAACAGATTTATAATATTTATGTCTCTTTGGACGCGGCACTATGTGCTCTCTAAAATATTCATGGAGAGCTTTTCGCAGAAATAAACAGTTTCAGAATTAGGGGCCAAATAACGGAAAAACAGCAAACATTTAAGGGTTTTTCGCGATTTTGACCCTGTTCCGCAACGAAATTTTGGTGGGAAGCTCCGGATTCGTGCTCAGCACCCCAAAAAACATAAGAAACAAAAAAAAATTTGTCTCCACCACATTTTGCAATCTGATGTACTAGGTTTATCACGTAGTAACTACACTATAGGGTGGCTCACTTTAACTGTGACTCACTATACATATCACCAATAATTATTAACTATTTAGCAGCCAAAGCCATTTTAACGAATTTTGCATTTTCTTACTCAACTTACACCTCCATATCTTTAAAACTAGTCTAGCTAGAAAAGTGAAAAAAAAAAACGATGATTACCACAGCCAACAAATTACCCTAAACAATAAAACTAAACGCACCGGAAAAGTTGTTTGGTTTTTACAGAGCTTCAAAATCAAATTTTTGTGATTTGACCCAAAAACAAATTATTGTTGCATCTCAATTTTCTCCAACTCCTACCAATAGTATACATATAGAGAAATTAAGCCGAAATAGGGCCAAACCCAAACACAAAAACAAAGAGAGGAAAGTTTCGATGCCAACTTGGTGCACACCATCCCTTACGCACTAAAAAGTTACACTAATCTGAGCGTCACATTAACGGGGGAAGGGGTGACGAAGAGGGTGAATTTTTGTTTCTCGAAAATATCTGGAAATAAGCTAAATTAATTTCCCTTGCAATGATATATACTCCAGACCTTTTCTTGGAAAATTATACCCTAGACCCAAAAGTATTATGTGGAATTTACATGTTTTGTATTTAAATTTCGCACTGTAACTTTTAATAGAGTAAAAATAGAGTGATTGATAAGAATTGGTGCTGATCCTACCCAGGGCCGGATTTCTCATATGGGCAACCCGGGAAACTGCCCGGGGCGGCAGATTTCAAGGGGCGGCGAATTTTTGAAACTTCCTATAGGATATACTATTAAAGTTTTAAAAATAAATTATGTGACATTTTTACAACTCTATGCGTTCGCTTTATTTTATTCTAGTTAAGTGTATTCGCCTCAACCCAGGGCGCCCAATCACAACCTCACCTCAAATCCTATTGTAACTGCGCCTTCAAATGGTGGGACTTATCCAGCTAGAAGCATTCACTCCGAACGACCTACTGGCGGCGGGTTACTTAGTTAGACCAGGAATATAAAGCATCTTCTCAGCGTATTCACTCTAAACAAGTTCCATTTTTATAGGAGGCCAAGAGGATTAACAAGCAACTTGTGAGCCCACATGAAATATTGGACATGCTTTAGTCATTGGGTGCAAAATCCTGTTTTTCAACCAAAACCAAAATTGAATAAAAAAAATGTCTGGAACGATCCTTCGGAGAGTGTCAATTGCTTTCAAGGAAGCAATATCCCTATTGAAAAAAAAATAAAAATCCTGCTGACATATTTGGTAGGATCCAGTCAAGATTCTGTCCTAAGTTGACAGATTTCAGACAAGGCTGAAATAATTTTTAATTTTTGTTACAACGGAATGTGTTACTACCTTAGTCTTTCCCCATTTTAGATGTTGAAACCCTTTCACAAGCGAACAATTTTGCAAATTTTTTAATGCAACTCGCTTTGATGCATAGTGGCCATCTAGGGAACCATACGAAATCCCCAATCACAAAATCCCCAAACGTAGAAAAATCCCCAAAATCAAAATCCCCATATTCAAAATCCCCATAATCATAATACCCATTTACAAAATCCCCGTAATCATAATACCCATATACAAAATCCCCAATCATAAATTCCCCAAGCACCCGAAATATGCTGGTAAATGGTAGATGAATGGTAGTAAAAAATGGTAGATGGCTGGTAGATGGTAAATGGTTGATGAAAGAATGTAAATTGTTGATGGTTGATGGTAGATGGAAGGTGTTAAATGGTAGATGGTAAATGGCACTAGGAGGGTCGTAAATCGATACTAACTTTTTTTTTTTATTAGCACAAACAAAATGTTCGAGTACATTATATTGCATAAACGTTTGCATATATCGTTCTAAACATATTAGGTTTTCTTTAACATCGTCGAGACATGTCCTAATCCGAACGAATATTCGCGGAAAACTTGGTTGGCTTATTGTTGGAACCGATTCGCCTGCACATTATCTGATTTTGTTCTGTGTCACTTCAAAGAGTTTGCCGTTGATTAGCATATATGTATATCAGTCCACGACGGTGATTTTTTTATTGCATAGTAGGACTATTACAATTACAATAGTCTAAATCACCTACCATTTACTATTTGCTATTTACCATCCACCATTTGCAATTTACAATCTACCATTTACCATCTGCCATCAACCATTTACAAGCTACCATCCGTCTACCATTAACCACCTTCCATCTACCATTTATCATCTGCCATTTAACATCTATCATTTACCATCTACAATAGCCTGAAGAAATTCCCCATTCCCCATTTGAGGTGTGATCTTAGAACGCGCGCGCGTTCTTAGATCACACCTCAAATGGGGAATGGGGAATTTCGTTTGGGGATTTTGGTTTTGGGTATTTTGATTTCGGGGATTTTGATTTCGGGGATTTTGATTTCGGGGATTTTAATTTCGGGGATTTTGATTACGGGGATTTTGATTTGGGGATTTTGGTTTGGGGATTTTGTGACTGGGGATATCGTATCCAACCCGGCCATCTATTGTAAGTCTAACAAAGTAATTTCAATGAATTCGCTCAGGTGTGTTGTTTTTCGATAACTTTCTATTATGCTCCTTTTGGAAAGCAGTAGAATCCCGATTCGGTTTTTGGAGTGGTCTATCAAATTTTCCAGTAACATGTTTGCATCAAATAAGTGTGATGTGGTGAAAAAGGCCAAATTATTTTTAAAAAAATTTTACATTTAAATTGTCGAATTTGTCACTTTTTGTTCAGAATAAGACTGAAAATTCCACCGGCAAAAAAAAAACCATTTATAATAAAAAACCTTTCTAGGCAGCTAAATGACTTTTGCTGAATTATGACATCAATTAGAGCTTGCATTTTCGATTTGATAAGATTATCTTTTTCACCGAAAACAAAAAATCTCTCGACATTGGCCCCTAGGTAGTGGAAACCGTAAATATTCTACTAGATTATTCGAAAGCCATAGATGAAGTCGAAGTGTCCTGTCCTGTGTCCTCTTCAAAATTTATTGTGATCTTAAGTGTAGTTTCTGACGGAAACAGAACTGGAAAACACATTTTTTCCGGTATGGTATTTCCCATCAAATATGACACCAACAGCTAATTTTATTTGATGGTGTTTTTCGTTCGCGATTTTCAAAACGATTTACCGCGAAGCAACCTTCAAAATTGAAGAGGTATTTATAAAACATTCTTAAGAAATTGTACGACCGAATGGCATGAGCATCATTTCAGTTTTTTTGTTGTCATTTGTTAAAAAAAATCGGTAGGAGCCAAGACTTCTTGGCTACCTCGCTGGATCCAATAAATTTTATAAAAATATTTTGTGAAAAAATATAAAATTTTCGTAATCATATACACCCATTTACGTTCTGCCTACCATGTGTATGCAACTTCTACTACTTTTAAGCTTAACCAGTGGCAGAAGGCGGCATTATGGCAAGTGCCCAGGGGCGCCATGGAATCTAAATCCGGCCCTGATCCTACCAATTAAATGTATGCACATATTTGATGTATACTAACAAGAGATATGCTGAGATATTACCGCCAAAACGTGCGATGTGCCTACACCGCAAGTCGAGCAACGCGAAACCATGACCATGGAGCGGTATAAAGAACGAGGCAAGGAAGAAGAAGAAGATGTATACTAACAATGAGCTCCCGTTAATATTTCTCAAGAAGGCATGCCTCCTTATTCTAAATTACGCCAGACAAATAAAATTTGGCCGAGTACCTAGGGCATGCCCCTTACACTCTCGACCAAAAATTACTTCGATCGGATTAAAACTAAGGGTACACGTACGAAGTGAACCAGAAATCTGCCAAATTGCAAATTTTCTTCTCTTCAGAAGCTATCTAAAATAGAAAAAAAAATATTTATCTGTTCTATCGTCACGACAACAATTAATTGTAGTCTTCTAAATGTAAGTTCAAAAGTTCATAACTTTTTAGTGCGTATAGAGGGTGTGCAACAATTTGGCGGCAAAACTTTCCTCTTTTTTTGGATGTTTGGGTCTAGAGCTAATTGCACTATACTACAAGGTGAGGTGCTTGTCCGATTCTTTTAAAAATTACCGCATAGTCTTACGATTATATCTCTCTCACATCATGTTATTCTAGGCTCCATTATTTGTAACAGTTTTAATACCTTAAGTGCAGAAAACTAGGGTTAATTTTGGTACCATTTTGGCATAATTTGCATATATAAACTGCAAAACATTGAATTCGAGTAACTTCAATTCCAAAACGAAATACACAAAGATCTTAAAACATTTTGAAATTAAAAAAAATCACCTGGAGATGCGGGGCATCGATCCCCGTACCTCTCACATGCTAAGCGAGCGCTCTACCATCTGAGCTACATCCCCTGATGGAATGTGTTGGCCGTGAAGCATACACAACACATTCCGAAGCAACGCGGCAACGCCACGCTATCTATTGGTTCAACAATTCGTATATGGATTGGAATCTATCTATTGTACCGTGTCGCTTCATAACGATGTGCAGAGAAGAGAAAGTACATAAACACGAATGTGTAAAATGAGTCTCTGCCAATAGCATTATTGTACAACATACTCTAATTTGAGTATGCGTATACCATGTATAAGCAGAACGCTATTGAAGTAACGAATGAATAAAATAGTCGATACGATATACATACATACATAATTTTTGTATTACCGCGAAACTTCGCATTCAATCAATTTGGGGTGTATGCATGCATTCATTTTCATTGAATACCTAAAATAACAGTTGAATTCAATTTGTTTTCGGTTGTTCAATTCAACGGGAATAATGTTCAATCATAGCGGTTTTTACCAGGGGATGTAGCTCAGATGGTAGAGCGCTCGCTTAGCATGTGAGAGGTACGGGGATCGATGCCCCGCATCTCCAGGTGATTTTTTTTATTCCACAATATTTTTAAGGATCTTCGCATGTATTTTGTTTTTAAAGCGAGCCTAGTTTCATGAAACTATGAATTAGAGGTACGGAAATTTCGCAAATAAAAAACAGGAGTTTCGCAGAAACTAATTTTGAATACAGTCTTGACTCGGTAATCCGGATCACCTTTAAACCGGATATCATGCTAATCCGGACAAATATACTATGCATTCTATAGTCCGGATTTCGTCTGAAACTTTGACTCTAATAATCCGATTGTTTTCATTTTTCAGTTTGGAATGACACATTTGGTCACGTATTTTCTCACAAAACGGTTCGGCAAATGATGAGCCGATTTATTTGAAAGTGGTACAAGTCCATTTTTAACGAAAATGAGTTAATGCCATTTTTAAATACATATATCTTAATATACACTAACTATAACTAAAATATCATACCAATCTATGTGGAATAACACGCCGAAATAATGAGTGCAAGTTTTCTCTAAAATCTAATTGCTCATATGTTTTATTTGAAAATGGTACAAGTCCACTTTCGATAAAAACACTAGAAAACGGTCGCTATTTGTTTTTTTTTTTTATGATTTGAACTTTAATTTACCATTGTATTGTATTGTCATTTTGTAAGGAATATTTTTAAGTTTAGCTAACATTTGATATTAATTAGTTTTGGTGATCGCTCCCTAATTTAGGGTTCAAATTTTCTTTATGGGGTTCTTTTATTTGTCCGGTACATCCCCTGGATAGGGAAAAATATTTTTTATATTTTATTTGCCAAGAATGTCGTAGCGCTTTTCTCTTTGCAGCAACAGCATAAATTATACCGAGAAAGGAGGGATATACACCGAAATTAGAAATTGACTGTGTCCCTAACAAACCAAATTATGATAAAATAAAACATCAATCCTCTGAATTCGGAGATATGTTATGCAATATGAAATTGCTGAGATTATATTTGACCTACTCTTTAAGGCCGATCCGAGTCAGAGTCATTTCCCATACAAGTTGAAAGTTTGTCAGTTAATTAATTAACTGACAAACTATCAACTTGAATGGAAAATTACTGACAAACTATCAATTTGATTGGAAAATTACTGTGGCTGTGACTGATGACTGAAAAGTGTGGATCAACATTTAACCATTAATTTCTAAGGCATTGTTTTGTTGACAGTTTAGGACATGTTGCATTTAACGTAGGAGCTTAAATACTTAGAAACCAAAAATAATTTTCTTGGAATCGATGTGGGTTGCAACAGGATTGAAAATGTGTAGTGTCCATTTAAAAAGAAAGGGTATGCCCCAACTTTTTTATTTTCGATACATAACGATAAAGCTATACCAATATTGTAGTGATTCCAATGAATTTTATGCGTTTATCTAGGAATTATCTTCTTTTAAACACTTTTGTTGAGAATGACTCCAGTTTTGGATCTTTCTTTTAAAATGTATATATGTAGATACATTTCCACATACCCAATTATCCGACACTTTAGGATAAAATATAGGTATTATGTAATTTCAGAATACTTCACTTTTGAGTTTTCATTTCTTTTTCCGTAAAAAAAACAAAAGAATGAAAGGAATTTTCTCGGGAAGAATATATTTCTCAATACCGAAAATTACTTTCATTCTTTTATTATTTACAGAAAAAGAAAGAAATGGTAATATCGATTCAAAAGTGTAGGGAACATTACGCTATCAGCTTCACAAGAAGAATTTTCTTGTTCTTGTTATCGACACTAGCGACACTTATCTTACCGTCCGCCATATAGCGGACATATAGCGGAAAATATCGGAAACACAAAAGTTCCCCCTATTAAAGCGGATAGCAGAACATGCCGTGAAAATTCAGTTTTTTGCAAATATCTGCAAAACTACGAGTCTGAGCTTGAAATGTCCTGAGGACGAAACAAACTACATAAAATTACCTTTGTAATGATGTATAACACTTTAGACATTTTCTCAGAAAATTATACCCCAGACCTAAATTATTATAGTGAATTTAAATTTTTGGAGTTTTACATTTCGCACTGTAACTCTTGATAGAATAGACCTACCGTTATAAGATCTTGTCCATATATTGATAACAAACTTTGTTTGATTTGTATCAAAAATTGGAGTGCTCCGACTATTGACGCCCCCCTCACTCCTCCTAAAATTTTTCAAAAAGGCATGCCTGTAGCTTCTTTTTAAATTGAGCCAGGCAGATCAAATTTGGTGGGGTGCCTAGTCTATTCTCCATTTTGCTCCCCACCAAAAAATTTTACCATCCGATCAAAACTAAGGGTACCCCCCATACAAAGTGTACGAAAATTTTAACAAATTTCACATTTTTTCACTTCTAAATTCTATGTAAAATAGAAAACAAAAAATTTATCTCTTAGAACGTCATTATAACAGTTAATTATAGTCTTTTGAATGTATGTTCAAAAGGTTGTACCAAGGCGTACGCTACAAGTATCAAAAAATTGGGTTAGAAGGTCAGTGATACCAGTTCTAAGGCTATTTGCGAATATTTCAAGTAACGTGTACTAGCAACATTCAAACCCGGTTTTTCGTACTTGTAAGGCACGCTCTGGTACAAACTTTTGGATATACATTCAGAAGACTACAGTTAACTGTTATAGGGACGTTCTAAGAGATAAATTTATTTTTTCTATTTTAGATAGAATTTAGAAGTGAAAAAATGTGAAATTTGTTAGAAATTTGGGTCACTTTGTATGGGGGGTACCCTTAGTTTTGATTGCATGGTAATAATTTTTGGTGGGGAGCATAATGGAGCTTAGACTAGGCAGCCCACCAAATTTGATCCGACTGGCTCAATTTGAAGAGAAGCTATACAGGCATGCTTTTTTGAAAAATGTTAGGAGGAGTGAGGGGGGTGTCAATGGTCGGAGCACTCCAGTTTTTGGTACAAATCAAACAAATTCTGTTATCAATATATGGACAAGATCTTATGACGGTAAGTATAATCTGTCAAGAGTTACAGTGCGAAATGTAAAACTCAAAAAATTTTAATTCACTATAATACTTTTGGGTCTAGGGTATAATTTTCTGGGAAAACGTCTAAAGTGTTACATATCATTACAAAGGTAATTTTATGTAGTTTGTTTTGTCCTCAGCACATTTTAAGGTCAGACTCATAGTTTTCCAGATATTTGCAAGAAACTGAGTTTTCACCCCTTTGCCACCCCCTCCCCCCTTAACCCATGGCGCAAATTAGTGTAACTTTTTACTGCGTATATTAGGCAGTGTATTCAACAATTTGGCATCAAAAATTCCTTTTATTTTTGGATGTTTAGGTTTGGGGCTATTTTGAACCAATTGTACTGGACTATTATTCCTACTTTACATTAAGAGATAAATGTTGCTTTAACGTTAACACTCGATAATATAAATTATTTCAATCGAATATAAATAAATATATAGGGTTATCCATTTCGTGGTTTCAAAAGGAATTCGACATCTGTCAAACTAAGTTGTTAAACCAATTTTTTTTTTCAGTTGAAAGTCGCTTAACAATCGCACAACGCATAAAAATTGTTAAAACCTACTACAAAAATGGTGATTCTGGCACAGCCACATATCATGCTTTAAGAGGAGATTATGGTTTACACAATCGTCGACTTTTTTCTGCCTGCTATTGAAGAATACGACTTGGAGAATATGTGGTTTCAACAAGACGGTGCCACATGCCACACAACTGGAGCGAATATGGCTTTATTGCAAGAGACATTTCCTGGCTGCGTAATTTCTCGTCGTGGCGATATCAACTGGCCACCAAGATCATGCAATGTAAAAATTACCTTATTTTTTATTGCGTATTTTGCCAAGCATTTTGTTGATAAGCTTCCGGTCTTGTAACCAATAATAGATGGTTAGTCTACATTAGATAAGATGTACGAGAAAGAGAAACTGGCCCTGCCAACTAACTAACTAACTAACTAACTGTTAGAACTAAATTTTAAGAGATATGTAAATATTTTTTTTATGTTTTAGATGGATTTTGAGCTCAATTTGTATGTGGAATTATCCTTACTTTAGATCGGATGGTAGTGATTTTCGGTGGGTACGATAATAGGCGCTCCATTAAATTTGATCTCTCTCTTAATTACCGTAACTCCTAGTGGAGCATGGTGCGTTGATGACTACCGTGTGTAGTTCACGGCCACAGAGCACGACAAATTTGATCTAACAGGCGTAATTTGAAAAAAAGTTACAGGCCTTTTGCCTTTGAAAAATGTTAATAGGAGTGAGGGGTGCCGTTGGTCAGAGCACTTTTGGGTAGGTATAACTCAAATACATTTTGATAGCAATGTATGGACAAGATCTTATCACTCTAGGATCTAGGTATACGCACTGGAAAAGAAAGTTGCTCAAGCATTTTTTTTAGCCATAAAAGACAGTTAATGATAAAAGTTGGTAGGTATTTTTGTTATTTGATTTATTGTGTCAGTTGAAACAATATTAAGACAAATTTTTACTAAAAAATAATTATATTTGTGATTTCGAAGGAGAAATTAGATAAAGTGGGGAAATAGGGATTTTTTTACCTATAAAAAGATTGTTTCGTAATTATAAAGTAAATTTTTTTTGTGTGTTTTATATTTTTATTGGTTCTTAAGACATAATAGTTTAACATTAATATTTTGTTGGACCACTTCTGGCGTCGATTACTGCCCCCCCCCCTTCCGATTCATCGACTCCAATAAGTTTTTCCAGGTTTTTTTTCTGAGAACCGCTTGCAAAGTGACTATTATTAACCTTTTCTAGGTCTGAATGGAGTCCGGGAGCTTCTTGGCCACTTCAAGTTTTATGCTGGACCCGTATTTTCGATGAGATTCAAGTCGGGGCTACACGGGGGCCAATCTAAAACGTTATGGTAATACCGCTTAACGGATTTGTAACATTTATGTCTTTTTAGATGCACAATCATGTGTTCTTTAACATATTTATGGACAACATGCATTTTTATTACTGTGTATATTCATGGAGAGCAGAAATTAATAGTTTAAGAGTTAGGATTAGGAGACAAAAAAAAAGCGAAAATTTACGGAGTTTTCACGATTTTGACCCTGCTTTGCAACGAAATGTTGGTGGGAAGCTCCGGATTCGTGCTCAGCATAAAAAGAAAACAAACAAACATAAGAAACAAACAAAAAATGTCTCCACCACATTTTGCAATCTGATGTACTAGGTTTATCACGTACTAACTAGACTAATACTATATCAAGATGTACAGTATGAAATGTAAATAAAACGAGACCGAGTTCTATTCGTGCGAATAGCACGATGAGTGTATACCCTATACCCATGTACAGACCTAGAATGCGCGTAAAACCGAAAATATTCAATTTAATTTTTTTTAAGGGGGGAGGGGTAGATGGGCTGAATTTCGCACATCTTTAATATCTTATAACGGCATCCAGCAGCTATCATTTGCGATAAATTTCAAGTTTTTCGGGACATTCTATCAAAAGATATGGCGGAATATTGCTTTGTGGGGGATGTAGGGGTAGGGGAAGGCAGACCTTCTCCACTTTCCACTAACTTCAAGCATAAGTCACAATTAGGCATTGATGAAAATTTCAGGTCCCTAGCGACATTCTGTCGAAAAATATGGCCGAAATATCACGGAGGGGTCATTTGTATGGGAGGTAGGGGAACCCTTGGTCCGATTTGGCCCATTTTCAATACCATCCAAGCTTTTATCAAAGCAATCATCTGACCGAAATTTCAAAACCCTAGCTACATTATTTCGGGAGTTATCGTGCGAACTGACAGACACACGGACGGACAGACAGACAGACAGACGGACATGGCTTATTCGAATCAGGGACCGACCCTGATCATTTATATATATACTTTGCCATACCTCAGGTGGCTCCTTTGAGGTGTTACATAAATCGTCGTAACAAAAACAATATACCCTATACCATCTTATGGGTATAGGGTATAAAAAAAAAAAATTCACTTCGTTCTAGGGTATAATTTTCTAAGAAAATGGCTAGGGTGTTGTATATCATTACAAAGGAAATTTTGTCTAGTTTTTTCGTCCTTTTGCGATCAGACTTAGAGTTTTGGAGATATTTACAAAAACTGAATTTGACCCTTGCTCTGGCCTTGCCTATTTCAAATTAATGTTACAAACGTACATACATATGTATGTATTTCGCAAGAGATTTACAATAATTATCTTTTTATTTCATCTAAAGGAATTGTAGTATAGAAATGTGTGGCTTTTGTGGCTAATAATACGGCCATTGCGGACAGAGTTCATTAGCTTAAGATTTTGTTCTTATTTCCCATAACATTTAAACAAATATGTATGCATATTTGCTACAATAACAATTTTGAATCTCTAGAAAAACGATTGAAAACGTTTTACAAAAACATGACCTCACCCCACAATGCGGAAAAAATCGATATCAAAATAACGTATAACGCACACAAACAACTCGCTGCGTCACAGCTGTTCATCGTCACGTTTTCATATTGCAGTTATTTTTCCCCCTTGTCGTTGTCCCTCTCTCATTTTCCACCCCTAGCCTATAGTCAACCACATACACAGTTCCCTTCCCTCTACAAACAATTGGCAATTTTCCGAATTATCTAGAATTTTCGTGGTGGGCTGAGAGAGTGAATATGTATGAATGTATGAATACACATCAGATACACGTACGCTCCTGCGCTATTCTCTCGATGGAAAAGTCGAGATAATTCTCATACCCAACCCACACCATAGTGGTACTCACACATTGAAAGTGCGTTATTAAAATTAAGGAGATCTACAAACTGTTGATTATTGAACTCATTTTTTGCGGTTACATTTTGTTATATAAAAAAAAAAATATTTATTTGGTGTTCTTGTATTGCCTTGTATTGGTAGCAAATGTCAACACCACCATTGTACAACCTTTGTTTGTTCGACTAATTTTTCTTAATAGAAATATCAACCCTGATGATGAGCATCAAGCTATATAGGTTGCTGCAATAAAAAATTGCATTTTTATTTCGTGAATCCTGGAGGCAATACAAGAACACTAAATAAACTTTAGAGATTCCGGCAAAACAACACCAGGCTGAGTTTCAGCTTGAAATACAAAAAAAAAAAATAGTTCAATTTCTTTGGCTTCAGGACAGGTCAGCAAAAATTTAACCTATGAAAATTTCACTACAAATTTGGTCTCAAAATTACATCCTTTATCTTGCTGTTCTGAAGGCGAAGAAATTCGTCTAATATGTGTTTTAAAATAAGATAAGACTAGGTTAGTTACATACGAGAGTATTCTACGAAACACTGCACTCGGAGGGTTTTGCAATTTATAATTTTTCATCACATTTGTTTTTTTTTTGATTCGGCCACAGATCTGCAACTGAAATGAATAGATCGCCATTAAAATATAAAAATGATTGAATTGTACCGATTTTTATGTAAAAATTGCAAGTCACAACGTTTCAGAGTGCAAAGTACATATTTTGTGATATAAGTCCAAAATCATTGACGCCAAATTCTAAAGATTTTTCACGTTATTCTCTCTTCGGTAGTGTCCTTATACTTGGTACGAGTTCAACTGTCTATGGCCACCTTAACATATTGCGCCGTTTTAAACAGGCCAACCAACCCAAGAGGCCTCCATCTTTGTATCTTTTTGCTTGTGTGTTTTGTTCTTTATTAGTGTGTGTGATGAGTGGAATTTTCCGGAATCATTTCATATGGTATAAATAGGACTGGTCATGTCTTCTCGGAACACAAAGTGTTCAGATTTCGAAGTGGTGCAGTGTGGTTAGCCCGCAACAGTGTTTTTCTTTGGCAGTGCAAAAATTAGAAATTGTTTAGTAGTGAAGAGATCTACACTAGTTCAAGAGTAGTTAGTGCAAGATGACGTCAGAGGGCGAGGACAATAATTGCTCAAAGGAGGCTCAAGCGATTCATCATCTAACTGAGTGGCCTAGCTGATTTTCGCTTCAAACTATTGAGATTTTCTGGATCAAGCTTGGTTCTTGAGAAACAACTGATGTCGTCCGAATGCGCAATGCAGGAAGGAAGAACATTCTAGAAATTCTGGGAAGAATCATCTGGTGTCCCAATTGTGAAGTTAGGGCTCTGAAAGGACGAAATCCATGTATAGACAGGCTCTAATAGGTGCGTATTTTCTAGTGTATGGTAAATGCGTTGATTTTTCCTACCCAATATGTATATCTACATGTAACACTTTTCTTATTGCGTAGTTAGATTCACTTTGTTGCTATAAGCTGAAAAAACTACGTCATCGGTAACCTTCGATATAAACTTTCCTTTTACTATATATGGCTGAATAGTGTTTTTGTGTGAGACCAACACTATTGCGGTCAATGTAATACATACGACACTGCCAGATTATGAGGCGAATACGAATATTGAGATAAAAAGAAACTCGTTTGCAAACTCAACAGTGCGCATATATCGCAATATCGAGCATTCAATTATTGAATCATTAACGTGTTCAATTTTAATTGAATCGTTCGCTTTCAACTTTGTTTCAATTTCAAGCTTTCAATAATTGAATAAATTTCTTTCAACCAGTGAATATCAACCTTTTCCAAATATTGAGCGTACCGATGTCAAAATTTGCTTATACTCATTTTTTAACTCGTTGAGTTGAAGTGTTTTTTTTTAAAGTTTTTAAAAAGAGGCACCATTTCTGTCGCCCAATTTTCTCCTTTGTCGATTTTCATTTAGAAAACCTAGTTCTAGTCATATAACCATGACTAGTTATACGAGAGGCTATTGATTGAATAATCAATTGCTGTTGGCTTGATGAAATCATGTGCAGTAATTTGTTTTGAAAATCTCCCTCGAATTTTGAATCACGCATACTTTTATACAAAAAAAAAAAAACAATCTTTGTCATGGTTATAAAAGGGACATGGTTTACAATTTTTAGAATAATGCACATTTTTCCAATCAAATTTAGTGTTAACATTATAATATCCTGTAACATTAGATAATGCATATCTCAGTTCTTTTGTGATGTGCGAGATACGAAAAAAGCATAACAATTTGTACCCGTCATTCTCCCATCCTCTTCACTTTTATAATATTAGTCGTGAATATTATCTATAAGTCATCTCATATATTATTTTTATAAAAATCATCGATCTTACAATATTCCTTAGATTAATAATACATAATGAATTTATTTATCTGCCTCGTGCATTTATTTATACCTAACAATCGAACATTTCTTTTCTTACGAATTTTTTTAGTTGGTATTTGGGGAGATGTGAAACTGCGGAAAATTTACCGAATATGAAAATAAGTTGTGTTGCTGATTCCAATTACTTCTCTGCCTCCTAGAACAATTGTACACAATGTTCCTAAAGGAAGTATTGACAAAAAATCGAGTCGTATCTTCCGAAACAACGTACTTCATCGTCTAATTTTATTTGAAACATATCGTCGACGTGTAGAGAATTCAAATGTTCTGATGGATTATAATGAAGAAAGAAGGCTTGTCGAAAGAAGCCCGCACCCCCTTAGGCGATCCTCTATCTTTGATATTGGTTAGTTTAAGAGACACAGTTGATTAGTAACCATATGGTGTTATACATCAACGATATTTAGTTGTTAGGAAATAAGTACTTGTTTTATGATCATCATTGGTTTTTAGCATAAGTTGTCTTCTTCGCAAAAAAAAAAAACTAGCAAATATGTCTACGAACATTTATTTTACTTGACTTGAATTTATACATGTTTTCTTTATTTTCACTAAATCCGAAACTAAATGTCTTCGATATGTATTTTTTTTTTGTTTTTATCTTGTACTTATATAAAACTTCGAAATACCAACCACATCTGTATATCTGATATTGTACAATACCAAGAAGTTGAAAAAAAAATAGGTGGCTAAAAAAAAGAGAAAAAAAAACTTAAAAATATCATTCTCCACCACAACTATGGAATAAATCTGTTAAACCTTGTTAAAATCTTTTCATTGACATTTTCTTCTAAAAACTACATATTTTTTGTTTATTCTCTGCCTGGGGAAGATTTTATTTTATACACTTGCTAGGAATAGGAAACAACTCAAAGTAAGTTCGCTTGGAGCCATATATAACGATGTCTGGCAGGTATTTGATAGGTTAAGATATACATATATAGTATTTTTCCATAAGTAAACCCCATTTAATTAGGCGTAATATGCCTTTGTGTGTGTGAAAATTATAACTGCTTTATGATTTGCAATGAATTCCCGTTTTACAAAGGCTTAATCACCAATCCTGTCAATGTGTATATACTCTCAAATTTATAGGTAATACGTTTTGGTTTTTAAAGCTATTTGTGTGTTTCCCAATGCGGATTTTTTTTCACTAAAATTTACTATATGATGCATAACAAAATATTTGAACTTATTCCTCTCCATTTTTCAATGAAAATCGTCAATTGTGTGTATGTATATTTTGTTGGGAAAATTAGTATGTCTAGCACGATCCCCTATTTCAATTAAGAATCAGCAGTCGCGCTATGATAACAACACAGGATTACTTCCACTAAGTAATCTCGTTTATTTTAAAATATACTTGTATTGCTATTAAAATATTTTTTTCAGTCAAATATTTCTCAAGAAAGAAGCATAACATGTAAAAAAAAAATTTACAAGATAAGGGCGGCCTATCCGAGTCTTTGCGATGGGGTGCCACGCAATGAATAAGGAAATATAAAAAGGAAATGTAAATAATCGCATGAGATTGTAATGCTTTCAACAATATAAATTCGTTCAAATATAAAATTTTAAATAGTATGTATTACAGTACATTGCGGCTCGATACTTAAAGCAATGAAAAAGCCAAACAATAATTTCCCTACGCCACTGCTAACTATTAATAAAAGCGAATTGTCCGCTTTATTTTTCGTTATTTCGTTTCCTTCTTTTTCTTCTTCATTGGTCCCACAAGAAAAACCTATAAACCAGTGACGTACATAAGGGTGAATCAAATGGATCAATCCCCCCCTTCGTTGCACATCGTGTAATTTGTTAAAAAATCCCTATGTTTATCAAAAAGAGCGTACATATTTAATTTCAGCACTGAATTGTAAAATAATTACCCATTCTTAATTTTTTTTTTACATAAATCGATCATAAAAATCAATATTCACAGACGAAAAGCTTCGCATAATTTGAAAAAATAATAATGCTTCCCTACAATTTCGCGACTATTTACTCCAACAAATTATTACCCAGGCCAAAGCCATCTAAAAACAGATAGCTAGGAACTATGTAGAAAAAGCCAATATGGCTTTACTTTCTAACTAATGCAAAATAATAGCCATAAAAACAATTGCCGCTATATTCTCGCTAATGCAAAGCATTGTGGCACGAGAGTCTAATAATACATGTACTCTTCTCAACTGCACTCTTTGTACTCATGCAAAATTGTATGTCACGAGAGTCCAACTAGCCATAAAAAAATTCTACTTCCGGGCTGTCAGTAACGATGGTTTTGCCTAGACTCTCAATAGTTTGTGGTTTAAAAGTGTGTATAATTAGCACCTAAAATCTAATTTTTGTTTAAAGACAAATTACTAAATATTTTAGATAAAATTTCTAAAAGCGTCATTCATGGTGATAAAAAGTTACGCTTTCCGTTATCGCATCCAATTATTATTATGATGCTGTGTGTCTATGTCTACCGGCGCACAGTGGCGTGCATCCCATACAGGCATAAAAGCACTGCCTACCCTAACCGAAAAGTGAAAATAATAATTATTAAAGCTCCACAACACAAAAATTATTTCCATCACTGTAGGGTGAACAACAACGCACACTCTGTTTATCAAACACGGCGATTTCCTTCTCATCCAAGTCATCGCCGAACAACCCAGAACAGGCACAATTTGGATTGCCTTTCATATACGCACATACATACATTGTATGCGTTTTTTCAATGAGAAATTACACCTACTTGGACTTTGAGAAATTACGAAGGCACAAAAGTAGGCATGCTTTTCGCTTGATTTTAACTCGACTTGTTCGACCGCGGCGAAAGTGTGTTGTTTATTCCGCTTTGCTCTCATATTCGTAATTATAAATTGAGTGATGGAAATAACAAGCTTGACACACATATCTTCGAATGACGCAAATACGTCATTATCACGAAAATTTACCATCATTAGGACGAATTCTAAATTACACATTTAGACCATCATTTGCTCAATAATGACAAGGGACGCCATCTGTCGCAAAATTGAAGAACAAGAATTTTCGCAAAAATATTAAATTTTTTATCAACTTTTACACATTTATATTCAAATTCTTCAAGAAAAGTGTGTTTTAAAATTATTGAACAGAATATTCATCAAAATATCGCTGTTGTTAGGGACATTTTCATCATTTACCCAAACGTCAAAAGTAAATGACGAATTCTAATGACGAAAACATATGTGTCACCTCAATTTCGAACTTTCATCATCATGACGGATTATCGTCATAATGATTTGGATATGTGTCATAGCTATAATGCAGTCAGTAACATTAAAATTTGCACAGATGCTTCAATTGAGGTGCTGATTATTTACATAGGCAATAAATTATGTATATACATAGTTTTTATGGGGTGGATGAGATTATACTCTTGTCGTAATAAATGATCGAAATATTTATTTGGTGCAGTTTTCGAATGTATAATTAATTACCTGGAGAAAGGATTTGTACAGGAAATTTTGACTTTTAATCCACTAAGAAATCATCTAGAAAATACTAAATTACAGCAGGCGCCAGATATTTGAATCACATCGATTCTTCAATTTTTTATTCCAGTAAGCGGCGACTATATTATTCGAATATAATAAATTTGCACTTCTTGATTTGAATATACACACAAGTTATGGGATCTGTAGCTGCACCCTCAGTAACTTCTTTTTGTTTCATAGAATTTCTCCTTTTTTCTATAAAACTATAATAAATTATTAGGTCTGCTCATTTAATGTGTTGTTTCCCTTGCGGTTTTACTGCTTCTGTGAGTTCAAATGAAGAAATGTTTTAATACGTAAAATTAGTTGAAAGAGCCCAATTAGATTAAAATGAGAAACCAAAAAGGTTGACACACTTGTTGACTAGAATGGCCGTAGATTCGATTCCCATACATTTCAATCGGCCTTTATAATTTGATTCAAATAAACGGTTGATTCTATTAAGCAGTGATTCTAATAACCTGCGTCTACTGTAATTCGTTTTTAACATGTATTACTTTAACGACCATAGGTTGGTATGGTTTCACAGCGAATTTGAAGAATTTTTTCTCAATAATTTCTACAAGATATTTTTAGGACCCTGTTCTGAAAATGATTTTAAGCCTCATTAACTGAAAGTGATATGACTGCCTACCCTGTATGAAAAGGCTGTGCTGTGCATTGGGGATTTGAATAAAAAATATAATTCACAAAAATTGTCCGTATGCCTTTATTGGCTAACTTAAATAAATTGTTAATTAATTGAAGATGAAGCTCTAGCACCGACAGTGCTGAATTATTGTTCAGAAAATTTCAAGCTTGACTTTAGTACACAAATTCGCTAGTCTAGTCAATTTTTGTGCCACATTCGAAGGACATGAAGAATTTATGTAAATACCCAATGTTGAGAATGGGGCCTTAATTTCAAGGGATTCTTGAGCGATCTCTTGAAAAAATTAAACGGGTTAGTCCATGGGTGTCCAACCTTTTGGCATTTCTAGGACAGATTTGTCGAAAACGAGTGTCTCCGGGTCGAATAAATAAAATTAATAATGAATGAATGGATTCTAAGAGCTCTCCATTATTATGCTTCCGTAACAATCATCTTTTTGAATTTTGTATTTAAATTAAAACAATTTATTAATGAATAACAAAAAAAGTAAGGCGAAACGAATTATGCTGTCTGAGAGGCTTTTTAAAATTAATTAATTATTTTTCCGATATGTGAATGTCGTGGACTTAATAACATTCGGAGAACTGTACAGTTAAGAGATTTAGTCATATTTTTCACGCCATTCTTTGACATCGCAAATATTTTATTTCAATACTTTCATGAAATATTAGAGGTGTATAAGTGGTAACATATTTAGGATAGGAAATTTCTTCGCCAAGGGTTGTCACAAAAGACCGCGTGTGAATATACGAATCCATTATGAGGCACGCTGCCAAGACCTTTTTCCTCGATTTGGATGCCACGATTTCCTCTGCTTATATTAATATCTCTTCCTCATATGAACTGAGTTTCAACGTTGAAAATACTTGAAACTGATGGTTGACTATTTCCGCAAATGCTGTTCATGTGTGTTTTAAAATTATTTGAATTTGTATATCGAAAATGACTTTCTTTGTTGCGTCCCGCAGGTTGGACAGCCCTGTTTTTTTTTTCCAAAAATATGCACTAAATTTTTTTTTTTTTAGTTTTTATTATTCTGTACTGTCAATAACGCTTGTTGGTTGTTGTACACCCACTCTACTCAATTACATATATGTAAAATGCAATATAGTTTTAACATTTAAAGACCCAAACCAATTATTATCGTTGGATGGATGGATTCAGCGCTATGATGGGTTGGGCTGGTTGCGCCCAATACTGCAGCCTATTGGCTTATTGTATTTCCCATCTAAGCGAAAAAGTTTCAGGTTATTAGCTCTGTCCTTCGTAAAAAGGCTAAGAAGAAAGTTAACCAGGTTTACTTTGTTAGAAGAAAGTTAACCAGGTTTGCTTTGGGTGCACCCATTTTGGTAGCTTGAGCCCCAAAGAAATTTCGTTTCTAGCTCATTCGAAAATAGCGTGCGAGGCTGATTATCGTTGCCTGCAATCTGCTTTAACACAACTTTAAGTGCTGCAATGCTGGTCCCATTTCAGTAGGAAAAAATTGAGGGACAATCAATTATTGCGTTTTTATTTGCACGAAAAATCTCTTACTTAGAAGGTGTATCTTTTTTTTTACAAAATGATCTTCTGCCGAATATTTGTACAAAAACTTGCTTAGGGTAGGGTATTTACGACACCGCGCCGCGCCGCCCCCTACACTAAAGGCGCTTTTCCTATAGAGGAGAAATTTTAGTCACAGATTTTTCCCTTTCCGAAAATCTATCTACGCCACTGCTGCTATAAACCACTTAAAATTAAATTGAAATAGAAAGATTTATCTATCATGTAGAAATAATATCAAAGAATATTTTAATAAACAGCTAAAAATAATGAATATGTTCTTATGTCAAACTATCTAAAATTTTGCCATAAGTAACTATGATTATGGTCAATCGCGCAGTACGATGCTATTGCATATATGAAGACTGCAGACTGCACTAAGTAACGAAATTTCTTATTTATTTTGTAACAAGTTGTAAGATAACAATCGAGTTATATACAGCTTAAATTAGAGCCTTAGGCCTACATAATGTTTCTAAAAACCCAAAACGATTGTGATATTTTACCTCCTCTATCTGAAATGATTGTTGATACAAAAGAAACAAAATAGGTAGACTTAAAAATTACGTCTGTCAACTCAAATTAGTTGAATTAAAATGAAAGACTTGAAGTAAAAATTCAATGACCGTGTATATACCTACCGGTGCAAAGATAAAAAGTTTTAGGCAAAATTATTTTATTTTTGGAGGGCATATACGGGCTGTACTAACTAATCGAAACTAAATTTAGTCCCACTCGCAACAGTTGACGTGGTGCTTGCCAATCCATTATGCCTAGACAAGCGACTGTCTCTGAAATTTATGCAGGTAGAGCGAAGTCGTCTTGTTATTGGGGTGATATCGTTTTCGTTTCGCTACAAAGTTTATATGAAATTGCTGGTTAGAAAAAAACGCGAGATTAACAAATTCCGATTATAATATTGCCCAAATAATCAAAAATGTCAGATAAACCATTTGTAAACATCTGCACATTCCACAACCAATTCGAATAAAAAGATGAAGAAGAAGTTAATAGGCGAACTAGACTAGAACGGTATATACACCCTATGGAAAAGGTACTATCTCCAAAAATATTTTAAGATAGTTTAAATTAAGAGCCGGTATATAAGCGCTCAATGATATGTGTACATGCAAATTGGCACGAACACAATAATTTTCGGACGATCATAAACAAATTTCAAAGCATCTTCAAGAAATTTCGCCCCAAACTTAAGTTGCATGAAAAGTGGAGGTTTGAATACAATGTTTGTCCGATTATGCGCCTGAAATCATCTCTCATTTTTGAGAATAACGCAAAGATTTTGGGCTCTTTCCGAACTTTGGTGCTAGTGGCGGAATTTCTGGTACTCAATGTGCACGACTTATTTGAATTTGTACATAATTTGCTTGGGTAGAGCCTGCTATATTTCTTGTTTACTTTTGATGACATTTCAAACCTTTATTCTTTAATTTAGTATAAGTAGTAGTAGAGACGTATTTTAGACGTTCACTGTCTCCCAAAGATTTGCTTTCAAAAATCTAACAAGTACATATAAATATTGCATACGTAGCTCTAAAATCAGTGCCAAATGAAATTACTGCTTGCCTGCCTGTATTAAATTACTCAATGATCCGCAAAATCCACATTTTCAAATTAAAAAAAAAAAAACAGTACTAACCATATTTAGCAACACTACACCATCACTGCACTGCTATCCTTAATGTTCAAAATATGCTATTTCTGAATGTAGCATTTCAAAAATTTAAACCAATATTTCACTTTTTTTGTTCAATAGAGTTTGAAAATTTTCTCAATCAAAATTGATTACAGCACCTACACTCGCTAATCAATTGATTTTTTTAAATCGTCATTTTGGGGCCCCCTTATTTTTAAAGCTTTGGTTATCTGGCCAATGACAGTTGTTAAGTTTGCCCATAGAGTTTTTAAATTTATAATAGAATAAACTTGACCTATCCTATACTCAGGAATTAAAGAAGCTGCCAGCTATTTTCCATTACTGAAACTTTGTTTGGTTGGATTTGCTTTTTGTAATATTTTAAAATAAAAGCTTTCCTATTAATTTACGTATATATTAACAAGATCGAATTTGGATACTCCATTCATATTTTCTCGTATTTTTGTTTATTAGCTATAATTTGAGTTTTATTAGTTATACACTTATATCGAGTATAACAAAATATTGCATAAAATAAAATAATAAATATAATTTATCTCAGTTATGCACACAATGCGGATTCACCCTAACAACAATACAATTAATAATGGTTTAAGTGAATCATGTTTCATGATGAAATATAACTTTCAAGCTGGCCCATGGCATAGAGTATGCATTACATTTTGGTACCTACTAAGTTATTCAAGCGGACAAAATGTAGAGCTTGGCCATAATTCTTCCAACCAGACTGTTTGCATCCAGCTTAGTTATTATATTATTCAATGGCGCCTAAAACTTCTGAAAAACCAATCAAACTAAATCGGCGCAGTCATAAACAATACGTACAATTATATTATTGACTTTATTTTTTCTTTAAATTAAAAATCTCATTAAACAGTGCGACTGACTGAACCGTAAAACTCAATAGGCTAGCTTCGTTTCTAAACAGATCTCAATAAAAGTACATACACACTATATAAAAAGGTAAAAAAATAAATCCTTTTTATAAAAGCTTTAAAAAACAAATGTTCTGATCCCTAAGAATAAAGACAAAATTAAACTATGTATACGAATCAAATCGGGCAGTAAATAGTCTAGGATATTTTTGCAAATGATTAAGAAGAGAGTAAACTCAGAAACTCTTCGTACCCCGGCGAATACCTTGAGTAGAGTAGAGCTAAGTGTGAAACTAGAGTGCTGAGATCGACGAAAAATTAAGAGTAGAAAACTGACTGCGAACCTTGGTCAAAATATTTTTTTATTGAAGTGTAGAGTCTGAGCGTAAGTTTAAAGAGAGTTGAAAAAATCCTTCAAGAGTAAATTGAAATAATCTTCGTACCCCGGCCAATACCTTGAGTAGAGTAGAGCTACGTGTGAGACTAGAGTGCTGAGATCGACGAAACATTGAGAGTAGAAAACTAAGTCTGCGACCCCTTGGTCAAAATATTTTTTTTTATTGAAGTGTAATATCTGAGCGTAATTTTAAAGACAGGTTGAAAAATCCTTCGAGAGTAAATTGAAAAAATCTTCGTACCTCGGCGAATACCTTGAGTAGAGTAGAGCTACGTGTGAGACTAGAGTGCTGAGATCGACGAAAACTTAAGAGTAGAAAACTGAGTCTGCGACCCCTTGGTCAAAATATTTTTTATTGAACTGTATTTTTTGAGCGTAATTTGAAAGACAGCTGAAAAATCCTTCGAGAGTAAATTGAAAAAATTTCGTACCCCGGCGAATACCTTGAGTAGAGTAGACCTACGTGTGAGACTAGAGTGCTGAGATCGACGAAAAATTGAGGGTAGAATACTAAGTCTGCGGCCCTTGGTCAAAATATTTTTTTATTGAAATGTAATATCTGAGCGTTATTTGAAATTTAAATTGAGAGTAGAAAACTAAGTCTGCGACAACTTGTTCAAAATATTTTTTATTGAACTGTAATATCTGAGCATAATTTTAAAGACAGTTGAAAAAATCCTTCGAAAGTAAATTGAAAAAATCTTCGTACCCCGGCGAATACCTTGACTAGAGTAGAGCTACGCGTGAGACCAGAGGGCTGAGATCGACGAAAAATTAAGAGTAGAAAACTAAATCTGCGACCCCTTGGTCACAATATTTTTAAATTTTTTTTTATTGAAGAGTAATATCTGAGCGTTATTTTAAAGACAGTTGAAAAAATCCTTCGAGAGTAAATTCAAAAAATCTTCTTACCCCGGCGAATACCTTGAGTAGAGTAGAGCTAAGTGTGCTGAGATCGACGAAAACTTAAGAGTAGAAAACTAAGTCTGCGACCCCTTGGTCAAAATATTTTTTTATTTATTTTAATATCTGAGCGTGATTTTAAAAACAGTTGAAAAAATCATTCGAGAGTAAATTGAAAAAATCTTCGTACCCCGAGTACTGCGAATATCTTGAGTAGAGTAGAGCTACGTGTGAGAGTAGAGTGCTGAGATCGACGAAACAGTGAGAGTACAAAACTTAGTCTGCGACCCCTTGGTCAAAATATTTTTTTTATTGAAGTGTAATATCTGAGCGTAATTTTAAAGACAGTTGAAAAAATCCTTCCGAGAGTAAATTGAAAAAATCTTCGTACCCCGGCGAATTCCTTGAGTAGAGTAGAGGTGTGAGACTAGAGTGCTGAGATCGACGAAACATTGAGAGTAGAAAACTAAGTCTGCGACCCCTTGGTCAAAATATTTTTTTATTTATTTTAATATCTGAGCGTGATTTTAAAAACAGTTGAAAAAATCATTCGAGAGTAAATTGAAAAAATCTTCGTACCCCGAGTACTATGAATACCTTGAGTAGAGTAGAGCTACGTGTGAGACTAGAGTGCTGAGATCGACGAAACAGTGAGAGTAGAAAACTTAGTCTGCGACCCCTTGGTCAAAATATTTTTTTTATTGAAGTGTAATATCTGAGCGTAATTTTAAAGACAGTTGAAAACATCCTTCGAGAGTAAATTGAAAAAATTTTCGTACCCCGGCGAATACCATGAGAAGAGTAGAGCTACGTGTGAGACTAGAGTGCTGAGATCGACGAAACATTGAGAGTAGAAAACTAAGTCTGCGAACCCTTGGTCAAAATATTTTTTTTTTTTTTAATATCTGAGCGTAATTTTAAAGACAGTTGAAAAAATCCTTCGAGAGTAAATTGAAAAAAATTTCGTACCCCGGCGAATACCTTGAGTAGAGTAGAGGTGTGAGACTAGAGTGCTGAGATCGACGAAACATTGAGAGTACAAAACTAAGTCTGCGACCCCTTGGTCAAAATATTTTTTTATTTATTTTAATATCTGAGCGTGATCTTAAAGACAGTTGAAAAAATCCTTCGAGAGTAAATTGACAAAATCTTCGTACCCCGGCGAATACCTTGAGAAGAGTAGAGGTGTGAGACTAAAGTGCTGAGATCGACGAAACATTGAGAGTAGAAAACGAAGTCTGCGACCCCTTGGTCAAAATATTTTTTTATTTATTTTAATATCTGAGCGTGATTTTAAAGACAGTTGAAAAAATCCTTCGAGAGTAAATTGACAAAATCTTCGTACCCCGGCGAATACCTTGAGTAGAGTAGAGGTGTGAGACTAAAGTGCTGAGATCGACGAAACATTGAGAGTAGAAAACGAAGTCTGCGACCCCTTGGTCAAAATAATTTTTTATTTATTTTAATATCTGAGCGTAATTTTAAAAACAGTTGAAAAAATCATTCGAGAGTAAATTGAAAAAATCTTCGTACCCCGAGTACTGCGAATACCTTGAGTAGAGTAGAGCTACGTGTGAGAGTAGAGTGCTGAGATCGACGAAACAGTGAGAGTACAAAACTTAGTCTGCGACCCCTTGGTCAAAATATTTTTTTTATTGAAGTGTAATATCTGAGCGTAATTTTAAAGACAGTTGAAAAAATCCTTCCGAGAGTAAATTGAAAAAATCTTCGTACCCCGGCGAATTCCTTCAGTAGAGTAGAGGCGTGAGACTAGAGTGCTGAGATCGACGAAACATTGAGAGTAGAAAACTAAGTCTGCGACCCCTTGGTCAAAATATTTTTTTATTTATTTTAATATCTGAGCGTGATTTTAAAGACAGTTGAAAAAATCCTTCGAGAGTAAATTGACAAAATCTTCGTACCCCGGCGAATACCTTGAGAAGAGTAGAGGTGTGAGACTAAAGTGCTGAGATCGACGAAACATTGAGAGTAGAAAACGAAGTCTGCGACCCCTTGGTCAAAATAATTTTTTATTTATTTTAATATCTGAGCGTAATTTTAAAAACAGTTGAAAAAATCATTCGAGAGTAAATTGAAAAAATCTTCGTACCCCGAGTACTGCGAATACCTTGAGTAGAGTAGAGCTACGTGTGAGAGTAGAGTGCTGAGATCGACGAAACAGTGAGAGTAGAAAACTTAGTCTGCGACCCCTTGGTCAAAATATTTTTTTTATTGAAGTGTAATATCTGAGCGTAATTTTAAAGACAGTTGAAAAAATCCTTCGAGAGTAAATTGAAAAAATCTTCGTACCCCGGCGAATACCTTGAGAAGAGTAGAGGTGTGAGACTAAAGTGCTGAGATCGACGAAACATTGAGAGTAGAAAACGAAGTCTGCGACCCCTTGGCCAAAATATTTTTTTATTTATTTTCATATCTGAGCGTGATTTTAAAGACAGTTGAAAAAATCCTTCGAGAGTAAATTGAAAAAATCTTCGTACCCCGGCAAATACCTTGAGTAGAGTAGAGCTACGTGTGAGACTAGAGTGCTCAAATCGACGAAACATTAAGAGTATAAAACTAAGTCTGCGCCCCTTGGTCAAAATATTTTTTTTATTGAAGTGTAATATCTGAGCGTAATTTTAAAGACAGTTGAAAAAATCCTTCGAGAGTAAATTGACAAAATCTTCGTATCCCGGCGAATACCTTGAGAAGAGTAGAGGTGTGAGACTAAAGTGCTGAGATCGACGAAACATTGAGAGTAGAAAACGAAGTCTGCGACCCCTTGGTCAAAATATTTTTTTATTTATTTTAATATCTGAGCGTGATTTTAAAGACAGTTAAAAAAATACTTCGAGAGTAAATTGACAAAATTTTCGTACCCCGGCGAATACCTTGAGAAGAGTAGAGGTGTGAGACTAAAGTGCTGAGATCGACGAAACATTGAGAGTAGAAAACGAAGTCTGCGACCCCTTGGTCAAAATAATTTTTTATTTATTTTAATATCTGAGCGTAATTTTAAAAACAGTTGAAAAAATCATTCGAGAGTAAATTGAAAAAATCTTCGTACCCCGAGTACTGCGAATATCTTGAGTAGAGTAGAGCTACGTGTGAGACTAGAGTGCTGAGATCGACGAAACAGTGAGAGTAGAAAACTTAGTCTGCGACCCCTTGGTCAAAATATTTTTTTTATTGAAGTGTAATATCTGAGCGTAATTTTAAAGACAGTTGAAAACATCCTTCGAGAGTAAATTGAAAAAATTTTCGTACCCCGGCGAATACCTTGAGAAGAGTAGAGCTACGTGTGAGACTAGAGTGCTGAGATCGACGAAACATTGAGAGTAGAAAACTAAGTCTGCGAACCCTTGGTCAAAATATTTTTTTTTTTTTTAATATCTGAGCGTAATTTTAAAGACAGTTGAAAAAATCCTTCGAGAGTAAATTGAAAAATATTTTTTTATTTATTTTAATATCTGAGCGTGATCTTAAAGACAGTTGAAAAAATCCTTCGAGAGTAAATTGACAAAATCTTCGTACCCCGGCGAATACCTTGAGTACAGTAGAGCTACGTGTGAGACTAGAGTGCTGAGATCGACGAAACATTGAGAGTAGAAAACGAAGTCTGCGACCCCTTGGTCAAAATATTTTTTTATTTATTTTAATATCTGAGCGTGATTTTAAAGACAGTTGAAAAAATCCTTCGAGAGTAAATTGACAAAATCTTCGTACCCCGGCGAATACCTTGAGTAGAGTAGAGGTGTGAGACTAAAGTGCTGAGATCGACGAAACATTGAGAGTAGAAAACGAAGTCTGCGACCCCTTGGTCAAAATAATTTTTTATTTATTTTAATATCTGAGCGTAATTTTAAAAACAGTTGAAAAAATCATTCCAGAGTAAATTGAAAAAATCTTCGTACCCCGGCGAATACCTTGAGTAGAGTAGAACTACGTGTGAGACTAGAGTGCTGAAATCGACGAAACAGTGAGAGTATAAAACTAAGTCTGCGAACCCTTGGTCAAAATATTTTTTTATTTATTTTAATATCTGAGCGTACTTTTAAAGACAGTTGAAAAAATCCTTCGAGAGTAAATTGAAAAAATCTTCGTACCCCGGCGAATACCTTGAGTAGAGTAGAGCTACGTGTGAGACTAGAGTGCTGAGATCGACGAAACATTGAGAGTAGAAAACTAAGTCTGCGACCCCTTGGTCAAAATATTTTTTTAATTGAAGTGTAATATCTGAGCGTAATTTTAAAGACAGTTGAACAAATCCTTCGAGAGTAAATTGAGACTGAGAGCGACGAAACATTGAGAGTAGAAAACTAAGTCTGCGACCCCTTGGTTAAAATATTTTTTTTATTGAAGTGTAATATCTGAGCGTAATTTTAAAGACAGTTGAAAAAATCCTTCGAGAGTAAATTGAAAAAATCTTCGTACCCCGGCGAATACCTTGAGTAGAGTAGAGCTACGTGTGAGACTAGAGTGCTGAAATCGACAAAACATTAAGAGTATAAAACTAAGTCTGCGCCCCTTGGTCAAAATATTTTTTTTATTTATTTTAATATCTGAGCGTAATTTTAAAGACAGTTGAAAAAAATCCTTCGAGAGTAAATTGAAAAAATCTTCGTACCCCGGCGAATACCTTGAGTAGAGTAGAGCTACGTGTGAGAGAGTGCTGAGATCGACGAAACATTGAGAGTAGGAACTAAGTCTGCGACCCCTTGGTCAAAATATTTTTTTTATTGAAGTGTAATATCTGAGCGTAATTTTAAAGACAGTTGAAAAAATCCTTCGAGAGTAAATTGAAAAAATCTTCGTACCCCGGCGAATACCTTGAGTAGAGTAGAGCTACGTGTGAGACTAGAGTGCTGAAATCGACGAAACATTAAGAGTATAAAACGAAGTCTGCGCCCCTTGGTCAAAATATTTTTTTTATTTATTTTAATATCTGAGCGTAATTTTAAAGACAGTTGAAAAAAATCCTTCGAGAGTAAATTGAAAAAATCTTCGTACCCCGGCGAATACCTTGAGTAGAGTAGAGCTACGTGTGAGAGAGTGCTGAGATCGACGAAACATTGAGAGTAGGAACTAAGTCTGCGACCCCTTGGTCAAAATATTTTTTTTATTGAAGTGTAATATCTGAGCGTAATTTTAAAGACAGTTGAAAAAATCCTTCGAGAGTAAATTGAAAAAATCTTCGTACCCCGGCAAATACCTTGAGTAGAGTAGAGCTACGTGTGAGACTAGAGTGCTGAGATCGACGAAACATTAAGAGTATAAAACTAAGTCTGCGACCCCTTGGGCAATATATTTTTAATTTATTTTAATATCTGAGCGTAATTTTAAAGACAGCTGAAAAATTCCTTCGAGAGTAAATTGAAAAAATCTTCGTACCCCGGCGAATACCTTGAGTAGAGTAGAGGTGTGAGACTAGAGTGCTGAGATCGACGACACATTGAGAGTAGGAACTAAGTCTGCGACCCCTGGGTCAAAATATTTTTTTTATTGAAGTTTAATATCTGAGCGTAATTTTAGAGACAGTTGAAAAAAATCCTTCAAAAGTAAATTGAAAAAATCTTCGTACCCCGGCGAATTCCTTGAGTAGAGTAGAGGCGTGAGACTAGAGTGCTGAGATCGACGAAACATTGAGAGTAGAAAACTAAGTCTGCGACCCCTTGGTTAAAATATTTTTTTTATTGAAGTGTAATATCTGAGCGTAATTTTAAAGACAGTTGAACAAATCCTTCGAGAGTAAATTGAAAAAATCTTCGTACCCCGGCGAATACGTTGAGTAGAGTAGAGCTACGTGTGAGACTAGAGTGCTGAGAGCGACGAAACATTGAGAGTAGAAAACTAAGTCTGCGACCCCTTGGTCAAAATATTTTTTTTATTTATTTTAATATCTGAGCGTAATTTTAAAGACAGTTGAAAAAATCCTTCGAGAGTAAATTGAAAAAATCTTCGTACCCCGGCGAATACGTTGAGTAGAGTAGAGCTACGTGTGAGACTAGAGTGCTGAGAGCGACGAAACATTGAGAGTAGAAAACTAAGTCTGCGACCCCTTGGTTAAAATATTTTTTTTTATTGAAGTGTAATATCTGAGCGTAATTTTAAAGACAGTTGAACAAATCCTTCGAGAGTAAATTGAAAAAATCTTCGTACCCCGGCGAATACGTTGAGTAGAGTAGAGCTACGTGTGAGACTAGAGTGCTGAGATCGACGAAACATTGAGAGTTTAAAACTAAGTCTGCGACCCCTTGGTCAAAATATTTTTTTTATTTATTTTATTATCTGAGCGTAATTTTGAAGACAGTTGAAAAAATCCTTCGAGAGTAAATTGAAAAAATCTTCGTAACCCGGCGAATACGTTGAGTAGAGTAGAGCTACGTGTGAGACTAGAGTGCTGAGAGCGACGAAACATTGAGAGTAGAAAACTAAGTCTGCGACCCCTTGGTTAAAATATTTTTTTTATTGAAGTGTAATATCTGAGCGTAATTTTAAAGACAATTGAACAAATCCTTCGAGAGTAAATTGAAAAAATCTTCGTACCCCGGCGAATACGTTGAGTAGAGTAGAGCTACGTGTGAGACTAGAGTGCTGAGAGCGACGAAACATTGAGAGTAGAAAACTAAGTCTGCGACCCCTTGGTCAAAATATTTTTTTTATTTATTTTAATATCTGAGCGTAATTTTAAAGACAGTTGAAAAAATCCTTCGAGAGTAAATTGAAAAAATCTTCGTACCCCGGCGAATACCTTGAGTAGAGTAGAGCTACGTGTGAGACTAGAGTGCTGAAATCGACGAAACATTAAGAGTATAAAACTAAGTCTGCGCCCCTTGGTCAAAATATTTTTTTTATTTATTTTAATATCTGAGCGTAATTTTAAAGACAGTTGAAAAAAATCCTTCGAAAGTAAATTGAAAAAATCTTCGTACCCCGGCGAATACCTTGAGTAGAGTAGAGCTACGTGTGAGAGAGTGCTGAGATCGACGAAACATTGAGAGTAGGAACTAAGTCTGCGACCCCTTGGTCAAAATATTTTTTTTATTGAAGTGTAATATCTGAGCGTAATTTTAAAGACAGTTGAAAAAATCCTTCGAGAGTAAATTGAAAAAATCTTCGTACCCCGGCAAATACCTTGAGTAGAGTAGAGCTACGTGTGAGACTAGAGTGCTGAGATCGACGAAACATTAAGAGTATAAAACTAAGTCTGCGACCCCTTGGGCAATATATTTTTAATTTATTTTAATATCTGAGCGTAATTTTAAAGACAGCTGAAAAAATCCTTCGAGAGTAAATTGAAAAAATCTTCGTACCCCGGCGAATACCTTGAGTAGAGTAGAGGTGTGAGACTAGAGTGCTGAGATCGACGACACATTGAGAGTAGGAACTAAGTCTGCGACCCCTGGGTCAAAATATTTTTTTTATTGAAGTTTAATATCTGAGCGTAATTTTAGAGACAGTTGAAAAAAATCCTTCGAGAGTAAATTGAAAAAATCTTCGTACCCCTGCGAATACCTTGAGAGAAGCAGAGCTACGTGTGAGACTAGAGTGCTGAGATTGACGAAAAATTAAGAGTAGGAAACTAAGTCTGCGACCCCTTGGTCAAAATATTTTTTTATTGAAGTGTAATATCTGAGCGTAATTTTAAAGACAGTTGAAAAAATCCTTCGAGAGGAAATTGAAAAAATCTTCGTACCCCGGCGAATACCTTGAGTAGAGTAGAGCTACGTGTGAGACTAGAGTGCTGAGATCGACGAAACATTGAGAGTATAAAACTAGGTCTGCGACCGCTTGGTCAAAATATTTTTTTTATTTATTTTAATATCTGAGCGTAATTTTAAAGACAGTTGAAAAAAATCCTTCGAGAGTAAATTGAAAAAATCTTCGTACCCCGGCGAATACCTTGAGTAGAGTAGAGCTACGTGTGAGAGAGTGCTGAGATCGACGAAACATTGAGAGTAGGAACTAAGTCTGCGACCCCTTGGTCAAAATATTTTTTTTATTGAAGTGTAATATCTGAGCGTAATTTTAAAGACAGTTGAAAAAATCCTTCGAGAGTAAATTGAAAAAATCTTCGTACCCCGGCAAATACCTTGAGTAGAGTAGAGCTACGTGTGAGACTAGAGTGCTGAGATCGACGAAACATTAAGAGTATAAAACTAAGTCTGCGACCCCTTGGGCAATATATTTTTAATTTATTTTAATATCTGAGCGTAATTTTAAAGACAGTTGAAAAAATCCTTCGAGAGGAAATTGAAAAAATCTTCGTACCCCGGCGAATACCTTGAGTAGAGTAGAGCTACGTGTGAGACTAGAGTGCTGAGATCGACGACACATTGAGAGTAGGAACTAAGTCTGCGACCCCTGGGTCAAAATATTTTTTTTATTGAAGTTTAATATCTGAGCGTAATTTTAGAGACAGTTGAAAAAAATCCTTCGAGAGTAAATTGAAAAAATCTTCGTACCCCTGCGAATACGTTGAGTAGAGTAGAGCTACGTGTGAGACTAGAGTGCTGAGATCGACGAAACATTGAGAGTTTAAAACTAAGTCTGCGACCCCTTGGTCAAAATATTTTTTTTTATTTATTTTATTATCTGAGCGTAATTTTGAAGACAGTTGAAAAAATCCTTCGAGAGTAAATTGAAAAAATCTTCGTACCCCGGCGAATACGTTGAGGAGAGTAGAGCTACGTGTGAGACTAGAGTGCTGAGAGCGACGAAAAATTGAGAGTAGAAAACTAAGTCTGCGACCCCTTGGTTAAAATATTTTTTTTATTGAAGTGTAATATCTGAGCGTAATTTTAAAGACAGTTGAACAAATCCTTCGAGAGTAAATTGAAAAAATCTTCGTACCCCGGCGAATACGTTGAGTAGAGTAGAGCTACGTGTGAGACTAGAGTGCTGAGAGCGACGAAACATTGAGAGTAGAAAACTAAGTCTGCGACCCCTTGGTCAAAATATTTTTTTTATTTATTTTAATATCTGAGCGTAATTTTAAAGACAGTTGAAAAAATCCTTCGAGAGTAAATTGAAAAAATCTTCGTACCCCGGCGAATACCTTGAGTAGAGTAGAGCTACGTGTGAGACTAGAGTGCTGAAATCGACGAAACATTAAGAGTATAAAACTAAGTCTGCGCCCCTTGGTCAAAATATTTTTTTTATTTATTTTAATATCTGAGCGTAATTTTAAAGACAGTTGAAAAAAATCCTTCGAAAGTAAATTGAAAAAAATCTTCGTACCCCGGCGAATACCTTGAGTAGAGTAGAGCTACGTGTGAGAGAGTGCTGAGATCGACGAAACATTGAGAGTAGGAACTAAGTCTGCGACCCCTTGGTCAAAATATTTTTTTTATTGAAGTGTAATATCTGAGCGTAATTTTAAAGACAGTTGAAAAAATCCTTCGAGAGTAAATTGAAAAAATCTTCGTACCCCGGCAAATACCTTGAGTAGAGTACGAAACATTGAGAGTAGAAAACTAAGTCTGCGACCCCTTGGTTAAAATATTTTTTTTATTGAAGTGTAATATCTGAGCGTAATTTTAAAGACAGTTGAACAAATCCTTCGAGAGTAAATTGAAAAAATCTTCGTACCCCGGCGAATACGTTGAGTAGAGTAGAGCTACGTGTGAGACTAGAGTGCTGAGAGCGACGAAACATTGAGAGTAGAAAACTAAGTCTGCGACCCCTTGGTCAAAATATTTTTTTTATTTATTTTAATATCTGAGCGTAATTTTAAAGACAGTTGAAAAAATCCTTCGAGAGTAAATTGAAAAAATCTTCGTACCCCGGCGAATACCTTGAGTAGAGTAGAGCTACGTGTGAGACTAGAGTGCTGAAATCGACGAAACATTAAGAGTATAAAACTAAGTCTCCGCCCCTTGGTCAAAATATTTTTTTTATTTATTTTAATATCTGAGCGTAATTTTAAAGACAGTTGAAAAAAATCCTTCGAAAGTAAATTGAAAAAATCTTCGTACCCCGGCGAATACCTTGAGTAGAGTAGAGCTACGTGTGAGAGAGTGCTGAGATCGACGAAACATTGAGAGTAGGAACTAAGTCTGCGACCCCTTGGTCAAAATATTTTTTTTATTGAAGTGTAATATCTGAGCGTAATTTTAAAGACAGTTGAAAAAATCCTTCGAGAGTAAATTGAAAAAATCTTCGTACCCCGGCAAATACCTTGAGTAGAGTAGAGCTACGTGTGAGACTAGAGTGCTGAGATCGACGAAACATTAAGAGTATAAAACTAAGTCTGCGACCCCTTGGGCAATATATTTTTAATTCATTTTAATATCTGAGCGTAATTTTAAAGACAGCTGAAAAAATCCTTCGAGAGTAAATTGAAAAAATCTTCGTACCCCGGCGAATACCTTGAGTAGAGTAGAGGTGTGAGACTAGAGTGCTGAGATCGACGACACATTGAGAGTAGGAACTAAGTCTGCGACCCCTGGGTCAAAATATTTTTTTTATTGAAGTTTAATATCTGAGCGTAATTTTAGAGACAGTTGAAAAAAATCCTTCGAGAGTAAATTGAAAAAATCTTCGTACCCCTGCGAATGCCTTGAGAGAAGCAGAGCTACGTGTGAGACTAGAGTGCTGAGATCGACGAAAAATTAAGAGTAGGAAACTAAGTCTGCGACCCCTTGGTCAAAATATTTTTTTATTGAAGTGTAATATCTGAGCGTAATTTTAAAGACAGTTGAAAGAATCCTTCGAGAGGAAATTGAAAAAATCTTCGTACCCCGGCGAATACCTTGAGTAGAGTAGAGCTACGTGTGAGACTAGAGTGCTGAGATCGACGACACATTGAGAGTAGGAACTAAGTCTGCGACCCCTGGGTCAAAATATTTTTTTTATTGAAGTTTAATATCTGAGCGTAATTTTAGAGACAGTTGAAAAAAATCCTTCGAGAGTAAATTGAAAAAATCTTCGTACCCCTGCGAATACCTTGAGTAGAGTAGAGCTACGTGTGAGACTAGAGTGCTGAGATCGACGAAACATTGAGAGTTTAAAACTAAGTCTGCGACCCCTTGGTCAAAATATTTTTTTTATTTATTTTATTATCTGAGCGTAATTTTGAAGACAGTTGAAAAAATCCTTCGAGAGTAAATTGAAAAAATCTTCGTACCCCGGCGAATACGTTGAGTAGAGTAGAGCTACGTGTGAGACTAGAGTGCTGAGAGCGACGAAACATTGAGAGTAGAAAACTAAGTCTGCGACCCCTTGGTTAAAATATTTTTTTTATTGAAGTGTAATATCTGAGCGTAATTTTAAAGACAGTTGAACAAATCCTTCGAGAGTAAATTGAAAAAATCTTCGTACCCCGGCGAATATGTTGAGTAGAGTAGAGCTACGTGTGAGACTAGAGTGCTGAGAGCGACGAAACATTGAGAGTAGAAAACTAAGTCTGCGACCCCTTGGTCAAAATATTTTTTTTATTTATTTTAATATCTGAGCGTAATTTTAAAGACAGTTGAAAAAATCCTTCGAGAGTAAATTGAAAAAATCTTCGTACCCCGGCGAATACCTTGAGTAGAGTAGAGCTACGTGTGAGACTAGAGTGCTGAAATCGACGAAACATTAAGAGTATAAAACTAAGTCTGCGCCTCTTGGTCAAAATATTTTTTTTATTTATTTTAATATCTGAGCGTAATTTTAAAGACAGTTGAAAAAAATCCTTCGAAAGTAAATTGAAAAAATCTTCGTACCCCGGCGAATACCTTGAGTAGAGTAGAGCTACGTGTGAGAGAGTGCTGAGATCGACGAAACATTGAGAGTAGGAACTAAGTCTGCGACCCCTTGGTCAAAATATTTTTTTTATTGAAGTGTAATATCTGAGCGTAATTTTAAAGACAGTTGAAAAAATCCTTCGAGAGTAAATTGAAAAAATCTTCGTACCCCGGCAAATACCTTGAGTAGAGTAGAGCTACGTGTGAGACTAGAGTGCTGAGATCGACGAAACATTAAGAGTATAAAACTAAGTCTGCGACCCCTTGGGCAATATATTTTTAATTTATTTTAATATCTGAGCGTAATTTTAAAGACAGCTGAAAAAATCCTTCGAGAGTAAATTGAAAAAATCTTCGTACCCCGGCGAATACCTTGAGTAGAGTAGAGGTGTGAGACTAGAGTGCTGAGATCGACGACACATTGAGAGTAGGAACTAAGTCTGCGACCCCTGGGTCAAAATATTTTTTTTATTGAAGTTTAATATCTGAGCGTAATTTTAGAGACAGTTGAAAAAAATCCTTCGAGAGTAAATTGAAAAAATCTTCGTACCCCTGCGAATACCTTGAGTAGAGTAGAGCTACGTGTGAGACTAGAGTGCTGAGATCGACGAAACATTGAGAGTTTAAAACTAAGTCTGCGACCCCTTGGTCAAAATATTTTTTTTATTTATTTTATTATCTGAGCGTAATTTTGAAGACAGTTGAAAAAATCCTTCGAGAGTAAATTGAAAAAATCTTCGTACCCCGGCGAATACGTTGAGTAGAGTAGAGCTACGTGTGAGACTAGAGTGCTGAGAGCGACGAAACATTGAGAGTAGAAAACTAAGTCTGCGACCCCTTGGTTAAAATATTTTTTTTATTGAAGTGTAATATCTGAGCGTAATTTTAAAGACAGTTGAACAAATCCTTCGAGAGTAAATTGAAAAAATCTTCGTACCCCGGCGAATACGTTGAGTAGAGTAGAGCTACGTGTGAGACTAGAGTGCTGAGAGCGACGAAACATTGAGAGTAGAAAACTAAGTCTGCGACCCCTTGGTCAAAATATTTTTTTTATTTATTTTAATATCTGAGCGTAATTTTAAAGACAGTTGAAAAAATCCTTCGAGAGTAAATTGAAAAAATCTTCGTACCCCGGCGAATACCTTGAGTAGAGTAGAGCTACGTGTGAGACTAGAGTGCTGAAATCGACGAAACATTAAGAGTATAAAACTAAGTCTGCGCCCCTTGGTCAAAATATTTTTTTTATTTATTTTAATATCTGAGCGTAATTTTAAAGACAGTTGAAAAAAATCCTTCGAAAGTAAATTGAAAAAATCTTCGTACCCCGGCGAATACCTTGAGTAGAGTAGCGCTACGTGTGAGAGAGTGCTGAGATCGACGAAACATTGAGAGTAGGAACCAAGTCTGCGACCCCTTGGTCAAAATATTTTTTTTATTGAAGTGTAATATCTGAGCGTAATTTTAAAGACAGTTGAAAAAATCCTTCGAGAGGAAATTGAAAAAATCTTCGTACCCCGGCGAATACCTTGAGTAGAGTAGAGCTACGTGTGAGACTAGAGTGCTGAGATCGACGAAACATTGAGAGTATAAAACTAGGTCTGCGACCGCTTGGTCAATATATTTTTTTATTTAATTTAATATCTGAACGTAATTTTAAAGACAGTTGAAAAAATCCTTCGGGAGTAATTTGAAAAAATCTTCGTACCCCGGCAAATACCTTGAGTACAGTAGAGCTACCTGAGAGACTAGAGTGCTGAGATCGACGAAAAATTAAGAGTAGGAAACTAAGTCTGCGACCCCTTGGTCAAAATATTTTTTAATTGAAGTGTAATATCTGAGCGTAATCTTAAAGACAGTTGAAAAAATCCTTCGAGAGTAAATTGAAAAAATCTTCGTACCCCAGCGAATACCTTGAGAGAAGCAGAGCTACGTGTGAGACTAGAGTGCTGAGATCGACGAAAAATTAAGAGTAGGAAACTAAGTCTGCGACCCCTTGGTCAAAATATTTTTTTATTGAAGTGTAATATCTGAGCGTAATTTTAAAGACAGTTGAAAAAATCCTTCGAGAGGAAATTGAAAAAATCTTCGTACCCCGGCGAATACCTTGAGTAGAGTAGAGCTACGTGTGAGACTAGAGTGCTGAGATCGACGAAACATTGAGAGTATAAAACTAGGTCTGCGACCGCTTGGTCAATATATTTTTTTATTTAATTTAATATCTGAGCGTAATTTTAAAGACAGTTGAAAAAATCCTTCGGGAGTAATTTGAAAAAATCTTTGTACCCCGGCGAATACCTTGAGTAGAGTAGAGCTACGTGTGAGACTAGAGTGCTGAGACCGAGATCGAAACATTAAGAGTAGAAAACCAAGTCTGCGACCCCTTGGTCAAAATATTTGTTTATTGAAGTGTAATATCGGAGCGTAATTTTAAAGACAGTTGAAAAAATCCTTCGAGAGTAAATTGAAAAAATCTTCGTACCCCCGCGAATACCTTGAGTAGAGTAGAGCTACGTGTGAGACTAGAGTGCTGAGATCGACGAAATATTGAGAGTAGAAAACTAAGTCTGGGACCCCTTGGTAAAATATTTTTTTATTGAAGTGTAATATCTGAGCGTAATTTTCAAGTCAGTTGAAAAAATCCTTCGAGAGTAAATTGAAAAAATCTTCGTACCCGGCGAATACCTTGAGTACAGTAGAGCTACGTGTGAGACTAGAGTGCTGAGATCGACGAAACATTGAGAGTATAAAACTAGGTCTGCGACCGCTTGGTCAATATATTTTTTTTGTTATTTTAATATCGGAGCGTAATTTTAAAGACAGTTGAAAAAATCCTTCGAGAGTAAATTGAAAAAATCTTCGTACCCCGGCGAATACCTTGAGTAGAGTAGAGCTACGTGTGAGACTAGAGTGCTGAGATCGACGAAATATTGAGAGTAGAAAACTAAGTCTGCGACCCCTTGGTAAAATATTTTTTTATTGAAGTGTAATATCTGGGCGTAATTTTAAAGACAGTTGAAAAAATCCTTCGAGAGTAAATTGAAAAAATTTTCGTACCCCGGCGAATACCTTGAGTAGAGTAGAGCTACGTGTGAGACTAGAGTGCTGAGATAGACGAAACATTGAGAGTCTAAAACTAAGTCTGCGACCCCTTGGTTAAAATATTTTTTTATTGAAGTGTAATAACTGAGCGTTATTTTAAAGACAGTTGAAAAAATCCTTCGAGAGTAAATTGAAAAAATCTTCGTACCCCCGCGAATACCTTGAGTAGAGTAGAGCTACGTGTGAGACTAGAGTGCTGAGATCGACGAAATATTGAGAGTAGAAAACTAAGTCTGGGACCCCTTGGTAAAATATTTTTTTATTGAAGTGTAATATCTGAGCGTAATTTTAAAGTCAGTTGAAAAAATCCTTCGAGAGTAAATTGAAAAAATCTTCGTACCCGGCGAATACCTTGAGTACAGTAGAGCTACGTGTGAGACTAGAGTGCTGAGATCGACGAAACATTGAGAGTATAAAACTAGGTCTGCGACCGCTTGGTCAATATATTTTTTTTGTTATTTTAATATCGGAGCGTAATTTTAAAGACAGTTGAAAAAATCCTTCGAGAGTAAATTGAAAAAATCTTCGTACCCCGGCGAATACCTTGAGTAGAGTAGAGCTACGTGTGAGACTAGAGTGCTGAGATCGACGAAATATTGAGAGTAGAAAACTAAGTCTGCGACCCCTTGGTAAAATATTTTTTTATTGAAGTGTAATATCTGGGCGTAATTTTAAAGACAGTTGAAAAAATCCTTCGAGAGTAAATTGAAAAAATTTTCGTACCCCGGCGAATACCTTGAGTAGAGTAGAGCTACGTGTGAGACTAGAGTGCTGAGATAGACGAAACATTGAGAGTCTAAAACTAAGTCTGCGACCCTTTGGTGAAAATATTTTTTATTGAAGTGTAATATCTGAGCGTAATTTTAAAGACAGTTGAAAAAATCCTTCGAGAGTAAATTGAAAAAATCTTCGTACCCCGGCGAATACCTTGAGTAGAGTAGAGCTACGTGTGAGACTAGAGTGCTGAGATCGACGAAATATTGAGAGTAGAAAACTAAGTCTGCGACCCCTTGGTAAAATATTTTTTATTGAAGTGTAATATCTGAGCGTAATTTTAAAGACAGTTGAAAAAATCCTTCGAGTAAATTGAAAAACTCTTCGTACCCCGGCGAATACCTTGAGTACAGTAGAGCTACGTGAGCGACTAGAGTGCTGAGATCGACGAAAAATTAAGAGTAGGAAACTAAGTCTGCGACCCCTTGGTCAAAATATTTTTTTATTGAAGTGTAATATCTGAGCGTAATTTTAAAGACAGTTGAAAAAATCCTTCGAGAGTAAATTGAAAAAATCTTCGTACCCCGGCGAATACCTTGAGTACAGTAGAGCTACTTGAGAGACTAGAGTGCTGAGATCGACGAAAAATTAAGAGTAGGAAACTAAGTCTGCGACCCCTTGGTGAAAATATTTTTTTATTGAAGTGTAATATCTGAGCGTAATTTTAAAAGACAGTTGAAAAAATCCTTCGAGAGTAAATTGAAAAAATCTTCGTACTCCGGCGAATACCTTGAGTACAGTAGAGCTACGTGAGAGACTAGAGTGCTGAGATCGACGAAAAATTAAGAGTAGGAAACTAAGTCTGCGACCCCTTGGTCAAAATATTTTTTTATTGAAGTGTAATATCTGAGCGTAATTTTAAAGACAGTTGAAAAAATCCTTCGAGAGTAAATTGAAAAAATCTTCGTACCCCAGCGAATACCTTGAGAGAAGCAGAGCTACGTGTGAGACTAGAGTGCTGAGATCGACGAAAAATTAAGAGTAGGAAACTAAGTCTGCGACCCCTTGGTCAAAATATTTTTTTATTGAAGTGTAATATCTGAGCGTAATTTTAAAGACAGTTGAAAAAATCCTTCGAGAGTAAATTGAAAAAATCTTCGTACCCCGGCGAATACCTTGAGTACAGTAGAGCTACGTGATAGACTAGAGTGCTGAGATCGACGAAAAATTAAGAGTAGGAAACTAAGTCTGCGACCCCTTCGTGAAAATATTTTTTTATTGAAGTGTAATATCTGAGCGTAATTTTAAAAGACAGTTGAAAAAATCCTTCGAGAGTAAATTGAAAAAATCTTCGTACTCCGGCGAATACCTTGAGTACAGTAGAGCTACGTGAGAGACTAGAGTGCTGAGATCGACGAAAAATTAAGAGTAGGAAACTAAGTCTGCGACCCCTTGGTCAAAATATTTTTTTATTGAAGTGTAATATCTGAGCGTAATTTTAAAGACAGTTGAAAAAATCCTTCGAGAGTAAATTGAAAAAATCTTCGTACCCCGGCGAATACCTTGAGTACAGTAGAGCTACTTGAGAGACTAGAGTGCTGAGATCGACGAAAAATTAAGAGTAGGAAACTAAGTCTGCGACCCCTTGGTGAAAATATTTTTTTATTGAAGTGTAATATCTGAGCGTAATTTTAAAAGACAGTTGAAAAAATCCTTCGAGAGTAAATTGAAAAAATCTTCGTACTCCGGCGAATACCTTGAGTACAGTAGAGCTACGTGAGAGACTAGAGTGCTGAGATCGACGAAAAATTAAGAGTAGGAAACTAAGTCTGCGACCATTTGGTCAAAATATTTTTTTATTGAAGTGTAATATCTGAGCGTAATTTTAAAGACAGTTGAAAAAATCCTTCGAGAGTAAATTGAAAAAATCTTCGTACCCCAGCGAATACCTTGAGAGAAGCAGAGCTACGTGTGAGACTAGAGTGCTGAGATCGACGAAAAATTAAGAGTAGGAAACTAAGTCTGCGACCCCTTGGTCAAAATATTTTTTTATTGAAGTGTAATATCTGAGCGTAATTTTAAAGACAGTTGAAAAAATCCTTCGAGAGTAAATTGAAAAAATCTTCGTACCCCGGCGAATACCTTGAGTACAGTAGAGCTACGTGAGAGACTAGAGTGCTGAGATCGACGAAAAATTAAGAGTAGGAAACTAAGTCTGCGACCATTTGGTCAAAATATTTTTTTATTGAAGTGTAATATCTGAGCGTAATTTTAAAGACAGTTGAAAAAATCCTTCGAGAGTAAATTGAAAAAATCTTCGTACCCCGGCGAATACCTTGAGTACAGTAGAGCTACGTGAGAGACTAGAGTGCTGAGATCGACGAAAAATTAAGAGTAGGAAACTATGTCTGTGACCCCTTGGTCAAAATATTTTTTTATTGAAGTGTAATATCTGAGCGTAATTTTAAAGACAGTTGAAAAAATCCTTCGAGAGTAAATTGAAAAAATCTTCGTACTCCGGCGAATACCTTGAGTACAGTAGAGCTACGTGAGAGACTAGAGTGCTGAGATCGACGAAAAATTAAGAGTAGGAAACTAAGTCTGCGACCCCTTGGTCAAAATATTTTTTTATTGAAGTGTAATATCTGAGCGTAATTTTAAAGACAGTTGAAAAAATCCTTCGAGAGTAAATTGAATAAATCTTCGTACCCCAGCGAATACCTTGAGAGAAGCAGAGCTACGTGTGAGACTAGAGTGCTGAGATCGACGAAAAATTAAGAGTAGGAAACTAAGTCTGCGACCCCTTGGTCAAAATATTTTTTTATTGAAGTGTAATATCTGAGCGTAATTTTAAAGACAGTTGAAAAAATCCTTCGAGAGTAAATTGAAAAAATCTTCGTACTCCGGCGAATACCTTGAGTACAGTAGAGCTACGTGAGAGACTAGAGTGCTGAGATCGACGAAAAATTAAGAGTAGGAAACTAAGTCTGCGACCCCTTGGTCAAAATATTTTTTTATTGAAGTGTAATATCTGAGCGTAATTTTAAAGACAGTTGAAAAAATCCTTCGAGAGTAAATTGAAAAAATCTTCGTACCCCAGCGAATACCTTGAGAGAAGCAGAGCTACGTGTGAGACTAGAGTGCTGAGATCGACGAAAAATTAAGAGTAGGAAACTAAGTCTGCGACCCCTTGGTCAAAATATTTTTTTATTGAAGTGTAATATCTGAGCGTAATTTTAAAGACAGTTGAAAAAATCCTTCGAGAGTAAATTGAAAAAATCTTCGTACTCCGGCGAATACCTTGAGTACAGTAGAGCTACGTGAGAGACTAGAGTGCTGAGATCGACGAAAAATTAAGAGTAGGAAACTAAGTCTGCGACCCCTTGGTCAAAATATTTTTTTATTGAAGTGTAATATCTGAGCGTAATTTTAAAGACAGTTGAAAAAATCCTTCGAGAGTAAATTGAATAAATCTTCGTACCCCAGCGAATACCTTGAGAGAAGCAGAGCTACGTGTGAGACTAGAGTGCTGAGATCGACGAAAAATTAAGAGTAGGAAACTAAGTCTGCGACCCCTTGGTCAAAATATTTTTTTATTGAAGTGTAATATCTGAGCGTAATTTTAAAGACAGTTGAAAAAATCCTTCGAGAGTAAATTGAAAAAATCTTCGTACTCCGGCGAATACCTTGAGTACAGTAGAGCTACGTGAGAGACTAGAGTGCTGAGATCGACGAAAAATTAAGAGTAGGAAACTAAGTCTGCGACCCCTTGGTCAAAATATTTTTTTATTGAAGTGTAATATCTGAGCGTAATTTTAAAGACAGTTGAAAAAATCCTTCGAGAGTAAATTGGAAAAATCTTCGTACTCCGGCGAATACCTTGAGTACAGTAGAGCTACGTGAGAGACTAGAGTGCTGAGATCGACGAAAAATTAAGAGTAGGAAACTAAGTCTGCGACCCCTTGGTCAAAATATTTTTTTATTGAAGTGTAATATCTGAGCGTAATTTTAAAGACAGTTGAAAAAATCCTTCGAGAGTAAATTGAAAAAATCTTCGTACTCCGGCGAATACCTTGAGTACAGTAGAGCTACGTGAGAGACTAGAGTGCTGAGATCGACGAAAAATTAAGAGTAGGAAACTAAGTCTGCGACCCCTTGGTCAAAATATTTTTTTATTGAAGTGTAATATCTGAGCGTAATTTTAAAGACAGTTGAAAAAATCCTTCGAGAGTAAATTGGAAAAATCTTCGTACTCCGGCGAATACCTTGAGTACAGTAGAGCTACGTGAGAGACTAGAGTGCTGAGATCGACGAAAAATTAAGAGTAGGAAACTAAGTCTGCGACCCCTTGGTCAAAATATTTTTTTATTGAAGTGTAATATCTGAGCGTAATTTTAAAGACAGTTGAAAAAATCCTTCGAGAGTAAATTAAAAAAATCTTCGTACCCCAGCGAATACCTTGAGAGAAGCAGAGCTACGTGTGAGACTAGAGTGCTGAGATCGACGAAAAATTAAGAGTAGGAAACTAAGTCTGCGACCCCTTGGTCAAAATATTTTTTTATTGAAGTGTAATATCTGAGCGTAATTTTAAAGACAGTTGAAAAAATCCTTCGAGAGTAAATTGAATAAATCTTCGTACCCCAGCGAATACCTTGAGAGAAGCAGAGCTACGTGTGAGACTAGAGTGCTGAGATCGACGAAAAATTAAGAGTAGGAAACTAAGTCTGCGACCCCTTGGTCAAAATATTTTTTTATTGAAGTGTAATATCTGAGCGTAATTTTAAAGACAGTTGAAAAAATCCTTCGAAAGTAAATTGAAAAAATCTTCGTACCCCAGCGAATACCTTGAGAGAAGCAGAGCTACGTGTGAGACTAGAGTGCTGAGATCGACGAAAAATTAAGAGTAGGAAACTAAGTCTGCGACCCCTTGGTCAAAATATTTTTTTATTGAAGTGTAATATCTGAGCGTAATTTTAAAGACAGTTGAAAAAATCCTTCGAGAGTAAATTGGAAAAATCTTCGTACTCCGGCGAATACCTTGAGTACAGTAGAGCTACGTGAGAGACTAGAGTGCTGAGATCGACGAAAAATTAAGAGTAGGAAACTAAGTCTGCGACCCCTTGGTCAAAATATTTTTTTATTGAAGTGTAATATCTGAGCGTAATTTTAAAGACAGTTGAAAAAATCCTTCGAGAGTAAATTGAAAAAATCTTCGTACTCCGGCGAATACCTTGAGTACAGTAGAGCTACGTGAGAGACTAGAGTGCTGAGATCGACGAAAAATTAAGAGTAGGAAACTAAGTCTGCGACCCCTTGGTCAAAATATTTTTTTATTGAAGTGTAATGTCTGAGCGTAATTTTAAAGACAGTTGAAAAATCCTTCGAGAGTAAATTGAAAAAATCTTCGTACCCCAGCGAATACCTTGAGAGAAGCAGAGCTACGTGTGAGACTAGAGTGCTGAGATCGACGAAAAATTAAGAGTAGGAAACTAAGTCTGCGACCCCTTGGTCAAAATATTTTTTTTATTGAAGTGTAATATCTGAGCGCAATTTTAAAGACAGTTGAAAAAATCCTTCGAGAGTAAATTGAAAAAATCTTCGTACCCCAGCGAATACCTTGAGAGAAGCAGAGCTACGTGTGAGACTAGAGTGCTGAGATCGACGAAAAATTAAGAGTAGGAAACTAAGTCTGCGACCCCTTGGTCAAAATATTTTTTTATTGAAGTGTAATATCTGAGCGTAATTTTAAAGACAGTTGAAAAAATCCTTCGAGAGTAAATTGAAAAAATCTTCGTACCCCGGCGAATACCTTGAGTACAGTAGAGCTACGTGAGAGACTAGAGTGCTGAGATCGACGAAAAATTAAGAGTAGGAAACTAAGTCTGCGACCCCTTGGTCAAAATATTTTTTTATTGAAGTGTAATATCTGAGCGTAATTTTAAAGACAGTTGAAAAAATCCTTCGAGAGTAAATTGAAAAAATCTTCGTACCCCGGCGAATACCTTGAGCACAGTGGAGCTACGTGAGAGACTAGAGTGCTGAGATCGACGAAAAATTAAGAGTAGGAAACTAAGTCTGCGACCCCTTGGTCAAAATATTTTTTTATTGAAGTGTAATATCTGAGCGTAATTTTAAAGACAGTTGAAAAAATCCTTCGAGAGTAAATTGAAAAAATCTTCGTACCCCGGCGAATACCTTGAGTACAGTAGAGCTACGTGAGAGACTAGAGTGCTGAGATCGACGAAAAATTAAGAGTAGGAAACTAAGTCTGCGACCCCTTGGTCAAAATATTTTTTTATTGAAGTGTAATATCTGAGCGTAATTTTAAAGACAGTCGAAAAAATCCTTCGAGAGTAAATTGAAAAAATCTTCGTACCCCAGCGAATACCTTGAGAGAAGCAGAGCTACGTGTGAGACTAGAGTGCTGAGATCGACGAAAAATTAAGAGTAGGAAACTAAGTCTGCGACCCCTTGGTCAAAATATTTTTTTATTGAAGTGTAATATCTCAGCGTAATTTTAAAGACAGTTGAAAAAATCCTTCGAGAGTAAATTGAATAAATCTTCGTACCCCAGCGAATACCTTGAGAGAAGCAGAGCTACGTGTGAGACTAGAGTGCTGAGATCGACGAAAAATTAAGAGTAGGAAACTAAGTCTGCGACCCCTTGGTCAAAATATTTTTTTATTAAAGTGTAATATCTGAGCGTAATTTTAAAGACAGTTGAAAAAATCCTTCGAGAGTAAATTGAAAAAATCTTCGTACCCCGGCGAATACCTTGAGTACAGTAGAGCTACGTGAGAGACTAGAGTGCTGAAATCGACGAAAAATTAAGAGTAGGAAACTAAGTCTGCGACCCGTTGGTCAAAATATTTTTTTTATTGAAGTGTAATATCTCAGCGTAATTTTAAAGACAGTTGAAAAAATCCTTCGAGAGTAAATTGAATAAATCTTCGTACCCCAGCGAATACCTTGAGAGAAGCAGAGCTACGTGTGAGACTAGAGTGCTGAGATCGACGAAAAATTAAGAGTAGGAAACTAAGTCTGCGACCCCTTGGTCAAAATATTTTTTTATTAAAGTGTAATATCTGAGCGTAATTTTAAAGACAGTTGAAAAAATCCTTCGAGAGTAAATTGAAAAAATCTTCGTACCCCGGCGAATACCTTGAGTACAGTAGAGCTACGTGAGAGACTAGAGTGCTGAGATCGACGAAAAATTAAGAGTAGGAAACTATGTCTGTGACCCCTTGGTCAAAATATTTTTTTATTGAAGTGTAATATCTGAGCGTAATTTTAAAGACAGTTGAAAAAATCCTTCGAGAGTAAATTGAAAAAATCTTCGTACCCCGGCGAATACCTTGAGTACAGTAGAGCTACGTGAGAGACTAGAGTGCTGAGATCGACGAAAAATTAAGAGTAGGAAACTAAGTCTGCGACCCCTTGGTCAAAATATTTTTTTATTGAAGTGTAATATCTGAGCGTAATTTTAAAGACAGTTGAAAAAATCCTTCGAGAGTAAATTGAAAAAATCTTCGTACCCCAGCGAGTACCTTGAGTACAGTAGAGCTACGTGAGAGACTAGAGTGCTGAGATCGACGAAAAATTAAGAGTAGGAAACTAAGTCTGCGACCCCTTGGTCAAAATATTTTTTTATTGAAGTGTAATATCTGAGCGTAATTTTAAAGACAGTTGAAAAAATCCTTCGAGAGTAAATTGAATAAATCTTCGTACCCCAGCGAATACCTTGAGAGAAGCAGAGCTACGTGTGAGACTAGAGTGCTGAGATCGACGAAAAATTAAGAGTAGGAAACTAAGTCTGCGACCCCTTGGTCAAAATATTTTTTTATAAAAGTGTAATATCTGAGCGTAATTTTAAAGACAGTTGAAAAAATCCTTCGAGAGTAAATTGAAAAAATCTTCGTACCCCGGCGAATACCTTGAGTACAGTAGAGCTACGTGAGAGACTAGAGTGCTGAGATCGACGAAAAATTAAGAGTAGGAAACTATGTCTGTGACCCCTTGGTAAAAATATTTTTTTATTGAAGTGTAATATCTGAGCGTAATTTTAAAGACAGTTGAAAAAATCCTTCGAGAGTAAATTGAAAAATTCTTCGTACCCCGGCGAATACCTTGAGTACAGTAGAGCTACGTGAGAGACTAGAGTGCTGAGATCGACGAAAAATTAAGAGTAGGAAACTATGTCTGTGACCCCTTGGTCAAAATATTTTTTTATTGAAGTGTAATATCTGAGCAGAATTTTAAAGACAGTTGAAAAAATCCTTCGAGAGTAAATTGAAAAAATCTTCGTACCCCAGCGAATACCTTGAGAGAAGCAGAGCTACGTGTGAGACTAGAGTGCTGAGATCGACGAAAAATTAAGAGTAGGAAACTAAGTCTGCGACCCCTTGGTCAAAATATTTTTGTATTGAAGTGTAATATCTGAGCGTAATTTTAAAGACAGTTGAAAAAATCCTTCGAGAGTAAATTGAAAAAATCTTCGTACCCCGGCGAATACCTTGAGTACAGTAGAGCTACGTGAGAGACTAGAGTGCTGAGATCGACGAAAAATTAAGAGTAGGAAACTATGTCTGTGACCCCTTGGTCAAAATATTTTTTTATTGAAGTGTAATATCTGAGCGTAATTTTAAAGACAGTTGAAAAAATCCTTCGAGAGTAAATTGAAAAAATCTTCGTACCCCGGCGAATACCTTGAGTACAGTAGAGCTACGTGAGAGACTAGAGTGCTGAGATCGACGAAAAATTAAGAGTAGGAAACTAAGTCTGCGACCCCTTGGTCAAAATATTTTTTTATTGAAGTGTAATATCTGAGCGTAATTTTAAAGACAGTTGAAAAAATCCTTCGAGAGTAAATTGAAAAAATCTTCGTACCCCAGCGAATACCTTGAGAGAAGCAGAGCTACGTGAGAGACTAGAGTGCTGAGATCGACGAAAAATTAAGAGTAGGAAACTAAGTCTGCGACCCCTTGGTCAAAATATTTTTTTATTGAAGTGTAATATCTGAGCGTAATTTTAAAGACAGTTGAAAAAATCCTTCGAGAGTAAATTGAAAAATTCTCCGTACCCCGGCGAATACCTTGAGTACAGTAGAGCTACGTGAGAGACTAGAGTGCTGAGATCGACGAAAAATTAAGAGTAGGAAACTAAGTCTGCGACCCCTTGGTCAAAATATATTTTTATTGAAGTGTAATATCTGAGCGTAATTTTAAAGACAGTTGAAAAAATCCTTCGAGAGTAAATTGAAAAAATCTTCGTACCCCGGCGAATACCTTGAGTACAGTAGAGCTACGTGAGAGACTAGAGTGCTGAGATCGACGAAAAAGTAAGAGTAGGAAACTAAGTCTGCGACACTTTGGTGAAAATATTTTTTTATTGAAGTGTAATATCTGAGCGTAATTTTAAAGACAGTTGAAAAAATCCTTCGAGAGTAAATTGAAAAAATCTTCGTACCCCGGCGAATACCTTGAGTACAGTAGAGCTACGTGAGAGACTAGAGTGCTGAGATCGACGAAAAATTAAGAGTAGGAAACTATGTCTGTGACCCCTTGGTCAAAATATTTTTTTATTGAAGTGTAATATCTGAGCGTAATTTTAAAGACAGTTGAAAAAATCCTTCGAGAGTAAATTGAAAAAATCTTCGTACCCCGGCGAATACCTTGAGTACAGTAGAGCTACGTGAGAGACTAGAGTGCTGAGATCGACGAAAAATTAAGAGTAGGAAACTAAGTCTGCGACCCCTTGGTCAAAATATTTTTTTATTGAAGTGTAATATCTGAGCGTAATTTTAAAGACAGTTGAAAAAATCCTTCGAGAGTAAATTGAAAAATTCTTCGTACCCCGGCGAATACCTTGAGTACAGTAGAGCTACGTGAGAGACTAGAGTGCTGAGATCGACGAAAAATTAAGAGTAGGAAACTAAGTCTGCGACCCCTTGGTCAAAATATTTTTTTATTGAAGTGTAATATCTCAGCGTAATTTTAAAGACAGTTGAAAAAATCCTTCGAGAGTAAATTGAATAAATCTTCGTACCCCAGCGAATACCTTGAGAGAAGCAGAGCTACGTGTGAGACTAGAGTGCTGAGATCGACGAAAAATTAAGAGTAGGAAACTAAGTCTGCGACCCCTTGGTCAAAATATTTTTCTATTAAAGTGTAATATCTGAGCGTAATTTTAAAGACAGTTGAAAAAATCCTTCGAGAGTAAATTGAAAAAATCTTCGTACCCCGGCGAATACCTTGAGTACAGTAGAGCTACGTGAGAGACTAGAGTGCTGAGATCGACGAAAAATTAAGAGTAGGAAACTATGTCTGTGACCCCTTGGTCAAAATATTTTTTTATTGAAGTGTAATATCTGAGCGTAATTTTAAAGACAGTTGAAAAAATCCTTCGAGAGTAAATTGAAAAAATCTTCGTACCCCGGCGAATACCTTGAGTACAGTAGAGCTACGTGAGAGACTAGAGTGCTGAGATCGACGAAAAATTAAGAGTAGGAAACTAAGTCTGCGACCCCTTGGTCAAAATATTTTTTTATTGAAGTGTAATATCTGAGCGTAATTTTAAAGACAGTTGAAAAAATCCTTCGAGAGTAAATTGAAAAAATCTTCGTACCCCAGCGAGTACCTTGAGTACAGTAGAGCTACGTGAGAGACTAGAGTGCTGAGATCGACGAAAAATTAAGAGTAGGAAACTAAGTCTGCGACCCCTTGGTCAAAATATTTTTTTATTGAAGTGTAATATCTGAGCGTAATTTTAAAGACAGTTGAAAAAATCCTTCGAGAGTAAATTGAATAAATCTTCGTACCCCAGCGAATACCTTGAGAGAAGCAGAGCTACGTGTGAGACTAGAGTGCTGAGATCGACGAAAAATTAAGAGTAGGAAACTAAGTCTGCGACCCCTTGGTCAAAATATTTTTTTATAAAAGTGTAATATCTGAGCGTAATTTTAAAGACAGTTGAAAAAATCCTTCGAGAGTAAATTGAAAAAATCTTCGTACCCCGGCGAATACCTTGAGTACAGTAGAGCTACGTGAGAGACTAGAGTGCTGAGATCGACGAAAAATTAAGAGTAGGAAACTATGTCTGTGACCCCTTGGTAAAAATATTTTTTTATTGAAGTGTAATATCTGAGCGTAATTTTAAAGACAGTTGAAAAAATCCTTCGAGAGTAAATTGAAAAATTCTTCGTACCCCGGCGAATACCTTGAGTACAGTAGAGCTACGTGAGAGACTAGAGTGCTGAGATCGACGAAAAATTAAGAGTAGGAAACTATGTCTGTGACCCCTTGGTCAAAATATTTTTTTATTGAAGTGTAATATCTGAGCGTAATTTTAAAGACAGTTGAAAAAATCCTTCGAGAGTAAATTGAAAAAATCTTCGTACCCCAGCGAATACCTTGAGAGAAGGAGAGCTACGTGTGAGACTAGAGTGCTGAGATCGACGAAAAATTAAGAGTAGGAAACTAAGTCTGCGACCCCTTGGTCAAAATATTTTTGTATTGAAGTGTAATATCTGAGCGTAATTTTAAAGACAGTTGAGAAAATCCTTCGAGAGTAAATTGAAAAAATCTTCGTACCCCGGCGAATACCTTGAGTACAGTAGAGCTAGATGAGAGACTAGAGTGCTGAGATCGACGAAAAATTAAGAGTAGGAAACTATGTCTGTGACCCCTTGGTCAAAATATTTTTTTATTGAAGTGTAATATCTGAGCGTAATTTTAAAGACAGTTGAAAAAATCCTTCGAGAGTAAATTGAAAAAATCTTCGTACCCCGGCGAATACCTTGAGTACAGTAGAGCTACGTGAGAGACTAGAGTGCTGAGATCGACGAAAAATTAAGAGTAGGAAACTAAGTCTGCGACCCCTTGGTCAAAATATTTTTTTATTGAAGTGTAATATCTGAGCGTAATTTTAAAGACAGTTGAAAAAATCCTTCGAGAGTAAATTGAAAAAATCTTCGTACCCCAGCGAATACCTTGAGAGAAGCAGAGCTACGTGAGAGACTAGAGTGCTGAGATCGACGAAAAATTAAGAGTAGGAAACTAAGTCTGCGACCCCTTGGTCAAAATATTTTTTTATTGAAGTGTAATATCTGAGCGTAATTTTAAAGACAGTTGAAAAAATCCTTCGAGAGTAAATTGAAAAATTCTTCGTACCCCGGCGAATACCTTGAGTACAGTAGAGCTACGTGAGAGACTAGAGTGCTGAGATCGACGAAAAATTAAGAGTAGGAAACTAAGTCTGCGACCCCTTGGTCAAAATATATTTTTATTGAAGTGTAATATCTGAGCGTAATTTTAAAGACAGTTGAAAAAATCCTTCGAGAGTAAATTGAAAAAATCTTCGTACCCCGGCGAATACCTTGAGTACAGTAGAGCTACGTGAGAGACTAGAGTGCTGAGATCGACGAAAAAGTAAGAGTAGGAAACTAAGTCTGCGACCCTTTGGTGAAAATATTTTTTTATTGAAGTGTAATATCTGAGCGTAATTTTAAAGACAGTTGAAAAAATCCTTCGAGAGTAAATTGAAAAAATCTTCGTACCCCGGCGAATACCTTGAGTACAGTAGAGCTACGTGAGAGACTAGAGTGCTGAGATCGACGAAAAATTAAGAGTAGGAAACTATGTCTGTGACCCCTTGGTCAAAATATTTTTTTATTGAAGTGTAATATCTGAGCGTAATTTTAAAGACAGTTGAAAAAATCCTTCGAGAGTAAATTGAAAAAATCTTCGTACCCCGGCGAATACCTTGAGTACAGTAGAGCTACGTGAGAGACTAGAGTGCTGAGATCGACGAAAAATTAAGAGTAGGAAACTAAGTCTGCGACCCCTTGGTCAAAATATTTTTTTATTGAAGTGTAATATCTGAGCGTAATTTTAAAGACAGTTGAAAAAATCCTTCGAGAGTAAATTGAAAAATTCTTCGTACCCCGGCGAATACCTTGAGTACAGTAGAGCTACGTGAGAGACTAGAGTGCTGAGATCGACGAAAAATTAAGAGTAGGAAACTAAGTCTGCGACCCCTTGGTCAAAATATATTTTTATTGAAGTGTAATATCTGAGCGTAATTTTAAAGACAGTTGAAAAAATCCTTCGAGAGTAAATTGAAAAAATCTTCGTACCCCGGCGAATACCTTGAGTACAGTAGAGCTACGTGAGAGACTAGAGTGCTGAGATCGACGAAAAAGTAAGAGTAGGAAACTAAGTCTGCGACCCTTTGGTGAAAATATTTTTTTATTGAAGTGTAATATCTGAGCGTAATTTTAAAGACAGTTGAAAAAATCCTTCGAGAGTAAATTGAAAAAATCTTCGTACCCCGGCGAATACCTTGAGTACAGTAGAGCTACGTGAGAGACTAGAGTGCTGAGATCGACGAAAAAGTAAGAGTAGGAAACTAAGTCTGCGACCCTTTGGTGAAAATATTTTTTTATTGAAGTGTAATATCTGAGCGTAATTTTAAAGACAGTTGAAAAAATCCTTCGAGAGTAAATTGATAAAATCTTCGTACCCCGGCGAATACCTTGAGTACAGTAGAGCTACGTGAGAGACTAGAGTGCTGAGATCGACGAAAAAGTAAGAGTAGGAAACTAAGTCTGCGACCCTTTGGTGAAAATATTTTTTTATTGAAGTGTAATATCTGAGCGTAATTTTAAAGACAGTTGAAAAAATCCTTCGAGAGTAAATTGAAAAAATCTTCGTACCCCGGCGAATACCTTGAGTACAGTAGAGCTACGTGAGAGACTAGAGTGCTGAGATCGACGAAAAATTAAGAGTAGGAAACTATGTCTGTGACCCCTTGGTCAAAATATTTTTTTATTGAAGTGTAATATCTGAGCGTAATTTTAAAGACAGTTGAAAAAATTCTTCGAGAGTAAATTGAAAAAATCTTCGTACCCCGGCGAATACCTTGAGTACAGTAGAGCTACGTGAGAGACTAGAGTGCTGAGATCGACGAAAAATTAAGAGTAGGAAACTAAGTCTGCGACCCCTTGGTCAAAATATTTTTTTATTGAAGTGTAATATCTGAGCGTAATTTTAAAGGCAGTTGAAAAAATCCTTCGAGAGTAAATTGAAAAAATCTTCGTACCCCAGCGAATACCTTGAGAGAAGCAGAGCTACGTGTGAGACTAGAGTGCTGAGATCGACGAAAAATTAAGAGTAGGAAACTAAGTCTGCGACCCCTTGGTCAAAATATTTTTTTATTGAAGTGTAATATCTGAGCGTAATTTTAAAGACAGTTGAAAAACTCCTTCGAGAGTAAATTGAAAAAATCTTCGTACCCCGGCGAATACCTTGAGTACAGTAGAGCTACGTGAGAGACTAGAGTGCTGAGATCGACGAAAAATTAAGAGTAGGAAACTAAGTCTGCGGCCCCTTGGTCAAAATATTTTTTTATTGAAGTGTAATATCTGAGCGTAATTTTAAAGACAGTTGAAAAAATCCTTCGAGAGTAAATTGAAAAAATCTTCGTACCCCAGCGAATACCTTGAGAGAAGCAGAGCTACGTGTGAGACTAGAGTGCTGAGATCGACGAAAAATTAAGAGTAGGAAACTAAGTCTGCGACCCCTTGGTCAAAATATTTTTGTATTGAAGTGTAATATCTGAGCGTAATTTTAAAGACAGTTGAAAAAATCCTTCGAGAGTAAATTGAAAAAATCTTCGTACCCCGGCGAATACCTTGAGTACAGTAGAGCTACGTGAGGGACTAGAGTGCTGAGATCGACGAAAAATTAAGAGTAGGAAACTATGTCTGTGACCCCTTGGTCAAAATATTTTTTTATTGAAGTGTAATATCTGAGCGTAATTTTAAAGACAGTTGAAAAAATCCTTCGAGAGTAAATTGAAAAAATCTTCGTACCCCGGCGAATACCTTGAGTACAGTAGAGCTACGTGAGAGACTAGAGTGCTGAGATCGACGAAAAATTAAGAGTAGGAAACTAAGTCTGCGACCCCTTGGTCAAAATATTTTTTTATTGAAGTGTAATATCTGAGCGTAATTTTAAAGACAGTTGAAAAAATCCTTCGAGAGTAAATTGAAAAAATCTTCGTACCCCAGCGAATACCTTGAGAGAAGCAGAGCTACGTGAGAGACTAGAGTGCTGAGATCGACGAAAAATTAAGAGTAGGAAACTAAGTCTGCGACCCCTTGGTCAAAATATTTTTTTATTGAAGTGTAATATCTGAGCGTAATTTTAAAGACAGTTGAAAAAATCCTTCGAGAGTAAATTGAAAAATTCTTCGTACCCCGGCGAATACCTTGAGTACAGTAGAGCTACGTGAGAGACTAGAGTGCTGAGATCGACGAAAAATTAAGAGTAGGAAACTAAGTCTGCGACCCCTTGGTCAAAATATTTTTTTATTGAAGTGTAATATCTGAGCGTAATTTTAAAGACAGTTGAAAAAATCCTTGGAGAGTAAATTGAAAAAATCTTCGTACCCCGGCGAATACCTTGAGTACAGTAGAGCTACGTGAGAGACTAGAGTGCTGAGATCGACGAAAAATTAAGAGTAGGAAACTAAGTCTGCGACCCCTTGGTCAAAATATGTTTTTATTGAAGTGTAATATCTGAGCGTAATTTTAAAGACAGTTGAAAAAATCCTTCGAGAGTAAATTGATAAAATCTTCGTACCCCGGCGAATACCTTGAGTACAGTAGAGCTACGTGAGAGACTAGAGTGCTGAGATCGACGAAAAATTAAGAGTAGGAAACTAAGTCTGCGACCCCTTGGTCAAAATATTTTTTTATTGAAGTGTAATATCTGAGCGTAATTTTAAAGACAGTTGAAAAAATCCTTCGAGAGTAAATTGAAAAAATCTTCGTACCCCGGCGAATACCTTGAGTACAGTAGAGCTACGTGAGAGACTAGAGTGCTGAGATCGACGAAAAATTAAGAGTAGGAAACTATGTCTGTGACCCCTTGGTCAAAATATTTTTTTATTGAAGTGTAATATCTGAGCGTAATTTTAAAGACAGTTGAAAAAATCCTTCGAGAGTAAATTGAAAAAATCTTCGTACCCCGGCGAATACCTTGAGTACAGTAGAGCTACGTGAGAGACTAGAGTGCTGAGATCGACGAAAAATTAAGAGTAGGAAACTAAGTCTGCGACCCCTTGGTCAAAATATGTTTTTATTGAAGTGTAATATCTGAGCGTAATTTTAAAGACAGTTGAAAAAATCCTTCGAGAGTAAATTGATAAAATCTTCGTACCCCGGCGAATACCTTGAGTACAGTACAGCTACGTGAGAGACTAGAGTGCTGAGATCGACGAAAAATTAAGAGTAGGAAACTAAGTCTGCGACCCCTTGGTCAAAATATTTTTTTATTGAAGTGTAATATCTGAGCGTAATTTTAAAGACAGTTGAAAAAATCCTTCGAGAGTAAATTGAAAAAATTTTCGTACCCCAGCGAATACCTTGAGAGAAGCAGAGCTACGTGTGAGACTAGAGTGCTGAGATCGACGAAAAATTAAGAGTAGGAAACTAAGTCTGCGACCCCTTGGTCAAAATATTTTTTTATTGAAGTGTAATATCTGAGCGTAATTTTAAAGACAGTTGAAAAACTCCTTCGAGAGTAAATTGAAAAAATCTTCGTACCCCGGCGAAAACCTTGAGTACAGTAGAGCTACGTGAGAGACTAGAGTGCTGAGATCGACGAAAAAGAGTAGGAAACTAAGTCTGCGGCCCCTTGGTCAAAATATTTTTTTATTGAAGTGTAATATCTGAGCGTAATTTTAAAGACAGTTGAAAAAATCCTTCGAGAGTAAATTGAAAAAATCTTCGTACCCCGGCGAATACCTTGAGTACAGTAGAGCTACGTGAGAGACTAGAGTGCTGAGATCGACGAAAAATTAAGAGTAGGAAACTAAGTCTGCGACCCCTTGGTCAAAATATTTTTTTATTGAAGTGTAATATCTGAGCGTAATTTTAAAGACAGTTGAAAAAATCCTTCGAGAGTAAATTGAAAAAATCTTCGTACCCCAGCGAATACCTTGAGAGAAGCAGAGCTACGTGTGAGACTAGAGTGCTGAGATCGACGAAAAATTAAGAGTAGGAAACTAAGTCTGCGACCCCTTGGTCAAAATATTTTTTAATTGAAGTGTAATATCTGAGCGTAATTTTAAAGACAGTTGAAAAAATCCTTCGAGAGTAAATTGAAAAAATCTTCGTACCCCGGCGAAAACCTTGAGTACAGTAAAGCTACGTGAGAGACTAGAGTGCTGAGATCGACGAAAAATTAAGAGTAGGAAACTAAGTCTGCGGCCCCTTGGTCAAAATATTTTTTTATTGAAGTGTAATATCTGAGCGTAATTTTAAAGACAGTTGAAAAAATCCTTCGAGAGTAAATTGAAAAAATCTTCGTACCCCGGCGAAAACCTTGAGTACAGTAGAGCTACGTGAGAGACTAGAGTGCTGAGATCGACGAAAAATTAAGAGTAGGAAACTAAGTCTGCGGCCCCTTGGTCAAAATATTTTTTTATTGAAGTGTAATATCTGAGCGTAATTTTAAAGACAGTTGAAAAAATCCTTCGAGAGTAAATTGAAAAAATCTTCGTACCCCGGCGAATACCTTGAGTACAGTAGAGCTACGTGAGAGACTAGAGTGCTGAGATCGACCAAAAATTAAGAGTAGGAAACTATGTCTGTGACCCCTTGGTCAAAATATTTTTTTATTGAAGTGTAATATCTGAGCGTAATTTTAAAGACAGTTGAAAAAATTCTTCGAGAGTAAATTGAAAAAATCTTCGTACCCCGGCGAATACCTTGAGTACAGTAGAGCTACGTGAGAGACTAGAGTGCTGAGATCGACGAAAAATTAAGAGTAGGAAACTAAGTCTGCGACCCCTTGGTCAAAATATTTTTTTATTGAAGTGTAATATCTGAGCGTAATTTTAAAGACAGTTGAAAAAATCCTTCGAGAGTAAATTGAAAAAATCTTCGTACCCCAGCGAATACCTTGAGAGAAGCAGAGCTACGTGTGAGACTAGAGTGCTGAGATCGACGAAAAATTAAGAGTAGGAAACTAAGTCTGCGACCCCTTGGTCAAAATATTTTTTTATTGAAGTGTAATATCTGAGCGTAATTTTAAAGACAGTTGAAAAAATCCTTCGAGAGTAAATTGAAAAAATCTTCGTACCCCGGCGAATACCTTGAGTACAGTAGAGCTACGTGAGAGACTAGAGTGCTGAGATCGACGAAAAATTAAGAGTAGGAAACTAAGTCTGCGACCCCTTGGTCAAAATATTTTTTTATTGAAGTGTAATATCTGAGCGTAATTTTAAAGACAGTTGAAAAAATCCTTCGAGAGTAAATTGAAAAAATCTTCGTACCCCAGCGAATACCTTGAGAGAAGCAGAGCTACGTGTGAGACTAGAGTGCTGAGATCGACGAAAAATTAAGAGTAGGAAACTAAGTCTGCGACCCCTTGGTCAAAATATTTTTTTATTGAAGTGTAATATCTGAGCGTAATTTTAAAGACAGTTGAAAAAATCCTTCGAGAGTAAATTGAAAAAATCTTCGTACCCCGGCGAATACCTTGAGTACAGTAGAGCTACGTGAGAGACTAGAGTGCTGAGATCGACGAAAAATTAAGAGTAGGAAACTAAGTCTGCGACCCCTTGGTCAAAATATTTTTTTATTGAAGTGTAATATCTGAGCGTAATTTTAAAGACAGTTGAAAAAATCCTTCGAGAGTAAATTGAAAAAATCTTCGTACCCCAGCGAATACCTTGAGAGAAGCAGAGCTACGTGTGAGACTAGAGTGCTGAGATCGACGAAAAATTAAGAGTAGGAAACTAAGTCTGCGACCCCTTGGTCAAAATATTTTTGTATTGAAGTGTAATATCTGAGCGTAATTTTAAAGACAGTTGAAAAAATCCTTCGAGAGTTAATTGAAAAAATCTTCGTACCCCGGCGAATACCTTGAGTACAGTAGAGCTACGTGAGAGACTAGAGTGCTGAGATCGACGAAAAATTAAGAGTAGGAAACTAAGTCTGCGACCCCTTGGTCAAAATATTTTTTTATTGAAGTGTAATATCTGAGCGTAATTTTAAAGACAGTTGAAAAAATCCTTCGAGAGTAAATTGAAAAAATCTTCGTACCCCAGCGAATACCTTGAGAGAAGCAGAGCTACGTGTGAGACTAGAGTGCTGAGATCGACGAAAAATTAAGAGTAGGAAACTAAGTCTGCGACCCCTTGGTCAAAATATTTTTGTATTGAAGTGTAATATCTGAGCGTAATTTTAAAGACAGTTGAAAAAATCCTTCGAGAGTTAATTGTAGAGCTACGTGAGAGACTAGAGTGCTGAGATCGACGAAAAATTAAGAGTAGGAAACTAAGTCTGCGACCCCTTGGTCAAAATATTTTTTTATTGAAGTGTAATATCTGAGCGTAATTTTAAAGACAGTTGAAAAAATCCTTCGAGAGTAAATTGAAAAAATCTTCGTACCCCGGCGAATACCTTGAGTACAGTAGAGCTACGTGAGAGACTAGAGTGCTGAGATCGACGAAAAATTAAGAGTAGGAAACTAAGTCTGCGACCCCTTGGTCAAAATATTTTTTTATTGAAGTGTAATATCTGAGCGCAATTTTAAAGACAGTTGAAAAAATCCTTCGAGAGTAAATTGAAAAAATCTTCGTACCCCGGCGAATACCTTGAGTACAGTAGAGCTACGTGAGAGACTAGAGTGCTGAGATCGACGAAAAATTAAGAGTAGGAAACTAAGTCTGCGACCCCTTGGTCAAAATATTTTTTTATTGAAGTGTAATATCTGAGCGTAATTTTAAAGACAGTTGAAAAAATCCTTCGAGAGTAAATTGAAAAAATCTTCGTACCCCAGCGAATACCTTGAGAGAAGCAGAGCTACGTGTGAGACTAGAGTGCTGAGATCGACGAAAAATTAAGAGTAGGAAACTAAGTCTGCGACCCCTTGGTCAAAATATTTTTTTATTGAAGTGTAATATCTGAGCGTAATTTTAAAGACAGTTGAAAAAATCCTTCGAGAGTAAATTGAAAAAATCTTCGTACCCCGGCGAATACCTTGAGTACAGTAGAGCTACGTGAGAGACTAGAGTGCTGAGATCGACGAAAAATTAAGAGTAGGAAACTAAGTCTGCGACCCCTTGGTCAAAATATTTTCTTATTGAAGTGTAATATCTGAGCGTAATTTTAAAGACAGTTGAAAAAATCCTTCGAGAGTAAATTGAAAAAATCTTCGTACCCCGGCGAATACCTTGAGTACAGTAGAGCTACGTGAGAGACTAGAGTGCTGAGATCGACGAAAAATTAAGAGTAGGAAACTAAGTCTGCGACCCCTTGGTCAAAATATTTTTTTATTGAAGTGTAATATCTGAGCGTAATTTTAAAGACAGTTGAAAAAATCCTTCGAGAGTAAATTGAAAAAATCTTCGTACCCCGGCGAATACCTTGAGTACAGTAGAGCTACGTGAGAGACTAGAGTGCTGAGATCGACGAAAAATTAAGAGTAGGAAACTAAGTCTGCGACCCCTTGGTCAAAATATTTTTTTATTGAAGTGTAATATCTGAGCGTAATTTTAAAGACAGTTGAAAAAATCCTTCGAGAGTAAATTGAAAAAATCTTCGTACCCCGGCGAATACCTTGAGTACAGTAGAGCTACGTGAGAGACTAGAGTGCTGAGATCGACGAAAAATTAAGAGTAGGAAACTAAGTCTGCGACCCCTTGGTCAAAATATTTTTTTATTGAAGTGTAATATCTGAGCGTAATTTTAAAGACAGTTGAAAAAATCCTTCGAGAGTAAATTGAAAAAATCTTCGTACCCCGGCGAATACCTTGAGTACAGTAGAGCTACGTGAGAGACTAGAGTGCTGAGATCGACGAAAAATTAAGAGTAGGAAACTAAGTCTGCGACCCCTTGGTCAAAATATTTTTTTATTGAAGTGTAATATCTGAGCGTAATTTTAAAGACAGTTGAAAAAATCCTTCGAGAGTAAATTGAAAAAATCTTCGTACCCCAGCGAATACCTTGAGAGAAGCAGAGCTACGTGTGAGACTAGAGTGCTGAGATCGACGAAAAATTAAGAGTAGGAAACTAAGTCTGCGACCCCTTGGTCAAAATATTTTTTTATTGAAGTGTAATATCTGAGCGTAATTTTAAAGACAGTTGAAAAAATCCTTCGAGAGTAAATTGAAAAAATCTTCGTACCCCCGCGAATACCTTGAGTACAGTAGAGCTACGTGAGAGACTAGAGTGCTGAGATCGACGAAAAATTAAGAGTAGGAAACTAAGTCTGCGACCCCTTGGTCAAAATATGTTTTTATTGAAGTGTAATATCTGAGCGTAATTTTAAAGACAGTTGAAAAAATCCTTCGAGAGTAAATTGATAAAATCTTCGTACCCCGGCGAATACCTTGAGTACAGTAGAGCTACGTGAGAGACTAGAGTGCTGAGATCGACGAAAAAGTAAGAGTAGGAAACTAAGTCTGCGACCCTTTGGTGAAAATATTTTTTTATTGAAGTGTAATATCTGAGCGTAATTTTAAAGACAGTTGAAAAAATCCTTCGAGAGTAAATTGAAAAAATCTTCGTACCCCGGCGAATACCTTGAGTACAGTAGAGCTACGTGAGAGACGTAGAGTGCTGAGATCGACGAAAAATTAAGAGTAGGAAACTAAGTCTGCGACCCCTTGGTCAAAATATTTTTTTATTGAAGTGTAATATCTGAGCGTAATTTTAAAGACAGTTGAAAAAATCCTTCGAGAGTAAATTGAAAAAATCTTCGTACCCCGGCGAATACCTTGAGTACAGTAGAGCTACGTGAGAGACTACAGTGCTGAGATCGACGAAAAATTAAGAGTAGGAAACTAAGTCTGCGACCCCTTGGTCAAAATATTTTTTTATTGAAGTGTAATATCTGAGCGTAATTTTAAAGACAGTTGAAAAAATCCTTCGAGAGTAAATTGAAAAAATCTTCGTACCCCGGCGAATACCTTGAGTACAGTAGAGCTACGTGAGAGACTAGAGTGCTGAGATCGACGAAAAATTAAGAGTAGGAAACTAAGTCTGCGACCCCTTGGTCAAAATATTTTTTTATTGAAGTGTAATATCTGAGCGTAATTTTAAAGACAGTTGAAAAAATCCTTCGAGAGTAAATTGAAAAAATCTTCGTACCCCGGCGAATACCTTGAGTACAGTAGAGCTACGTGAGAGACTAGAGTGCTGAGATCGACGAAAAATTAAGAGTAGGAAACTAAGTCTGCGACCCCTTGGTCAAAATATTTTTGTATTGAAGTGTAATATCTGAGCGTAATTTTAAAGACAGTTGAAAAAATCCTTCGAGAGTAAATTGATAAAATCTTCGTACCCCGGCGAATACCTTGAGTACAGTAGAGCTACGTGAGAGACTAGAGTGCTGAGATCGACGAAAAAGTAAGAGTACAAAACTAAGTCTGCGACCCTTTGGTGAAAATATTTTTTTATTGAAGTGTAATATCTGAGCGTAATTTTAAAGACAGTTGAAAAAATCCTTCGAGAGTAAATTGAAAAAATCTTCGTACCCCGGCGAATACCTTGAGTACAGTAGAGCTACGTGAGAGACTAGAGTGCTGAGATCGACGAAAAATTAAGAGTAGGAAACTATGTCTGTGACCCCTTGGTCAAAATATTTTTTTATTGAAGTGTAATATCTGAGCGTAATTTTAAAGACAGTTGAAAAAATCCTTCGAGAGTAAATTGAAAAAATCTTCGTACCCCGGCGAATACCTTGAGTACAGTAGAGCTACGTGAGAGACTAGAGTGCTGAGATCGACGAAAAATTAAGAGTAGGAAACTAAGTCTGCGACCCCTTGGTCAAAATATGTTTTTATTGAAGTGTAATATCTGAGCGTAATTTTAAAGACAGTTGAAAAATCCTTCGAGAGTAAATTGATAAAATCTTCGTACCCCGGCGAATACCTTGAGTACAGTAGAGCTACGTGAGAGACTAGAGTGCTGAGATCGACGAAAAAGTAAGAGTAGGAAACTAAGTCTGCGACCCTTTGGTGAAAATATTTTTTTATTGAAGTGTAATATCTGAGCGTAATTTTAAAGACAGTTGAAAAAATCCTTCGAGAGTAAATTGAAAAAATCTTCGTACCCCGGCGAATACCTTGAGTACAGTAGAGCTACGTGAGAGACTAGAGTGCTGAGATCGACGAAAAATTAAGAGTAGGAAACTAAGTCTGCGACCCCTTGGTCAAAATATTTTTTTATTGAAGTGTAATATCTGAGCGTAATTTTAAAGACAGTTGAAAAAATCCTTCGAGAGTAAATTGAAAAAATCTTCGTACCCCAGGGAATACCTTGAGAGAAGCAGAGCTACGTGTGAGACTAGAGTGCTGAGATCGACGAAAAATTAAGAGTAGGAAACTAAGTCTGCGACCCCTTGGTCAAAATCTTTTTTTATTGAAGTGTAATATCTGAGCGTAATTTTAAAGACAGTTGAAAAAATCCTTCGAGTGTAAATTGAAAAAATCTTCGTACCCCGGCGAATACCTTGAGTACAGTAGAGCTACGTGAGAGACTAGAGTGCTGAGATCGACGAAAAATTAAGAGTAGGAAACTAAGTCTGCGACCCCTTGGTCAAAATATTTTTTTATTGAAGTGTAATATCTGAGCGTAATTTTAAAGACAGTTGAAAAAATCCTTCGAGAGTAAATTGAAAAAATCTTCGTACCCCAGCGAATACCTTGAGAGAAGCAGAGCTACGTGTGAGACTAGAGTGCTGAGATCGACGAAAAATTAAGAGTAGGAAACTAAGTCTGCGACCCCTTGGTCAAAATATTTTTGTATTGAAGTGTAATATCTGAGCGTAATTTTAAAGACAGTTGAAAAAATCCTTCGAGAGTAAATTGAAAAAATCTTCGTACCCCGGCGAATACCTTGAGTACAGTAGAGCTACGTGAGAGACTAGAGTGCTGAGATCGACGAAAAATTAAGAGTAGGAAACTAAGTCTGCGACCCCTTGGTCAAAATATTTTTTTATTGAAGTGTAATATCTGAGCGTAATTTTAAAGACAGTTGAAAAAATCCTTCGAGAGTAAATTGAAAAAATCTTCGTACCCCGGCGAATACCTTGAGTACAGTAGAGCTACGTGAGAGACTAGAGTGCTGAGATCGACGAAAAATTAAGAGTAGGAAACTAAGTCTGCGACCCCTTGGTCAAAATATTTTTTTATTGAAGTGTAATATCTGAGCGTAATTTTAAAGACAGTTGAAAAAATCCTTCGAGAGTAAATTGAAAAAATCTTCGTACCCCAGCGAATACCTTGAGAGAAGCAGAGCTACGTGTGAGACTAGAGTGCTGAGATCGACGAAAAATTAAGAGTAGGAAACTAAGTCTGCGACCCCTTGGTCAAAATATTTTTGTATTGAAGTGTAATATCTGAGCGTAATTTTAAAGACAGTTGAAAAAATCCTTCGAGAGTAAATTGAAAAAATCTTCGTACCCCGGCGAATACCTTGAGTACAGTAGAGCTACGTGAGAGACTAGAGTGCTGAGATCGACGAAAAATTAAGAGTAGGAAACTAAGTCTGCGACCCCTTGGTCAAAATATTTTTTTATTGAAGTGTAATATCTGAGCGTAATTTTAAAGACAGTTGAAAAAATCCTTCGAGAGTAAATTGAAAAAATCTTCGTACCCCGGCGAATACCTTGAGTACAGTAGAGCTACGTGAGAGACTAGAGTGCTGAGATCGACGAAAAATTAAGAGTAGGAAACTAAGTCTGCGACCCCTTGGTCAAAATATTTTTTTATTGAAGTGTAATATCTGAGCGTAATTTTAAAGACAGTTGAAAAAATCCTTCGAGAGTAAATTGAAAAAATCTTCGTACCCCAGCGAATACCTTGAGAGAAGCAGAGCTACGTGTGAGACTAGAGTGCTGAGATCGACGAAAAATTAAGAGTAGGAAACTAAGTCTGCGACCCCTTGGTCAAAATCTTTTTTTATTGAAGTGTAATATCTGAGCGTAATTTTAAAGACAGTTGAAAAAATCCTTCGAGAGTAAATTGAAAAAATCTTCGTACCCCAGCGAATACCTTGAGAGAAGCAGAGCTACGTGTGAGACTAGAGTGCTGAGATCGACGAAAAATTAAGAGTAGGAAACTAAGTCTGCGACCCCTTGGTCAAAATATTTTTGTATTGAAGTGTAATATCTGAGCGTAATTTTAAAGACAGTTGAAAAAATCCTTCGAGAGTAAATTGAAAAAATCTTCGTACCCCGGCGAATACCTTGAGTACAGTAGAGCTACGTGAGAGACTAGAGTGCTGAGATCGACGAAAAATTAAGAGTAGGAAACTAAGTCTGCGACCCCTTGGTCAAAATATTTTTTTATTGAAGTGTAATATCTGAGCGTAATTTTAAAGACAGTTGAAAAAATCCTTCGAGAGTAAATTGAAAAAATCTTCGTACCCCGGCGAATACCTTGAGTACAGTAGAGCTACGTGAGAGACTAGAGTGCTGAGATCGACGAAAAATTAAGAGTAGGAAACTAAGTCTGCGACCCCTTGGTCAAAATATTTTTGTATTGAAGTGTAATATCTGAGCGTAATTTTAAAGACAGTTGAAAAAATCCTTCGAGAGTAAATTGAAAAAATCTTCGTACCCCGGCGAATACCTTGAGTACAGTAGAGCTACGTGAGAGACTAGAGTGCTGAGATCGACGAAAAATTAAGAGTAGGAAACTAAGTCTGCGACCCCTTGGTCAAAATATTTTTTTATTGAAGTGTAATATCTGAGCGTAATTTTAAAGACAGTTGAAAAAATCCTTCGAGAGTAAATTGAAAAAATCTTCGTACCCCGGCGAATACCTTGAGTACAGTAGAGCTACGTGAGAGACTAGAGTGCTGAGATCGACGAAAAATTAAGAGTAGGAAACTAAGTCTGCGACCCCTTGGTCAAAATATTTTTTTATTGAAGTGTAATATCTGAGCGTAATTTTAAAGACAGTTGAAAAAATCCTTCGAGAGTAAATTGAAAAAATCTTCGTACCCCAGGGAATACCTTGAGAGAAGCAGAGCTACGTGTGAGACTAGAGTGCTGAGATCGACGAAAAATTAAGAGTAGGAAACTAAGTCTGCGACCCCTTGGTCAAAATCTTTTTTTATTGAAGTGTAATATCTGAGCGTAATTTTAAAGACAGTTGAAAAAATCCTTCGAGTGTAAATTGAAAAAATCTTCGTACCCCGGCGAATACCTTGAGTACAGTAGAGCTACGTGAGAGACTAGAGTGCTGAGATCGACGAAAAATTAAGAGTAGGAAACTAAGTCTGCGACCCCTTGGTCAAAATATTTTTTTATTGAAGTGTAATATCTGAGCGTAATTTTAAAGACAGTTGAAAAAATCCTTCGAGAGTAAATTGAAAAAATCTTCGTACCCCAGCGAATACCTTGAGAGAAGCAGAGCTACGTGTGAGACTAGAGTGCTGAGATCGACGAAAAATTAAGAGTAGGAAACTAAGTCTGCGACCCCTTGGTCAAAATATTTTTGTATTGAAGTGTAATATCTGAGCGTAATTTTAAAGACAGTTGAAAAAATCCTTCGAGAGTAAATTGAAAAAATCTTCGTACCCCGGCGAATACCTTGAGTACAGTAGAGCTACGTGAGAGACTAGAGTGCTGAGATCGACGAAAAATTAAGAGTAGGAAACTAAGTCTGCGACCCCTTGGTCAAAATATTTTTTTATTGAAGTGTAATATCTGAGCGTAATTTTAAAGACAGTTGAAAAAATCCTTCGAGAGTAAATTGAAAAAATCTTCGTACCCCGGCGAATACCTTGAGTACAGTAGAGCTACGTGAGAGACTAGAGTGCTGAGATCGACGAAAAATTAAGAGTAGGAAACTAAGTCTGCGACCCCTTGGTCAAAATATTTTTTTATTGAAGTGTAATATCTGAGCGTAATTTTAAAGACAGTTGAAAAAATCCTTCGAGAGTAAATTGAAAAAATCTTCGTACCCCAGCGAATACCTTGAGAGAAGCAGAGCTACGTGTGAGACTAGAGTGCTGAGATCGACGAAAAATTAAGAGTAGGAAACTAAGTCTGCGACCCCTTGGTCAAAATATTTTTGTATTGAAGTGTAATATCTGAGCGTAATTTTAAAGACAGTTGAAAAAATCCTTCGAGAGTAAATTGAAAAAATCTTCGTACCCCGGCGAATACCTTGAGTACAGTAGAGCTACGTGAGAGACTAGAGTGCTGAGATCGACGAAAAATTAAGAGTAGGAAACTAAGTCTGCGACCCCTTGGTCAAAATATTTTTTTATTGAAGTGTAATATCTGAGCGTAATTTTAAAGACAGTTGAAAAAATCCTTCGAGAGTAAATTGAAAAAATCTTCGTACCCCGGCGAATACCTTGAGTACAGTAGAGCTACGTGAGAGACTAGAGTGCTGAGATCGACGAAAAATTAAGAGTAGGAAACTAAGTCTGCGACCCCTTGGTCAAAATATTTTTTTATTGAAGTGTAATATCTGAGCGTAATTTTAAAGACAGTTGAAAAAATCCTTCGAGAGTAAATTGAAAAAATCTTCGTACCCCGGCGAATACCTTGAGTACAGTAGAGCTACGTGAGAGACTAGAGTGCTGAGATCGACGAAAAATTAAGAGTAGGAAACTAAGTCTGCGACCCCTAGGTCAAAATATTTTTTTATTGAAGTGTAATATCTGAGCGTAATTTTAAAGACAGTTGAAAAAATCCTTCGAGAGTAAATTGAAAAAATCTTCGTACCCCAGCGAATACCTTGAGAGAAGCAGAGCTACGTGTGAGACTAGAGTGCTGAGATCGACGAAAAATTAAGAGTAGGAAACTAAGTCTGCGACCCCTTGGTCAAAATATTTTTTTATTGAAGTGTAATATCTGAGCGTAATTTTAAAGACAGTTGAAAAAATCCTTCGAGAGTAAATTGAAAAAATCTTCGTACCCCGGCGAATACCTTGAGTACAGTAGAGCTACGTGAGAGACTAGAGTGCTGAGATCGACGAAAAATTAAGAGTAGGAAACTAAGTCTGCGACCCCTTGGTCAAAATATTTTTGTATTGAAGTGTAATATCTGAGCGTAATTTTAAAGACAGTTGAAAAAATCCTTCGAGAGTAAATTGAAAAAATCTTCGTACCCCGGCGAATACCTTGAGTACAGTAGAGCTACGTGAGAGACTAGAGTGCTGAGATCGACGAAAAATTAAGAGTAGGAAACTAAGTCTGCGACCCCTTGGTCAAAATATTTTTTTATTGAAGTGTAATATCTGAGCGTAATTTTAAAGACAGTTGAAAAAATCCTTCGAGAGTAAATTGAAAAAATCTTCGTACCCCGGCGAATACCTTGAGTACAGTAGAGCTACGTGAGAGACTAGAGTGCTGAGATCGACGAAAAATTAAGAGTAGGAAACTAAGTCTGCGACCCCTTGGTCAAAATATTTTTTTATTGAAGTGTAATATCTGAGCGTAATTTTAAAGACAGTTGAAAAAATCCTTCGAGAGTAAATTGAAAAAATCTTCGTACCCCGGCGAATACCTTGAGTACAGTAGAGCTACGTGAGAGACTAGAGTGCTGAGATCGACGAAAAATTAAGAGAAGGAAACTAAGTCTGCGACCCCTTGGTCAAAATATTTTTTTATTGAAGTGTAATATCTGAGCGTAATTTTAAAGACAGTTGAAAAAATCCTTCGAGAGTAAATTGAAAAAATCTTCGTACCCCAGCGAATACCTTGAGAGAAGCAGAGCTACGTGTGAGACTAGAGTGCTGAGATCGACGAAAAATTAAGAGTAGGAAACTAAGTCTGCGACCCCTTGGTCAAAATATTTTTTTTATTGAAGTGTAATATCTGAGCGTAATTTTAAAGACAGTTGAAAAAATCCTTCGAGAGTAAATTGAAAAAATCTTCGTACCCCGGCGAATACCTTGAGTACAGTAGAGCTACGTGAGAGACTAGAGTGCTGAGATCGACGAAAAATTAAGAGTAGGAAACTAAGTCTGCGACCCCTTGGTCAAAATATGTTTTTATTGAAGTGTAATATCTGAGCGTAATTTTAAAGACAGTTGAAAAAATCCTTCGAGAGTAAATTGATAAAATCTTCGTACCCCGGCGAATACCTTGAGTACAGTAGAGCTACGTGAGAGACTAGAGTGCTGAGATCGACGAAAAAGTAAGAGTAGGAAACTAAGTCTGCGACCCTTTGGTGAAAATATTTTTTTATTGAAGTGTAATATCTGAGCGTAATTTTAAAGACAGTTGAAAAAATCCTTCGAGAGTAAATTGAAAAAATCTTCGTACCCCGGCGAATACCTTGAGTACAGTAGAGCTACGTGAGAGACGTAGAGTGCTGAGATCGACGAAAAATTAAGAGTAGGAAACTAAGTCTGCGACCCCTTGGTCAAAATATTTTTTTATTGAAGTGTAATATCTGAGCGTAATTTTAAAGACAGTTGAAAAAATCCTTCGAGAGTAAATTGAAGAAATCTTCGTACCCCGGCGAATACCTTGAGTAGAGTAGAGGTGTGAGACCAGAGTGGTGAGATCGACGAAACAATGAGAGTAGAAAACTAAGTCTGCGACCCCTTGGTCAAAATATTTTTTATTGAAGTGTAATATCTGAGCGTAATTTTAAAGACAGTTGAAAAAATCCTTCGAGAGTAAACTGAAAAAATCTTCGTACCCCGGCGAATACCTTGAGTAGAGTAGAGCTACGTGTGAGACTAGAGTGCTGAGATCGACGAAAAATTAAGAGTAGGAAACTAAGTCTGCGACCCCTTGGTCAAAATATTTTTTTATTGAAGTGTAATATCTGAGCGTAATTTTAAAGACAGTTGAAAAAATCCTTCGAGAGTAAATTGAAAAAATCTTCGTTCCCCAGCGGATACCTTGAGAGAAGCAGAGCTACGTGTGAGACTAGAGTGCTGAGATCGACGAAAAATTAAGAGTAGGAAACTAAGTCTGCGACCCCTTGGTGAAAATATTTTTTTATTGAAGTGTAATATCTGAGCGTAATTTTAAAGACAGTTGAAAAAATCCTTCGAGAGTAAATTGAAAAAATCTTCGTACCCCGGCGAATACCTTGAGTACAGTAGAGCTACGTGAGAGACTAGAGTGCTGAGATCGACGAAAAATTAAGAGTAGGAAACTAAGTCTGCGACCCCTTGGTCAAAATATTTTTTTATTGAAGTGTAATATCTGAGCGTAATTTTAAAGACAGTTGAAAAAATCCTTCGAGAGTAAATTGAAAAAATCTTCGTACCCCAGCGAATACCTTGAGAGAAGCAGAGCTACGTGTGAGACTAGAGTGCTGAGATCGACGAAAAATTAAGAGTAGGAAGCTAAGTCTGCGACCCCTTGGTCAAAATATTTTTTTATTGAAGTGTAATATCTGAGCGTAATTTTAAAGACAGGTGAAAAAATCCTTCGAGAGTAAATTGAAAAAATCTTCGTACCCCAGCGAATACCTTGAGAGAAGCAGAGCTACGTGTGAGACTAGAGTGCTGAGATCGACGAAAAATTAAGAGTAGGAAACTAAGTCTGCGACCCCTTGGTCAAAATATTTTTTTATTGAAGTGTAATATCTGAGCGTAATTTTAAAGACAGTTGAACAAATCCTTCGAGAGCAAATTGAAAAAATCTTCGTACCCCGGCGAATACCTTGAGTACAGTAGAGCTACGTGAGAGACTAGAGTGCTGAGATCGACGAAAAATTAAGAGTAGGAAACTAAGTCTGCGACCCCTTGGTCAAAATATTTTTTTATTGAAGTGTAATATCTGAGCGTAATTTTAAAGACAGTTGAAAAAATCTTTCGAGAGTAAACTGAAAAAATCTTCGTACCCCGGCGAATACCTTGAGTAGAGTAGAGCTACGTGAGAGACTAGAGTGCTGAGATCGACGAAAAATTAAGAGTAGGAAACTAAGTCTGCGACCCCTTGGTCAAAATATTTTTTTATTGAAGTGTAATATCTGAGCGTAATTTTAAAGACAGTTGAAAAAATCCTTCGAGAGTAAATTGAAAAAATCTTCGTACCCCAGCGAATACCTTGAGAGAAGCAGAGCTACGTGTGAGACTAGAGTGCTGAGATCGACGAAAAATTAAGAGTAGGAAACTAAGTCTGCGACCCCTTGGTCAATATATTTTTTTATTGGAGTGTAATATCTGAGCGTAATTTTAAAGACAGTTGAAAAAATCCTTCGAGAGTAAATTGAAAAAATCTTCGTACCCCAGCGAATACCTTGAGAGAAGCAGAGCTACGTGTGAGACTAGAGTGCTGAGATCGACGAAAAATTAAGAGTAGGAAACTAAGTCTGCGACCCCTTGGTCAAAATATTTTTTTATTAAAGTGTAATATCTGAGCGTAATTTTAAAGACAGTTGAAAAAATCCTTCGAGAGTAAATTGAAAAAATCTTCGTACCCCGGCGAATACCTTGAGTACAGTAGAGCTACGTGAGAGACTAGAGTGCTGAGATCGACGAAAAATTAAGAGTAGGAAACTAAGTCTGCGACCCCTTGGTCAAAATATTTTTTTATTGAAGTGTAATATCTGAGCGTAATTTTAAAGACAGTTGAAAAAATCCTTCGAGAGTAAATTGAAGAAATCTTCGTACCCCGGCGAATACCTTGAGTAGAGTAGAGGTGTGAGACCAGAGTGGTGAGATCGACGAAACAATGAGAGTAGAAAACTAAGTCTGCGACCCCTTGGTCAAAATATTTTTTATTGAAGTGTAATATCTGAGCGTAATTTTAAAGACAGTTGAAAAAATCCTTCGAGAGTAAACTGAAAAAATCTTCGTACCCCGGCGAATACCTTGAGTAGAGTAGAGCTACGTGTGAGACTAGAGTGCTGAGATCGACGAAAAATTAAGAGTAGGAAACTAAGTCTGCGACCCCTTGGTCAAAATATTTTTTTATTGAAGTGTAATATCTGAGCGTAATTTTAAAGACAGTTGAAAAAATCCTTCGAGAGTAAATTGAAAAAATCTTCGTACCCCGGCGAATACCTTGAGTACAGTAGAGCTACGTGAGAGACTACAGTGCTGAGATCGACGAAAAATTAAGAGTAGGAAACTAAGTCTGCGACCCCTTGGTCAAAATATTTTTTTATTGAAGTGTAATATCTGAGCGTAATTTTAAAGACAGTTGAAAAAATCCTTCGAGAGTAAATTGAAAAAATCTTCGTACCCCGGCGAATACCTTGATTACAGTAGAGCTACGTGAGAGACGTAGAGTGCTGAGATCGACGAAAAATTAAGAGTAGGAAACTAAGTCTGCGACCCCTTGGTCAAAATATTTTTTTATTGAAGTGTAATATCTGAGCGTAATTTTAAAGACAGTTGAAAAAATCCTTCGAGAGTAAATTGAAAAAATCTTCGTACCCCGGCGAATACCTTGAGTACAGTAGAGCTACGTGAGAGACTAGAGTGCTGAGATCGACGAAAAATTAAGAGTAGGAAACTAAGTCTGCGACCCCTTGGTCAAAATATTTTTTTATTGAAGTGTAATATCTGAGCGTAATTTTAAAGACAGTTGAAAAAATCCTTCGAGAGTAAATTGAAAAAATCTTCGTACCCCGGCGAATACCTTGATTACAGTAGAGCTACGTGAGAGACGTAGAGTGCTGAGATCGACGAAAAATTAAGAGTAGGAAACTAAGTCTGCGACCCCTTGGTCAAAATATTTTTTTATTCAAGTGTAATATCTGAGCGTAATTTTAAAGACAGTTGAAAAAATCCTTCGAGAGTAAATTGAAAAAATCTTCGTACCCCGGCGAATACCTTGATTACAGTAGAGCTACGTGAGAGACGTAGAGTGCTGAGATCGACGAAAAATTAAGAGTAGGAAACTAAGTCTGCGACCCCTTGGTCAAAATATTTTTTTATTGAAGTGTAATATCTGAGCGTAATTTTAAAGACAGTTGAAAAAATCCTTCGAGAGTAAATTGAAAAAATCTTCGTACCCCGGCGAATACCTTGAGTACAGTAGAGCTACGTGAGAGACTAGAGTGCTGAGATCGACGAAAAATTAAGAGTAGGAAACTAAGTCTGCGACCCCTTGGTCAAAATATTTTTTTATTGAAGTGTAATATCTGAGCGTAATTTTAAAGACAGTTGAAAAAATCCTTCGAGAGTAAATTGAAAAAATCTTCGTACCCCAGCGAATACCTTGAGAGAAGCAGAGCTACGTGTGAGACTAGAGTGCTGCGATCGACGAAAAATTAAGAGTAGGAAACTAAGTCTGCGACCCTTGGTCAAAATATTTTTTTATTGAAGTGTAATATCTGAGCGCAATTTTAAAGACGGTTGAAAAAATCCTTCGAGAGTAAATTGAAAAAATCTTCGTACCCCGGCGAATACCTTGAGTACAGTAGAGCTACGTGAGAGACTAGAGTGCTGAGATGGACGAAAAATTAAGAGTAGGAAACTAAGTCTGCGACCCCTTGGTCAAAATATTTTTTTATTGAAGTGTAATATCTGAGCGTAATTTTAAAGACAGTTGAAAAAATCCTTCGAGAGTAAATTGAAAAAATCTTCGTACCCCAGCGAATACCTTGAGAGAAGCAGAGCTACATGTGAGACTAGAGTGCTGAGATCGACGAAAAATTAAGAGTAGGAAACTAAGTCTGCGACCCCTTGGTCAAAATATTTTTTTATTGAAGTGTAATATCTGAGCGTAATTTTAAAGACAGTTGAAAAAATCCTTCGAGAGTAAATTGAAAAAATCTTCGTACCCCGGCGAATACCTTGATTACAGTAGAGCTACGTGAGAGACGTAGAGTGCTGAGATCGACGAAAAATTAAGAGTAGGAAACTAAGTCTGCGACCCCTTGGTCAAAATATTTTTTTATTGAAGTGTAATATCTGAGCGTAATTTTAAAGACAGTTGAAAAAATCCTTCGAGAGTAAATTGAAAAAATCTTCGTACCCCGGCGAATACCTTGAGTACAGTAGAGCTACGTGAGAGACTAGAGTGCTGAGATCGACGAAAAATTAAGAGTAGGAAACTAAGTCTGCGACCCCTTGGTCAAAATATTTTTTTATTGAAGTGTAATATCTGAGCGTAATTTTAAAGACAGTTGAAAAAATCCTTCGAGAGTAAATTGAAAAAATCTTCGTACCCCGGCGAATACCTTGATTACAGTAGAGCTACGTGAGAGACGTAGAGTGCTGAGATCGACGAAAAATTAAGAGTAGGAAACTAAGTCTGCGACCCCTTGGTCAAAATATTTTTTTATTGAAGTGTAATATCTGAGCGTAATTTTAAAGACAGTTGAAAAAATCCTTCGAGAGTAAATTGAAAAAATCTTCGTACCCCGGCGAATACCTTGATTACAGTAGAGCTACGTGAGAGACGTAGAGTGCTGAGATCGACGAAAAATTAAGAGTAGGAAACTAAGTCTGCGACCCCTTGGTCAAAATATTTTTTTATTGAAGTGTAATATCTGAGCGTAATTTTAAAGACAGTTGAAAAAATCCTTCGAGAGTAAATTGAAAAAATCTTCGTACCCCGGCGAATACCTTGAGTACAGTAGAGCTACGTGAGAGACTAGAGTGCTGAGATCGACGAAAAATTAAGAGTAGGAAACTAAGTCTGCGACCCCTTGGTCAAAATATTTTTTTATTGAAGTGTAATATCTGAGCGTAATTTTAAAGACAGTTGAAAAAATCCTTCGAGAGTAAATTGAAGAAATCTTCGTACCCCGGCGAATACCTTGAGTAGAGTAGAGGTGTGAGACCAGAGTGGTGAGATCGACGAAACAATGAGAGTAGAAAACTAAGTCTGCGACCCCTTGGTCAAAATATTTTTTATTGAAGTGTAATATCTGAGCGTAATTTTAAAGACAGTTGAAAAAATCCTTCGAGAGTAAACTGAAAAAATCTTCGTACCCCGGCGAATACCTTGAGTAGAGTAGAGCTACGTGTGAGACTAGAGTGCTGAGATCGACGAAAAATTAAGAGTAGGAAACTAAGTCTGCGACCCCTTGGTCAAAATATTTTTTTATTGAAGTGTAATATCTGAGCGTAATTTTAAAGACAGTTGAAAAAATCCTTCGAGAGTAAATTGAAAAAATCTTCGTACCCCGGCGAATACCTTGAGTACAGTAGAGCTACGTGAGAGACTACAGTGCTGAGATCGACGAAAAATTAAGAGTAGGAAACTAAGTCTGCGACCCCTTGGTCAAAATATTTTTTTATTGAAGTGTAATATCTGAGCGTAATTTTAAAGACAGTTGAAAAAATCCTTCGAGAGTAAATTGAAAAAATCTTCGTACCCCGGCGAATACCTTGATTACAGTAGAGCTACGTGAGAGACGTAGAGTGCTGAGATCGACGAAAAATTAAGAGTAGGAAACTAAGTCTGCGACCCCTTGGTCAAAATATTTTTTTATTGAAGTGTAATATCTGAGCGTAATTTTAAAGACAGTTGAAAAAATCCTTCGAGAGTAAATTGAAAAAATCTTCGTACCCCGGCGAATACCTTGAGTACAGTAGAGCTACGTGAGAGACTAGAGTGCTGAGATCGACGAAAAATTAAGAGTAGGAAACTAAGTCTGCGACCCCTTGGTCAAAATATTTTTTTATTGAAGTGTAATATCTGAGCGTAATTTTAAAGACAGTTGAAAAAATCCTTCGAGAGTAAATTGAAAAAATCTTCGTACCCCGGCGAATACCTTGATTACAGTAGAGCTACGTGAGAGACGTAGAGTGCTGAGATCGACGAAAAATTAAGAGTAGGAAACTAAGTCTGCGACCCCTTGGTCAAAATATTTTTTTATTGAAGTGTAATATCTGAGCGTAATTTTAAAGACAGTTGAAAAAATCCTTCGAGAGTAAATTGAAAAAATCTTCGTACCCCGGCGAATACCTTGATTACAGTAGAGCTACGTGAGAGACGTAGAGTGCTGAGATCGACGAAAAATTAAGAGTAGGAAACTAAGTCTGCGACCCCTTGGTCAAAATATTTTTTTATTGAAGTGTAATATCTGAGCGTAATTTTAAAGACAGTTGAAAAAATCCTTCGAGAGTAAATTGAAAAAATCTTCGTACCCCGGCGAATACCTTGAGTACAGTAGAGCTACGTGAGAGACTAGAGTGCTGAGATCGACGAAAAATTAAGAGTAGGAAACTAAGTCTGCGACCCCTTGGTCAAAATATTTTTTTATTGAAGTGTAATATCTGAGCGTAATTTTAAAGACAGTTGAAAAAATCCTTCGAGAGTAAATTGAAAAAATCTTCGTACCCCAGCGAATACCTTGAGAGAAGCAGAGCTACGTGTGAGACTAGAGTGCTGCGATCGACGAAAAATTAAGAGTAGGAAACTAAGTCTGCGACCCTTGGTCAAAATATTTTTTTATTGAAGTGTAATATCTGAGCGCAATTTTAAAGACGGTTGAAAAAATCCTTCGAGAGTAAATTGAAAAAATCTTCGTACCCCGGCGAATACCTTGAGTACAGTAGAGCTACGTGAGAGACTAGAGTGCTGAGATGGACGAAAAATTAAGAGTAGGAAACTAAGTCTGCGACCCCTTGGTCAAAATATTTTTTTATTGAAGTGTAATATCTGAGCGTAATTTTAAAGACAGTTGAAAAAATCCTTCGAGAGTAAATTGAAAAAATCTTCGTACCCCAGCGAATACCTTGAGAGAAGCAGAGCTACATGTGAGACTAGAGTGCTGAGATCGACGAAAAATTAAGAGTAGGAAACTAAGTCTGCGACCCCTTGGTCAAAATATTTTTTTATTGAAGTGTAATATCTGAGCGTAATTTTAAAGACAGTTGAAAAAATCCTTCGAGAGTAAATTGAAAAAATCTTCGTACCCCGGCGAATACCTTGATTACAGTAGAGCTACGTGAGAGACGTAGAGTGCTGAGATCGACGAAAAATTAAGAGTAGGAAACTAAGTCTGCGACCCCTTGGTCAAAATATTTTTTTATTGAAGTGTAATATCTGAGCGTAATTTTAAAGACAGTTGAAAAAATCCTTCGAGAGTAAATTGAAAAAATCTTCGTACCCCGGCGAATACCTTGAGTACAGTAGAGCTACGTGAGAGACTAGAGTGCTGAGATCGACGAAAAATTAAGAGTAGGAAACTAAGTCTGCGACCCCTTGGTCAAAATATTTTTTTATTGAAGTGTAATATCTGAGCGTAATTTTAAAGACAGTTGAAAAAATCCTTCGAGAGTAAATTGAAAAAATCTTCGTACCCCGGCGAATACCTTGATTACAGTAGAGCTACGTGAGAGACGTAGAGTGCTGAGATCGACGAAAAATTAAGAGTAGGAAACTAAGTCTGCGACCCCTTGGTCAAAATATTTTTTTATTGAAGTGTAATATCTGAGCGTAATTTTAAAGACAGTTGAAAAAATCCTTCGAGAGTAAATTGAAAAAATCTTCGTACCCCGGCGAATACCTTGATTACAGTAGAGCTACGTGAGAGACGTAGAGTGCTGAGATCGACGAAAAATTAAGAGTAGGAAACTAAGTCTGCGACCCCTTGGTCAAAATATTTTTTTATTGAAGTGTAATATCTGAGCGTAATTTTAAAGACAGTTGAAAAAATCCTTCGAGAGTAAATTGAAAAAATCTTCGTACCCCGGCGAATACCTTGAGTACAGTAGAGCTACGTGAGAGACTAGAGTGCTGAGATCGACGAAAAATTAAGAGTAGGAAACTAAGTCTGCGACCCCTTGGTCAAAATATTTTTTTATTGAAGTGTAATATCTGAGCGTAATTTTAAAGACAGTTGAAAAAATCCTTCGAGAGTAAATTGAAGAAATCTTCGTACCCCGGCGAATACCTTGAGTAGAGTAGAGGTGTGAGACCAGAGTGGTGAGATCGACGAAACAATGAGAGTAGAAAACTAAGTCTGCGACCCCTTGGTCAAAATATTTTTTATTGAAGTGTAATATCTGAGCGTAATTTTAAAGACAGTTGAAAAAATCCTTCGAGAGTAAACTGAAAAAATCTTCGTACCCCGGCGAATACCTTGAGTAGAGTAGAGCTACGTGTGAGACTAGAGTGCTGAGATCGACGAAAAATTAAGAGTAGGAAACTAAGTCTGCGACCCCTTGGTCAAAATATTTTTTTATTGAAGTGTAATATCTGAGCGTAATTTTAAAGACAGTTGAAAAAATCCTTCGAGAGTAAATTGAAAAAATCTTCGTACCCCGGCGAATACCTTGAGTACAGTAGAGCTACGTGAGAGACTACAGTGCTGAGATCGACGAAAAATTAAGAGTAGGAAACTAAGTCTGCGACCCCTTGGTCAAAATATTTTTTTATTGAAGTGTAATATCTGAGCGTAATTTTAAAGACAGTTGAAAAAATCCTTCGAGAGTAAATTGAAAAAATCTTCGTACCCCGGCGAATACCTTGATTACAGTAGAGCTACGTGAGAGACGTAGAGTGCTGAGATCGACGAAAAATTAAGAGTAGGAAACTAAGTCTGCGACCCCTTGGTCAAAATATTTTTTTATTGAAGTGTAATATCTGAGCGTAATTTTAAAGACAGTTGAAAAAATCCTTCGAGAGTAAATTGAAAAAATCTTCGTACCCCGGCGAATACCTTGAGTACAGTAGAGCTACGTGAGAGACTAGAGTGCTGAGATCGACGAAAAATTAAGAGTAGGAAACTAAGTCTGCGACCCCTTGGTCAAAATATTTTTTTATTGAAGTGTAATATCTGAGCGTAATTTTAAAGACAGTTGAAAAAATCCTTCGAGAGTAAATTGAAAAAATCTTCGTACCCCGGCGAATACCTTGATTACAGTAGAGCTACGTGAGAGACGTAGAGTGCTGAGATCGACGAAAAATTAAGAGTAGGAAACTAAGTCTGCGACCCCTTGGTCAAAATATTTTTTTATTGAAGTGTAATATCTGAGCGTAATTTTAAAGACAGTTGAAAAAATCCTTCGAGAGTAAATTGAAAAAATCTTCGTACCCCGGCGAATACCTTGATTACAGTAGAGCTACGTGAGAGACGTAGAGTGCTGAGATCGACGAAAAATTAAGAGTAGGAAACTAAGTCTGCGACCCCTTGGTCAAAATATTTTTTTATTGAAGTGTAATATCTGAGCGTAATTTTAAAGACAGTTGAAAAAATCCTTCAAGAGTAAATTGAAAAAATCTTCGTACCCCGGCGAATACCTTGAGTACAGTAGAGCTACGTGAGAGACTAGAGTGCTGAGATCGACGAAAAATTAAGAGTAGGAAACTAAGTCTGCGACCCCTTGGTCAAAATATTTTTTTATTGAAGTGTAATATCTGAGCGTAATTTTAAAGACAGTTGAAAAAATCCTTCGAGAGTAAATTGAAAAAATCTTCGTACCCCAGCGAATACCTTGAGAGAAGCAGAGCTACGTGTGAGACTAGAGTGCTGCGATCGACGAAAAATTAAGAGTAGGAAACTAAGTCTGCGACCCTTGGTCAAAATATTTTTTTATTGAAGTGTAATATCTGAGCGCAATTTTAAAGACGGTTGAAAAAATCCTTCGAGAGTAAATTGAAAAAATCTTCGTACCCCGGCGAATACCTTGAGTACAGTAGAGCTACGTGAGAGACTAGAGTGCTGAGATGGACGAAAAATTAAGAGTAGGAAACTAAGTCTGCGACCCCTTGGTCAAAATATTTTTTTATTGAAGTGTAATATCTGAGCGTAATTTTAAAGACAGTTGAAAAAATCCTTCGAGAGTAAATTGAAAAAATCTTCGTACCCCAGCGAATACCTTGAGAGAAGCAGAGCTACATGTGAGACTAGAGTGCTGAGATCGACGAAAAATTAAGAGTAGGAAACTAAGTCTGCGACCCCTTGGTCAAAATATTTTTTTATTGAAGTGTAATATCTGAGCGTAATTTTAAAGACAGTTGAAAAAATCCTTCGAGAGTAAATTGAAAAAATCTTCGTACCCCGGCGAATACCTTGATTACAGTAGAGCTACGTGAGAGACGTAGAGTGCTGAGATCGACGAAAAATTAAGAGTAGGAAACTAAGTCTGCGACCCCTTGGTCAAAATATTTTTTTATTGAAGTGTAATATCTGAGCGTAATTTTAAAGACAGTTGAAAAAATCCTTCGAGAGTAAATTGAAAAAATCTTCGTACCCCGGCGAATACCTTGAGTACAGTAGAGCTACGTGAGAGACTAGAGTGCTGAGATCGACGAAAAATTAAGAGTAGGAAACTAAGTCTGCGACCCCTTGGTCAAAATATTTTTTTATTGAAGTGTAATATCTGAGCGTAATTTTAAAGACAGTTGAAAAAATCCTTCGAGAGTAAATTGAAAAAATCTTCGTACCCCGGCGAATACCTTGATTACAGTAGAGCTACGTGAGAGACGTAGAGTGCTGAGATCGACGAAAAATTAAGAGTAGGAAACTAAGTCTGCGACCCCTTGGTCAAAATATTTTTTTATTGAAGTGTAATATCTGAGCGTAATTTTAAAGACAGTTGAAAAAATCCTTCGAGAGTAAATTGAAAAAATCTTCGTACCCCGGCGAATACCTTGATTACAGTAGAGCTACGTGAGAGACGTAGAGTGCTGAGATCGACGAAAAATTAAGAGTAGGAAACTAAGTCTGCGACCCCTTGGTCAAAATATTTTTTTATTGAAGTGTAATATCTGAGCGTAATTTTAAAGACAGTTGAAAAAATCCTTCGAGAGTAAATTGAAAAAATCTTCGTACCCCGGCGAATACCTTGAGTACAGTAGAGCTACGTGAGAGACTAGAGTGCTGAGATCGACGAAAAATTAAGAGTAGGAAACTAAGTCTGCGACCCCTTGGTCAAAATATTTTTTTATTGAAGTGTAATATCTGAGCGTAATTTTAAAGACAGTTGAAAAAATCCTTCGAGAGTAAATTGAAAAAATCTTCGTACCCCAGCGAATACCTTGAGAGAAGCAGAGCTACGTGTGAGACTAGAGTGCTGCGATCGACGAAAAATTAAGAGTAGGAAACTAAGTCTGCGACCCTTGGTCAAAATATTTTTTTATTGAAGTGTAATATCTGAGCGCAATTTTAAAGACGGTTGAAAAAATCCTTCGAGAGTAAATTGAAAAAATCTTCGTACCCCGGCGAATACCTTGAGTACAGTAGAGCTACGTGAGAGACTAGAGTGCTGAGATGGACGAAAAATTAAGAGTAGGAAACTAAGTCTGCGACCCCTTGGTCAAAATATTTTTTTATTGAAGTGTAATATCTGAGCGTAATTTTAAAGACAGTTGAAAAAATCCTTCGAGAGTAAATTGAAGAAATCTTCGTACCCCGGCGAATACCTTGAGTAGAGTAGAGGTGTGAGACCAGAGTGGTGAGATCGACGAAACAATGAGAGTAGAAAACTAAGTCTGCGACCCCTTGGTCAAAATATTTTTTATTGAAGTGTAATATCTGAGCGTAATTTTAAAGACAGTTGAAAAAATCCTTCGAGAGTAAACTGAAAAAATCTTCGTACCCCGGCGAATACCTTGAGTAGAGTAGAGCTACGTGTGAGACTAGAGTGCTGAGATCGACGAAAAATTAAGAGTAGGAAACTAAGTCTGCGACCCCTTGGTCAAAATATTTTTTTATTGAAGTGTAATATCTGAGCGTAATTTTAAAGACAGTTGAAAAAATCCTTCGAGAGTAAATTGAAAAAATCTTCGTTCCCCAGCGAATACCTTGAGAGAAGCAGAGCTACGTGTGAGACTAGAGTGCTGAGATCGACGAAAAATTAAGAGTAGGAAACTAAGTCTGCGACCCCTTGGTGAAAATATTTTTTTATTGAAGTGTAATATCTGAGCGTAATTTTAAAGACAGTTGAAAAAATCCTTCGAGAGTAAATTGAAAAAATCTTCGTACCCCGGCGAATACCTTGAGTACAGTAGAGCTACGTGAGAGACTAGAGTGCTGAGATCGACGAAAAATTAAGAGTAGGAAACTAAGTCTGCGACCCCTTGGTCAAAATATTTTTTTATTGAAGTGTAATATCTGAGCGTAATTTTAAAGACAGTTGAAAAAATCCTTCGAGAGTAAATTGAAAAAATCTTCGTACCCCAGCGAATACCTTGAGAGAAGCAGAGCTACGTGTGAGACTAGAGTGCTGAGATCGACGAAAAATTAAGAGTAGGAAGCTAAGTCTGCGACCCCTTGGTCAAAATATTTTTTTATTGAAGTGTAATATCTGAGCGTAATTTTAAAGACAGGTGAAAAAATCCTTCGAGAGTAAATTGAAAAAATCTTCGTACCCCAGCGAATACCTTGAGAGAAGCAGAGCTACGTGTGAGACTAGAGTGCTGAGATCGACGAAAAATTAAGAGTAGGAAACTAAGTCTGCGACCCCTTGGTCAAAATATTTTTTTATTGAAGTGTAATATCTGAGCGTAATTTTAAAGACAGTTGAACAAATCCTTCGAGAGTAAATTGAAAAAATCTTCGTACCCCGGCGAATACCTTGAGTACAGTAGAGCTACGTGAGAGACTAGAGTGCTGAGATCGACGAAAAATTAAGAGTAGGAAACTAAGTCTGCGACCCCTTGGTCAAAATATTTTTTTATTGAAGTGTAATATCTGAGCGTAATTTTAAAGACAGTTGAAAAAATCTTTCGAGAGTAAACTGAAAAAATCTTCGTACCCCGGCGAATACCTTGAGTAGAGTAGAGCTACGTGTGAGACTAGAGTGCTGAGATCGACGAAAAATTAAGAGTAGGAAACTAAGTCTGCGACCCCTTGGTCAAAATATTTTTTTATTGAAGTGTAATATCTGAGCGTAATTTTAAAGACAGTTGAAAAAATCCTTCGAGAGTAAATTGAAAAAATCTTCGTACCCCAGCGAATACCTTGAGAGAAGCAGAGCTACGTGTGAGACTAGAGTGCTGAGATCGACGAAAAATTAAGAGTAGGAAACTAAGTCTGCGACCCCTTGGTCAAAATATTTTTTTATTGGAGTGTAATATCTGAGCGTAATTTTAAAGACAGTTGAAAAAATCCTTCGAGAGTAAATTGAAAAAATCTTCGTACCCCAGCGAATACCTTGAGAGAAGCAGAGCTACGTGTGAGACTAGAGTGCTGAGATCGACGAAAAATTAAGAGTAGGAAACTAAGTCTGCGACCCCTTGGTCAAAATATTTTTTTATTAAAGTGTAATATCTGAGCGTAATTTTAAAGACAGTTGAAAAAATCCTTCGAGAGTAAATTGAAAAAATCTTCGTACCCCGGCGAATACCTTGAGTACAGTAGAGCTACGTGAGAGACTAGAGTGCTGAGATCGACGAAAAATTAAGAGTAGGAAACTAAGTCTGCGACCCCTTGGTCAAAATATTTTTTTATTGAAGTGTAATATCTGAGCGTAATTTTAAAGACAGTTGAAAAAATCCTTCGAGAGTAAATTGAAAAAATCTTCGTACCCCGGCGAATACCTTGAGTAGAGTAGAGCTATGTGTGAGACTAGACTGCTGCGATCGACGAAAAATTAAGAGTAGAAAACTAAGTCTGCGACCCCTTGGTCAAAATATCTTTTTATTGAAGTGTAATTTCTGAGCGTAATTTTAAAGAAAGCTGAAAAAATCCTTCGAGAGTAAATTGAAAAAATCTTCGTATCCCGGCGAATACCTTGAGTAAAGTAGAGCTACGTGTGAGACTAGAGTGCTGAGATCGACGAAAAATTGAGAGAAGAAAACTAAGTCTGCGACCCCTTGGTCAAAATATTTTTTTATTGAAGTGTAATTTCTGAGCGTAATTTTAAAGACAGGTGAAAAAATCCTTCCAGAGTAAATTGAAAAAATCTTCGTACCCCGGCGAATACCTTGAGTAGAGTAGAGCTATGTGTGAGACTAGACTGCTGCGATCGACGAAAAATTAAGAGTAGAAAACTAAGTCTGCGACCCCTTGGTCAAAATATCTTTTTATTGAAGTGTAATTTCTGAGCGTAATTTTAAAGAAAGCTGAAAAAATCCTTCGAGAGTAACTTGAAAAAATCTTCGTACCCCGGCGAATACCTTGAGTAAAGTAGAGCTACGTGTGAGACTAGAGTGCTGAGATCGACGAAAAATTGAGAGTAGAAAACTAAGTCTGCGACCCCTTGGTCAAAATATCTTTTTATTGAAGTGTAATTTCAGAGCGTAATTTTAAAGAAAGCTGAAAAAATCCTTCGAGAGTAAATTGAAAAAATCTTCGTACCCCGGCGAATACCTTGAGTAAAGTAGAGCTACGTGTGAGACTAGAGTGCTGAGATCGACGAAAAATTGAGAGTAGAAAACTAAGTCTGCGACCCCTTGGTCAAAATATCTTTTTATTGAAGTGTAATTTCAGAGCGTAATTTTAAAGAAAGCTGAAAAAATCCTTCGAGAGTAAATTGAAAAAATCTTCGTACCCCGGCGAATACCTTGAGTAGAGTAGAGCTACGTGTGAGACTAGAGTGCTGAGATCGACTACACATTGAGAGTAGGAAACTAAGTCTGCGACCCCTTGGTCAAGATATTTTTTTATTTATTTTAATATCTGAGCGTAATTCTAAAGACAGTTGAAAAAATCCTTCGAGAGTAAATTGAACAAATCTTCGTACCCCGGCGAATACCTTGAGTAGAGTAGAGCTACGTGTGAGACTAGAGTGCTGAGATCGACGACACATTGAGAGTAGGAAACTAAGTCTGCGACCCCTTGGTCAAAATATTTTTATACCCTTCGCTCATAGAGTGAAAGGGTATATTAACTTTGTCATGAAGTTTGTAACGCATTGAAGGAAGCATCTCCGACCATATAAAATATGTATATATATGATCAGCGTGACGAGCTGAGTCGATTGGACGATGTCCGTCTGTCCGTCTGTCCGTCTGTCCGTCTGTCTGTCTGTTGCGACGCGTTTTGCTCGGCCAGTTTAAAAGCTATGGAGCTGAAACTTTGCAAACATGCTTCATTTTGTTGCAGGCAGTTTGTATGTTTGAATCGCTGAAATCCGACAAGGGGGTCATGGGGCTGCCATAAGAACCTACCCCCCAAATTAGGTTCTTCAAAGAAAAACTTTTTTATTTTCTCATCGATTTCAATCAAATTTCGCACAAATGTGTTTCAAGTTATATCACAAAACATATGTAAAAATTGACAAAATCAGACCATGGGGTCATGGGGCTGTCATACAAGCCTAGCTCCCCAAATTAAGTTCTTCTAAGAAATTTTTTGTTATTTATACACCAATTTCAACAAAACTTCACACAAATGTGTTTCTATTGATGACACAATGCATACATCATACATATGTGAATAGAAGGAGTCGGACCATGTGGTCATGGGGCTACCATACAAGCCTAGCCCTCAAATCAAATTTTTCAAAGAAAAAACGTTTTTATTTGCACACCAATTTCAATCAAACCTCAGAAAATTATATTTCTATTGATGCCACATAGCAAACGTGGAAATAAATGAAATCGGACTATGGGGTCGTGGGGCTGGCATATAAACCCAACCCCAAAATTAGGTTCTTCGAAGAAAAACTTTTTTATGTATCCACCATTTTCAACCAAATCTCATAGAAATGTGTTTTAATTGATGCCACAAACATACGTAAAAATTTATGGAAAGGCCATGCGTTCGTAGGGCTGCCGTACAACCCCGCCCCCTTTGGTCCTTCTAAGAAACCCACATCCCCCACTTCTCCCATTAAATCTTCGCCACGGCACTTATGTGAAAATTCAAGGAAAAGCATGGAAGCGGGGAGGACTAAACACAAGTCATAGATACGCCCCAAAAAACTTTTAGCCCGAGGGGAGCGAAGGGTATCCAAATTTCGGCCGCGCCCGAAATTAGCCTCGGTCTCGTTTTTTATTTATTTTAATATCTGAGCGTAATTTTAAAGACAGTTGAAAAAATCCTTCGAAAGAAAATTGAAAAAATCTTCGTACCCCGGCGAATACCTTGAGTAGAGTAGAGCTACGTGTGAGACTAGAGTGCTGAGACCGAGATCGAAATATTCAGAGTAGAAAACCAAGTCTGCGACCCCTTGGTCAAAATATTTGTTTATTGAAGTGTAATATCTGAGCGTAATTTTAAAGACAGTTGAAAAAATCCTTCGAGAGTAAATTGAAAAAATCTTCGTACCCCGGCGAATACCTTGAGTAGAGTAGAGCTACGTGTGAGACTAGAGTGCTGAGATCGACGACACATTGAGAGTAGGAAACTAAGTCTGCGACCCCTTGGTCAAAATATTTTTTTATTTATTTTAATATCTGAGCGTAATTTCAAAGACAGTTGAAAAAATCCTTCGAGAGTAAATTGAACAAATCTTCGTCCCTAGCGAATACCTTGAGTAGAGTAGAGCTACGTGTGAGACTAGAGTGCTGAGACCGAGATCGAAATATTCAGAGTAGAAAACCAAGTCTGCGACCCCTTGGTCAAAATATTTGTTTATTGAAGTGTAATATCTGAGCGTAATTTTAAAGACAGTTGAAAAAATCCTTCGAGAGTAAATTGAAAAAATCTTCGTACCCCGGCGAATACCTTGAGTAGAGTAGAGCCACGTGTGAGACTAGAGTGCTGAGATCGACGACACATTGAGAGTAGGAAACTAAGTCTGCGACCCCTTGGTCAAAATATTTTTTTATTTATTTTAATATCTGAGCGTAATTTCAAAGACAGTTGAAAAAATCCTTCGAGAGTAAATTGAACAAATCTTCGTACCCTAGCGAATACCTTGAGTAGAGTAGAGCTACGTGTGTGCTGAGATCGACGACAAATTGAGAGTAGAAAACTAAGTCTGCGACCCCTTGGTCAAAATATTTTTTTATTTATTTTAATATCTGAGCGGAATTTTAAAGACAGTTGAAAAAATCCGTCGAGAGTGAATTCAGAAAATTTTCGTTCTCCGGCGAATACCTTCAGAGAGTAGAGCTACGTGTGAGACTAGATTGCTGAGAGCCACGAAAAATTAAGAGTAGGCAAATAAGTTTACGACCCCTTGGTCAAAATATATTCTGAGCGTAATTTTAAAGACAGTTGAAAAAATCCTTGAAGAGTAAATTCAGAAAATCTTCGTACTCCGGCGAATACCTTGAGTAGAGTAGAGCTACGTGAGAGACTAGAGTGCTGAGATCGATGAAAAATTAAGGGTAGAAAACTAAGTCTGCGGCCCCTTGGTCAAAATATTTTCTAACATTTTAAAGATAGTTGAAAAAATCCTTCGAGAGTAAGATCAGAAAATCTTCGTACTCCGGCGAATACGTTTGGTAGAGTAGCGAGTAGTGGCTAGAATGCTGAGATCGACGAGAAATTACGAATAGGCAAATTTGCAAGCGGCCCCTTGGTCAAGTCTTTTTTGTACAAATGTAGGCGTATAGGACTTTTAAGGGAGGTTTCCTAGAAAAAAAATCTTTTTTTCGTTTTAGACCTTTTAGTACATTTTTTTTCGTTTTTTTTTAGTGTTTCTTCATACAATATTTTGTTTGGTTGAAATTGAAATTATTATTTTTGGTTTAATTTTATATTTTTTATTATACAAGGTTTTTAAGTACGACTTCATTTCCTTACGTTTAAACATTTTTACTTCACCCGAATTTAACCTTCTCCTTCACCTTATCCCTATAACTCCTTTACCCCCTCCCCTTTCCCCAAATATATAATCAAAGAGCAAAATGATTTAAGTATTAAAAAATACTAAATCGGCCAAGACAATTTGAGTTGTCTGTTAATGGATTTCTAAATGGAAGGAAGTGCTGGCGAATAGATATTACCAACTACATACCAAGTGAAGCGCCCAAAGACGCAAAGGAGATTGAAGGTAAATATTGTCGACTTGGATAACAACACGTGAGCGTCCACCAAATTCGATGTGAAAATCTGGTTAAGGACATAATCGCGAAGTAAGCGTAAGCCAAGTGTTTGAAACTAATGAAATATAATAAAATTTAAAAAATTGTATCCTATATTTTCAGCAAGCAGTTGAATGAATGAATTAATTTACCTTGTCATTCTGATATGTTTCTTCAGAAATTGTACGTTATGACATTTTCATTTCAAACGGAGAATTTCCACGTTCACGTTTACGATGATGTATGACACGAGCGTATAACTGGAATTTATAATGTGTTGAATCGCTTTGACAATTTGCTGGCTGCTAAACTGATTTGAATTGCTTGTCAAAAATATTAGTCGGATCGGATAGCAACAATCGTTCTAAATAAGTGTAATGGGTAATTATTGTACTTAAAATATAATAATTGGAAATATAATAATAGTTTTGCTTTTTCATTTTCCCTTTTAGCTTCATCTGATGAAACGCCTACGATAGGCGAATTTGTCAGCGGACGCCAATATTCTGCAACAGTTAGGATTAATGAGGACACAACCGAAGACTCCGTTATCATTGTGGAACCGACTCCTGTAATTATCGATTTGGTGACACCCGTCAAGAAAAAATCTTCTGATATGAAAACGCAAATTCGGTATGATGCAGCTCCCCATTTTGAAGTCGAGGAAAAGAAAAAATCCACGTTGACCTGTTCCATTTGTTTGGATTCACCCACAAATCCAACAGCAACGTTTTGCGGACATATTTTTTGTAAACGGTGCCTCAAAATGTCGCTCAAAGTCAATGATAGGTGTCCAGTTTGCAAGCGAATATTGGACAAAACGTTAATTCATCGTGTGTATATCTAGTAAATGACGTTAAAAATTGTAGTTTTATATTATTTTTATGTGTAATAATTTGTAATTTCATAAATTTGTAATATTTGCTAGTTACTGACAGGACCCGGAGAATTTTCAATAAATTTAATTGAATTAACTGATTTTATAGTTGACTACTTGTTTTTAAATCAGTGGGACTTATTGGGATAATCGAAGGACACGCAGGTTCAGCTCCATACGTGGGAGAGCTTTAAAGTTTATAATTATCTTCATTAACGTTCGAGCTCGTTCGTACTTGCTTGTAAGTAGGAAATCATGCCCTTTTCCTTTTATAGAAAAATATTCGTTGAGCGGTCACAACAGAAATGTTAAGCTATTCGCATTTTCGTAATTAACAAAGATGATAAAGCAGAATGATGTCCATGTTCTGGTTACCTCCGAATTGCAGGCGAGGTCTAAGGATGTATGCCAAACCTATGCTTTTTGCGATTAAATTTCAATTGCAACACTTTTGTGTGATATTCAATTACCATAATATCACCGCTTCAATCCGCTCTCTTAATTGTGTAAAACAACCGAAGGACTTAGGTTAGGTTAGGTAAAGGGGCCGCCTGACTAGCGCCATGCGCACTTAGACAAAAAATTGGTCCATTGTGGTACCACCGTAGTTCCTACGTTCCGTTTAAAATCAGCCAGTGCTAACAATGTATTTGTTAAGCAAAGTAGGGCTCACATCTCGAAGATCATTTGTATCGTCAAGATACCTCGAACCCAGTGCACGCCTCCTTCTCTCGGATAAGGTCGGACATTCACAAAGAAAGTGATGCACACTCTCTTCATCCTCTTCATCATCACAACTTCTGCAGAAGTCGTTGTAAGGAATTCGGAGTTTCCTGGCGTGCTCCCCAATAGGGCAGTGCCCCGTAATAACACCCACTATGTTGCGTATATATTTCGTGTCTAGCGACAGTAATATGGTGGAACGGGATATATCTAGTATAGGCCAGATCATCCTTGTCGTAGCACAAGTATATCCGCAGGCCCATCTCGCGTTGGTCCTACGTTCAGAAGCGGCTTCAATTATCGATGCACAGACGGCAATAGGTGTTTTAATCTTCTCGTGGTCGCCTTCAACAATACTTGCTACCGCATTCCGAGCCAAATCGTCTGCGCAGCAATTACCAGCAAAGCCATTATGTCCCGGTATCCAGCATAGTGTAATGTTGAAGAAATTACCCATTTCTCTGAGTGCTTAGCGGCACCCTTCAATAGTTTTAGATGTTGTAAATGCTGATTCAAGTGATCAAATTGCAGCTTGACTATCAGTGTATATAGTGACATCCTTACCAGTGACAACGTGCCTACCTAGCCATAAAAGCGCTTCCGCGATTGCAGTGATTTCTGCTTGGAGGACGCTACAAAAATTAGGGAGGCAAAAAGACAAGCTGATGTCGAGTAAATTCCAATGCCGACTCCAGCGTCCGTCTTGGAACCATCAGTGTAGATGGAAAAGGACCTGATGGACTGGGTCGTTTCGTTGCTCCAGCTTTCCCTAGGCGGGATTAAGGTAGAATAGTTCCTACCAAAAAAGTATTTGGGAACAGTGTAATCAGTAGCCAGTGGCAGGCTGAAATTACGAAGTATCGTTGAGTGACCATAATCCAGCGCTCGCCACAGACCGGTTTCACGAAGGCGTAAGGCCGTGTAAGCTGCTGACCGTTGGGCATATATGTCCAATGGCAGCAGTCCCAAAATCATGTCTAGTCCGGATGAAGGTGTTGTACGAAGAGCTCCTGTAATCAGACGTGAAGCCAACCTTTGCACTTTAACAAGTGAATTATGATAGGCAGTTGTGCTAAGTGCGGTCCACCACACACTAACGCCATAAAGCAGAATAGGCCGCACAATAGCTGTATACATCCAATATACAACTTTTGGTTGAGGGCCCCAGGTTTTCCCGATGGCTTTCCTGCACGAATACAGTGCCACAGTAGCTTTGTTCACCCTTTCCTCGATGTTAGGTTTCCATCTTAATTTCTTGTCCAAGATCAGGCCAAGAAATTTGGCCTTGTCGGAGAAACCAAGTTGAATGCCTCCTAGCTTAGGGAGGTTAAAAATGGGGGTCACACGCCTTCTTGTGAACAGGACTAACTCCGTTTTTGCTGGATTAATCCCAACCCCGCTGAGACTTGCCCAGTCTGTTAGGATAGCAAGGGCGTTCTCCAAAAGTCCGCTAAGTGTGTCAGGAAACTTGCCTCTAACGGCGATAGCAATATCATCAGCATAAGCGATGACTTTAAATCCGATTCTTTCCAAATTCAAGAGCAATTGATTAATCGCTACGTTCCAAAGTAGAGGAGACCTCCCTGTGAAGTGCCCCTGCAAACATATCTACTAGCAGAAGACGAACCCAACCTACTATGAATACGCCTAGAAGTGAGTAGCCTATTAACAAGGGTACAAATTGAACCTTCGACCTGTAGGTTCATGAGAGCATCTGTTATTGCTCTGGGTTTAATATTGTTGAAGGCTCCCTCAATGTCATGGAACGCCACCATAGTATATTCCTTATTATGAAGAGATGCTTCAATATAACTGACCAGCGAATGTAGAGCCGTATCAACCGATCTCCCTTTCCAATATGCATGTTGTGACATGGATAGTAGATTAGCAGGACGATCGTTCGTATGTGAACATCAATTAGTCGTTCTAATAATTTCAGCATAGTCGATGAAAGGCTAATGGGCCGGAGGTCCTTTGGACTCGCATGCGAGCTTCTACCCGTTTTAGGAATAAAAGTAATTCTCACCTCTCTCCAGCTGTGTGGAATATGTACCAACTTTAGGCACGCTGTAAGTATGCGCTCTATCCACGAATAAGTGATGTCTGCGCATTGTTGCAGGTCCGCAGGAATAATGCCATCTGGCCCAGGCGATTTAAAGGGCTCAAAACTGTTTATGGCCCACATAACCTTCTCATGACTGAGTATGGATTCCGTGTCGCATGTCTCTATGCGAACTGTCTGTAGATCAGGTAAAGCAGCCGTTGAACTGCCAGGGAAATGTGTGTCAAACAGACATTCGATGGTTTCAATGATTGATGACGTCCAAGAGCCGTCTTCTTTTTGAAGAAAGCTTGGACTAGATGGGTTAAACGCCAAGACTTTCCTGAATCTAGATGTTTCGGAAGACCCTTCAATGTTTTCGCAAAAACTTCTCCAGGCTTTACGCTTAGCTCCTCTTAACTCTTTTCTGAAAGAGCTGAGATGCCTTTTGTATGAGTTCCAATCCGATTTCAGCCTTGAGGCTTTAGCTCTATTGAAACTACTTCTACACGTAGCTCTTAGCTCGGAGATCTTAGAGTTCCACCAAGCAGGTTTTTGCTTGCCCGACCGTGAACCGGCTGGGCACGAAGCGATGGTCGCAGTTTTTATAACATCAGTGAAGAGGTTTACCACATTGTCCAGATCTTGTCCATTGTTTGGAATATTTGGAAGCGAAGGTAGTCCTGCGAGCAGAGAGTCTCGAAATCTCTGCCAGTTAGTCCTCCTCCGGTTTAGGATGACTGGAGACGCCTCAGGGTGCGCAGCAAGACTGAACTGTAGATATCGGTGATCGAAAAAAGAATGTTCCGCCGATACTCCAGTCGTTTATTAAATGCAGGATATCTTCCGATGCCAGAGTGATATCCAACACCTCGTGCCTGTTTCTTTTAACGAAAGTAGGCTCGCGTCCTACATTGCAAATAAGAAGATTCGTTCCCAAAAGATATTCAAGGAGTAATTCACCTCGTTCGTTGGTGTCCGAGCTTCCCCAGACTACATTATGCGAATTCGAATCGCACCCCAGGATTACACTAGTACCAGAAGACGTTGCTGACGCAACAGATTCCTTTAGGTTTGGGGAAGGCAGAGTGCCGTCGTGTGGCATATATGCCGAAGCAACCCAAAGCACCTTAACCTGAAACTCTAGACAACGATCAATATTAAGCGAGATAATGGCAATTTTGTGATTTCAAATGAAAATTTCCGAAAATGGGTTTTGAAAAAGTCGATGTAGAGCGCATTGAGAGCTACGTTTTGCTGAAAGAACCAGAGTCCTAGCTATCGCCGTTCAAAAGATACAGCCCTCCAAACATGACCCGACAGGTACCAAGTTTGATGCCTCTACGATCAATATTAAGCGAGATAATGGCACTTTTGTGATTTCAAATGGGTTTTGAAAAAGCCGATGTAGAGCGCATTGAGAGCTACGTTTTGCTGAAAGAACCAGAGTCCCAGCTATCACCGTTCAAAAGATACAGCCCTCCAAACATTACCCAACAGGTACCAAGTTTGATGCCTCTACGATCAATATTAAGCGAGATAATGGCAATTTTGTGATTTCAAATGAAAATTTCCGAAAATGGGTTTTGAAAAAGTCGATGTAGAGCGCATTGAGAGCTACGTTTTGCTGAAAGAACCAGAGTCCTAGCTGTCACCGTTCAAAAGATACAGCCCTCCAAACATGACCCAACAGGTACCAAGTTTGATGCCTCTACGATCAATATAAAGCGAGATAATGGCAATTTTGTGATTTCAAATGAAAATTTCCGAAAATGGATTTTGAAAAAGTCGATGTAGAGCGCATTGAGAGCTACGTTTTGCTGAAAGAACCAGAGTCCTAGCTATCACCGTTCAAAAGATACAGCCCTCCAAACATTACCCAACAGGTACCAAGTTTGATGCCTCTACGATCAATATTAAGCGAGATAATGGCAATTTTGTGATTTCAAATGAAAATTTCCGAAAATGGGTTTTGAAAAAGTCGATGTAGAGCGCATTGAGAGCTACGTTTTGCTGAAAGAACCAGAGTAGTAGCTATCACCGTTCAAAAGATACAGCCCTCCAAACATGACCCAACAGGTACCAAGTTTGATGCCTCTACGATCAATATTAAGCGAGATAATGGCAATTTTGTGATTTCAAATGAAAATTTCCGAAAATGGATTTTGAAAAAGTCGATGTAGAGCGCATTGAGAGCTACGTTTTGCTGAAAGAACCAGAGTCCTAGCTATCACCGTTCAAAAGATACAGCCCTCCAAACATTACCCAACAGGTACCAAGTTTGATGCCTCTACGATCAATATTAAGCGAGATAATGGCAATTTTGTGATTTCAAATGAAAATTTCCGAAAATGGGTTTTGAAAAAGTCGATGTAGAGCGCATTGAGAGCTACGTTTTGCTGAAAGAACCAGAGTCCTAGCTATCACCGTTCAAAAGATAGAGCCCTCCAAACATGACTCAACAGGTACCAAGTTTGATGCCTCTACGATCAATATAAAGCGAGATAATGGCAATTTTGTGATTTCAAATGAAAATTTCCGAAAATGGATTTTGAAAAAGTCGATGTAGAGCGCATTGAGAGCTACGTTTTACTGAAAGAACCAGAGTCCTAGCTATCACTGTTCAAAAGATACGGCCCTCCAAACATGACCCAACAGGTACCAAGTTTGATGCCTCTACGATCAATATTAAGCGAGATAATGGCAATTTTGTGATTTCAAATGAAAATTTCCGAAAATGGGTTTTGAAAAAGTCGATGTAGAGCGCATTGAGAGCTACGTTTTGCTGAAAGAACCAGAGTCCTAGCTATCACCGTTCAAAAGATAGAGCCCTCCAAACATGACTCAACAGGTACCAAGTTTGATGCCTCTACGATCAATATAAAGCGAGATAATGGCAATTTTGTGATTTCAAATGAAAATTTCCGAAAATGGATTTTGAAAAAGTCGATGTAGAGCGCATTGAGAGCTACGTTTTGCTGAAAGAACCAGAGTCCTAGCTATCACCGTTCAAAAGATACAGCCCTCCAAACATGACCCAACAGGTACCAAGTTTGATGCCTCTACGATCAATATTAAGCGAGATAATGGCAATTTTGTGATTTCAAATGAAAATTTCCGAAAATGGGTTTTGAAAAAGTCGATGTAGAGCGCATTGAGAGCTACGTTTTGCTGAAAGAACCAGAGTCCTAGCTATCACCGTCACAAAAGATACAGCCCTCCAAACATTACCCAACAGGTACCAAGTTTGATGCCTGTACGATCAATATTAAGCGAGATAATGGCAATTTTGTGATTTCAAATGAAAACAGGTACCGAAAATGGGTTTTGAAAAAGTCGATGTAGAGCGCATTGAGAGCTACGTTTTGCTGAAAGAACCAGAGTCCTAGCTGTCACCGTTAGAAAGATACAGCCCTCCAAACATGACCCAACAGGTATAAAGTGTGATGCCTCTACGATCAATCTTAAGCGAGATAATGGCAATTTTGTGATTTCAAATGAAAACAGGTACCGAAAATGGGTTTTGAAAAAGTCGATGTAGAGCGCATTGAGAGCTACGTTTTGCTGAAAGAACCAGAGTCCTAGCTGTCACCGTTCAAAAGATACAGCCCTCCAAACATGACCCAACAGGTACCAAGTTTGATGCCTCTACGATCAATATTAAGCGAGATAATGGCAATTTTGTGATTTCAAATGAAAATTTCCGAAAATGGGTTTTGAAAAAGTCGATGTAGAGCGCATTGAGAGCTACGTTTTGCTGAAAGAACCAGAGTCCTAGCTATCACCGTTTAAAAGATACAGCCCTCCAAACATGACCCAACAGGTATAAAGTGTGATGCCTCTACGATCAATCTTAAGCGAGATAATGGCAATTTTGTGATTTCAAATGAAAACAGGTACCGAAAATGGGTTTTGAAAAAGTCGATGTAGAGCGCATTGAGAGCTACGTTTTGCTGAAAGAACCAGAGTCCTAGCTGTCACCGTTCAAAAGAAAGAGCCCTCCAAACATGACCCAACAGGTTCGAAGTGTGATGCCTCTACGATCAATATTAAGCGAGATAATGGCAATTTTGTGATTTCAAATGAAAATTTCCGAAAATGGGTTTTGAGCGCATTGAGAGCTACGCTTTGCTGAAAGAACCAGAGTCCTAGCTATCACCCTTCAAAAGATACAGCCCTCCAAACATGACCCAACAGGTACCAAGTTTGATGCCTCTACGATCAATATTAAGCGAGATAATGGCACTTTTGTGATTTCAAATGTGTTTTGAAAAAGCCGATGTAGAGCGCATTGAGAGCTACGTTTTGCTGAAAGAACCAGAGTCCTAGCTATCACCGTTCAAAAGAAAGAGCCCTCCAAACATGACCCAACAGGTTCGAAGTGTGATGCCTCTACGATCAATATTAAGCGAGATAATGGCAATTTTGTGATTTCAAATGAAAATTTCCGAAAATGGGTTTTGAGCGCATTGAGAGCTACGCTTTGCTGAAAGAACCAGAGTCCTAGCTATCACCCTTCAAAAGATACAGCCCTCCAAACATGACCCAACAGGTACCAAGTTTGATGCCTCTACGATCAATATTAAGCGAGATAATGGCAATTTTGTGATTTCAAATGAAAATTTCCGAAAATGGCTTTTGAAAAAGTCGATGTAGAGCGCATTGAGAGCTACGTTTTGCTGAAAGAACCAGAGTCCTAGCTATCACCGTTTAAAAGATACAGCCCTCCAAACATGACCCAACAGGTACCAAGTTTGATGCCTCTACGATCAATATTAAGCGAGATAATGGCAATTTTGTGATTTCAAATGAAAATTTCCGAAAATGGGTTTTGAAAAAGTCGATGTAGAGCGCATTGAGAGCTACGTTTTGCTGAAAGAACCAGAGTCCTAGCTATCACCGTTCAAAAGATACAGCCCTCCAAACATGACCCAACAGGTACCAAGTTTGATGCCTGTACGATCAATATTAAGCGAGATAATGGCAATTTTGTGATTTCAAATGAAAATTTCCGAAAATGGGTTTTGAGCGCATTGAGAGCTACGCTTTGCTGAAAGAACCAGAGTCCTAGCTATCACCGTTCAAAAGATACAGCCCTCCAAACATGACCCAACAGGTACCAAGTTTGATGCCTCTACGATCAATATTAAGCGAGATAATGGCAATTTTGTGATTTCAAATGAAAATTTCCGAAAATGGCTTTTGAAAAAGTCGATGTAGAGCGCATTGAGAGCTACGTTTTGCTGAAAGAACCAGAGTCCTAGCTATCACCGTTTAAAAGATACAGCCCTCCAAACATGACCCAACAGGTATAAAGTGTGATGCCTCTACGATCAATCTTAAGCGAGATAATGGCAATTTTGTGATTTCAAATGAAAACAGGTACCGAAAATGGGTTTTGAAAAAGTCGATGTAGAGCGCATTGAGAGCTACGTTTTGCTGAAAGAACCAGAGTCCTAGCTGTCACCGTTCAAAAGATACAGCCCTCCAAACATGACCCAACAGGTACCAAGTTTGATGCCTCTACGATCAATATTAAGCGAGATAATGGCACTTTTGTGATTTCAAATGTGTTTTGAAAAAGCCGATGTAGAGCGCATTGAGAGCTACGTTTTGCTGAAAGAACCAGAGTCCTAGCTATCACCGTTCAAAAGAAAGAGCCCTCCAAACATGACCCAACAGGTTCGAAGTGTGATGCCTCTACGATCAATATTAAGCGAGATAATGGCAATTTTGTGATTTCAAATGAAAATTTCCGAAAATGGGTTTTGAGCGCATTGAGAGCTACGCTTTGCTGAAAGAACCAGAGTCCTAGCTATCACCCTTCAAAAGATACAGCCCTCCAAACATGACCCAACAGGTACCAAGTTTGATGCCTCTACGATCAATATTAAGCGAGATAATGGCAATTTTGTGATTTCAAATGAAAATTTCCGAAAATGGCTTTTGAAAAAGTCGATGTAGAGCGCATTGAGAGCTACGTTTTGCTGAAAGAACCAGAGTCCTAGCTATCACCGTTTAAAAGATACAGCCCTCCAAACATGACCCAACAGGTATAAAGTGTGATGCCTCTACGATCAATCTTAAGCGAGATAATGGCAATTTTGTGATTTCAAATGAAAACAGGTACCGAAAATGGGTTTTGAAAAAGTCGATGTAGAGCGCATTGAGAGCTACGTTTTGCTGAAAGAACCAGAGTCCTAGCTGTCACCGTTCAAAAGATACAGCCCTCCAAACATGACCCAACAGGTACCAAGTTTGATGCCTCTACGATCAATATTAAGCGAGATAATGGCAATTTTGTGATTTCAAATGAAAATTTCCGAAAATGGGTTTTGAAAAAGTCGATGTAGAGCGCATTGAGAGCTACGTTTTGCTGAAAGAACCAGAGTCCTAGCTATCACCGTTCAAAAGATACAGCCCTCCAAACATGACCCAACAGGTACCAAGTTTGATGCCTGTACGATCAATATTAAGCGAGATAATGGCAATTTTGTGATTTCAAATGAAAATTTCCGAAAATGGGTTTTGAGCGCATTGAGAGCTACGTTTTGCTGAAAGAACCAGAGTCCTAGCTATCACCGTTCAAAAGAAAGAGCCCTCCAAGCATGACCCAACAGGTTCCAAGTTTGATGCCTCTACGATCAATATTAATGAAAATTTCCGAAAATGGGTTTTGAAAAAGTCGATGTAGAGCGCACTGAGAGCTACGTTTTGCTGAAAGAACCAGAGTCCTAGCTATCACCGTTCAAAATATACAGCCCTCCAAACAAGACCCAATGGGTACCAAGTTTGATGCCTCTACGATCAATATTAAGCGAGATAATGGCAATTTTGTGATTTCAAATGAAAATTCCGAAAATGGGTTTTGAAAAAGTCGATGTAGAGCGCATTGAGAGCTACGTTTTGCTGAAAGAACCAGAGTCCTAGCTATCACCGTTCAAAAGATAGAGCCCTCTAAACATGACCCAACAGGTACCAAGTTTGATGCCTCTACGATCAATATTAAGCGAGACAATGGCAATTTTGTGATTTCAAATGAAAATTTCCGAAAATGGGTTTTGAAAAAGTCGATGTAGAGCGCATTGAGAGCTACGTTTTGCTGAAAGAACCAGAGTCCTAGCTATCACCGTTCAAAAGATACAGCCCTCTAAACATGACCCAACAAGTACCAAGTTTGATGCCTTTACGATCAATATTAAGCGAGATAATGGCAATTTTGTGATTTCAAATGAAAATTTCCGAAAATGGGTTTTGAAAAAGTCGATGTAGAGCGCATTGAGAGCTACGTTTTGCTGAAAGAACCAGAGTCCTAGCTATCACCGTTCAAAAGATACAGCCCTCCAAACATGACCCAACAGGTACCAAGTTTGATGCCTCTACGATCAATATTAAGCGAGATAATGGCAATTTTGTGATTTCAAATGAAAATTTCCGAAAATGGGTGTTGAAAAAGTCGATGTAGAGCGCATTGAGAGCTACGTTTTGCTGAAAGAACCAGAGTCCTAGCTATCACCGTTCAAAAGATACAGCCCTCCAAACATGACCCAACAAGTACCAAGTTTGATGCCTCTACGATCAATATTAAGCGAGATAATGGCAATTTTGTGATTTCAAATGAAAATTTCCGAAAATTGGTTTTGAAAAAGTCGATGTAGAGCGCATTGAGAGCTACGTTTTGCTGAAAGAACCAGAGTCCTAGCTATCACCGTTCAAAAGATACAGCCCTCCAAACGTAACCCAACAGGTACCAAGTTTGATGCCTCTACGATCAATATTAAGCGAGATAATGGCAATTTTGTGATTTCAAATGAAAATTTCCGAAAATGGGTTTTGAAAAAGTCGATGTAGAGCGCATTGAGAGCTACGTTTTGCTGAAAGGACCAGAGTCCTAGCTATCACCGTTTAAAAGATACAGCCCTCCAAACATGACCCAACAGGTATCAAGTTTGATGCCTCTACGATCAATATTAACCCATTAATGCCTGATGTTACATATATGTAACAGTAAGACATCCTTCGTTTCAAACGGCTGCTAAAGGAATAGGCTATCAGTTCGGCACTAAAAAGTGTTTTATCCTGTTTTGGACGCTATTAGCAATGCGTAGAAATCAGTTTAGCTGAATTTGATTGACTATTGTGGAAGTTATAGAGGTTTCTTTCTGATGGTTTTTTCGATGTTGACGAAAATCGTCACGATGGCAAAAGTAGTAGAGGAATTTTATTTTTATATTTAATTGTATGAAAAAAATTGGGAAAAAAATAATCGTATGTCATTACATGGTCTTTTTGAAACAATACAAAAAAAAAATGAAATAAATATTGTCCGTAGTTTACGTTTTATAAGTACTTTTATAACACTGTTACATATATGTAACATCCGTCCTGATATGGGGAAAGTGCACTCTTCGTATACGAGGTGTATGAGTATGTACTTTTTAGTGTTTTTTTTTTTATTTTATGGATTTTTCACACTATTGACGCGATAGTCCGGATAAATTATCAAAAAAAAAGAAGTCCGGATTCTCAAAAAATCCGGATTAACGAAAATTCCGGATTTTAACAACACATTTTTATCTAGGAAAATAGCATAAACAGTCTTCATAAATGTTAAAATTTAAAAGAAAAAAATGCTTTTATTTAGATTTTTCCTTAAAATTAGTCATGTCACATGATTTTCTAGACCCTGGTGTCTTCTTGACTGGCAAATTGAGCGGCCATATTTGGCATAACATACAAAAATATTAAGAGTCGGAATTAGAATTGCTCTAGAAATCCGGAATATGGATACAATAGTTGTCTTATGTGGATTAAAATGATAGCCGGATTCAAGGGTATCCGAAGCAATGAGTCAAGGCTTTATTTCCATGAGGCCAAGGATTAGTTATTCTATTTAATTCTGCTAATATAATATTTAAAAGGATATATTTTGAGCTACGAAAGAAGAAATGGTTTCTAATGTAGACCAAATTATAGACAAGGAGGAATTTTAGGCTCTTTATTTAGTCCTTTTTAGACAAATTGGGCGGATGGACAAATTTACAAAAAAAAAATAAACAATAATTTTATAATTTACTGGCAAATCTTCCATAATCCTCAAAATCTGTATTGTTAACTACTGTAGTTCTATAAACTTTTTTCCTATTCACAAACTGTCAAATCTATTACTTCTGTGGGTGTTCAAGAAACTTCTCAATAAAACAACATCAACTCCAAATGCAAAAACACATATATAATAAAATAAAATAATACAATATTTGGCATAATATTTTTGTAAGGCTGCTCAATTTTCGCACACATTTCGTATTATTTCTACGTTATTGTTGCATTATCTATTTTCCAAAATTCATGTAAAATATCGGCTTTCATATATTTTTCGCTTTATTAAAAATAATTTACTAAAATGTTTTCTTTTTGAAAAAAAAATCAAAAATATACTTTGAATACACTTTCCCCGTGTCATGCCTGATGTTACATATATGTAACACCCTCGAGTACTTCGAGTGCCTGATGTTACATATATGTAACAGTGCCGGGAGCCTGAACCCGGCATCCGGGGAAAAACATTTTTTCTACAAAATGTGTTTTTAGCCATTTTAAGCCGACGCACAGTGCGTCGTTCCATAGGCAAAAATAAAAAAATTGACTATTTTTCCCCGGAATCAAAGTTAGCCAATATCAAAGAGAACATGTTGGAGTATCCGAATATGTAAAAAAAAATTTTTTATTTTTTCGTTTTTTTAGTAATTTTATGGACTAAAGCTGAAAAATATAAAAAATTCAAAAAAATAGGTTGTACTTTAACTTCGATTTCCGATCTTTTCGCAAGTTTTTGGCAACCATAATGATATTTTTTAGAATAAGTATGTTCCACTAAAACTCTTCAGATAATTTTTTTTTCTAAAAATCTTTTAATTGAATAAAAAATGTAAAAAAATCATTAAAATATGAAAAAAAAACTTTAAATTGAGATTAAAAAAAAACGTCACAAAACGTTTTGGGTGGTTGATATTTTCCGAAAGATACAAGTGTCTACTTTAATTTAAACTATTATTGGTTTGCCTTTTTTTGCCTTTTTTTACGCAATTGGCATTTTTACTGAGCTAGTTCCTTGAAAAATGGCAACTGGGCAATTTCAAAAGTCACTAAAAGTGATAATTTTACCATAATATTAAGCTTTTACACACTTTTGCGATAGAGGAGATAATAAGTTTCAAGCACGAACAAAAAAAATATTATAAATAATTTTAATTAATTAATTAAATCAAAAATTCAATTAATTCAAAAATACCTAAAAAATATAAATATAAATACATAATGCATATGGTTTTCTATGGAATTTGATTTCTAAAGTCCAGTGTAAACCATATCATGTAAAAAATATTTATAATAATATAATAATAAATTGTTATTAGTTGAAAAAATCGTTAAAAATCTATAAAATACGAAGAAACTTTCAAAGTGAGATTTAAAAAATACGCATCGAAAGATTTAGAGTAGCTACAATTATTTTTGCTTTTTTAATGTAATTTGTATTCTTATTCAGCCAAATTTATTAAAATTTTTCGATAATTTTAAGGGTACGGGCGAGTGGTCAAAGCATCAATAAAGAAAAAATTGGGGACCTTCTAGGTCACACCAAAGGGTTATATTTAGAATTATACCCGTGTTCAATAGTTTGCTCAAGATTCTAGTGCACGGAGTTGAGGTAATTGATTCTTTCCATTTGCCAATTGGAAATTTATCTGAGGATGCCTAGGAGGCACTGCATAAGTAAGTTACAAGGAATCGATTGTCTCACACTTGTAAGTTTTCCAGAACCAGTTCCAATAAGGATTTAATGCGAATGCTCCTCTTAACCCCGGACCCTTTCCTAGCGCCCCTGCGGACTCCGAAAATTAAGAAACAACATCATATAGACGCAGAAGTCAATTCATATATAAACCAGTTAGATTATACTTCCCATTGCCAATTTTGATGTAAGTTTGGATTTGGAAAGCAACGATGAGTCAGAATAAATTATAAGCATGTATTTTGTTAATATAATTGTTGTTCTATAAAAAAAAAAAAAAAAACCAAAAAAAATGTTTTATCGAAACACGACTTCGGAGGATTTTTTGAACCACTATATCTCCAAATCGCAAAACTCCGTTTCTTTAAAATTTATACATTTTAAATAGTGACACTTGAGCAATGTCAGAGTGAAAAAATATCAAGTTTAAATTTGGGTTCTTGAAAGATATTAGGCATTTTATAAGCCCCCAAAAATAGGTAAAATTCATAGATTTCTCTCTTAAATATCGCAGAGCTCAGTTGTTCCCGGATAATAATTTTTTCACCAACTAATGTTTATTCTTTGCTTTAGATAATAGCCAAGTTTCAAGAAAATTGGTTATCCGGTTACCAAGTTACGATTTTTTATATTATAGCCTATCTTTATACCATTTATCATCCTCACATTTTAATCAATATCTCGAAAATCCATCATTTATTCATCTTGAATTTTATACAGAATTAAGAACCTAACTAGCTAAACACATCCACCAAATTTCATAAAAATCGGCAAACGCGTTCTTAAGATATTGATTTTTGACCACCCACTCCATACATTCGACGCACTGTGCGACGTGGAAAATTTCAGCTCAATCGGTAAGATTTTAGGGTCTCGTCGTTAATGGGTTAAGCGAGATAATGGCAATTTTGTGATTTCAAATGAAAATTTCCGAAAATGGGTTTTGAAAAAGTCGATGTAGAGCGCATTGAGAGCTACGTTTTGCTGAAAGAACCAGAGTCCTAGCTATCACCGTTCAAAAGATACAGCCCTCCAAACATGACCCAACAGGTACCAAGTTTGATGCCTGTACGATCAATATTAAGCGAGATAATGGCAATTTTGTGATTTCAAATGAAAACAGGTACCGAAAATGGGTTTTGAAAAAGTCGATGTAGAGCGCATTGAGAGCTACGTTTTGCTGAAAGAACCAGAGTCCTAGCTATCACCGTTCAAACGATAGAGCCCTCCAAACATGACTCAACAGGTACCAAGTTTGATGCCTCTACGATCAATATTAAGCGAGACAATGGCAATTTTGTGATTTCAAATGAAAATTTCCGAAAATGGGTTTTGAAAAAGTCGATGTAGAGCGCATTGAGAGCTACGTTTTGCTGAAAGAACCAGAGTCCTAGCTATCACCGTTCAAACGATAGAGCCCTCCAAACATGACTCAACAGGTACCAAGTTTGATGCCTCTACGATCAATATTAAGCGAGACAATGGCAATTTTGTGATTTCGAATGAAAATTTACGAAAATGGGTTTTGAAAAAGTCGATGTAGAGTGCATTGAGAGCTACGTTTTACTGAAAGAACCAGAGTCCTAGCTATCACCGTTCAAGAGATAGAGCCCTCCAAACATGACCCAACAGGTTCCAAGTTTGATGCCTCTACGATCAATATTAAGCGAGATAATGGCAATTTTGTGATTTCAAATGAAAATTTACGAAAATGGGTTTTGAAAAAGTCGATGTAGAGCGCATTGAGAGCTACGTTTTGCTGAAAGAACCAGAGTCCTAACTATCACCGTTCAAAAGATAAAGCCCTCCAAACATGACCCAACAGGTTCCAAGTTTGATGCCTCTACGATCAATATTAAGCGAGATAATGGCAATTTTGTGATTTCACATGAAAATTTACGAAAATGGGTTTTGAAAAAGTCGATGTAGAGTGCATTGAGAGCTACGTTTTACTGAAAGAACCAGAGTCCTAGCTATCACCGTTCAAGAGATAGAGCCCTCCAAACATGACCCAACAGGTTCCAAGTTTGATGCCTCTACGATCAATATTAAGCGAGATAATGGCAATTTTGTGATTTCACATGAAAATTTACGAAAATGGGTTTTGAAAAAGTCGATGTAGAGTGCATTGAGAGCTACGTTTTACTGAAAGAACCAGAGTCCTAGCTATCACCGTTCAAGAGATAGAGCCCTCCAAACATGACCCAACAGGTTCCAAGTTTGATGCCTCTACGATCAATATTAAGCGAGATAATGGCAATTTTGTGATTTCACATGAAAATTTACGAAAATGGGTTTTGAAAAAGTCGATGTAGAGTGCATTGAGAGCTACGTTTTACTGAAAGAACCAGAGTCCTAGCTATCACCGTTCAAAAGATAAAGCCCTCCAAACATGACCCAACAGGTACCAAGTTTGATGCCTCTACGATCAATATTAAGCGAGATAATGGCAATTTTGTGATTTCACATGAAAATTTACGAAAATGGGTTTTGAAAAAGTCGATGTAGAGTGCATTGAGAGCTACGTTTTACTGAAAGAACCAGAGTCCTAGCTATCACCGTTCAAGAGATAGAGCCCTCCAAACATGACCCAACAGGTTCCAAGTTTGATGCCTCTACGATCAATATTAAGCGAGATAATGGCAATTTTGTGATTTCACATGAAAATTTACGAAAATGGGTTTTGAAAAAGTCGATGTAGAGTGCATTGAGAGCTACGTTTTACTGAAAGAACCAGAGTCCTAGCTATCACCGTTCAAAAGATAAAGCCCTCCAAACATGACCCAACAGGTACCAAGTTTGATGCCTCTACGATCAATATTAAGCGAGACAATGGCAATTTTGTGATTTCAAATGAAAATTTACGAAAATGGGTTTTGAAAAAGTCGATGTAGAGCGCATTGAGAGCTACGTTTTGCTGAAAGAACCAGAGTCCTAGCTATCACCGTTCAAAAGATACAGCCCTCTAAACATGACCCAACAAGTACCAAGTTTGATGCCTTTACGATCAATATTAAGCGAGATAATGGCAATTTTGTGATTTCAAATGAAAACAGGTACCGAAAATGGGTTTTGAAAAAGTCGATGTAGAGCGCATTGAGAGCTACGTTTTGCTGAAAGAACCAGAGTCCTAACTATCACCGTTCAAAAGATAAAGCCCTCCAAACATGACCCAACAGGTTCCAAGTTTGATGCCTCTACGATCAATATTAAGCGAGATAATGGCAATTTTGTGATTTCACATGAAAATTTACGAAAATGGGTTTTGAAAAAGTCGATGTAGAGTGCATTGAGAGCTACGTTTTACTGAAAGAACCAGAGTCCTAGCTATCACCGTTCAAGAGATAGAGCCCTCCAAACATGACCCAACAGGTTCCAAGTTTGATGCCTCTACGATCAATATTAAGCGAGATAATGGCAATTTTGTGATTTCACATGAAAATTTACGAAAATGGGTTTTGAAAAAGTCGATGTAGAGTGCATTGAGAGCTACGTTTTACTGAAAGAACCAGAGTCCTAGCTATCACCGTTCAAGAGATAGAGCCCTCCAAACATGACCCAACAGGTTCCAAGTTTGATGCCTCTACGATCAATATTAAGCGAGATAATGGCAATTTTGTGATTTCAAATGAAAATTTACGAAAATGGGTTTTGAAAAAGTCGATGTAGAGTGCATTGAGAGCTACGTTTTACTGAAAGAACCAGAGTCCTAGCTATCACCGTTCAAGAGATAGAGCCCTCCAAACATGACCCAACAGGCCCAATATTGATCGTAAAGGCATCAAACTTGGTACCTGTTGGGTCATGTTTGGAGGGCTTTATCTTTTGAACGGTGATAGCTAGGACTCTGGTTCTTTCAGCAAAACGTAGCTCTCAATGCGCTCTACATCGACTTTTTCAAAACCCATTTTCGTAAATTTTCATGTGAAATCACAAAATTGCCATTATCTCGCTTAATATTGATCGTAGAGGCATCAAACTTGGAACCTGTTGGGTCATGTTTGGAGGGCTCTATCTCTTGAACGGTGATAGCTAGGACTCTGGTTCTTTCAGTAAAACGTAGCTCTCAATGCACTCTACATCGACTTTTTCAAAACCCATTTTCGTAAATTTTCATGTGAAATCACAAAATTGCCATTATCTCGCTTAATATTGATCGTAGAGGCATCAAACTTGGTACCTGTTGGGTCATGTTTGGAGGGCTTTATCTTTTGAACGGTGATAGCTAGGACTCTGGTTCTTTCAGTAAAACGTAGCTCTCAATGCACTCTACATCGACTTTTTCAAAACCCATTTTCGTAAATTTTCATGTGAAATCACAAAATTGCCATTATCTCGCTTAATATTGATCGTAGAGGCATCAAACTTGGAACCTGTTGGGTCATGTTTGGAGGGCTCTATCTCTTGAACGGTGATAGCTAGGACTCTGGTTCTTTCAGTAAAACGTAGCTCTCAATGCACTCTACATCGACTTTTTCAAAACCCATTTTCGTAAATTTTCATTTGAAATCACAAAATTGCCATTATCTCGCTTAATATTGATCGTAGAGGCATCAAACTTGGAACCTGTTGGGTCATGTTTGGAGGGCTCTATCTCTTGAACGGTGATAGCTAGGACTCTGGTTCTTTCAGTAAAACGTAGCTCTCAATGCACTCTACATCGACTTTTTCAAAACCCATTTTCGTAAATTTTCATGTGAAATCACAAAATTGCCATTATCTCGCTTAATATTGATCGTAGAGGCATCAAACTTGGAACCTGTTGGGTCATGTTTGGAGGGCTTTATCTTTTGAACGGTGATAGTTAGGACTCTGGTTCTTTCAGCAAAACGTAGCTCTCAATGCGCTCTACATCGACTTTTTCAAAACCCATTTTCGTAAATTTTCATTTGAAATCACAAAATTGCCATTATCTCGCTTAATATTGATCGTAGAGGCATCAAACTTGGAACCTGTTGGGTCATGTTTGGAGGGCTCTATCTCTTGAACGGTGATAGCTAGGACTCTGGTTCTTTCAGTAAAACGTAGCTCTCAATGCACTCTACATCGACTTTTTCAAAACCCATTTTCGTAAATTTTCATTCGAAATCACAAAATTGCCATTGTCTCGCTTAATATTGATCGTAGAGGCATCAAACTTGGTACCTGTTGAGTCATGTTTGGAGGGCTCTATCGTTTGAACGGTGATAGCTAGGACTCTGGTTCTTTCAGCAAAACGTAGCTCTCAATGCGCTCTACATCGACTTTTTCAAAACCCATTTTCGGTACCTGTTTTAAGCGAGATAATGGCAATTTTGTGATTTCAAATGAAAATTTACGAAAATGGGTTTTGAAAAAGTCGATGTAGAGTGCATTGAGAGCTACGTTTTACTGAAAGAACCAGAGTCCTAGCTATCACCGTTCAAGAGATAGAGCCCTCCAAACATGACCCAACAGGTTCCAAGTTTGATGCCTCTACGATCAATATTAAGCGAGATAATGGCAATTTTGTGATTTCACATGAAAATTTACGAAAATGGGTTTTGAAAAAGTCGATGTAGAGTGCATTGAGAGCTACGTTTTACTGAAAGAACCAGAGTCCTAGCTATCACCGTTCAAAAGATAAAGCCCTCCAAACATGACCCAACAGGTACCAAGTTTGATGCCTCTACGATCAATATTAAGCGAGATAATGGCAATTTTGTGATTTCACATGAAAATTTCCGAAAATGGGTTTTGAAAAAGTCGATGTAGAGCGCATTGAGAGCTACGTTTTGCTGAAAGAACCAGAGTCCTAGCTATCACCGTTCAAAAGATACAGCCCTCCAAACATGACCCAACAAGTACCAAGTTTGATGCCTCTACGATCAATATTAAGCGAGATAATGGCAATTTTGTGATTTCAAATGCAAATTTCCGAAAATGGGTTTTGAGAAAGTCGATGTAGAGCGCATTGAGAGCTACGTTTTGCTGAAAGAACCAGAGTCCTAGCTATCACCGTTCAAAAGATACAGCCCTCCAAACATGACCCAACAAGTACCAAGTTTGATGCCTCTACGATCAATATTAAGCGAGATAATGGCAATTTTGTGATTTCAAATGAAAATTTCCGAAAATGGAGAAAGTCGATGTAGAGCGCATTGAGAGCTACGTTTTGCTGAAAGAACCAGAGTCCTAGCTGTCACCGTTCAAAAGATACAGCCCTCCAAACATGACCCAACAGGTACCAAGTTTGATGCCTCTACGATCAATATTAAGCGAGATAATGGCAATTTTGTGATTTCAAATGAAAATTTCCGAAAGTGGGTTTTGAAAAAGTCGATGTAGAGCGCATTGAGAGCTACGTTTTGCTGAAAGAACCAGAGTCCTAGCTGTCACCGTTCAAAAGATACAGCCCTCCAAACATGACCCAACAGGTACCAAGTTTGATGCCTCTACGATCAATATTAAGCGAGATAATGGCAATTTTGTGATTTCAAATGAAAATTTCCGAAAATGGCTTTTGAAAAAGTCGATGTAGAGCGCATTGAGAGCTACGTTTTGCTGAAAGAACCAGAGTCCTAGCTATCACCGTTCAAAAGATAGAGCCCTCCAAACATGACCCAACAGGTTCCAAGTTTGATGCCTCTACGATCAATATTAAGCGAGATAATGGCAATTTTGTGATTTCAAATGAAAATTTCCGAAAATGGGTTTTGAAAAAGTCGATGTAGAGCGCATTGAGAGCTACGTTTTGCTGAAAGAACCAGAGTCCTAGCTATCACCGTTCAGAAGATACACCTCTCCAAACAGGTACCAAGTTTGATGCCTCTACGCAGGCGCGCACAGAGGGTGGGGCAAAAGGGGCAATTTGCCCCGGGTTCCGCGTTGGAGAGGGCCCCGCAGGGACAGTGGTCTCGTAGTGCGCATACGTCTACAAAATTATTACACGAATTGATGTCAAATAAATTTTATTTATCTTGTTTGTTATTCAAAGCATTTCTAAGACCCTATGGGATTTCCCTTAACCTACTTTTTTCAATCAAAATTGCTAAATCTAAAATTGGCACTGATCTTGATATATTTTAGGTGTTTAGATCAATAGCACACTCTGCCGAAATTTATCTAATTAATCGGTATTCTCTTAAAATCTGAGTGTCCTCGAACTATATGTGTTTTATAGAGAAAGTGTTAACCAAGAAACTGAAAGGGATGGAAGCCCTTTAAATGACTATTTCTTATTTAGTTTCCATAAATTTATATTTATTCAAGTCTCTCTCTGATTTTTGTCAACTTGTAGTCTTATCTGTAGCTATGCTCTCGAACTAGCAAAATTTCTCAACGTTTTCTACTGGTTTGGTTTTAGACTTTTGTTCTCCTATGGATCAGTGCACACTCGGTCTTAGTAACCTTTATGAAGAGACAAGAATTTCGATTTTCGCAACGCCATTAGCAGTTTGAGTGGGCCCCCTACACTGAGAAAAAAAGTAGAGTGAACAATCGAAAACACTCTAAGGTCGATCCACTCTTTTCAGTCATCAGTCACAGGCATTTTCCATACAAGTTAATTGATTGATTGACAATCTGTCAATTTGTATAAGAAATTACTGTGACTGCGACTGATGACTAAAAAGTGTGGATCGATCTTAAACCAAGTATTTTGAAACATGATTTTGACGTTACAGTTTTTCTACTAAAATTAAGAACATCGTACTTAAAATAACTTTGCTAAGAGCTACTTTGGCTCTTTGCATTCTTACATTGAGAATAGCGTTCTTGTTGTAACGTTTATTAAATTGATGATTTCATCAATTGATTTTTTTTAATAAAAATGCTCACGCAGCGACCATTGACCTCTATAGGTGTTAGTGATGTTTAAGCATAGAAAATTACCTGCGCCTACAATGAGATTCGATCCCGCGAACCTATGATTCGAGAGCCCTATCTATCTACCCTAATGCCGCTCTCTCAGCATCCTGGCATCCTGTAGTAGGAGCACCATTTATATAGTTTCCAACGACAAATGTTCTTTTTTCTCAAAGGGGCCACTTTTATTTATATGCCCCGGGCCCCGTAAATCCTTTGTGCGCGCCTGCTAGACAGACTAACACAAAATCTCTGTCGCTATATTTAGGCACCAGGAACGCCTTGATGGTTTTCCTGATAAAAATACAGGATCGTGGTAAACCATGTCCTGTAACGTAAAAATTATCAAAATCTAAGCACTTCAGACCCTTAATGAGATCGTCTGCTACCCAAGGTTCTTGAATAAGCACGATGTCGTCTAAACCATGCGATAGACGACAGATAAGAGCAGCTGATGCTGCCTTTGCGTGGTGAAGGTTAATCTGAAGGAACCTCACCATTACAACTTCTCGAAGGACTTAAATTAAGCTGACCAGACGTACAGCATTTTGCTGTACAGAACAGCATTTTGACCTGTCATACAGCGTTAGTAAACGTACAGCAAAATGTACAGCATTCCACACAAAAGAAACCTAGATCACTATAAAATAAGCTCCTCGGTGAGGCCTGTGTCTTCTATGTTTTAAAGGTGTTTTTGCCAAGATAATCGCACTTTCATTTGACAAACGTTCATTTTCGACAACTCGGGAACTCTTTGATCGATTGTTCTAAGACTTAACACTTATAGCTAGTTGGAGCTCATATTTCCTTCATATTTTAAGGTCCTACCAATCCGCGTTCGACAGTTACAGCTACCTTAATCGCACTTTTGACTATTCTAATCGAAAATTGTCCATAAAATTTTTCCAATAAATTTGAAATTTCGCAGATTTGTGGAGCCCCACGCTGTCCATATTTGGTGAAAATTTCAAGGAACTAGCTGTCAAACCGTCAAAAGATGCGATTTAAGGTATAAAGTTTGAATCCTGTACGATCGATATTTAGCGAGATAAACCTAATTTTATATTTGGCAATCGCTTATTTACGATAATTCGAGAACACTTTGACCGACCTTTCTGAATTGAAACACTTATAATTTGTAGAGTTATTTGGCGCTGACATTTTCTCTCCGCGTTCGGGAGCGTTACAGCTGCCCAAATCGCACTTTTGTGTTTTCTAATCGAAAAATTTCATTCACTTGCAAATTTTTGATCGGAAAATTTTGGAATTTGTCAGACTTGTAGAGCACCGCACTGCCCAAGGTAGAAAGTTCAAGCATCTTCTTCTTCCTTGCCTCGTTCTTTATACCGCTCCATGGTTTCGTGTTGCTCGACCTGCGGTGTAGGCACATCGCCCGTTTTGGCGGTAATATCTCAGCAGCTCTATCTTGGATCGTGTCATCGCCGAGACTAATGCGTTGGTGATGCTAAGATCAAGCATGTAGATCTGCAAATATCCAGAAGTAACAGCGGTGAAAGATGAGATTCTAATTTTTCACAAAACGATGTAGATATCACTGAACTCCATCCGATTCCCCTATCAATCATTAATTCATACTACAGGACTCTGCCAGGGCTTCCAGATACAGTTTTTGACATGTATATGTTTTTGCGGAAGCTATCTGAGAAATACTAGGGGACGTTCCGTGAAAAAATGTGACGATCTAACGTAACGAAAACGTGCAACGCTTAAAATCAGCTTTCCCGTGGTTTGATCTTCACCAAATTTGGTATACATTATCCTTTGAGCGCCCTGACAAAGAATCGACGATCACAATATTGATGAGTGGTAGGAATAACGGTAAATTCGCCCTTGAAGCGAACGAAAAGACATTCTTCAATTGGTTCTCCTGGCTCTCCTCATGGACCGATTTCGAGAAAACTCGGATGGAGATCCTTAATATTTTGGTGTCAGCACTTATCATGAGAAAGATGTTTTTGGACACAAAACGTCCTTTATTCTGTGGGAATGCATTATAGTTGATATGGATACGATATGGATATCAAAATACAGTATTCGTTGAGACGAGCCCTTTAAAAAAACTGCAAGTTGATTTTGAATTTTCGTAAAAGGATATTACCACCAAAAAGGATATTTTTCTACCATAGGAAACAGAATATGGGCATTATGGGTGTCGTTCGAAAGGCGATGTTTTGGGCATTGTATGTAATCGATTTCAAAGGATTTTTGCGATTCTGGAGTGACAGGATAACGGTGAGATGTACATTTTATAACAGTACGTAAATGCGATAGTGGGTACCCAATACTGAGATATTTGGCAGGCAAATTGTATCTAGAACATAGAGAACATTTAGTAAATTACGATTTTACTGCGCAGGTCGTGTGCGAATGGTTGAAAGGGTTGTCGGGAATGTTCGATGTCATCTTTTATTTTTTTGCGGAGGCCATCTAAAATATTGAGTGTCGACCCGTAAAAAAAATTGAAAGTTCTAACGTAACAAAATCGTAACGAAGCTAAAAATCGATCGTGGTTCGGTATTCACCAAATTTGGTATACATTTTGGTGGCACAAAGAATCGGTGATCACAATTTTGATCCGTGACGGGAATAGCGGTAAATTCACGATTGAAGTGAACGAAATGGCATCGTTAAATTAATTTCTCTGGCTCTCCCTGTGGACGGATTTCGATGAGACCTGGATGGTAGTTAAGTGGTGCGGTCCTTGATGTTTTATTATCGGCACTTATTATGTGAAAGATAGAAAGAAAGTACAAAAGGTCCATTTCTCTGTGGGAGTGCACTATAGATAATATGGATACGATATGGATATCAAAATACAGGATTTGTTGAGACGAGTCCACCAAAATGACAACAAATTGATTTTGAGTTTTCGAAAAAGGATATTATCACCAAAAAGGACATTTTTCTGCCAGGAAACAGAGTATGGGCATAATGTCGATGTTTGGAGCAATGTATGTGGTCGGTTTCAAAGGGTTTTGGGTCTTCTGGAGTGACAAGATAAAGGTGAAACCTTGAACATTACGTTCACTGAGCATCAAAATAACGCTAAGAGAACATTAGAAAATAAACTAAAATATTCTATCTATGGTGTTAACGTTTTGATGCAATGTTAACTTTTTTGTTGGCAATAATGTATAGACATGATTTTTCCCCTTTTCGCAATTTTCCCACAATATGTCCACCAACTCTAATAAGAGCCCAGGGAACCGGCATGTCATCACTAATATATCCATGGAGTAATACATATTCTCTCTCTCTCTCTCTCTCTCTGAGACATCGGAACCAAGATAAGCATCCTTCCACCACTTTGGAGGTTCTCCACGGAACCCGTAGATGTGCCAGGAAAGCCGCCAACCGCTGAAGAATTCTCCGCCCAATGAGGTATCAGTTTATCTACTGCAATAAACGAAACGAAACAAAGTTTCTAAATAAGTAGGTACAAAGGGACGGGTTCTTGAACATCTACACCTCCTGGCCGTTTATTACGACATTTTCTTACTTCTGTACCATCTATAAAAATCACTGTACTGCGATATTAGAGAGCGTGAAATGCGGCTTCAACTACTCAACGGAGTATTGCCAAGATTGCTGTATTGAATTTAATATTAAGTACAAACGTTCTTAAAATTGAAGGATTCAAATTAGAGCCCACTTAAATTTAAAGCTTAAACAAGGAATAGAGTTGCATTAATAACGTGCCAATTTTTCAATTGTCTAGCAAGTTACAAGCTTAGGCTGCCCACACACGAAGCTTCCGAAACCATTTTTTGGGATTCTTCGTTCTGTCAAATTAATAGATTTTCTTCGATTTTGACAGATCAAAAATTAAAAAAATGATAAGGATTGACCGTGTGTGTGCGGCATTAGGGTAGATAGGGCGCTCGTCTTTAAATCATAGGTTCGCGGGATCGAATCCCATCGTGAGCGCAGTTGGCTTGTTCTGTTATCCGATATTTTCCGCTATATGTCAGCTATAGTAAGGTAAGTGTCGCTGGTGACAATAGAAAGAAGAAATTTTTCTTTCCAGAGCTAAGAGCGTAATGTTCCTACGAATGCAGAGTCAAAGTAGCTCTTAGCAAAGTTATTTTAAGTATGACGTCCTTAATTTTAGTAGAAACACTGTAACGTCCAAATCATGTTTCAAAAGACTTGGTTTAAGGACGTTTCACACTTCTTAGTCAGTGGAAAATGTGGATCGACCTTCAAGAGTGATTTCGATTGACTTCAATCTACTTTTTTCTCAGTGTAGGGGGGCCTACTCAAGAAGTTGGCGGGAGGGCCCCGAGTGAAGTTGTTCCGCCACTGGATCCTGGCCATGCCGCCCTTACTTGTTATAGCTTTGCGTGTTAAAACTTACATTTTGTGCTTCAGATGCTGATGATATTTTGTAAATCAGAACATTGAGAGATTCAGCACAAGAAATAGTATGATTGAGGGTTTGTCAGAAAACCGAATTCCACATTGGGCCTTAAACCCTAGACAGACGATTGGAGTTAAACATGCTTCAGTTAATGATATTTGAAGTCAAGCATGTTTAAAGTCGTCTAGTGACACACGGCTAAAATACATAATTACATTTGAACTGTCAAAATTAAATATTTTACTAATTAGAGTTCGGATTCTCATGCAATTGATTTTTTTACAATCAGTGTAAATTGCCGGTTCAACTATTATTTATATATATTTTTATATTAAAAAATTGTTTTTTATTAATAATTTAATAAGTAGTATAATAAAGTACAGTTTGCTGCTTTGCTTGTTTTTCTATCTCTCTAAAGGAGTAATAGGCTATTATGATAGAAATAGAATGAAAACAGCAGCAGCTTTCCAGTGCATATTATATGGGTGATTAGTTCACTCCTCTAAAATGCCTTGTGTTTTATTCGGCAGCATTCAACCCGTCTAATGCCTGAAAAATATTAGACGCGTTGAGTACTGCCGAAGAAAGCAGCACAATGCATTTGAATAGATGACGTCATTGGAACGCTGCTGCTGTTACTGTTCCTGCTTCCATTCTATTTCTACTATAATCTGTTTCAAGCATGATACCAAAATATGATTACAAGGACATATCCAGGACGAGTGAGCAATTAGGAGGAAATATCTCTCAAATAATAACGGAGGTGTACGTAAGCCAGATCACTGCGGACGCAACTAAATAAAATATTAAGTGCTTTTAAATATTGATTACAACAAAAATAAGTATTTTATATAAATATCAAGTTTTAGTGTTGGGTAAATAAATAAAGACCACACAAACTTTACTTCCTTCGCTGTTTATTACAGGCACTAATATTAATATTACAATAACTGTCCAGCTTAGTACTATCGAGTTATATAATAGCACTAAAAAAAGTGGAAGTGATTAGACCCGTTTGCTGGGGTTTTGTTTTTTTCTCCAGAATATAACAGGATACCCTAATTTGATTGTGAATGATTTTACACGAACAAAATTTAGGTTGTTCCTGCCTGTTCCCCACACGAACACGAATGAACCTAATCACTTTTTCTAATCACTTCACTTCTAAATTTTCAATTCATTTCACTTTATGCACATAAGTATATTTTGTTCGCAGTTGATGTTGCACAAAAAATCGGGTCCTTAAGTTGCAAACTACGGATGTCATCCTACCGCCAAACTGCTCGCTTGTTATTGACCTGAAATAAATTGTTTTTAATTCAAAATGCTTAAAATTAATTATTTATTAATGGTATTACCGTTTTAAGATGGATTATGCAATTTTTCGGTTAATATTTAATACGACTTGACAGCCCAAATCAGCTGTTCCTTCCAGAATTCCAATATTTTTATAGTAGTCGAGACCGGAATACACGAGGAGTAAACATCATTAAATTTTAATGACTTTTTGTTAATGATGTTTAAATTAAGTTATTCGAGTATTATCAAGTGGATGAGCACATGACATACGCATTAGTTAAACATAATCAAGAGTTAAATATGTTTAACTTATGCCGTCTGTCTAGGTTTTTAGGGAGTCTGGCTGGTCACCTTAACTTAAATGTAGATTAAATAAATAAGTAGAAAAATTAGCAGTTGTAAATTAAGTTGAATACAATTTTGATTTTACTAGTTTCACTTGTGGGACAAGTGAAACTAGTAGTTGTGGACAAATGTCCTCCTTCTCTATTAACATATAAAAAAAACTTCAGAAGGGGTTCGAGCCGCGAAAACCCCTATGTAGGATCGTCACTAAGGGAGACAATATGTCATTAAACCACCACACTGATATACTAGACATTTTTTATATTTACAAATAAATCGGATGAACCATAGACTTATCTACTACTTGCTGACAAACAGGACACTTAAAATTTATCCTAATCGCTTTTTCTATACAACTTTCACAGAATAAATGCCCACAAACGGTAGCGGATGTCCGTTTTGTTGTATCCAGGCATATATTACATTTAATTTTAATATGTTTAGTTTCGGGAAATTTTGAATCGGAATAGTTATCATTATTTACATCCAGTGAAGTCTCATTCTCCTCTTGTGTACGCTCATCAGGAACAATGGTTTGACTTCTGTCTTCATCATTAGCTACTCGACTGTTTTCTGCCGCATTGTTGGAAAGCGTGTATCCTCGAAGCTGTCGAAAATTATAACGAAACGGACGGTACATTGATCGCCACCTATTCACTTCGGGTCTGCGCGGTAGCGAGGGATTGAATGGTGTAAGTGGAAGACAAGACCGCAAAAAATAACTTCGATTATGGAATTTTATTCTGCGCCCTAAAAAGAAAATGTTCAAACATAGCTAGAAACACGAGCAAGGTCGCACACACAGGGCTAGTCCATTTTAAAGGGATTTTACATGCACAGGCGGATTTGGTTTTGAATCCAATAATATCCATTGTTCGATAGATTCGAGTCCGCGGATCCGCCGTATGTGTGCCGCCCAAGAAGCCTCTATTTTGTTGTCTTACTTACAAAATTTGCGTCTCCTATTTCTGAATTTCCTCATTATAATTGGAGCTGGAATTTTAGTTTTCGAAGAAGGATCCATTTACATAAATGAAGGAAATATTAAAATATTATTATTAGAGATTTCGACACAAAACAAAATCAATTTTTGATGTAACAATGTACATATGTCACGTAAATAGCGTAGATTTCTGTGATTTTTAAACAATATTTAAATTTATTAAAAACTATAATAAAGGCACTGTACTGTATTAATTCTGGTTCCCAAATTTCATGGGTGCGAATTCTGACTAATTGTGGAAATCTTGACTTATCGTTCCAATCTATACACCAACTGCGGTGCATGTCTGTACTATTTATGACATGGCAACTTACCAGCTCTATGGGTCAGCAACTCTACCTACTGAGCTATAGTCGCTTAGAGGTCTGAATGCAAAGATTCCAATGTGACATTTCCGAAATTGAAGAACTCGAAATTTCTTCCGCTGGCGCTCTTCTCCACCAAACAGACAAATTTCCGCGTAGTTCCCATAGAGCTGGTAAGTTGACATGCCATAAATACTACAGACATGCACCGCAGTTGGTGTATAGATTGGAACGATAAGTGAAGATTTCCACAATTAGTTATACAGTGAAAGCTCCCGTAGGCGGACACTGACGGTTCCATTAATTTTGTCCGGCTACGTGAGATGTCCGCTTGCGGGAGAGGCTGAGTATAGCGAACACCAAAATTATTTAAATTTATTTACCTTTCAGACCCCTTTAAATTCAACATAATTAAAAATTGAATATCGGTATCGGAAATTATTTTTCAAGATTTTCTACAATTATTCTCAAAATTTCCTCTGCACAAGCGGACGGACATCAGGAGAGACTAAAACTTCAAACTTAAAACCCTTTGTTTGTCTACAAAAATCAGAAAAGTACTTCAGCAAGTTGTTTTGTAGTCATTTCTACCATTAAATCTCTCAAAATGTCGTTGATGAGTATGCCTAGAATTTACTTTTTGTCCGTTTACGGGAGAGTCGACCTAAAAAATGTACTAGATATTAGTGTTCGCGTCCGGCCAGGGGAGCGTCCGGCTACGGGAACGTATTTTGTTCGAAAATTGTATTGAAAAGCTTGGGACCGAGAAATTTGTCCGGCTACGGGAGGTGTCCGCTTACGGGAGCTGTCCGCGAACGGAGCTTTCACTGTACATAATAAAGGGTAAACCAATAAAACGTGCACTTTGCATCCTTCTCTTTTTGCGTAGAACCCTATGCGTAATGCCGTGGTTGAAGGATCTGATGGCGAAACAAGGCCAAAATTCCTTTTCACGAGAAGAGTTTTGCCTTCACGATGATCACTTACTGCTGTACATTATAAAAAATGAGTGCATTGCGATATTTTGACTTCTGGAACGGCAATAAATTTAGCCGGAAGAAATTACTAAATCCGACCGGCCGAATTTTATCCAGATTCGATTTTTTTCGGCCGTTTTTCTGGCTAAAATTATCTTTCATACTCCCCAATTCGATCCGATCAAGAAAAGTGCGGGTTTTATCTGTTTTCTCGGATAATGACGAATTAATATGGAAAACCGCATTTTCCTGCGGATAGCGAAGATCGATAAAATCGATCTTTTCACAACTAATTCGTATTAGCCAAGCGAAAAATTATTACATACTCCCCAACTCGATCCAATCAGGAAAAGTGGGTTTTCTCACATAGTGACGTCATAATATGGAAAACCGCGTTTTCCTGCGAATAGCGAAAGCGACAAAATGTTGCCTTTTACGTACAACTAACTCGTATTAGGCAAGCGGCAAATTTTGACATACCCCTCGACTCGATCCGAACAGGAAAAGTGGGTTTTTTGTTATCGTGACGTCACTATAATATGGAAAAGTGAATTTTCCCGTTAATAGCGAGGAGCGACAAAATCGTTTTTTCAAAATCTCATTCGTGTTAGCCTTGCGGCAAATTATGACATACTCCGCGACTTGATCCGACCGACCCGGGTAAAGTGGCGTTATGTGCCATAGTGACTTCACAAACTGGAAAACCACATTTTCCCGCTGATGGCGAAGCGTGAAAATGTTTTTTCTTTTACAACTAATTCACAACAAAATACCGAAAGAGGGCAGAATAAGTTTCGACTTGATCTTTTAAAGTTTCTCAATGAAAATGATGAGCGAAAAACTAGTTTTCACAACTAATTCATTACAAATTAGCGGCAAATTACTGTAAAAATTGTTTCGCTAACTTTCTGCACGTGTAACCCATATTCATTTTTTAATATCTCAATTTAAAAAAAAAAAAACAATCTGCTCGACATACGCCAAGGAAATATTTGGGGGGTTCAGTGTCCGTTTCAGCCAGATTTCCATGATGTATGTTGAGACGAGGCGACCCATAGGGTGAATTCAAATTGTAAGACGAAACCGGACGGGTAAACTTGCAAGACAAGAACCATCGTTCTTACAATCTGAAATGCACGATGCTTGTTTGCTGGCCACTACAAAAACTCTCGCCGTCCGACCGAGAGCTCGCTGGGAAAACTCCGTAGGTGACGACCGAAACTGGAGGACAAGGTCACGTAACCGCGACAATTGAAGGTCAACGATTTAGGCGGCCAACGTCCGACGTCGGGCTATTGTGCCACATTGATGATGATGCTTGAGTGGCGTTGTTAAAAGCACAATTTGACACAACTTTAAATTTATGAACGATTTTGACTCCCAATCAACCTCCTAACTATACCTATAAATATTCGCCTCGCCCAAATTCAACGCCTTCGAATAAACTCTACAGTGGTAATAAAACACAGATAGTTCAATTTTCAGTGTGAATTATTTGAATGGAATCAAAATCAGTATAAACAATGTTTTTCGTTTTGTTTTCTGGCGAAAAAACAAACAACGAAGACGGTTTGCTAACACGCGATCAGGCAACATACAGCTGAAAAACAGGGAAATTCGAGATTAATCCCACAGACTTCCAACGATTGGCCTTGCGATTTATTGATTGTCATTGCAAAAGCCAATCGAACGGAGAACTGTATTCGCTTGAATTGGAATGGAAGATCTGTTGGAATAATCGGAATTTGTGGGATAAGTTCTTCCTCTCCTTGAATTTTCCCTAGATGATCGTCGCGTCGCTTGAATCACCTTGTTTATCAGTTTCTTGACGGACAACCGCGAACCGTTGTACAATTTCGGATGATTCAGATTCCGTAACATGTTTATGATCGATCCCATACCTTCAGCTGTAAATTATGCGGCAGGGCTCCTGGCACATCAAGCGAGTTCAAAAACTCCGTCGAATAGTTGGCGCTTCATCCTGGCCGATATCGGTGTAAACGGATTTGTACGATTTTTTGAAAATTCAGCAGCCGATGGGTCGTTCAGCAATGCGACTCTCATGTTCGTAGTCAATTTCAACTTCTTGACATGCCGCCACATAGATGACAATTTCGGACATGCATTAAGTTCATCCACAGCAGTAGATTTCGGGATGACGGGAAGCGGAGAGTAATATTAGAGCCCCACCAAATCGTCTCGAATCACCTCGTAAGTCCTTCATCGTTCGGTCAACTGCCTCCAAAGCTCGTTTATGCGCCATCGTACATTCATCCCAAATGATGATTTTGCATTCTCGCATCAATTTCGCTGTTGCCGAACTCTTGGTGATTGTGCACGTTGGCTTCTCAACCGAGAGTAGATTCATCGGCTTCAAAGCGGAATGTGCAGTTCGACTGCCTTCCAACAATGTAGCAGCAATGCCAGAGGATGCAAAAGCCATCGCAATTTGACATCTTGACCGAATTGTTGCCAGAATCAACGTAATGATGAATGTCTTGCCTGTCCCACCAGGAGCATCGAGAAAGCAAATGCCTCCTCTTCCATCGTCAACAACCTTCATAAGCGAATTGTAATTTCAAGATCGAAACTCGAAGTTGTTATGCGAACTATATGCAAAATGTCGTCAGCCATCTCGTCCTTGTATTTGTTCCACATTGCGGTCGGGATACGCCAATATGAACAGAAGCAGATGAAGGTAAAAGTGTGAGAAAATGCACTGTCCTCATAATTTTGCGCATGTTTGGTAGTTATTCGCAGCACAGCAATTATTAATCTCGTTAGCTTCTTCACCCAAAATTTAAAACAAAACGTCTTTTATAACAATGAATTCCACAATTATTCGAAATTATCAAAAGCTTCATAACGAATTATCCACCTTTGCATCATCTAAAATCATCAAATATTTCGATTAAATGCAAAACTTTCTTCCTGAATTTTCCGAGGTTTCTACTAAGAATTTTATATTTGTTCATTCGAAAAGCTATTGTGGAAAAAATGCAAGGAAAAAAATTATTTTCATGTTTTCGAATTTTCCGACTTTTCCGGAGGATCTTCCAAAATTTTCTTTCGTAAAAACCATCTCCTGGCAATTGCAAACTACTTCAATTTTTCCAATTTTTCGACTTTTCCGGGATGTTTTCCAAAATTAATATTTATTGGCACTAGTGTCATTACAAGTTTTCTACAAGGCTTGTTTAATTTTCTCCTATCCAATCAGCGCTTAAGTCCTCCGGCACCCATTTCACCACCTAATCAGGACTGTAACAGGCAGGCGTTTTACGAGATTAGGTACGGATAGAGTCCTCTTAGCGCCCCACCACCCTATCGCCTGAAGAGACTAGGCTCCCGACTCTCGAGAGCCACAAGAGCGATACTTTAAGCGCAGCTTAAATATAAATTTTGTTCGTGCCTCATTTTTTACCTATCTCTAATAGACCCGGAAATTGAGAACACATGTCCGGGCTGCGGTGGTGCACCTTGCGATGTGGACCACCTGTTCCGATGCCCCGCTGCACCTACTATCCACACTCCGAGGGCGTTATGGTACTTTTGCAGCTGCTACGTTCTTGTCGCTTGAGACTATAGGGATGAATAGACCTCGCGAGTGAAATTTTTGTATACTTGCTGTCGTGAAATATGTGGCAAATGCTGGGGATTCGGAATTTCAGAAGCTACCATCCGAAAACGTTTCACTTCATCGTTGAAAATATCTTATGACCGGGGAATCGAAAACTAATACATAAAATGGCCGTGAAAAAATACGGAACCATTTTCGAATTGATGCTTATGGAGTTTCCCAGCAATTGATACATATTCCACGACACTAAGTATACATTTTCATTGCGAAGATCGCAGCGGACAAAAAATTCACTCGCGAGGTCTATACATCCCTTAAAGCCGAGAACGACGACGAAACGCAAGCCGCAACTACGTCCAAAACCAAAAACCATTTAAAAAATTTAATTGACAGCCCGGAATTGTCAATTTGAAAGCTTGGATATTTAGCCTAGTAAATGACATAGTTTCATTGAACTTTCATTGATTGGACATTGCACTGTAGAATTTAGACCAAAAAGTTTACCCAGATATTGGGACCCTTTCTAATTGGTCTAAGCGTATTCCATGTTCTATAAATTCAATGACAATACTCCTTCAGGAGTTTAATCATGTTGAATGATTCACAAAAGGTAAAGACAAATCTAATAAGGGACTTCAATATTGAAAAAGACGTCGAGTTAATGTTTTTAAAAAATAATTAACCATTTATTGTTTTATTTATACAATTAATATATTATCAGTTTTCGTTTAGATCGTATCAAGGGTGTATGTCATTCTCATTTCATTAGTTCTTTTTTTTTAAACTTTTCGTCATCTCCTTGCGCTAGTCATTTCTAGTCAGTTTTGTTTCTCGATTTAATTATTGTATACGTGAAATATATATATTTATATATATGCAGTACTTTTATATAAAACATTTCTTAATATTTGCATCGCATCGTCACATATATATTTACTTAGATTGAGATTTAATTATATTATGTATATGCACAAAGTGTACACTTAGAATTAAAAGGAATTGTTCCAATTAGTTTTTCTGTTTTTTCATTCGTAATTCCCAACCGTTCCTAAGTCTGTATACAAATTCACATTTGTGTCACAATGACACAGTTCTGCGTATCGATCTTGTGTTTTATATTTATATGCACATTCAGAGTGAATGCATTAGCATTTTTATAATATACATTAAATGTAAAAAAAATTCTTCCACTTTTGCCTTCACAATGATTCTCCTTTTACATATCGTTCCATACTAGATATAACTGTTTTTCTTCTAGGGATCTTTTGCATTTTTTTTTTAAATATCTAAGGTTTTCTTACGAGTTCATAAAAGTAAGTGTATTTTTCAATTGTTTTCTTTTTATATATATAAAGAGTGTGGCTTTTACTTCTTATATAGAATAATAGTCAAAGAATTTCTTTTTTACACGTTTTCTTCCGAGCTTTTTTGCTGATGTGTGCATCAAAACAATGCAATCGTCATCGTTTTCGTCGTTATCCTTGTTTTTTTGTGTGTTTATTTTGCATCCTGTTCTATCGGATGTATCGCATTTATTATTAATTATATATTTCGCTTACTTAAGAATAATAATTTTTCAAATTTTATGTAGTCTAAATTTAATTTCATATCTATATTGTTTTTATATCAATTTTTTTTCATCATATCCTTTTCGAGATTTACTATGTTTATCTCAGCTCTTCGTCATATTGAAATTTCGTCTATTTACAGAATTTTCGTGTTATGCACAGTACACATTACACGCTTCTAATATAATCGTTAAAGTAGTGGAAAATGTAGAAAACAAACAAGCAATAAAAAAATAGAAACCAAACAAACAAATTTATACACATATGCGACACGTGGCCAAATTATCAGAGTCAGCTATTGGCAAAATGCAATAGTATCATAGTACAGAACATTGTTATTCCACCAATTATTGGTGAAATTGTTAATTGAATCCAATTTAGTGCTGATGTTGTTGTTGTCATTATCGTCGTTCGATGACGGTGAATTGAATGTGCCGAGCTGGTATCACCACATTTGCCTGCAAAAAAGATATTTTTTTAATTAGTTAATTCTGCTGTGTGAATAGATAAAAACAAACGATAGTCAGAGTGTAGCAACAATCGTACAATCAAAGGTTCCACAAAGACCATACAGAGCAAAATAAAAACGCCACCAGTCCAATGAAAATTTTGTTGCCAATTTGTGGCAAGGATTTGATTTTGTGCGAACCAATAATAATCGTTGAGGATACAAACTGACTAATTTCCAATATATGTAGGTACATACCGGCTAATGTTAAATTGGCGAAAAAATGATTATCGGGCGGTTTGGCCAGGCCACGATAGCATGAGTCACCGACAACCAGCAGACCATCATTGCCGTCCAACTGTTTATAACTAATGCAAACTCCATGGTTTGTGGCCTGATTCTTCGCAATTATAAACACTGTACTGTTTTCCGTCCACGAGCCGTGACAATAGTATGCTGAAATGGATTAAAAAAGGAAACATTTGGGTGAATTGAAATTTTGATGAAATGCGGCAAATTGTTATTGGATTCGTGTGCGGTGATGGAATGTAATTTTAATTTATTTTCAGTTTTTTTTCGGGGTATGTTTGTTTCATTTTGGAATCAACTGTTTTGTGGCAATTGAATGGTAAAAGGATTTTGTGGTAAATGGAATATACTGGATTTGTGATGAATGCGGATGAGGTAAATTCACAAATGAGATTGATAAGAGTTATGATTTTCAGAATGTCATTTCGACGAAATGGTTAGGTCGTAATGTGTGTAGGTAGAATTATAAGTTTAATGCACCGACATTGGGTAATCACCCATGTTGTTGTTGTTGTAGCGGTGCAGAAGGGTGTGAGTCGCTGTGCATGTCTGTGGATGTGTTCTAAGTTTCGTCGTCGTTCTCGCCTATTGTCTCAAGCGAGAAGAACGTAGCAGCTGCAATAGGGTTGTCCCATAATGCCCTCGGAGTGAGGTTACTCAATGCAGCGGGGCATCGAAACAGGTGGTCCACATCGTGTGGCGCACCACCGCAGCTCGGACAAATGTTCTGTATGTCCGGGTCTATTCGAGATAGGTACGAATTGAGGCGTGATCAAAAGCCCGACCTAAGCTGGGCTAGTGTCACTCTTGTGGCTCTCGGGAGCCTAGTCTCCTCAGGCGATATGGGTGGAGGGGGCACTGAGAGGACTCTATTCGGACCTAAACTCCCTATTGACCGATTCACAACGGTTGTGTGAATATCTGCGATGGCCGCATGGTATGCTGTATTATCGAATAAATCGGGAGGTGCCCGTTTGTATCTCTGGACGTCTCTCTCGAGATCTCTGAGTCGACTCCTGACATGTCGTGGAGGGGGAGTGTCATCATGGTATCTAGATAGACACCTAGGATCTTGTGGTTGGTAACAGTAGGAACAACGTCTTCAGCATGCTTACCAGTACGGATCGCAAGCACCTCCGAAAATTCCTGCGTCCAGGTGGTAAGAAGAGTTGCAGTACATTTAGACGGCGAAATGACTAGGTTGCGGATACTGAAAAACTCCACTCCCCGAGGTGAGTACGGTGCAATCGTCCGCATAGGAAATTAGTTCGATACCTTCCGGCGGTGTTGGAAGGCTCGACAGGTAGATGTTGAACAATGTAGCAGAGAGTACGCTACCCTGTGGAACTCCCTGCTTAATTTTTCTATGCTTTGAACAACTGCCTCGAAACTCTGTGAAGGATTGCCTCCCATAGTTGGCAATCCACCTAACCACTTGTGCAGGAATATGCATATTTAGGAGATCGGCCAACAACGCAGAGTGAATGACCGTGTCGAAGGCTTTCGACAGGTCAAGGGCTACTAGGACGGTTCTGCCACAGGGCGGTTTCTGGTTGAGGCCATTTTGGATGTGATGAGTGATCATATCCAGAGCTGTTGTGGTGCTATGCATCTTCCTGAAGCCATGCTGGTGAGAAGCTAGCTCAGCATGCGATACAAGGGTGGGGTGGATGAGTGCTTCGAGCGTCTTTGCAACGGGTGATAAAATTGTGATTGGACGGGATTCGGCGAGTTTCGCGCTTTTACTGGGTTTGAGAAGGGGGATGGTTCGTCCCTTTTTCCAGAATTCAGGGATGACAAGCGTGGATATCGACAAGTTGAAAGCCATCGTTAGATATTCGATGGCCGGAAGATCTAGGTGTTTCATCATGGTCATTGAAATGCCATCTGGTCCAATGGCCTTAGATTTTTTCGCATTCTTGATTGCTGCTCAAACTTGGTCCGCTGTATAGGTAGGGATGATGTCAACCGTTCGATTGCGAATCCTTCTTTTTATCTTGCAGATGAGCATCTTGGTCTTGGGGTGTTCAATAAATTGCTTATTGAACAAGCTCGCGCAGAGTTTTTGGATTTGCGGTGGTTTTCTTGCCGAATCTGATGGCTACACTGCCTTTGTCTTTCGTTCGGTGAGACAGGGCGCGGACCGTAGCCCATAGTTTGCTGACACCTTGTGAGAGGTTGCAGCTAAGAAGATGCTCGTTCCATTTCTCTTTTTTGTAGGTGTTAACTAGTCGATTTATTTCGGAGTTTAGCTCCTGAATTCAGGGGTCTGCCCGATTTGCGCGTCTGAAATCGTCCCGTTCGTCGGCTAACCTTGCGGCAGCAGTTGGATAATATGGCCGAGCTTTTGGGATACGCCCTGCCGGAATGTAGCGAGCTGCCGCTTTGACAATGACGTTCCTAATATTCTTTTCGGCTTCCCTAGCATTCGTTGGAGTAGGTAGCGCGGCGAACTTCGTCGAAGTGAACGCAGTGAAACCCTCCCAATTTGCCTTTTTGTGGTTGATAAACGTACGCCGTTCTGACGTCGTCAGTTCAGCTGGTTTATCAATAGTTATTAATATGGGGAGGTGATCGGATTGAAGAGATCTGGTTGTCTCCCAACGGGTTTCACTTATCAGACTGGCGCTCACCATAGTTATGTCAGGAGAACTATGGCAGGCACCAGCGACGCGTGTAGAGTGCGCAGAAGTCTGATGGGTCTAATTTGGACGCGATATCTATACCTCTGGCATCATTTGCGAGAAGAGAGTGCCAGAGTTCGTGATGGGCGTTAGAGTCGCCAAGCACAATACTGCAACTGAAAGAGCACTGAAAAATAAAATCTAGAAAATATGACTATAGGATGCATAAGCAGCATGCTTTCCTCCAGAAAAGTCGTCTGCCAAATCAACGAACAAACTCTCCCTGCTGAGGTTACTAGAGGGGTGTACTTTTGCCCATCCTGTGGTGCCTGGTTGGCGACTTTTGCGGGAGCCCACATCTAATGGCCTCTCCGTACAGGGATATGCCGATGATGTGGTTATAGTGGTAAAGGGTTTGTGTGAGGAAACACTAACTGATTTACTCGCACGATAATGTACAATACACCTCTACCAATTGGGAATCTAGTCAAATACCTCGGGGCAATCCTCGACAATAAACTTTACTAGCAAAAGCATGTCGAAGCGGCGGCTGAAAAAGCCACCAGAACCCTTTGGATATGTATAAAATTCCTGGGTATGAAACCCTCCACTATACTCTGGATTGACAGGGCAATAGTAAGACCAACTCTAGACTACGGTGCTGTAGACTGGTGGAAGAGAGCCCTGACTACGGAGGGAAAGTTCGTGTTGGGCAAAGTACACGTCTCATTACCACAGGTGCACTCCGATACTGCTCCAATAGCGCTCTACAGGTGTTACTTCACCTACACCCATTTGACAAACACCTCCAAACCCAGGCAAAACTAGCACTGGTACGACTCATTGCAAACGACGCCAATTTTAAGATTACTATGAAGAAGCTAACATGCATCAACAACATCACTATCGCGAATATGCCTGCTCCGACCACCTTGCAAAGGAGATCTCATGCGACCACCTTTTCAGGCTGAAACATGGAGCAAGAGAAGTGCCACTCTAATTTTACACAGACCATAAAATGTAGTCTGGCTGGTCTAGCGATTAGTGCGCGCACCTTCGGTGCACAGGGTCATGAGTTCAAATCTCACCGTGCCATGGTGTTTTTCGAACTCACGAGCTTGTGACGGTTTTGGTTTTCGATGAGCCACGCCCAATTACCCCGAAAATGGCTACCATAGCGAATAACTTAACAAAAATCCACCGCCTCGAATTGGCAGACCGTCGATAGGTGTGCCAGACAGCTGTGACATCTCAAAACACCGAGTAGGCCATATTCTGCAAGACAGTTTGCGTTGGCGCCCACTTCTGATTTGTCAGGATTATGAGAAATCAAAGACTACAATATCTCTCGGATACAATATGTCGTCGCGTGACGAGGTCTGAACGTTGGCTGACTCTCCTGGGGACAGAGTCTACTCTCCTCTCTCGATACGTGACAGCTCGGCCATTCTACTTGAGCCTGCCCTCAAGCTCTGGTCGGTAGCATCGTCTAGGTCGCCTTCGTCGCTTGATGAAAACGGGTCCAGCTCAGGGTTGAGCGAACACCATCTCTTTGTGTTGTCCGTTGCGAATACGCCCGAATAGTGCTTTGATCGGCGACCAGTCGTTTTATTGTCGATGCTTTCTACGAAGTACTGGTCATTTTGCAGAACCTGGGCTATGACAAAAGGGCCCTTATACATACTTAGGCTCTAGCTGGCGTGATTCGCCAGTAGCTGTAGACGGGTTTGAGATCACCACCAGGTCACCTTCTTGATAAAGCGTCCGCGTTCGTCAGAAACCGCTTGACTGATTCTATTTCTCACGGCATCTCGCAGAACAAAATCAAAAACTACATCATGCGGAGAGAATCCTGTTGCCGCGTTCTTCATGCTGTTTAAAGCATCATAGTCATTCGCCTTGTGTTCTCAGATGTTGCAGAATTGACTAATTGACCCGTTCCTTGAGGTAGTCTTGTATCGTTCGGAATGGAATCGGAGTGATTTCGTCCGCGTGAAATTCCCCTTCGGGTTTATCACTTGCACTTGCACTAGCAGCACTCCGGGAATGCACGAATGTAGTCTTTTACGAGCTTGCCCTGTCGCTGAAGGGTTTTCTGTTTGCAGAAGTGACACATCTCGTCGTGAAAGTTTGTTATAATTCGCCATCGAACCGCTTCAGGTACCACAAACTTTTCGTCCGCGCCCATTCGTCTGTACAGACATTTATTTTTGAGGATGTAGTCTGTTCGCAACTGCTTGATTGGATCACAAGATCGGTCGCAGCAATTATGTCCCTAATTTCCGAATCTTGGAGTTGAATTACTAGCAGCCATAGTCTTGTTGGCATATCTCTAGTTTCCAGACCTTGTCAACTACAGATGACGGTTCCACGGGTGCGCCAACAGTGGCTCGACCCAGGGCGTCGACGGGCTGCATCTTGTCGCTCTGACGATGAACAGTTATAAGGTTGTATTGTTGAAGCTTCAGCCACCATCTAGCAATCCGTGGCACTAATGGAGTCTTTGCCTTTGTGGTGCTTATGGCTGCACAGTTGGTGATAACCGTGAAGGGTCTTCCCAGTAAGAACAGTCTGAGTCGCTCGTTTGTTTCAACGATCGCCAGCACCACCAACTCATGGCTGTAAAACATAGATTCGAACATTTCCTGCTGTAGTATGCAATTGGTCGCCACTATCCAGTTAATGATACCATACCGCCAGGGAAGTGCCTCAGTTTTAAGCTCTTATCTCCCGGTCCATCGGATTGTTCCGACCTTCGGCAATTTATTGACCGGATTTAATTGTCAAATGGAGATTTCTTCGTCTAGTGCATGCATGCACCTTCGGAAACCCATCCCCCGGGCCGCAACTCCAGATGGTTGACTTGGGTACCAACCTCCAGCTGCCTCGAGTGCAACACCAATGATGGGTATTAACCATAGTCCCCTGGGCTTTACGCTGAATTCAGACGTGCATATGCCAGGTTCGTTTGACCTGTGACTACCTATCACCTTGAAGCGATGGGAAACTCTCCCGTAAGTCGTGGGAGGAGGTAGGTCACGCCATGAGCCACCCGTACATAACTCAGGAGCTCGGGAACGTTACCGCCCGAATGGTCTTTGTACAGATCCTCGCCATGGCGTATCAACTGTACCAGGGACCCCCTTGCGCTGCTAGGTCCGTGGTGGCGCAACTCACCAAAGATCTTTGTCCCACTATATACAGCCATTTCTGGCTGATGTCACAAGGACACCGACCCCCCTGCGGGGAAACTTCGGAAAGAAGAGGGAGAAAGTCAGGCATGTCAGCCACCCTACATGACTCGAGTGCACCAGGCTCGACAATACCCAAAGGTCTTCGTACAGATCCACGCCATGGCCTATTAACCTCCCTGTGCTGCTCAGCCGTGGTGTCGCAACTTATCCAACATTAACTAACTGAGGAAGTGCAAAACGGTGACAATGCTTTACTATGGCCCATTTGGCGAAGAAAAAGTATTCTTCCACCATGGCCTACTCGAGGTACTCCGTCAGTGGCCAACCTATCCAAGAAAAAAAAACTCGACTGGAAAAGTCGTCAAACATCGTCATATACCAAATAGTGGACCCGATGAAATTGATAGGTTCAAGATGTCGTCAAAGAAAACGTAAGGAATGTACGCATTACGTACGTAATGGACCTAAGAAGGGAACCATGGTTTCTACCCGTCATGGCGTTGAACTCGAGGCGGTTGTGGTGTTAGGCAAGTCGACCATCTATAGTCGCAGCCTACGGATAAGGTCCGAAAGGGAGAAATCCCTTTCCGAATTCAATTCGGATAAAACTGTTATTCCCGCAAAAGAGGGAGGTGTGGCCGTTGGCCTATGAGGTACTCTCGAATTGTAAGCGCAATGGACTTACCGACTGATCGTTTTTTTTATGACTTATCAGTAAACGTCAACATTTTTAGTTTTTGCGCCGAATATATATTTGCGGAGTGCAGAGTCCCAGAAACAAAGGCATACAAAGAAATTCCATGGGGAATTCAGTATCATCATCAAATCACCAAAACAGATGCTGTCGTCTAATACTTTGGATAACGGCATGCGACGCCTCTACATTTAAAATAAAGTGACCGAAACACATACAAACTATGTATATAGAACGGTCTGAAGAGAATTGCCATTTTCAGAAAGCATAAGTTTAAATATCGATCCACACTTCTTAGTTATTCTTAGCCACAGTCATACAAGTTGATAAATTGTCAGTCAATTAATTAACTGACAATCTGTCGTTGTGTAGAAAATGGCTTTGACTGATGACTGAAGTTTGTGGAACGACCTAAAGTGGCTGAGGCTGCTAAGAATAACGTTTCGGTTTTTTTTTTTACCTCAAAAAGGCAAAAGGAATCATAGCAACTGACTCATATTCTCATGCCATAACCGAACAATTTCGGCAAGCTGCGTCGAGACGATAGAGGATGCGAAAGCGTCCATGAGAGCCATTCGAACGATTTCACACAAGTTTGTCAAAGTTTTCGAAACTCTCATGGCTGGCGGAACCTTTCAACAAAATTAAGAGAAAGCAAGAACTAGTATGTTTTCTATTTTAAATCGAATAAACGAGATAGCAGAGCAAAACTCATATCGGCCAATTTGTTTGCTGGACACTATGTGGGAAATCATTTGACCACTGACCATTCTATAGGCAGTCCCGAATCGGCCCTCTCTATTTATGTGAATGGTAAGTGTTTGGGCCAATGATCATTTAATTTCAATAAATAATTACCAATTATTGAATTTGGTGGGACTGTTACAAATTTCAATACATATTTGAAATTAATCAAATCAAAGATATTTGTGAGGCTGAGTGAATTCTAAAATTTAAAGTTGCATATGTGTCATATTCGGGGTTTTTATTTAATTGCGGTGATTTTTTGCATTTCCAGAAATAGAAATGCGTCAGAAACAATGGAAAAGGTAGGTTTGACCTGACGTCGCATTTCAAAACAGAAAAGGTGGTCCGCCTAAAAAAACATGTTGGACATCCCTGATCTAGTGAGGCAGCCTGCACGCAAGTTCCGAAAGGTCTCCAAAGAAGACAACACCCTAGAAAACGAAGCTGCAAAGGCAAAACATTATTTGAAGAAATCGAGCACTTGGACAAAAAGCATACTCAACTGGAGAAATCAATGCCAACAAACTCTATTATTACCGTAAAGATTTACCGGAAAGGCAATTCGTTAGAACGATCGGATTGATTTTGCGACGCCATTTAGCGACCCTCTTGTATGTGAGGAAACCCTTTTAAACCAAGTGACGAAGGCGTGACAAGGCTTGGACATACTACGCAAGACATTTATATTACCTCTGCCGTTTTATGGGTCGAGGCTCCCGGTTTGCCGCCCTTTGTGAAACCGCGGTCACACGATAATCCCACTTAGAGTCTTACTTCAATTTGCTCCGAGGTGGAATTACCGCCTAGCAGTGTCTTTTTTCTAGGATTTGCGCAAAATACCCGTGCTACAAATAAATGACCTCTGCTAGGGGCACGCAGGGTGCGTGCTTTCATATAAGGATACCTTACACACCCCAAGGACTGGTCACCTATCCTATCGGGGGAGTGGGATAGTCACATGTCGAAACTCATAGGCCTTCATAATTTCCTCTCACATTACGAATATATCTAATTTACTCGTTCTTGGTTCTCTCACGAGACGCCATTACTCATCTAGACAGGACACACTCTTTCAGGAGGCCAGCGATTTCTTGTCGGGATCTTCCCGATACACTCTTGTCCGGGACAACCAGGAACTAGAGAATTATGCAAGCCCGTAAGCCGTATGTAATATGATGTCCAGCGTTACAAGATCTACGAGTCAAGAGGTGACACATCTATCGTTTTGCATACTCTGAGATATTTAGGATGTCGACATACAGCGTGATGCTAATAGGCCAAGTCCCGAATCGGCCCTCTCTATTTATGTGAATAGTAAGTGTTTGGGCCAATGATTTAATGTCGCCCAAGGGAAAAATAATTAAGGGCTATCAATGCTGCATAATATCTGAGCGAGAGGAGCCAAATTCTGCAAATGGTTTTCCTTCGTAGGAACGCAGCATTCCACGGTAAATTTGATTCATTTTAAAGGATTGACATTTTTGGTATCGATCAACAAAGTACAGCTTATATCAGCGTACAGGTTGCACCAAAAATCTAATTATGCAGAAGTTTCACGCGGTATTATGCGGTTTGAAAATACGTTGAGGCTATGAAAAAAAGTTTTGAAACTACCATGGAAGAATATTGCAACTATAGTAGAATGCGATTAGTAGCTTGAAATTTATGTTGGGCTCTCTATCCAGTGTCTTATTGATTTTTTCTTTGCGTACTCGCAATGCCTTTGCAGCAATAAAATAAATAAGTTCCAGACAGCTAAAGTTATACGAGGGTGGTCTGAAAAGTTTCCGACCTCAACTCAAAGATGGCGCCACTCGTCAATAAAAGCTAGTGAATGTAGTTGTGTATCTTTTAACAGTTACTCACCAAAGTTTCGGCCATTTTGGACGCGCAGTTTTTAGTTGACAGTCGTTTGAGTGACGCCTGCAAAGTGGGCCTCCGTGGCGGCGATGACCTCCTCATTCGACTGAAATTTCTGCCCGGCGAGTGACTTTTCCAAGTTTGGAAACAAAAAGAAGTCACTCGGGGCGAAATCTGGAGAATACGGTGGATGGGCAGCAGTTCGTAGCCCAATTCGATCAGTTTGGCGTTGGCGGGCGGAGGTGTGATCCGGTGCGTTATCATGAGAATTTTTTTCTTTGCCAAGTGGAGCCGTTTTTTCTTCAATTCGGCGTCGAATCGGCCCAATAATTCGGCAGAGTACAGCCCTGTGACCGTGTTGCACTTCTGCACGTAGCCGATGTGGATCACACCTTGTGGATCCAAGAAAACGCTGGCCATCACCTTTCCGGCCGATGGAGCAGTCTTCGCCTTCTTCGGAGCACGTTCGCCGGCTGAAGTCCACTGTTTCGACTGTTCCTTGGTCTCTGGTATGTATACCAGTGTATCCAAGTTTCGTCGACTGTCACGAAACGACCCAGAAACTCCTTCGGATTGCGCTTAAACAGCGTCAAACACAGCTTTGAAGTGGTCTCACCGTTGCGCTTGTTGTCCGGAGTAAGCAAACGCGGCACACATCGCGCCGACAGCTTTCTCATGCCCAAAATTTCATGCAGGATATGACCCACGCGATCTTTTAAAATGCCTACTGTCTCAGCTATCTCTCGCACCTTCAATCGGCGGTCTGTCAATACGAGATCGTGGATTTTTGTCACGTTATCCTGCGTGCTAAACGTTTTCGGGGCACCTGGACGTGGCTCTTCAAAAACCGACGTGCGACCACGTTCAAACTCGTTAACCCTTTCCCGGACAGAACGTCTATAGACGTCCAATTTTGAGCATTTGACATACAAATCGTGTCAAATTTTGGCGTTGTGTCCGGCAATGAGTTAAACCAATTTTTGATGGTCGCCATCGAAGGAGAAGAGTCACCGTACACAGCATCCAAACGCTCTTTGATTTCGCTGCGCGATTTCCCTTCCAAAAACAAGAATCGAATCAGCGGCCGATATTGCTCTTTTTTCATTTTTCTAAAATTGGCGGACACTCCAGCTTTCACACGTGACCAAAGCAAAACTACGAGTCTGATCCGGCTGAATTTTGGACAGTTGCCGTCTAGAAGAATGTACTACACGATAGTAAATTGCTCTTGCGAGACTGACACCATCAGGCGGGGAGGCTGGGTACTTATCAGACTACCCTCGTAGCACATTTGCATATTTTCAGGATAAAATCAACCTAAACTGAGGCTATTCACATCAAAGTTCGTGCCAACTAGCCACATTACTAATAATTGTTTATTTGTCAAAAAATATGAGCTGTTTCGAGAATAAAGCCGTCCGGAAACGTATTTACAAACAATGCCAACTCCGCTCGGATTTTTTGCAGATTTATCGCAATAAACCCGTGCAGAGTTGGAGGCATTTTTGCCTTGAGTTGCATACGGAAATGTATCTACGACGTCCGGCCTACAAATCCGTGTCAAATTGAAGGGTGAGTGCCTCCTACTCAATACGGGTTTGTAACCGAAGATATCGCAACAAACCCGTGCGGAGTTGGGGGTAATCATGCCTCGTATTGAACAGGGGTTCGTAAATACGCCGCCCGAAGGTACGAGTCACGCACTGCATACTTCGGTCAACATTTCTCTTGGTCTCTTGGTCATCCAATGCTCCTTTAATACGGGTCAAATAAATCGTTTCATCAAAAGATAGACTAAGTCTTCATTCTCAATGTGACGATAAAAAAATGAATGGCCGAGACTGAGAGTCAACAATTTACATGTGCACTATACTATAGATTTATTGACTGTTTTATAGAACTCAATACTAACGAATGAAAAAGCTTTAGCTCATACCATTCAAGAAAATTATGTCCACGTTTCCAACGAAACTTTCTGGACTAAACCAAAGGAGTCGGGTGAAGCTGAAATCGTCATTCGACAAAAAAAGCAACAACCCTCTGGTTAATGAACATCAAATAGAATTGCTAATGAGCTCCATGTTTCGTCCAGAGTCGCAATTCGAGTTGGTCTAATTAAGGAACTTACTCCGATATCAGTCAATAGAATATCCACCCTCAAGTTGTTCAGTGCATTTTAAACATATGTACGTCCACAGATATTGTATTTTTACAATTCTCTCATCCTAGTTCAATCCAATCCTGCTGATTTGAAAATTCATGTAACCAACAGACATACAAATACCATTCAAATATATTCCCTTCGCATTCAATCGTCGTCGTCCCCCCAATCAAACATATTTCAATAGACATTCATACGGATACTATGTGCAAGCTCTGGAATCTACGAGTATGTATTGTATTTGCAATGTGCACTTCTGGCTCAAAAAAAAAAGAAGTAGAAGAAAGCAATACAGACTAGTAGTGGCAACAGCATCCGATTCGATTCGAGACATGACTCTCGAAAGGCTGAGGACCAAGAGCACAGCCAATAAATCAAATCAACATCAAAATCAAATTACTTACATTCCTCGCCATCTTCGTTGCATCTCGGCCGGACCTCAATTAAATTGGGATCGGTACAGCCGACCAGAAGTTGCCGTTGTGCCTTAACATTCACCATACACGTTGGAACGTCCCGTCGGTTGCGCTGCTGCTGCTGCTGGTGTTGTTGTTGTTGTTGATGATGATGCTGTTGTCGACCGAAGGACGATGATGATTCGGCATTCATTCGATTAATTTCAATACTTCTTCCACCGCTTGATTTATCGACGAGAGGAGCAGCGACAGCATTGTGCTCATCTTCGATATCGCTAAAGTCATCCTTGTTGTAGCCGTCGGCATCGACATCTCGCATAGTTTTACTGGCGAATATTCGAAGTTCGTCGTCACTGATGCTTTGTTGTAGCTGACGTTGCCGCTGTTGTTGTTGTAGATGTTGCCTTTGTCCTTGGCGTCGTAAATTGAAGACTTTCGATTTAGACTGATACGAGTCGATGACACTTGAATCCTTTGAATTGCCAGATTCCAGATGCTCATATTGTTGCTGCTTCTCCGTCTCCTCGTCGTGACCGTCTAGTATGATGCCCGAAACGGTGGGTTGAGCGCTACCAATGGCTGCACGTCGACTTCTAATTGAAAGACCACGGGTATGAGATTGCCAGGACGTTTGACCAAACTCCTCCGAGTTTCGAAAGCTTTGAATTCCGTGCCTGGAATTTAGAATTTTTTGGGTAATGTATTAGGTTAGTATATGGCGGCATAAGTTGTTGAGAATGAGAATGTAGCCGGGGTCCTTGATGCCCTGGCTGTTATTTGAAAGTAAAAAATTTAGTATGGCATCTGGTCTCGTTTCTATATATGTAATGTATATGAAGTACCATCCTGACGGGAAGGACTAAACATTTTTTTCTGTTTGCTGTTGTTGAGAAGCGCAAATGAGTGCGAGTAGGGCTTTACGTACCAAACCAGTCTATATACCAAAGATGGTAGCTAGCTAGTAGTGCGAGGAGCACCGTTAGTCGTCTATCTCTATCGTGTGTTTTATATGGGAAAAGTCTAGCTAGAGTATTTGGGTGTACTTTCCGATTTTTTTTTGCTAGTCATGTGATATGCAATTTCAGCAAAGAAGTATCAAAATTCTGGAATGTGAAATTGTTTTTACGTAGACATAGTCGTCTAACAGAAGAATTTTGTTGATTCTGAATGAGCGGCAATGAGCTTGATATTTCTTTTTGCCATACTACACGGAGAACGAAAAGGAAGAAAAAAAGGGTACGGCAAATTAAAGGGAAAATCAACAAATGTGGAGGGAGGTTATGGTGGTATTCATTAAAAATGTTGAATTGTGAACAATCGTAATTTGAGAATATGTATCAAGAAAAAAATGGGGAAATTATTTAGAGTTCGTTTTTTATTATTTAAAATGAAGGAAGGAGTAAGGAAGAATGGCTGCGCCAACTTCAATCTCAATCTGAGACCATTGACGATGTACCAAAAGATGCTGCCTCGCAAGCGTTGCAAAAGAACCTTTAAAGAAGGAATACCAAGTGTGGAAGAGAAAACATATTGCTGTCTTAAGGTCTGGAAAAAGATGTCGACTAGCGTCGACACGATCCACCAACTCCATATACTCGGCTGATTTAAAATGAGGAGAGTTTAAGTCGATTTCGGCCGAATTCTCAAAAGGATCCTGCACCGTCAGAGACTCTGAGCAGTAGACTCTAGACAGAGTGTCTGGAACTGTTGACTGCCTTTACGGTGCGTAATAGAGAAGCGAAACCCTTGCATTTCAATGACGCGTGATCAGTTACGATACTGAAATCCTGCCCTTCCACGTATGCTCTAATTTTTTTTACTGCGGTCACCGCTGCAAGACATTCTTGCTCCGTTACGGAGTAGTTTCGCTGGGCTGGGTTGAGCTTCCGGGATATGAAAGCAAATGGCACTTCCAGCCCATCATCGGTCGTCTGTGTTAACACTGCGCCGATGCCATGTTGACTTGCGTCACATTGGAAGGCAAATGGGCGCGCAAAATCAGGGCTGCGTAGCACAGAGATAGGTAGGTTTTCAGTGCTTTAAAAGCCCGGACCCCTTCCTCAGTCCAAACGAAACTACGTCCTTTGCGCAACATGTCCGTCAGCGGTAGCGAGCGTAGTTAGGGACAAAGCGTTGGTACCATCCACAAATTCCTAAAAAGCAGCGAAGCTGTTTCACAGTTGTAGGCTGCGGAAAGTTAGCTATGGCTTCCATCTTGTCAGAATCGGTTCTGATGGTACCGTTCCCGATAATGTGTCCCAAATACCGAAAACTGTTCATGACGAATTTACTCTTCTCCTACTTTACGGAGTGCATCGTTTGTGGCGCATTGCAAAACCCAAAGGACATGGTCACAAACTGATACAACGGACGACCAGGGACGGTGAAGGCGGTCTTATCCTTGGACACTTCATCGAGGGGAATCTGCCGAAACGCGTCTTTCAAGTCTAAGCTCGTTATGAACTCAGCCTTGGAAAGATGGCTTAGAATCCCGTCGATGAGCGGCAAAGGATAAGCATCGTTCACAGTCACCGCGTTCACCTTTCGTGCGTCCAAGCACATGCGAACCTTATTCGGTTTCACTGACGACCACGCACTCTGCGGCTCTTCAATAACCGCTATTGCAAGCATCCGATCAACCTTCTTGTAGAGTAGTTTTGGACGGCAGGAGAGACAGGAAAATGTCTCTGCTTAATAGGTTTGTTGGTTCCGACGTCGATGGCGTGTGAGATGACTTTTGTGCACCCTAAACCCTCTCTGGCGAAAGACGGGAACATTGCAATTGTGTTATTACAACACACTTGCTGATCTGCTGTCAGGGAATGATGACTGATAACCTCCGCTGGGTCAGAAATTATTTCTGATACATGTTGAGAGAGAGTGAGTAGGTCCGAAGCAGACCCACAGCTCCGAAAAAAATTGATCCCTATATGCTGGTTTTGACTGAGAGTCGACACGATAAGCTGGTTCAGGCTTTTGGTTTGGCCACGAAACGTAGCTTCGGCTCTGATTTTGCATTTAGTGGTGTGACCAGTACTAGTATCCGCTGTCGACACTCTCAGCCGAAACCTTTCCCAGAGATAACGGTTATTCTTCAGGATCGATTCTGCCAAGCGATCCAGAAGAGTAACCTCCGCTTACCATTGGGTATGTTTGGCAGAACGCATTCACAGTATCGAAACCGGTTTTCCAAAACTTTTTTTTCCAAAAGCGTCTACAACGTATAGTGGAACGTTTCGGCGGGTGATGTCGGACTGCATTTACGCCGAATAGCCGCTACCAAGCCTCATTGATACTTTCTTTGCCGTTCGTGAAGTGGTATACAGCTGTAATGGCTAGATCTTGGTGTTGGTACCTCTGAGATGTTGGTGGTTGCGTGCTGGAAGTGAAAGGGCAAGGTTTCAGGATCCTAACGACATTTTGCTCCATGGAAGATGAGTTAGTCGTTCCCGAAGATAGTAAGGAACCTGGTGAGAATTGATTTGATTTGGTTTTGTCAGTCCTAAGAAGACACGCATTTGACGGAGACGACGCGTTCGATGCAGAAAACAAGGCAGAGGTGAAGGACACCAGGACGTCAGGAGTACCCGGCGAGGCCGGTGAAAGGAGAGATTCCGACTCAGACTGTGTGAAAGGCGCCTACGGCGGCACCCAAATCGCAGTCATAAGCATGCCCACTAAGGAGGCTAACAAGGCTATGGAACGAGGCAAGCTTAAGGTGGGTTGGACTAGCTGTCGCATAAGACCTCATTTGGTCCCGAACAGATGCTACAGGTGTTTTGCTTTTGGACACTTCGCGAAAGACTCTAGCAGCAAACACAATAGGTTAAGAACTTGCTTTAAATGTGGGAAAGAAGGTCACAAGGCAGCCTCCTGTGATGGTGAGCCCCATTGTATATTGTCTAAGGAGGCAGTGGGGTGAAACTGCAACCATCAAACGGGAGGGACTAGATACCCTTACTATCGGGAAGCACTAAAGTAAATTTATGTATGAAGTTTTCTTGCAGTTAAATTTAAACCACTGTCGCGCAGCACATTATCTTTTGCTGCAAACGGTGAAGGAGAAGACCATCGATGTCGCTATTATCTGCGATCAGTACAAGAATTTGGTAGGATCAATCTGGATCACAGATAAGAATAACCAAGTGGCCATCTGGACGTGCGGTGCCTACCCTTTCCAGTAAGGGATGGCGAGCGATCTAAAAGAAGTTGTAAGCGCAAAGATCAACGGCATATATGAGTATAGCTGCTACGCTCCACCACGACGGAATAATATCGAGTTTGAGGAATTTCTTGACGGCCTTGTGCATGACGCAAGTACAAATAGCCCTGTGATAATTGCGGGAGATTCAACGCGTAGGCCACTGAATGGGGTAGTGAGTGACGAATAGGCCTGATCGTGCACTTTTGGATGCGTTCTCGAGGATGGATATTGTTCTTATGAACTCAGGAGATAGAAACATCTTCAAAAGAGGAAACGGGGGATCCATCATTGATCTCACATTTGTCAGCAGCTCATTTGCACCGGCGTTGGAGTGACAAGTTAGTGAGCTTTACACTCATAGTGACCACCAAGCAATTTTGTTTGCGGCAGGTTGCAGGGTGTATCGACCAAGGAGCAATACCCGCTTCGTTGGGTGGTCTACAAACAGGTTTGACGAAACAGTCTCCAAAGAAGTCTTCCTTCAAAGTGGCCCTATTGAAGGGCATGCGGAACAAAGATCAGCTCAGATCGCAGAGCAGTTGACAGCGGCTTGCGACGCCTCTATGCCCCGAAAACGATCATCTAGGCAAAAAAATGAAAATTACTGGTGGCCCGAAGAAATAGCGGGTCTCAGACGAAATTGTCTGAAGGCGAGACGTCAGTGCCAGCGAGTGACTCAGAGTATTGCTGGTGATGACCTCCTAGAATCCTATAAAAATGCTCGAAGAGCATTAAAACTAGTGATCAGAAGAAGCAAATAAAAATATGTTTCAGGCAACTCTATGACGATGCAGACAAAAATCCGTGGGGAATGGCGTAGAGGGTGGTGATGAAGAAAATAGGACCAAAAGCACCACAAATAAAGTGTCCAGCGCTGCTCCGAAACATCGTGTCGGTTCTGTTTCCTTAGCACCCATAGGTCCACGTTTTTCAGAGCAGACGGTTAACATCCCTGCTAGAACAGAGGATGAGATGATGGCAAGCGGTCTGAAAACTGGAGGAGAATAAGGCTCCAGGGCCGGATGGAGTCCCAAATGGGATGCTGAAGGTAGCAATCCGTGCGATTCCTCAAACTTTTATCGAAGTCTTCGATTCCTGCTTAGCTGAAGGCTCCTTTCCAAGGAAATGGACGCGGCAAAAGTTGGTGCTCCTTGCAAAGCCAAATAAGCCGGCTGGATAGCCAAGCTCATATCGGGCAATTTGCCTACTCGACTCGCTAGGAAAATTATTTGAAAGGATCATTTTCAACAGACTTCTATCAGTAGTAGAAGAGAAAGGGGGCTTATCGGACAGACAATATGGTTTCAGACGGGCGCGTTCCACGGTGGACACAATCGGGATGGTTATCAATATGGCAAAGGCATCGCTTCAAAGTGGTACTTATTGCTTGGTGGTGACGTTAGATGTTTAGAAAGCTTTTAACTCCGCAAATTGGGTTCCCATTCACGCGGCCTTGCAAAGAATAGATGTACCGGACTATCTTCTTCTTCTTCTTGTAGCGGTTGCATCGAACCTTCAGGGCTCCTGCCGGGGTTCTTGCCAGGAAGGCATATTGGCAGCTTTTGGCCGTTTTGAAATGACAAAACAGGTGTAGTCCGCCCCGTAGAGGCAGTTGCCGTAAGACCACCACCGCATCGATATCAGGAGTTACCTTAAAATCGCGTCCTCCAACACCATACGGGAGATGGACCCCGGGAGTAAAAGGTTACTGCAGGACTTCCACAGGGGTCAGTTCTCGGCCCACTGCTTTGGATCATTATGTACAATGGCATCCTGGGACAACCAATGCCTAGAGGAGTGACTGCAGTGGGGTTTGCAGACGACATCGCAGTAGTTGTTGTAGCAAAGAAGCCAGAGTGCGTTGAGGTTTACGCGAGCAAAGCGGCCGTTTGATCAGCAAGTGCAGAAAAAGGTGCTCGCTGAACATTCGAGTTGGTAGCAATATCATAACCACAATAGCGGCGGTTAGGTATGTGGGGATTATGATCGACTCGATGCTAAATTTTGCAGAGCACGTAACGGAAAAGGCAGCATTAGCTACCGTAGCTTTAGCAAGGATTATGCCCAATATAGAAGGCCCAAGATCTAGCAAAAGACAGCTGCTGGCTCGGATCGTTACATCCATACTGCTATACGCATAATCCGTCTGGGCTAACTTCGTCGACACCTCTGGGAACGCCCAGAAATTGAATTCGGTTTACCGTAGGTGCGCATTAAGACTGTGCCTGCATACAGAACAACCTCGCACGAAGCGGCATACGTCGTTGCTGGAATGATGCCAATGGGAATTGTGGTCGAGGAAACAAGCAGACTCTACCGCGGTCGTCGTAAGGAAAGCTGTGCGGAGTTAGAAGTTCGGAAAAGTATGGAAAGAGAGAAAAGCCTGAGACAGTGGCAACGGCGATGGGACGAAGCCTCAACCGGCAGGTGAACACACAATCTGATCCCCGATATCGCAAAGTGAGTTCGGCGCAAACATGGAGAGGTGAACCTATTCTTGACTCAATTCTCGACGGGTCACGGAGGATACCGACAATACTTGTATCGCTTCAAGTTGCATAACTCGCCCGATTGCCCTAGCTGCAAGGGAGTCCCAGAAGACGCAAGGCATGTGTTTTTCGACTGTCCAAGATTCGAAACAGGGCGCTTGCACCTGAATGCGGAAGTGGGCGAAATATTAAGTACAGAAAATGTGGTGGTATGTATGTTGCAGAAACAAAGCCATTGGGTGACTGAGTTTGTGTGCAACATTCACAAAGACCTGCAGATAGAAGAAGCCAGACGGAAGTCAGCAAATCGGTTTGAAGGCTAATTAGCCATAGCCGACCCCCGCGAAGTAATACGGCTACAGTTTTACTGCGGCATCTCGAGACAAATCGGGTCCATTTTGACCTCCTTGGAAGACCTCGCTTGATGGTCATTAGTGTGTAAAAAATATTTGTAAGAGTCACCATCTCGATAGTCGTAACTATATCTTCTTGGAGGAGAATAGGAAACTTTGAAGCGTGGTGTGCGAAACCCAATAGGTTAGGTTAGCCGCAGTAAGCGGTCATGTAAAACTTCGGAGCACCGAAGTCAGGCTTAAAGGGCCAAGTGTCAATTCAAAGCTAAAAGTGAATAATTTCTTGATGAATTCACTTAACTGAAAGACAACAGAGATGAGAAGCTCCCAGAGTAATTGCAGAAAATCACTTTGATGTTGCAACTATACCGATACCTCCTCATCCCAAGCCAAGGACTTATGAAAGTCATTAGAACTCAGCAGTTAGAGCATATCTTCAATAGAGCAAATTCAAGTCTTTCGACAAAACTCCTTTGAGGATCACCCGTTCCCTTCGGTCTCCGGGCCGGAAACATTTTATTAGACAATCTTTGACTATACAGTGGTATCATTAGCGTTGCCAAAGACGAAAACGACGACATTACACATCTCTCTTAAATTATTGCAAAACCAGACAAAACGAGAAAAGCACAGAGAGTGAGTTGTATGTACCTTCTCATTGCTTGCAGATCTCAACACAAAATTTCAATTAACAAATTACCTTTTATGTCCTTGCTCATGATGATGGTGGCCATGTTGATTGTGTCCTTTGTTATTGTGGTTGCGCTTATGCCGGGATGTTATATGTGGCGGTCCAATTGCTCCACGGAGACTAAATAAGCCTTCTAACGGGCACATTTGCGATTCAAGACTATTTGCTGTAACGACAGAAAGAGACGACGGAACGTGTAAAATGTTAGAAGCAAAAATGGGTTACAAATGAGAATACGATTGTAGAGAGGCAGAGTTGGGTCGAACAGTTAATGAGAAATTATACCAACTAAATGAAGACACATAAAAAGAGAGAAACGATGTACTGTGCACAGTTGTATGGGCATTAAGGGAAAAAGAAGGACAAATTGCGACGCGGTAACGCACAACGATCTCTATGGCAAATAAACCGAACAAAATTACAAAAATATTTTCTACTAATGATCCGCCGCACTTGTTATGTATTTTTCCTTCGGACACATTTGCCGATACACCTTACCCAAAAGTATCGTATAACGGTGTGTTGTAAGGGCCACTAAGAGAGTGGAGAATTAGATGGAAAATACAATTCTGGACGGGTTGGTGTTATTCAGTTTCTTCGGTCCGTTTGTTGTGTTTGTTCCCTCATACAAAAGTCCGTCTGTTTGTTGTTTGTTCGTTATTGTCGACCCCGGCTGAGTTTATTTTGTTGTCTCGGTTCGGATTTTCGGGGTACACGTCATTGTTCTCTGGCTTATTCAAAACATTCCAGAGGAAATACTCCCATACACCGTGTCGTCAACGTTCATATTACACATATCAAGGATCTTGCCGTGAACAACAGACGTTTTTGGGTTTTTGTTAAACCATGAATTTCCTGTGAAATGCGAAATGTCGTCTCCCTCTTGGGTCCGTATATACATACATATATGGAAAGTGTGGCATACAAACAGAATAAAGGGATATTCAGGAATTCATTTTATTCTCTATTTGATTGCGCCCGAACTTTTCGGGGTTTTCGGAAAATGGACAATAAACCCGAGGCCAAACGTATAGTGTGTTGTGTCGGTTGGCTTGAGAATGCATGAAAATTTCTATATATGAGAAGCGAACAATGTGTTTCACCATTCTCTGCAGATTCGCCAAAACCGTCAGGGTGGTCTGGGAAAACCTCTTTGACAGCAAACACATGTTCTACATACAGGGTCCCTGAAGCGAGAACCTAAACATGCTTTAAACATATAAAACAGTCCATTTGTCGGAAAGGATGAAAATGAAGATCAAAGGGGCACTAATATAACATTAATTTGGGATTTATACGATTTTGTATAGAAAATATATGATTCCCGGACAAAATATCATCTCCGGTCCGGGCGTTCAGTTCACTGAGTAGCATATCCTGTGTGTATGTGAATTTCTGTATATCTGCCGAAACGTTTTTATGGTCATTGTGTCATCGTCGTCGTCGTCGGCTTTGGTCACCCGTCACCGACGTCCATTGTATTCACACAACATTTCGCTGTCGTATTGGAACGAATTGGTAAATTTCAGGATCTTAAGCTTTTACTATCTGCGTATCCTTGTTTATTCGTCAAATCAATAAAACGGAAAAAGAGACGATTTCTATACAAGTTCCGTTGTAAACATTCTTCGTCTGTTATTTTCTCAGGACACTATCGTATATAGAGAGTCGTTTCGGTCCAGCTTTATAAGATGACCATCGGATTATTGTTGGGGGTTGGCCAGGATATTATATTGAGACGGGGGTGACATACAAACAAACATACTGTCGTCAATATCGTATAGACGTAAGTATATTGAGCGTAATATCTGAGGCTCCGAAATGGTGATGGGAATTCGTAAATTAGGATTATCTGTTTTGCTTTTATGATTAACCACAAGAGCTCGTAAGTAGGGATATTGATTCTTGGTGCGACATCCATGCCATGCGGGTCATCGTTGGAGATGGGAGTCAAGGATATATCGTGTATTGGTTTTGCGGTGGTGGGATCAATGCAATAGATAATTCTGTTTGGTTTAGTTGCGGTTAGTCATTTTGGAATGTTGTGTGTGTGTGTGTGGAATATTAGTGGCAAAAGGTCGACAACTGAACATGTGCAAAGGGGTGAAAAGAATAAAGAGATTGTCGTTTGGGCTGTTTTTATTGGACTATATTTGAGGGAAGTTTTATTGATAAATTCATGATATTGGATTCAAACAATTTTCGGGGGAACACAAAGAGAATATTTTATCTATTACACTTTTATTTTATGTTAAACATTTATGTGATAATATACATATTAGAAATCAGCCTCGCAGAATGCTCGCAAGAAACTCTGATCAAAGTCATGAAACTAAAATACAAAGTTGACTATAAATTATGAATGACTGCATCAGCTTAACCCTCGGATGGTTTAGTGGGGTCTGGTTTACATTTATGAGGATCTCCTTTCACTATTATCTCATAATCTTATGACTTTTAAGTCAAGTCATAAATTAATGACATTTGTGAGCGTAAGAATTAGGTGGGTATTTTATAGTGCAAACTATCGACGACATTTTGGGCATTATTCAGCTTAACACCCCCTCCCCATGGGGTCATATGCGCCAGGCCCCCAAAGAAGCAAAGATGTTTTCTATGCCCACGAGCGAAGGATCGGAAGACATAATACAATTGCAACGAGTGCGAACAGCCAATCTGCGAGGAAAAAGCTGTGAAGGATGCTCTAAATATTGACTAACATTGGTTTCCGATTTAAGAAAAAATGTTTAACCCTAGCTAAAGAATGTTGATGTACTTATCTTTAGTATTAAATACGTTTTAACTAATAAAAGCAAAATTTTGTAAAAATATTAGTTTTTATATCGATTTATTTGTGATAAGCTCAAATTACCCTCAAATTTGACCCAACCTAATTTTTTCTTCTACATACTAAAACCTACTGTCCGAATTCTACTTTTTTATATACCACTTAATCAAAAGGCTTCACAGTTACTAAGCTGACCAGACGTACAGCATTTTGCTGTGCAGTACAGCATTATGACCTGCCGTACAGTATCCAGAAGCGTACAACAAAATGTGCAGCATTCACGATTTTACACAATGTTATACCTCAGGAACAACGGGATACCTACATAATCCCGGAAAACAAAATCCCGCCCGTTCATAATCCCGCTTTTTCCAAAAAATCCCGCTTTACATTATCCTGACATTCCAAAATCCCGCTATTCCAAAGTCCCGCCATTCCAAAATCCCGCCATTTCAAAATCCCGCCATCTCAAAATCCCGCCATTCCAAAATCCCGCTATTAAATAATAAAAAAATCCCGCCAAAATACCGCCATTTTTTTTATTGTTAACAAAACATATAGATATGCGTTCGACTTATCAATTATTTACATTAGTTTATGCGTCAGGTTTAAAAAAAAAACGTTTTTTCATAGTCCTCTTTAGATGCAAGTATATTCCTTAACTGCTGGTTACGTCTAAAGACCTTTTGGATGCGACTTTCGGATCGGGACCGCTCAACTTGGTTTTTAGCTAGGAGCAATTCTTTACCTAGTAATTCCACCAGCCGGTACAAACCGATATGGCTTTTCCTTGTGATAAAGTTAAATCGTCTGTGCCAAGCCTCAACAATATTTTGAGTTCTTGGAAAATTTGCTGCAACTGCGTCAGCAATACTCCAGAACTTAGGCGGGTACCTTGGTTTTCCAGGCTTTCCCGACTTTCTCGCGCGCGCGATTTTTGAAAGAATACTTGCCTTTTGTGACGGGATATTGAAAAGCGGGATTTTGAATAAGCGGGTTATTGAAATGGCGGGATTTTGGATTGGCGGGATTTTGATTAGACGGGATTCTAATTGAGCGGGATTTTTAATTGGCGGGATTTTGAAATGGCGGGATATTGAATGTCGGGATTTTAAAAAACGGGAATATGATGGGCGGGATATCATACCCAACCCAGAAACAACTCATCGAGCTTCTACTTCTGTGGAAAACACTACACAAGATCAGAGCTCACATTCTGGCGATGAGCCTCAGGCGACAGTTACTTCCATTTTTGGATATTGTCTGACGCTACATCTGTCATGGCAAGACTTGGAATGGCTAGGTATCGTCAGAGCTAATTGAATAAAAGCGATATTTGCACTAGCTGTGTATCAAAAACTTGAAAAAATTATCATTGCAATATACTCAGAAAACGTGTAAAATTTCATAAGTCCGGTCAATAGGTTTTCAGGTATACCGCTGTATTTTTCCAATTATTTTAGCTAGCGAGTTGGAATTTTAGGCGTAAAAATAAACTGGATTAAAAATGTTCAAAATTTCAGTAAGATCAGACAAGAGGTTATCGAATTTTCGGCTGTAACTTTTGAACTATTTTGAGAGAGACTTGAAAACTAAGCCAACAAGAAAAAATTCATATTTTCTTGACTGCCAGGATTCCGTCAATGTCTATGGGTCAAATTTTGATGATGCCATAAGCCATTTTAAAAATCAAAATGCTTTATAGTACAATGCCTCCAAATATATGGACTTCTCCCAACAAAGTTTTCCCTAGAAAAAAAAAATGTACATTTTTCCCAAAAAAATCTCCATACAAATTTAGCGGCTGAAACATGCGTAGGAAAGAAATCGGCAAAAATTTTGAGTCTTTGAAGCAATGAACATTTTTGCGTGCGAGAAAAAAAAATACTTGAAGGAAAATGTTGGAAAGGTTAAAATTGCATTTATTTCACAATTAGTTCCACTAGTTTCAGATTGGGACTTAATATGCAATTAACTTCTTTGGTCCTTTAACATAAATAGGGCAAAACGAACCTAATCTGCTCCAGAGATTAATAAGGTACTATCCAGCTATGGACCGGTTTTGATTCATTGCAACAGGCGCCAATTTTGTAGTGATGCTTTGTAACTGAATATTACAAATTAGTTCCTTAATAGAAAATCGATTAAAAATAATTTGCAAACGCCTAAGCCTAAATTTTGAGGACTTGAGTGACTCGAATTATTAATAAACAATTATGGAAAATGCTAGCGACTATCACGACTTTTTCGAAATTCTCCCATAGTTGATTTTAATTTGTCTCTAAACCGAATCTCACCAATAGGTATAGTGTACGAGTATGTACAGCATTGACCATTCAGGCATCTGGTCACCTTAAGTTACTTCTAGTTTAAACAAATGTACCTAAAAAGCAAAAATTTTAGTCTTAGATCGATTTTTGCCTTGGGGTCTGTCAAACCCCACTGAACCATTTACGTATGTAAAATTTACCTGAACCATCCGAGGGTTAATTTAGATTTCGAAATTAGTAAAGGTTTGTGTTGCTTGGGACGACGGATGCGATGATCACTGAGTAACTATTTTTAGAGTTTGCAGAGCGCTCATTTCATATTTTTGAATAAAGCTGTATTCCTCTAAGCTTTTACGGACTTTAGGAACACAATTTCGTAGATAGTATTCGTCAAGGATGCTCCAAAACTTAGAAAAGAGTCATATTCGCTTGGTGATGATCTCTATGCCTGAGGGAATATTCGTCTGTGTGTCCATTATGTGAACATATTTTTATAAAGCAGTGTTTCTTGAAGCTAAAAGCGATACTAGAAGTACAGTAGTATACAAAATGTATGCAAATTACGATCCTGTAGGTTTCAGAAGGAATAATCGCTCAGCGATCATCGCATGCGTCGCTTCTAGCAACACAAACCTTAAGAAGAGAAACGTTGACGGCGATTCTTCTGACCAGAAAAAAAAATCAGAACAAGGTTCTCTCATCGGCATTTTAAAATCTTTAGACGTTTTAACTTTAACTTTATTTAATAATTGGGAATATTGAAAATATGTCGACGCGCTCATAATGGGTTAAGGCAATTTATTAGTTGTAGTAGTCTCGTTACTTAAGGGTTTCAAACACATCTTTTAGTGATTACGATTAAGATAGTGTTTTTTTTTTTCATGTTCAAACAACGCCAATATTTCCAGGGACATTGACGTACAGCTTCATTCAGGATTTGGGGATGAACAATCGCTGACTACCGTACTCGACCATCGAAAATAGTGCTTTCTTTCACTTTATGCAAACAAATGATTTTTTAGTTTGATTTGCCACAATTTTGACACAATTTCTCTGACTGCAAGCTTAGATACCTACAATCTAATTTCGACAGCATTCTAGGAACCAACAAATTGGAAGCACTTTGGGAAGTTTAGTTTTAAAGGTTATTGAAATAATTAAGCTACGTCCTTGCCCTGTGCCCTTGATCCCCTTCTTTATCATTTTTTCATGTTCATGGGTCGCATGAAAAATTGACCCCGTTTGCCCTTGGGTCCGAATCTGAATTTTTCAACTTCCAGAAAAACTTTATGAACGCCAAGTGTTTCCGCTTAAAGCGGTTCTCACACCGACGCGACAGCGAATTTTCCGTCGCAGATTCAAGGAGGATTTTTAGTGTTCACACCGGCGAGCGCGCGGCGCGAATGATTCGCTAGGCACGGTTAGTTCCCAGTTGATATTATCATGGGCGTAGCCAGAGGGGGACAGGAAGGGTCTTAGTCTGTTGAGTAATAGGAGAGCACGTCCACTAAATAAATATTGAACTCCCGAAGAAATTCATATGAAATAAGAAATAGGGAGTCGCATAAATGCTGACCACATAAAGGCGTTTAAAACCACCTCTTCTGTGAGAAATGTATGGAAACAAAGGCATTACATATCTTCTTTATTAAATTTTTGGAGTCATTTTTCATTATTTCATACCTTTCACAGCATAATTTAACTTCAATTCGCCAAACCTTCGCGTTGATGGATATCTTCAGTTGGTTCCGACTGCATTGATTCATTTAACATTGGTTTCAGCAAGATGAGCGATCGACCCACACAACACATTGCCAGAGCTCCTAATTTGTTTACGGACATGCTAATATCGGAATTTGGGTATACGTTCCCTCGATTTAACTAGCTTTAACATTATTCTCTATAAAAATTCTCGAGATAATGCATTTATGAAAATAAACCATGCACGAAATCCGATTAATTGAAGTTTTTTGGCCGTGCAATTTCTAAGGAATTCATGGAAGACAAATGCAGGAGGTTGATAATGAACACGAGCAACAATTTTTTACACATTTCCCGAGTTTTCGAAAAATGTGTTCAGTGCTTCAGTGCGGAAAACAAAATTTCGCATTAATTTTCGATTTCTTACATCAAGCTTTACAATTAATTTTGAAATTCCAAAGGAACTCTATAAGGCATTGCTGAGCTGTGGTGATTTGCGCTTCATAGTATGAATGAGAGCTAGACGTTGGAGTCCTACTGTGACCATTAATTTTTGTGGTCTCTCTATAAAAATGCTCTTCCGTCAGCTGGTTTCACTATGTAAATCGTTTCGGAACAACGACCATGAGTTGACATAAGCACTCGATTCAAGAGGAAACAATCCTTTGAATCGATTCTACAAAAACGACTTCCGTTCATACTATCTATACAATATCAATATACCTAAGGGGCGGCAATTTGTCCTCTCGCCAGGGGCGGCGTAAGTGCTAGAGCGGGCGCTGAATGTACTCGCGTTTCCACAGCTCCTCCTACAACATCACCAAAAACTTTCTGAAAGTGAACTATTTGCGTTTGAAGCTTAATCGTTTGAATAATTTTTAGGTTGAATATTGTAGTCCTGAAGCATGGATATTTTTTCTACACATCATAGTGAGCATAAAACGAAAATCCAAAACAATTACAATAATAAATTTTGTCCATACGAACCATGTCATCACATGTCAGTTTTCCACTTGGACGCTTCTCTTGTCTCCTGTCCATTTCTATATCAATCATATAAGAGCGCACCATACATATTCAAGTCCTTGCCCACATACAGAAAAGCGAAAATCATCGAAGACATTTTCTCGGAAAAATAAGAAAATGAAAACTCTATTCAAGAGAAAAATCGTAAGACTCAAACGTTTATTCCAAAGAAAAATAGCACAACAACAGCAGAGCTTTGGAAAAATCCAAGAAAAGTGATCATCTTCCGTCATCATTTTGTCGTGTGCTCATTGCAAGACGAGCGATAATATAAGAAGAAAAATATATACAACAGTATCTTAAAAGGAGTTTCCAATTATATTGCACCTGTGCTGCTGGCTGGCTCTTCCTATTTCTTTTTTCCCAAGCACAAAACTTCCACCCGCATACTCTCTAGAAGAGTATATTGCTGCTCAACTGTCGCTTTTAGTGTTCTCAAACTTTTCTATGGATGCGATAATGTGGACAACGAGAAATTGTAAAGACAGGAGAAAAAATAGAAATAGATAAAATAAACAGGATAAAATCTCTGCGACTAACACTCAGTATCTTTCCTGAGTTGTATGTATATGGTGAGACAGGAGTTAGGAGAGCGCGAGCTACTGTGCAGTTCTACGAAAGAAAAGTAGTTTCGCCCGCGCGCTTGCACAGGATGGGGAAGGACGAAAAAAAGAACATTGTAATTATCGTCAGTTCAGCTTGTGAAAGGAGTTTTTAATTGGATACCGCACCTTATGCTTAAGATTTCAACTTGCCACTGGATCTTTTGCCGTCCCATAAGGACGACATTAAGCGACACCATCGTCTTCGCATATAGAGACGACACCAAAAATCCCTTGTGAAAGATAACCAACATGACGACATGCCGGTTCCTGAGGGGACAATGTGAAGAAACTAGTGTACGCGAGAGGATCTTAGTATATCTACGTGTTGGAAGTACGAGGAGAAAGGATATGGTTATACTCGTACTTGAAGACATACATATGTGCGAGGAAAAAGTTTCTTAATTATCTATTGTTGAAGGACTCTTGAAACCGAATTGTTGCAATTGCTGCGCACGAAGAACGTTGCAGTCTAGTCCTGCATATTTCTGTATGTAGCTCTAAATGCTTTGTGTCACGTACGTATGGGAATCCTTTCGACATGAGTCCGTATTAGAAATCTTCAACTTTTTTTCACACACACACACACAAACTTGTCGTCGAAGTAAGAGCAGTTTTTAAGCATAGCAAAAGAAAAATAAAAAGAAATCGAGATACTAGTTGAAGTGGTCGTAATCTGTCATGTTCAACACAAGAAGTTTCAGAGATTTGTGTCCTTTTGAAAGAAACTCTGTGTAATACGAGAGATGCATCAAAAGCAGATTTTCTCGGAAAAAGACCATAGTGTACAAAGTGTCTAGTAAACTGTATCCGATTTAGGTTGAATGTCCGTCTTTTTCGGGGAAAAACATGTTTGTGTGGTGATCTTTTATTCGGTCGTTGATATATCAAGAAAGATGTGGCAATTGAATTGCATCAATTCGATACTATACTTGATATGAGATTCAATTCGGAAGAAATAAGAGAAACGATTGGAGTTCCGTAGAATTTATTTTGAAAATAAAGTTAGGCGTTATTGAAAGCTTCTTGCTGTTAAAGGAACATGTTAATTTATTTAGGAAATTCAATTTTCAGTTAATATTAAAGTTTTCCATTGGCAGTTTTTGGCTAGAAAATATTTTTAATTTTTTCTTTGCATTTAAAAGCAAACGAGACCGAGGCTAATTTCGGGCGCGGCCGAAATTTGAATACCCTTCACTCTCCTCGGGCTTAAAGTTTTTTGGGGCAAACCAATGACTTGTATTTAATCCTTCCCCATTCTTTTCCTTCTGTTTTTGCATAATATTTGATACTGACAAATTCTGTGGCGTCGATAAAACAATATTTGTGGGAGGTTTGGTTGGAATAAGTGGTAAAATAAAAAAAAAATATCTCAGAAAACTTTATTGGGGGGATGCGGGAGCATGGCCCCATAGTACGATTTCATTTGTTTTACTTTTTTTTCTGTTTTGATAAAGACGCATTGAGGTTTTTCTAAATTAGTGTAGAAAAAATGTTTCTTAGAATATCCAAAATGGGGAGGTTGGGCTTGTATGGTAGCCCCATGACTCCATAGTCCGATTATTTATGGCATCAATTGAAGTGCACTTTTACGAGTTTTGGTTGAAAGTGGTGCACAAATAAAAAAGTTGTTCGTAGAAGAACTCAATTTAGGGGGTTGGCTTTGTATGATAGCCCCATGACCCCATCGTCCGATTCCATTCATTTTTACACATGTTTTGTGGCATCAAATGAAATGCACTTTTATGAGGTTTGATTGAAATTGGTGGACAAATAAACAATTTTTTCTTAGAAAAACTCAATTTGGGGGCTGGGTTTGTATGACAGCCCCATGACCCCACAGTCTGATTCCATTTATTCTTACATATATTTTGTGGCATCAATAGAAACACATTTGGTTCAAATTGGTGCACAAATGAAAAAGTTTTTCTTAGAAGAACCTAATTTGGGGGGTTAGGTTTGTATGGCAGCCCCATGACCCCATGGTCCGATTTGATCCATTCTTACATATGTTTTGTGTTATCAATAGAAACACATTTGTGTGAAATTTCGTTGAAATTAGTAAACACATGAAAAAGTTTTTCTTAGAAAAACCAAATTGGCGGGGTTAGGTTTGTATGGCAGCCCCATGACCCCACGGTCCGATTTTAGCGATTCAAACATACAAACTGCCTGCAATAAAAAGAAACATGTGTGCAAAATTTCAGCTCGATAGCTTTTAAACTGGCCGAGTAAAACGCGTAGCAACAGACGGACAGACGGACAGACGGACAGACGGACAGACAGACAGACGGACATCGCCCAATCGACTCAGGTCGTCATGCTGATCATATATATACATATTTTATATGGTCGGAGATGCTTCCTTCAATGCGTTACAAACTTCATGACAAAGTTAATATACCCTTTACTCTACGAGTGAAGGGTATAAAAAGTTAAATGTCACCTTCCAACGTATGTACACATTTTAACGACATTTTTGCATGTCCATCAGCATTAAATAAACTATAAATTGATTTCATGCAGCCGCCATTAGATCGACTATAAATAAAATACGAGTCCATTATAAAATAATTTACGGCAGACCCTTTTACCGCACAATCATGTCACGTCACCGTCAAACGTGTGCACACTGCACATTCAACTAATAATCATCAGAAAGGCTGCAACACAGCAACAACTCGACACCGACAATTAGATCGTCGTCGACCACGACCAGGACATCCGTTGCATGCATTGAAAATTGCATATGAGAATACCGCTCTCTAATGCCTCTCCCTAGTATGGCTAATATCAAATATTCTCCCCCACTATTTTGATTTGACTTTGTGTTAGTTTTGCGGAAGCCGACACTTCATCAAGCCAGAGGCACAGACGCGCCATTTTTCAACGAAATGTCCTAGTTTACACCGTTAGAGAAAGCCGTTAATCAGATTCGTATATCATGACTATCATGACACTGACCAAAAGAAAAGGACAACCCTTCGCGAACTTTATGTGCGGGGGCCGCCATTTCGTCCTGTTCGTGTTGTCAAATGTAATTTCATATAATATGTACCTACATGCATGCATGATGATGATGGATATAAAGCCGATACGACCGATCAGCTGTCGGCTATCTATAGCTCGACGATAGTTGGATGCGTGCTTGCTTACCCCGTAAAAGGATATACTAGTCGTCCAACACGGACGTATATGCAAAAGTGTACCTTACATCAAGATCTAGAGCCTATAGGATAGAAGAGTATTGCATAACATGCAATTTGATTTTGATGCCATGCAACATTGTTGTCACGGGTGAAAATTGACTAATGTACATGATGTAGTATGGTGCATACGGTGAGTGAAGGTGTTATGAGAAACGGAAACGTGTCAATTTGAATTTTCCTTAAAAATGAAACATGATATCGAGCTCATTTATTTATTGGACATTGTGGAAAGTTTCATTAAGAATGTTTCTACAAGGTGGGCCAAAAGTAATAATCCGATGTTCTTTTGCTGTGTTTTTCTTAATAAAAAAAAACCTTGGCCTTGCTTATGAAATACGTTTATTTAATCCCTTAGAATTTATTGTATCAACACTGAAAAAAATGGTTTAGACTTTTAGATAGTTTTACCAAAGAAATAGCTGATTTCTCTAATCTTCGTAGCTGAAAATACTAATTAATTCGTTCATTTAACCACGCAAGATTAGAAGAAAAAGTTTAGTCAATTCTTCCACGAAAGTTGTTGATTGTACTATTCAAATATAAAATTTAACTACAAACAATCGTTCTTTTTTCTTCAACACAATTTAGCTATCCAACATTTAACAATTTATAGATAATGAATAGCTGTCTTTACAAATGAATTAATTGAATTTGCAAATATAGTAGATGTTTCAACTAATGACGAATAGAAAAATTATCCATATCTTCGTAACTGTTTCAACTACATAGAATCATAAGCTGAAAATCAACGCGAACTTTAGATGAATTCGACTGTTTCTTTAGATAACCATTCTAATTTTTTTTCTCTGTGTACTAAATCGTTAGTGGAAAAGTATTCTGCCAATGAGACACTATATTACTGACAAATCCAAAAGGTAATCTAGGGACATCTTACGTCTCTAACGTTTCAGTAATGCAAATTTGATCTCCCTATAGTGCCTCAATATCGGTAATCTCACGGAATACTACTGAGTGAAATGAACTGAGAGGAGAAACCAGGGTATGTCAAGAAGCAGACTCTGAGTCAACCAATCTTGTTGATAAATCCTGGGCAATTGCTCACTTCAGACTCTAGCTTCTTGAAATTTTATCTGTTTCCTGAGGTTCTTAACTAGTTGAGGTTACGATACAATAACACAGTTACTTCCTTCGTATGCTTTGTTTGCTTAACTAAAAACGTTTGGTGCTGATTTTTCAAAGGCCATTAAACACAACTTTAAAAAAAACTGTGCACCTAACCATTTTGTAGTGAAAGCAAAAAACACCGCTTAAAGAGCAATTTTATTATCATGAAATCTAAAATTAAGTAACGGTTTTATTCCCGCAATTTATAGAGTTGCAGTCCTTTGTCAGTAACGCCCTCGAGCTCTTCTTCGTCCTTGCCTCGTTCTTTATACCGCTCCGTGGTTCCGCGTTGCTCGACCTGCGGTGTAGGCACATCGCCCGTTTTGGCGATAATTTCTCAGCATATTTCTACAGGCAGCTCTATCTTGGATCGTGTCATCGCCAAGACCAATGCGTTGTTGTTGCTTCTTCATTTGACACATCCAGGTGTTCTTCGGTCTGCCTCTGGCCTTGGGTCCATCAAGTGGAACTTCCATTGATATCGCTCTCTTTGCGGGGTTCTCAGGCGGACGCCTTTGAACATGGCAATACCAATCCATTCGTCGGTCTTCGAGCTTTTCGGTGATTGGTTGGTCTATGGACAAGCTGCTTCGGATGTAGCTACTCTTGATGTGGTCCCTTTTCGTTACACCAGCTGACATGCGTAACATTTTCATTTCAGTCGCTTTCATTTCTTTCGCGTAACCTTCATACATGGTCCAGCATTCTGATCCATACATGAGTGCGGGACGTACAACCGTTTTGTACAACTTGCCCTTTAGCTTCAGTGGCATTTTCTTATCGCAGAAAACTCCAGAGTTTTCTCGCCACCTCATCCACCCAACCTTTGTGCGATGTTTAATGTCATCATCGCATGTAGCTCCGCTGTTCACCATCGAGCCAAGGTACTTGAACTTGGTACAAGACTTAAGCTGCTCTCCTTTGACGTACATTTCTGGTATCGGTGCATTTGGGTCTGAGAATTGGCAGCATAAGAACTCAGTCTTTGTTATACTTACCCTCAGTCCATGCTCGTCCAGAATGTCACACCATTTTGTAAGCGCAGCTTGCAAGGCAACGATGTTTGGGCTACTGAGGACTATATCATCAGCAAAAAGAAGAGATATTTCTAGGCGGTCGGAGACACGTGTTAATAAGTAGAACATGATGATGTTGAAGAGCAACGGACTCAATACACTGCCCTGGTGTACTCCGACATTCACCGGAAATTCTTCTGATTCACCGGCTGTGCATCTAACCTTAGTCGTGGCTCCATCATACATGTCTCGTATCATCCTGACGTATGCCTCGGGGACATTAAGTGCTCTCAAGGCCAACCATATCAGATCACGAGGTACTCTATCGAATGCCTTCTCCAAATCGATGAACACAAAGTACAAAGTAACGCCCTCGAGCTAATTACCATTAATTTGTGTTTTAGTCTTTTTTACTGGAAATAAGTTTCAACTTTCATGCAGTTTTCCGTCTAGGAAGTGCTACCCAAAATACCGCCCCTCCCTAGACCGAGCGCTGATTATTGGCCCAATTTTATGCAAGAACCGCCTGAAGTTGAACCTTCAATATTATTATGAGCAAAAACCTTTATAATTTATGGATTGTTCTGATGATTGTTGAGTTAAGTTGCGTCTCCCCGGTGCAAATAGAGTATAATACTTAGAGATCCAATATCCAAGCTTGAACATACCCAAAATTGAATGTTTTGCTACTATCCTAGACTCTATAGCTCACTTACGCATTTTTCTGGCATATTAGTAAAAATGCATGTCTTTTGAAAGAAGAGTTACCCAAGGACCTATCAAACAAAATTTTGTTATGATTTCGGATTTGGGAGGCCCCTTTGGCTTGGGGGCCCGTGTTCCACTGCACACATGGAACACCGTGCGTTACGCAACTGGAAAAGGCCCTCAGCGGGGTGGGATTTTGAAAAAAAGGCATGGAACTTATGAATGTCTGGTACTGCACAATAAAAATATGAAATTGGACTAGTGTATCTATATATACATATATCTAATAGCTCCTGGTAATCATATCTTTTCGGGTGTTATAGATTTAGTGACAGAACCCAATTTCGCAAAGAACCAGTGGATTTCAATTACGGCGCGCGATTCGATAAGTTACGAATACGATATAACATTGGAGGATACACCGCTTGTATCCAGTCCAATTTTTTCACTGGAAAATATTTGTGCATTTGGCTTAATAGATTTTTACGAAATGTTATACAGAAATGTCTCCTTCATCACGTGAACCAGGCCACCCAATGACATGTAAAATGGATTAAGGGAAGCATGATAAAATTGCTGTACAAGGCTTGCTTAGCTTTTGCGAAAGTTCGTACAAATTTTATTGGAAAAGGCCCCCTTTTCGTTTAAACAAAATTTTATTAATTTTTTTTTATTTATTACGAAATTTTAGTGGGAATTTTTGTGTCGGATTTTGACGACATTTTTTCACGAAATTTATGAGTTTTCGCATTAACGAATTCTGTACAAAAGGAATTGTAAAAAAAATTGTCGATACACCTCGTTTTGCAATTTGAATTTCCCAATTTTTGGGTCTGGGAGGGGCTTTAGCCCCCTTAGCCCCTCCCGTGGTTGCGCCACTGCCCGCCAGTGCACCAAATCACCAAAACGAGATATTAACCAACCCGGAAATGTTTCCTTCAGAATATGCCCGCGTTAGGAGTAAACCGATTCATGGCTTGACAGTTAGTATTCTACGTTTGTTTACTTCAGAAATTAGGAAAAATGAAAGAAAAAAAGAAGGAAAAAAGAGTTACAGCGATTTCCAATAGAGTGATCTCAACGAAATTTTGATATGAAGTTTCAGATTTGTACAAAGCACACAAAAAAACATAATATACAAAAAATATAGAACAAAACGTTAATGCTTAATTACTTTACAACTAAACGTTGATCTACAAATTAACAACAAAAACCTTCAAGGAAAATTGCCACCATTCAAAATCGTCCATCCTGACCTCTTCAATTGTCTTAAAAAAGTCGCCGAAACATTTAAATACAAAAAAAAACCCTTTTCCACCCATTATTGTAAAGGATATATTCCATTTCCCTCCGACAAATATCACCAATTTTTCTGTTGTTGAAATCTTTTGTGCTAAACAATACTCATCAAAAACACAAGCACTATAAAAAAAATAGCCAAAAGTATCCTTGAAAATTTCTCCAAAGTATACGGCGAGTACATTGTTACAATCGTTCGTATAGGTACGGACAACAAACGGATTTGAAACAATCCCCGAAAAAGAACGAGATGAAGTGGACGCGAAACCGTCTGTTTGTCCCGTTTCGGGGGGTATATTATTCTGTCGTGTCATACACCCGCTCGCTCACTATCATTGTAACGGGATTGCAACACACACTATCAGTTTACTTTTGTTGCGAAATTCCCCGCTCTTAATGGGAAGCGTCAAGGATGCTTTTGAAAAAAAAACTCAACAAACTCCCGACACTATGGAAGTATAGCATACCGTTAGAAGGTTACACAGGACTTCATATACAACCTCCTCCGCGATCCGGCTGATGTTATGGATTCCCATTGAGCTGAATATTTGTATTGTGTTGTCCATGTCGTTTACAACAAAATTCTTGCATGTTATGGGCTACGTACACGTACAGGACGATGGAGGATCGGCGGCGGAGTGATGTATAATGGCGAGGTTATCGTTACAAGCAAGCAGAAATGTTTAAACTACAAAATTAGATCCTTCCCCTACGTCGAAGTTGTCGTTGTCATTGTCGTCATATTACAAAACGTAAACCTACTTGCAGTTGTGGAATTTTCTATACATATGTATAAAGGACCCACTCCATTCCCGTACATTTTCAGCTTGTTCTTTCTCATTGAAACATAAATAGATAGATCTAGACAAGTAGAATTTCAGAATTCGACGATAGTTTTTCATCGCCACGGTACACAGTTGGTTGTCATAATTTTTTTTTGCTTTGGTCCTTTTTCCCAGCAGTTATGTTCAGCAGAGAGAATATTGTCTGTCGTGTTCGTCTTGTGTATTATAGTCGTTAGTCGTTAGTTGCTTGTTCGTTTGTTCCGAGAGACTATGATGTTGTCACCCTATCGTCCATTATGGCTATTGTTAAAAATTTTCGACAATAGTATTTTTTTTTCTGTGTAAATAGCCGTCCAGACAAATATTGTAGTACTTGTCCGATGTGAATAGCGTGAATTTATAGAGATGGGGAAATAGATTTACGGGCTAGACACTTCTTGTATAAATTCATAGAAACATAAGTCCGATTAGCACTCGCGACATTACTAGACACGTAAAATGCATTTATGTGTGAATACATATCTGAAAACAATTGAGATAAATGTTAAAACTTACCCAACAGTGTGACAAATGGCATCTTGGCTAAATCGAAATGGTTCGGAGCGCATGCATCCTCTAGTCTAGACGCTGGTGTGCCCATTTGAATTTCGGCTACTTGTAAATCACGCTTGTAGAAGGCCATGCACATAAAGCCGGAGTCGCTAAAAAAATGAGGAAAATGATTAATTTTAGATCGGACAATTTTGCTATCAAATTATAGAATTTTGCGAGAAAAGTTCTCTATTTTTAATTAATTTTTAATGGTTCGTCGGTAATAGTGGTGGCTGAACCACGAAATTTGTCAGAGGACAAAGTGGCCGTTTTAAAACTACAAACTCCACGAAGGCAAACTTGTAGGATGAAGGTTGGAGATTTATTTTCGCGTGTAACGTGTAATATGTACCTAGAATCAGAGTAATTTAGGGATGTCAAGCACATTATTTCGCCCCTGCCGCATTTCGCGGTTATCACGGAAAGTCCTAACCACCATCTTGAAAAATGATTTTAGCGAGACAGTAGTAAGTAACGAATTTAAAACCTCTATGCCCAAGGCCGAAATTCGGAAGCCGAAAAAATCCACTTAAACAGACACACACAGACACACCTATAAGTTCAAACGGTAAAAATCAAGAGATTTCCGTGAATATTTCGATAATCTCCGTTAAAAGGGCACCATTCCATGGGTATTTATCAATTAACCAATGAGCAAAAAGCGAGAACGCGATCAAGAGACGCGGGAGGGTCTCGCCCGCCAAAGCAAACAGTGAGAACGCAAAAATCTAGAGACACGGAAGCGTCTCGCCCGCCAATATAAAAAAGTGAGATCCCGAACAAGATTACCTGACGAAACATGGTTTACCGATTCACTGTGCCAACATATTCAGCACATCGAAATTTAGTGCATCGGCAAACTCTTCGATCGGTGCGATAACGGGAAAGATATATGACTTAGGCGAGTAGCCCGATTTTCTAATGCTCAAATAAGCTAAATGTTGCCTTCCCATTGGGATTTGAAAATTGAAAATGGACATGGAAAATGAAAAACAAAGGAAATACCACAGGGAATTTTGCATTTTTACTTTGGAAAAATTAGGGGGAAGCTGGATTTTTGCAAGATCCCAAAAGTCCCGTCTGTACGAGTGCCGCTATAGTGGTGTTACAGAGCGTCAAAGACCCTCAAAAATGGTTTTTTTAATATCTGCTGAAAAGTGGAGTATGAAAAATTTGTAGCTCTTTTGGTTCCAGAATAAAATGTAAAATGTTGATTTTGATTCGTGCATTCCTAACGGTATTTTCAATAAGGTTTCAAAAAATATTTATAACGGTAACTCGATCTGAACATTTTCGCAATAATTTAGGCGTTGTACAAGCTACAAATTCGTCATACAACAATTTTTAGTGAACATTACCGTAATGGAGAAATTCCCCAAAAACAGTAAATTTTGATGTTTGGTCCCTCATCACTTCCTTGGGAGCCCACCCATCGATGCGGACTTTTTGCATTTAGTTTGCATTGCAGCCACATAAACTACAAATTTGTCATAGACGAATTTACAGCGTACACACGAAAAACCCAAAATTTTTCGTTTTTCTATGGTTTGAACCCCTGTAGCACCCTTAAGGGTGCACATATTGATGAGCAATTTGGCCACTTTCTTGAGAACCGTATTTAATACGAATTAGCCATAACACATGTTTTAGTCAGAGTTACTGTTATAGACATTTTCGTGAAACCTTGTAAAAATACCGTTTCACGTCCTGGTGCCGTTAGGAATGTTGGAAGCCTTCGTTCAAATGGACGGCTGAGGCCAGTAATCCCTTTGAGCGGGTGAAACAACTGTTAGCTCCTGTGCTAGTCAACCCTGACTTTACAAAGCACTTCTATGTTCAGTGTGACGCAAGTAACACTGGAGTTGGAAGTTTTCTGTTTCAGAAGGACCAGGATGGCGGAGAGCGTCCCATCGCGTAAATGTCCGTGAAACTTAACGCTGCGCAACGCAACTATAGTGTTCCCGAGTTGCAATGCTTAGCTGCGGTGCAAAGCATTAAAAAGTTTCGGCCATATATCGAAGGGCTGCCTTTCACCATCATTACGGGCCATGCAAGTCTGAAGTGACTGATGAGCCAACAGATTTGTGTGGTAGACTAACACGGCGGAGCTTAAAACTACAGTCCTTTAATTTCACCATCGAGCATCGCAAATGGACTCAAAATGTAGTCCCGGATGCACTTTCGCGAGCTCATGCGGGCAACGTCTGCTGCCTTCCCGAACACTTGCATGTCGACGAGAATTTCTACAGGCCTCATGGGTCTCATTGTGGAATTCGGAAGACGCTTGCAATTTTGCAGCGTTATTACTACTGGACGAAAATGCGGTGAGACATAAAAGCGCACATAGATCAGTGCACAACCTGCAAAATAATCAAGCATCCGAATTTCACCATGAAACTTCATACGCGAGCACCCAGAGAGACTGATCGGCCTCTTTGTAGATTTCATGGACGTATATCTCCGTTCCAGGAAGGGAAACACCCACAAATTCGTAGCTCTTGATCACTACAGCAAATTCGTTTGGCTGAAAGCCATACTGAAGGCCACTGCTGCAGTGATCATCAACTACCTTTGGGACGAAGCCTTTCTGACTTTTGGAGTGCCAGAGTTTCTGCACTCCGACAACGGGAGCATCCGGAGCATTTGGGGAATATTCAACGGATTACGGTGTCAATCGCATCCTCACTCCTTTTTATTCTCAACATTCAAATGCTTCAGAACGGAAAAACCAATCAACGCTAGCGGCAATTCTTGCTTATGTAGGGAGCCGATCATCAGAACTGGGTCGAACACTTGGCCGAATCATACAGTGCATTCCGTAATGTAAAACATGATTCGACCGGATTTTCACCTCAATTTTTGATGTTCGGTTACCACCCCATTCGACATGGCGAAGACTATACCCTCCTGAAATCATTGCATGCATGCCCAAGACGTACGCCCGAGCTGCTCGAGGTTACAACCTCCGCCGTCCGCCAAGGTCTTTCTTCCCGCGTCAGAAGGTTTTCGTCGCTAACAGGGTTCCCAGCAACGATGCGGACCGTTTCGCCGCTAAACTTGCCCCGAAGTTTATTGGCGCCATATGAAAATTGGATAACAAAAAATTTAAAACTGTAAATTAAAAACTGCAAATGAAAAAAAATTGAAAATTAAATATTGTATAGACGAAATCTAGTATGCCTGTATCGTAATCAGGTTATAACAGGCTGGTTTTTATGTTCCAGACAGTGGCGTATTTACAGGGGAGGGTCACAGGATCATGTGAGAAAGTTCGCAACTTTTTTATTTCACAAAAAAGAAAGGCTATGCTCAATGAAAATATAGCCAAAGGAGACACACAAGCGAAGCCCTTCAAATATGTGTCAAACACGTTGGTTTGAACGTTTTTACGCGGTTGATAACTTTTTGGAATTGTTTGATCCTGTGATTGATTGATATGAATTCCATCGACAAGGACACTTATCGAGATGCTAGTGCCTTAATTAATTGCATCCTTAATCCAGAGTTCGTGATTGCAATTTTAGTACACAATATTTGCGATAAACACAGTGCTGACTGCTGACATAACCTTCCCACGATTAGCGAAAAAAACAGCTGCATAGGGTAAACCCTAGAGTAGAAGAAGTGCAAGCTAACTATCGCATAATTCTGTCCATTCAATTTTTGAACACATTTATAACGGCTTTAGAAAGAAAATTTGCAGCGTTTCGCATATTGTTTGAAAGATGTTCGTGCCATATTCCATCAATGGAAGTTTACCAGTTTCCAACAAAACTGATTATCTTCATGACTTTTATAAATAGGATGCGTTTTTTGGCACAAAAGTAGGCGGTCTAGCTGAGCTGAGTTTATGACATAGCCCGCTTCGTTCGGCGATACTAAACATAATACTCCGCTGCCTAAATTCTGTAGATGGGCTAATTCGACGTGACGAAACGCTATTTCCCAATATTCGTGGGATTCATCAGTTGCTATCAACAGCTTCTAGTGAAAGATCGACCTTAAAGCGACTAAAGGCTTTTTAAAGAAATACAATTGGATGGGTATAACAAACGCTTTTTGGAATTTTTTAGCTGTTTTAATTTTCATGATAAACATTAATTTCAGAATCGTCTGAATGGGTTAGCCATTTTAAGTGTGCACCAAAAACACGATATATATGCTCAAAGAATATTAGATCATCTAGCCCAATGGTTCCCAATTTTTTTTCAGTTCGTGACCCCCCCCCCCCCTTACGAGATCTGCTGATCCTGGCAACTGCTTTCTATATACAGACAGATTTGTGTATCAGCCGAAACAGTACGACTATTGTGCGAAACAACTACCCTACCCTAAGCAGCCGTCGCCCGAAGCCTACAAACAAGCGAGTGCACCACGTTCACCACTCATGCGGGCATTATATACAACAAGAACCGCTCGGTTCATTCGACGATAATTTTCATTGTGGAGCTATGCCAAGTGATTATCAACTAAAAACGAGTTTTTATATGCAATGGGCGAGTCGCAGTCGCTAGGGCCGCTGAGGTCGTGCCGAGGAAAACGTACCTTTAAGGTACGTTGTGCTCGACACGACTGCGTCGGCTCTAGCGACAGCGACTCGCTCATTTCATATAAAAACTCGTTTTTAGAATGAGAGAAAAATGAGTTTTTATATGAAATTAGCGAGTCGCTGTCGCCAGAGCCGATGCAGTCGTGTCGAGCACAACGTACCTTTAGACTCGTTATTGCTGACCGCTATTTGGGACATATATTGTGGATATGGTGGTACCATTACTTCGAACGTGTCTTAGCGAATAACTATTGTGAATCAGAATCAGGGAGTGATTTAAAACGGCCGGGAGTTGTAGTTGTTAATCTTCTTCTCTGTACCGTTACCCCTTGTGGGGCATGGTGCGTTTACTCAGCTATTTATAGTCTACTTCGAGTCAACGTTACATTGCATAGAGAGTTTCGGAGTTTATATAATGTTGCAAGCACTATATATTTCCTGGACCGCACCGAGATTCGATCTCCGGACCTCTAGATTACTAGCATCGTAGAGTGCGACTCAACCAAGTGCGCCACAGAGCGTGTTGTTACGCCCCTTTGATGTTTTTCTAAATACGCCACTGGGTTTATTTACTGGCATTTTTTTGTTGATTTTGAAGCACGCACCAAATAACATTGAAAAATAGTCCGCGTATCGTTAATCCGTTTTCCTCTGTATCAAACCAATATGCGAAAGTGATTATGGCTGGCGGATTGAAGTAATATCATTTCATTGCAGCTAGTGAATTTTTCTTTGGCGGACACCTTTCCCACTTGCTCTTTTTTTTTTTTTATGCTATCTTATGTGTGAAGACACAGAAGCTAAGACTTTTCAAAATTCGTAACCCTTATATATATCTAACAAAGGTCCACGAACATATTTTAACTTTAAGGATTAAAACAAATCGCCTAATGATTCAATTTTTGCGACTCTGATGACTTGTGTTTTTGTTAATTTTCAGATATTGAATTTACTTTTTAACTCTGAAAATGATCAAATCAACAGTATATACGATTCATACATAAAAATGATGAATTCAAAATTAAGGCAAGGAAACCATTGACATGTTTTTTTCTGCGACTGCAACATCATATTTATAAATATTAATCAAAATCGATTTACTGAACTCGCTAGGAAGAACCACCATTCACCACACCCCCATACTTATGAATAAATTGTGCTTGACTCGACGCAGAAATAAGAACAAAAAAAAACTCCCTGAAAAGCATCACACAACTTGCAACAAGGATCAATAAGAAACTTACCATTGACTCGTATAATGCACCACAGCCATCATTTCCGTTTGTGTTTGTCTATTGATTTGTTCGCATAGTGCACGAGTTTGCAATACTCCATCTCGTGTAATGTGCATCGATCCGTCACTAAACAAATTGAAAAATAGCAAAGAGTTAGAAAAAATATATAAAACAGGCAACGACAGCGACATCTACTCAATATTGAATGTGAAATGTGTATAGCAGTCGGGAATAGGAACAGAAAATTATAAAATACATACAACTAGGACAAAAAAAAAACAAGGGAAACAAAACTAAAAAAAAAAATAAAAACATGGAAAAACACAAGTAGAAACAAACGAACAAACAACATTTGAAATGTAAACGTTATATTGCAACATATTATTTTTGTTGCCATTTTTATTTCTTTTCATATTCTTTTCCTTTTTCTATGCACGTGCTGGCAAAATCCTCTATACGTACTCGTATGTACATATCGCGTGCGAGTGTACACATAACATATATACGAAGGAATACATTTTTATTCTCTCTCCCAGCCATATTTTAGTTTCTCTGCCAGTTGGTCGTTTTATTTTCTATTTTTGTTATGTTTTTCCTAAGTTTTCAACTATGTATGTTTATATCCTCGCATATATCCTTACGGACTGTGTTGTACGCTCCCAACCATGTATGTATATCCATACCGATGGCTATGATAGGATGGTTGTTGTTGCGAAAAAAAAAATAAATAAAAATAAATATAGTATTGAACGAGCTTTTCATTTTCCACGGACGGACGATGTCGGGCTAGTGAAAAAAGAAAGTTCAGTTTGGTTTCCATCAAGTCCTCCTGGCGGTTGTATAGAGTACAGTAAGCAACTGCTACTACTGCGCTGCTACTATACTATACTCCCTGGAATGACTGTGACTGACTCTGATAGAGGCTTGTTAGGGGCCAATAACGACAGCAGGAAGCGCCAGAAAAAAAACGGAATAGGAAAAGGTTATAAGGGAATTGGAGTGGAATTTGTATTTATGGGAAATATCTGAATTTATATGCTGGGTATTTTTTTTTCTTCGTATTTATGTCAAAACATATAAAAACACATATAGTAGTCGGTAGGCCTGTTCATCGAAAAAATACAATTATATCGGATGGATGGAAAATGGAAAAAGTTTGTCACAAATAGAGTCGACAGAAAAAAAAGAAACTACCGTCAAACAAAACAACAAGCTCACACCGAAAAAACAAAAAATCATTTATTCCATTTTGTCATTGATCCTATATCCTATCTATTTCATATACATTTTTGCCAAAAACATATTGAATGGAAAAATAACATGAAACTAGAACTGATATGCAAACGTCCAAACTTCTGTTGCAGGCGTATGTTACTCGTATTTTTACATTCGATGCATGATATCCGTTTAGTAATATTTTGGAAAATTTCGAGTCGAGGCAAATTTAAATTAAAATGATTTTTTGTCGGTGGTTTGTAATCAAATACGCAGCGCAGATATTGATGTGTGCGGTCGGTACAAGCCGCGAGCTCTAATTTGATACTTTTCGTTAATGGACATTCAGATTTTGTGAAATTTTGATATTTGACGAAGTTTTCAAATTGCCGCTTTAGGCATAGATGGAAATTGGTTTTATCCAAACTTCAATGAGAAAATATGATTGTTCAAATATTTAGTATAGTATGAATTTTGTAAAAGCAAATAATGCTAAAATAAAAGCAATAATATTGAAACGAAAAGAGATACACGAACAACCTCTCGAAGCATAGTACTCGTATGTCTACCGTAAAGTCAAAATTGTCAGCAGTCCTGACAAACAGCAGCCGCTCTAAGGGATGACAGGTCGGGCGGTCTACTGAACTACTGATGAAATAATAAGGGGTGAAGGGGTGAATAGAATCCCAAAATTTACCGATAGCTTACATCCACGCTTCGCAGTGGGTGGATTCGTCCGATATCTTCGTGGATAAATTCCTTACAGCGGAATTTATTTATTTAGCACTGAGAGGACGAATTTAGAACAATGTGGTTTTAACAAGATGAGGCATACATGACGCTAGAGTACACACTGCCAGAGCCGTCATACCATAGTCCTCCCTAATTCGTTCGTTAATATGAGAAAATGTTTTGGCTAGATTCACCTGATTTAATTCTCCAAGGATTCTTCAGTCGATGCGTTAATGAAAATAAGTC